>CM042220.1:20828672-21436172 GCA_023566465.1 Cottus gobio | reverse complement strand
CAACCAGACATCTGGACTCTAACGAGTATCGCTGGCCCACCTCATATTTGTGTGTGAGAGTGTGTGCGTGTGTGTGTTTCCTTTTATACTCACATCACATCTGCTCTTCATCTTCATCATCATCATTTTACACCCAGTGAGCTGAACTCGTCAGTGAGCTATTATCAAGTTATATGACTCCTTCTTTCTCTGTGTCTTCTCTTTCTTCTCCGCACACACACACACACACACACACACACACACACACACACACACACACACACACACACACACACACACACACACCTACACACACACCTACGCACATATCTACACACACACACACACCCTGTGTTGCTCTCTGGGGTGTCACAGCAGTAAAGAGAGCATAGACGACAGATCAGCAGCAGTAAAAGAAAATACTGCCGTTAACTTCCTGTTTCTTCTCAGCCGCCTATCACAGTTTAATCCTCATATTCTTTGCTGCTTGGGATCTAATTCAAAGTCTGCTGCTCATACGATCTCATGCAGGTTGAAATATCCAAATCGTTTGAAACAACTGTGCATAATCTTTTAATGTCATGTACACTTAAACGATAAAAGAAAATGCAATAAAAGTCTTGACATAAAATATGAAAGAAGTGCAACTCATTACAGGTGTGCTAATATATGCTCCAGTTGCTGTAGCAGTGTGGCGTAAAGAAACATCCTCCGTTTCCATGACAAACACTGCCCTTGTGCATAACGTGTAAAGCAAAGTTTGAATCTAATAGGATTTATATGGGATTATCCTCACAAATGATCCCAATGAAGCGTGGCTAAATAAAACGTATTAAAGTGTAACTTCGGGAATATTTCAACTCATTTTGCCGTGTTTCTGTGTCTAGAAGACTAATGGGGGGAAAGCAATTTTTGAAACGTTCAGTGTGGTCCAGTGTTGAGGGACATTGCTGGAACCAGCGACCGCGAAACGAGCTGCGAGGGCAAGTGAGCGTTGCGTTCGCTGGAAGTGCTTTTTTCCCCCCGCTGACAGCCTCAGATTGATATTAGAAGTGTCCGACAGCATTATGGAGCATTATGGACAGGACCCGGCTGAGAAAGGGGTTTCTTTACCTTTCGCTTGATCCCATCTGCCCGTTTGTTATTGTGTCCAAGGAGAAGTCTATTTCTGAAGTCTAATTATCCGTATACTCTGGCTCAAATAAACAAGTTAGGGAGCCATTTAATTCAAAGACGTCATTCATATTGTTGAAGTCATCTAACTACACAACCATTTTATTGAACATCATTTCGATAGCACTGTGTGTGTTATGGCACATACTGCCATGAAAGTCTATGAGGTTTGTGCGTTATGTAAGGTTCAAGGTTCAAGGTTTTTATTTTCCATTTGTACAGTCCAGACACATTGGAATTTCTTGTGCAGAGAAAATAAAAAAAGCACACTATAATAAGAAAATAAATATAAAAACACACCTTTACGCCTTCCTCCCTTCTCACCACCGCCTCCTCTCTGTGCCTCCGTAGGATGTTAACGGTTTTCCGCCTGCACTCCTTCTCGCAGTCCTTTGTTGAACCGTCGGAGTGGAAAGGAGGCGTTCAGCACCGCAGTGATGTGCTCTGTGCCGCGTTCAAGCCTCCACAGACTCTGGTCACAGGTGTGTGTGTGTGTGTGTGTGTACACGGGATGAACAAGTTTGATACTTCTGTAATTCTCTGTGTTTTCAACAAAACAACACATTTTGTGACTAATTACAAGCAAGGGTTTGTGCAGAGGAAAAAGTACGATGGAAAGATTGGAGGGGGAGGATTAAAGGCTTGGAAACTAATATGAATCTTTGAATAGCGAGCCCGAAAAATAACCGTTAGCAGTTATCTGCTGATTAAAATAAGTGGTGTTGTTTTCAAAGGACTGGTGCTCCACACATCACACTGTGTTTTTATGTGTGTGTGTGTATGCAGAAAGAAAATTCAAAATCAAAAGTAAGACTATGCCTATAAGTTTGCCTGTACTCATAAATGCACACTACACATCACAAATATATAATATATATATTTAGATAGTCAAATTAGACAATTTAAGTAATAACAGGTATGACTGTATTGTTCAGGAGACTTCCTGTCTGTTTTTTACAGGTCTGCCTGAACCTTTTAAGTCAGGGTTCTTCCCCGTTGTCCTTTGTTAGCCACACCGCTGAAAGATACAGAATTTCATTTCATAGATCAATATTTATTCCTCAGGGGAGCAACAGCTTCCCTTTTCTCTATTCTGAGCTGACATTTGCCTTCACCACAGGCCAGAAGCTTCACATGTCAGAGCCCATTAATTGGCAAGTTCCATCCTAATTACATTTTTAATGAGAGCTGAATTAAAGGCAGGTGAAGTGGAAAGATCAAGCAGTATATATGAAAAAAAGGTCCTTACACCCATCTAATAAGAGAGAGATCACGATATATTTCCAATAAAAAGTCATAAACACCATTTCACTTATTGGTTGGTTTGTAATCCGCCTCTCTCTCTGTGGGAGAGATGTCTTGTCGTTTGTATTTTGTTTTTGTGTGTATTTAATACCCCACTGAAGGTATTCCTTGTTGGGATCGTACAAAATCATACATGGCAGAAAATTATCCCGAATTATCATCAAACTGATTATGCAACTGATCAGTGCATGGCTTCAGTGGAACTGCAAATGAATCACACATGTGAACTCAGGAGTAGTCTTAAAATCACAGCAGTGCTTATTGAAAAGCAAAAAAAACACTTGGCCCCTCTGGCTAATCTCTTTTTCCAATCATATTACTCATCATACAAACTTTGGAATTTGCCTCCAAAGTTTGCGCACTTGAGTTTTATATTTTATATTATCATTTTGACCGTTTTGTAGAGTTTGTGGATGTCCACCCCGTGGCACTGCATCCCGTTTGCCGAGCTGTCACAAGACTGACCACCTCCATTAATCGAAGAAAACCTCCAAAAAACTTGCAAGTTACATAAAAACACACAAAAAAAGACTGACCCGGTCACAGAGACAAGATACATTAAAAAAAACAACCAGCAAGGCGTCTCAGCATGCAACACTTTCTTAGATGTTTCTGTCTGAAGGATTGAACTGGCAATCCCCCATTTACTGGTCCACTTCTATAACCATCAATCTGCAAACACTCTGCTCCCAATTTGCCCCAATATGCTCTTCAGTTTGTGAAGTTGTATCACTTTGGCTCGCGCCCTGACATTTCAGCTCCCGTTTACCCGTCTGCGTGAGTCGAGTGCAGACATAAACTGCAGACCTCCTCCGGGACGCATCAACCCCGGAGATGGAGAGCGATAAACTGAGGGATGGAGGTGGGAAGGTAGATAAGAGTGGAGGGAGAAATGGTTTGGAAGGGAATGAAGAGGAGCCGTTAAAAATAACACAATTCAGGATCTACTTTGTGAACTTGGAAACCTCTTCCAAGTTCACTCCCCAATTTCTTTGTCGGTGTACATCTCTCAATGCTTCCTCTCTTCATCCCAGTCTCCAACTGACACCCCCTGTTTATTTGTATTCATATTTTACCTCATCTCCCTAGTTAGCCTGCTGCATGTCGCCCCCCCCTCCCTCCCCCCCTCCACACACACACACACAGCCCTGCACCCTCCACCTCCAATTGAATCCAAATGCCCAATTTAAATTATGTTTATTAGAGCTCTCTCAGTGGGAGTGAGGAGAAATGAGACACTGTACTTTCTGTCTTTTATGCGTGTGTGTGTGTGGTAAAGCTGCAGGGGTAGGGGGAGATAGTATAAAATAATGTATATTGGTGTGTTTGAAGTAGTGTGTCTCTGACATGTGACAGTGTGGTTGCATTTTCAGACTTCAAGCCGAATCGCTGAATCCTTTTGTTCATAGTCGATGCAAATTGACAAAACAGGTGCCGTGATTTCATATTTTGAACATCAATCTGTGATTTATTTCCGTAACTCAGATTAATGCAGATGATTAACGTCATACATAGTGTTGAGCATCACTTGCTTCGGCTGAGAGTTGATTGTTTCCTTAAGTGAGACAAAAGATAAAACACCTTGTTCATGAGTGTTTGTTGGTGTTCTGCTGTCAGAGGCACTAGTTTATCCAGATCAACTAATCTCTTATCCAAAAACAATAGAATAATGTAAATCATTAATAAATTCCTCCTATGTTTTAATAAGCTGTCACATTCACATCCCAATTTTCTACGTATCCACATTCATGTACTCGCACACTGAAGTGACAGGCAGTTGTGAACTATGTGTTATTTTCTACTTTAACCATCTCCCGTAATTCTTTCTTCTCCAAATCCGTCGAGGACAAAGACGGCGTCTATAAGCGACGACGCATTAGTTTCACTTGCCAGCGCATTTTCTTCAGGGTTGCAGTGACTAATGCGGTTTTCACATCAAAGCATGCGTGGTGCCAAATTATATGTTAGTTATGTGCCAAGTGAAAGCAATGGTGGCATCAGGGCCACCAGTGACAAAAGTCAATTTAAAGTTTTGTTGGACACACACATGCTTGGGATTGTCAGGCTCAAGTTGTGTTTGTGTGTGTGTTTGTGTGTGTGTTTGTGTGTGTACAGGCATCTGTTTGTTTGTGTCTTAAGTTGAATCAAGTTGCAGCAGGAGCATTTGGCTGATGTGGGACTGAAGCATCCTCATCCATATTCAGAGTCTTTGCTAGGTTCCGCTTGGCTTCTCACACACACACACACACACACACACACACACACACACACACACACACACACACACACACACACACACACACACACACACACACACACAGCAGGGTACATGTACACAGGGGTCCTGTGTACCTCCCTCAGTCACAACCTACCCCCCTTCTCCCTCTTCCTTCTTCCCTCGGATCCCTTAATCCTCCATGGCTGAACACCTTCCAAGCAACCGAGGACCAACTCGTCTGAACTTTGATGGACAGCCAAAAATGTTTTAGAAGTGGAAATGCGAGTGTAGAAATCAGGACACTGAATGACGGCAATGACATCTTTTTCAAACAGAGGATGCTCTGATTTATATGTCTTGTATATTTCAAATGTATTTCTCGGCAAGTTTATGAGGTGAAATGGAAGTTGTATGAAGCGTTTTGAGGCCCTAGAGGGAGCTGTGTGAGCGTGAGGTCTAATAAACGCCCTCAAGTGATGTCACTCGAGTCGGCGTCGGCTCGGTCTGAAGACTACACAAGTTTGAAAATTAATAAACGTGTGTGGAATTATGAGCTTACCAGAGCTTTGTAGCCTGCATCCTATCTCTGCTCGAGGCTGGCATAACAATATCCCAAAGAACTTGGCATTCTAGTTGCATTCTGGGTAATGTAGGGACCAGGTTTGGACAAGGACAAAGAATGCACGGAATAAACTTGATTTTCTCAATCAATTAAGATCCTTTTTGGACGAGGATGTTAATGAAAAGGAGGTTTGTGTGCTCTTCATCGTATACTTTTGTTATTTTTTCATGGTCCGTATATGAACATGTACTCCTGCGCTTATAGGCCGATGTGCTGTGTGTGTGTGTGTGTGTGTGTGTGTGTGTGTTGTTAGAAATGGCCAGGTATCTCACCCCCTTATCACATTATCTCTGTCACACACACACACACACACACACACACACACACACACACACACACACACACACACACACACACACACACACACACACACACAACCAGCCTGATAAAAGTCCCTTGAAATCCAGATTCTGGCCCTGGGCTGCGTGAATAATGCAGGCGACCCACGCTCTCATCAACTTTTATTCGTCCTATTGCTCACGCACACCTGCCCCCCCCCCCTCCCCCCCCCCCCCCTCCCCCCCCCCCCTCACATATCTCATTAACTCCCGCTGTTCAACTGTCGAACCACCTGATGAGATTCCTGACTCATATAATAAACCCACGCACCCTTCCTTCTAATACATGTATAATGTACATTATTTGAAAAGCCCTTTCTCTTGAGGTGAATGTAGAGTGGTGGAACAGATGGTGGCTGGGGACGGATGCTGAGCTTCATCATCTTTAAAGTGTTTTTTAGTGGCTGGCTTGCATGATTCAGCAGCACGGGGAAAGTAAAGGGGGGTGGTGGGGGGTGTTGACAGAGAGTTTGTGTTAATTGGTCATATAGTTTTTGAGAATTTTCTTTCTGATTCAATGAACTCGGTGAACATGAAAGCCTGGCAGTTTTTGCAGCGTTTGGGGAATACACACACGCAAAAAGCCAAAAAGCAATGTGCGAGTTTATCATAAGCCCTTGCACTTTGTTTTGTCTCGTCTCTTATGTGTGCAGGAAGCTATGATGGAGAGATTATAGTGTGGAACAGCGGCACAGAAAGAGCTTTGAGGAAACTGCGACCACTTGCTGAACTCGGAGAAGGCAAGAAGTCTCACTTTCACACACAGATGCAACTAAATTCAACAAACACTTGTTTTGCAATTGTAAAGTAAATGTTTTGTGCTCTTCTGCCTGTGATCTGTCTCTCGTTCCTTATTTATTCTTTATGTTCCAATACCTTGCTCCACTCTGATATTCTAGGTAACGTCTCCGATTCCCATCTCGGTGTAAATAGCGAAGAAGACGCCGATAACTCCATTGCAGTCACCAGATTGTTATTCATACCAGGACGCACGTCTGCAGATATAGCCACAGGTAAAGTATTGAACACCACCCGGGCATCCGTCTTATCTGTATTGTCCTTGGAGTGTGGGTAATTGCCTCAGGAGCTATCCCGAAATGCAAGCAGGGAATTCCTTTTTACCCAAATAAATTCTTTATCTTGATTCAGTCACATTGTTGCTCAAATTAACACATTGTCGTGCCCAAAAAACGTTATTATGTGAGAGCCAGTTACAGTTGATGCAAACACAGTGAATTCACTTCAGAGAGTTGAGCGAGTTCCATACAATTAAAAGCTTTTCTTATTAAAACACGCTGCATATACAGCCTTGTGCACGCGTGTGTTTACGCATTACAAAGGCAGTACGGCTTCGGGAACCTAGATACTCATTAATGATCGATGTGCTGAGTTTTACTTCAAGTTTTCCAATTTTTTGTGCAGTAACATTTCTTGTGCAGTAACTCAAGCTCTGAAGTTTACCTTTTTTTTTTTTCCTTGCTTGGGTTTTTATACCAGTCTGATTTATTTGCTGCATTATTCCTGTTATTGTTGTTGTTGCTGCTAGCTGAAACTGTTTAGAAAAACACAATCTGCCTCTGGAACTTAGTTTTTATGCTACTTGTGTGTGTGTGTGTGTGTGTGTGTCAACAGAACCATGTATCTATAGGCTTCTATCATCCTAGATCCAACTTATGCTACAACTACTTTTTATTCCCACACTTCCTGCAGGTGGTGCAGACCTGGTGTCCTGTGGAGGTTCAGGTGTGGTGCGACTCTGGAACACCACCCACAGCCGTCTGGTGGGACAGTTCACAGCTCACAACGGGGACTTGGGGTCCATCGTTACGGCCGCCAGCCCCTGTGGGACATATTTAGTCACAGCTGACAGGGAGGGAACGCTCAAGACTTGGGACATACAGGTAGGTGTTTGTCGCACACGCGTGTGTAATACATGTTGTATATCAGCTGCGTGAACCACGATGAAAGCAAAGTGAGGTTTTGGTATTCTGAAAAACAAGTGAGAGAGATGGCTGGTGAAGACAGAGCCGGAGGGAGGGTCAGAGATCAAGAGACAGATTGTCGTACACAATGAGGAGAGAGTGAACCTCCAGATTTCTGTTAGATGAGGCATATTGTTCACTCTTCAAAATGACAGACAGTGCTGTCAGACAGTGCTGTAATTTTGAAGCCTCGGTATCTCGCTAGAGTGCAAGCAGACCAGTCAATCATTTAGAAAATCTCCAGTGATACGGCAGAAGGAGGCAGTGTCCCCATCCTCTTTGGTATTCTGTTTTCAACTCGAGAAGCCGCGTGAATGAATGGGAGGAGAGTTGTTTGCAATTTGTTTCCTCCTTTTAATAGACTTCAAATGTGTGCAATCATGTGTGTATCATGACCCTTTCTGGCAAATCCCCTCCACTAGAAGAAATCCCTAATTGCAGCCTAGCTGATTATAAATCCACCTCAGCTCACACTTTACATACAAAACACATGTTTGCCAGCAGAAGAGTTTCGGATACCTCGAGAGGCCTTTTGACTTTTTGACTCCTGATGACGACAACTCGGATCGCACCAACGGAATAAGGCTGCGTCACTGTCATGCTCATAATCGCAGTAAAAGAACCCCCTCTCGGGTATTTTTGCCACAATATTCAGAGCTCAACTCTCTGTCACAGTTTATAAGAGGGGATGAATTCAGATGGGTGCGTCTCATTTGGCTTCCAGTTTAATTTATGGAGATGTATGTATATATGTAGCGGAGTTGAAGAAGTTGGACAAGCTCAGCGCTCTGGTAGAAATCCTGTCCTTTGGCAAGTTTGGAGAACGCGGCGCACTCAGCTGGATGACGAACAGACGCAGGACTTCACAGTTCAGTGCCAGGTCTCGTCCTGACATGATGCTGTACACTTTTCATATTGCACGGCACGCAAAGTAAAGTAAGCGTTTGTGTTGTTTTTTTGCAACAAAAAAGATCACGCTTACATTGTTCCCCTCAGCAAACACATAGCTGAGCAAATGTAACTGGAATACTGATGACCCTTCGAGAAGCTAATTAGCTCTCTAGTTACAGCTAATCAAACATCCCAGTGACATTTCTTTTTCTTTTCAGCTGTTTGGCTACTTTTATCTGAAATCAAGCACCCATTGTTTCAAAGATCATAAAGAATTTAGTAACGCTGGTATGTACCGTGAGAGATGGATAGCAGCTGTACCTGAGGGGGTTTAGAGTTTAGCAGCCTCACAATTATATCAATTGAAAGCATGTTTATATACATCCAGCCCAAAACACACAGCCTCAGTAACCCACTGCTTTGCTCCTCTGTGCCTGCAGCAGTATTGTCTTGAGCCACATGACGAAATAACCAAAGAACCTCCAAAACTGCTGCGTAGTTTCCGCCCACACCTTGATCGTGTGACTCACCTGGAGATGTGTCTCCATGGCGACAGGCTCCTCGTTCTCTCAGCATCATCCGACTGCAGCGTGGTCCTCAGCTACCTGCCTGGAGAAATCGTCGGCCTGTTCGGACAGGTACACACACACACACACACACACACACACACACACACACACACACACACACACACACACACACACACACACACACACACACGCAGGTCATTTCAGTGCACTGCAACGGCTTGAAACGCACAACGCGGCCTGCATCTGAGTAATAAATAGTTTGGGATGGCAGAGATATTGTTCAGCTCCACCCCGTCAAGGTAGCCGCCTTCAGATCCTCCCAGTTCAAACGTACAGCGGCGCAGGCTGGCTCTGATAAAGACTTTACCTCCCACTCTGCAGCCTGCTGGTGGGTGGGAGCATCCAGTTGACGAAATGGATGTGAAACCCAGCATCAAGCCACGGCTAGGCGTGTGTGTGTGTGTGTGTGTGTTTGTGTGTGTGTGCGTGTGTGTGTGTGTCTCTGTTAAAGGAGGCCCATATTAAGTTAGCCCGGGGCGGTGTCTGCTTGGCGTTGCTTCATTTCAGTTTGCCTCAGGCCCACACGCACACACACACATGCACACACACACACACACACACACGCACACGCACACGCACACGCACACGCACACGCACACGCACACGCACACGCACACGCACACACACACTTATTATTTTGTATTGCAAAAAGTTTACATATGCAGATGTACATTAATATTTGCTTTTATCCATCTTTTAAGCATGTTATTCTTGCGTGTGTGTGTTTTCATACTCGTGGAGCAACACGAACAAACAAACCCACTAATAACAAAGAAAGTAGATGGTTTAAATCTAGTTTATGCCACATTTCTTTTTCATAAGATAGCGTAAGTTAAAGTCCTGAAATCCATATGAACCCGGCTAATCTGCGGATGCAAAGTGGCACTCTTGTGGTCACAAGGTCATCCTGCCCCGAAACCAAATGTTCTGGCTGTTTCGCCGTCTTTACTGCTGTCGATCATCCGTAGGAGGAGCACTGGTGCTTGCAGAGATCCGGACATCTGCACCCGCAGCAGGAAGCAGAGCGAGACCGGGGAGGGCAGGGAGGGAAGAGGTCACCTCCAGCTCCCAGTGAGACGCCCCCCGACCCGGGAGCCGACACCTCTGCAGAGGGCGGGG
This sequence comes from Cottus gobio, assembly GCA_023566465.1. Classification (NCBI taxonomy): domain Eukaryota; kingdom Metazoa; phylum Chordata; class Actinopteri; order Perciformes; family Cottidae; genus Cottus; species Cottus gobio. Next base: position 21,425,955 of record CM042220.1, on the reverse strand, counting down.
GAAAAGACCAGGGTGAGGACTTTGGGGCGGCCGCAGGAGTGGACAGAAGAAAACACTCATCCAGGTCAAGGGTGGAGTCCGTCTAGAGTGCATTGTGTCCGTGTTGAACAGCTTCAGCTTAATTTTCACAGCTCATTTCCACTGGCTGGTGAGGATTCACAGTGCGGTTGAATAGTGCTGGAGGTATTGGAAATCCAAGCTTTTGAGTGGGATTCCGGAGGAACAACCGAAACGTTTTGTCATTTTATGTTTTTCTTGATGTCATCTACTTCGAGTCGATGAAGGAAGGAGTGCCATAACAGTTGTACTAAAGAGAACTTCAGCCATTGTCTAGCGTGTATTCAAAAGAACTTGAGTCAGAAAAACACCACTAAATTGCAGCTTTTTCCCCATTTTATGTCGATGCCTAAGGACAGTGTGGTGTGTGTAACAGTGAATAGTCACGGCTGCCTTTCACAACCACAAAGAATGAAATAGCATTTGTGATGCTCCCAATTCTATGTTTTGTACTCTGACGGTGAAAGAAAGAAAGAAAGAGCTCGCATTCAACATTACGTTTTGTTGGGGGAGTTGGAGAGTGCCTTGTGTTTTGAAAGTGGTTGCGCTGCTGTCATATAAATGTGAGTAAAAGTTGGCAGTCCTCGCCAGAGTTCCCAAAGTCAGCCCTCCCATTCATTGCCAATGGAGTAGCTTTCAAACATACATTTGACATTGGCCGTCAGAGGTTTTTATTTTTATGGCTTTCTGCATTTTTTAGATAAAATTACTGAACACAATACAATACTGATACACACACACACACACACACACACACGTATGTATTGTCCATATGTGACGTGAAGAGCTCATTCAGTGTTCTTAAGTGTCTTTGTACTCGTCATTCTCAAAAGGAATAAAAGTGTTCAGATTGTCTGATGATGAGTTCTTTGTAGTGTGCTAACTGTTCAGAGTCCAGCGGGTTTAGACCAGTGCTCGAATGCCTTGCTTCATGGAGACTTGAGTAACTACTTTTAATCGTGAGTGGTTGGTCTTGACATTTGGGAACAGTGTGGTGAAGATCATCTGAGCTATGAACTTTTAATTTATTAAACATATATTGAGAAACTGCAGGAAGAGGAAGAGGCGTCTACATGGCTTGGTTGTGTCCATCCAAAGGTTTTTAACACCTGCTGTGTGCACGAGGACACAGGTACTGATAAAAGCAAATAATTTAAATTAGGAAGTAATAAAATACATACGTTTTTACTATAGTGATATGTCTCTGAATTTTAGAAAGATGATCACTATGTCTTGAAGTACTCAAAGCGAGGCGATCTTAGAAATACACTCTTGAGAAAATATATTCCATTGTAATACATGTATTGTCCCAAATATCCTTTCCTTGCAGGGTTTATATAATGGTGATCAAGTATTTGCATGAGTATTTGAGTTTACAGTTAATTAAATTCCTCCCATGCATTGAGAAAGTACATTCTTTAATACTTGTTGACTTCTTTCTTCTTCACATAATGTGTTTGTAACCAATATTGAAATAAACAACGCGTTGTGCATACACATTTTTATACTTTGTTGATAAGAACAAAGTGTTGCTAATGGGAATGCAATTAGCTTTGCAGGCAAATGGTTCTAAAGCAAAAACAACAATTTTGACCTGATGATGGCACTAGATATAAAAATAGTCAGTAGATCACCAAAGTTATTACAATTGATCCTGAGGGGGACACGAGTGTCTCATGGTAATTCTGCATCTCTGCAATCTCACTTAAAATAACACATTTCACGGTGGTGCGAGAAGAAATGTCAATAAATCACTTACATCATGAGTATAAATCCTTGGAAGGCTATGGATAACATATAAAGCAATGGAGAGAGAGACTGGCCGACAAAGAATCTGTCCAAGACAAAAAAAATAAACTGCTCATGATTATAACCTAAGCCGCACATATTCATTCCATGACCGTACAAATGTAAGCAATCAAAGGGACAATGGGATTTTAATCGACAGTGGAATAGTTTTCTTCGGGATAATGAAAGTGGTCGATGTGGAGAAGAGAGTGTGTTTAAGTGTCTGAATAAGCCCGACGCAAGGTCAAAGTACAATGGGCTCCAATTTTTAAAAGAATTGCTAACTTTTGAAATGCCTGAACACTGTGAACTGGAGGGAAGGTGCCCACCAGGACTCTACAGGGGGAATCAATACTGCCGTGTGTGACTATGTGTGTGTGTGAGTGTGTGTGAGAGAGAGAGAGCGAGAGAGCGAGAGATATAGAGTGTACTGTACTGAGCTCATCAGAAAAGTTTGTGTGGTTGATTTGGTGGAAGAGCCAATTGGCAAGTCTACACTGGGCTGCCAGCCAGCTACTGGGCATGAGGTGAGGATAGGGAATGGCCTCAGTCCATCACCAGCTGAGTGTGTGTGTGTGTGTGTGTGTGTGTGTGTGCGAGTCTGAAGAGCCTCAGTCCATCAGTGCAGCCATTTAACGGTGAGTGAGAGCGTCAGGGCTGTTCCGCTCACTCCATCACTGTGTGTGTGTGTGTGTGTGTGTGTGTGTGTGTGTGTGTGAGAGAGTGTGTGTCTCTGTGTGTGTGTGTGAGAGTGTGTGTCTCTGTGTGTGTGTTTGTTTGTGAGCAATAGAGGAGTCATGGATATTGATGGGTCTGGGCGCTCAGTCTAATCTCTGCGGCAACACAAAGTACTCTGGTATCCACAGGAGAAATAAGACACGCTGCCCTCTGACACACACACACACACACACACACACACACACACACACACACACACACACACACACACACACACACACACACACACTCACTCGCACAGAGCAAAGTGCAGGATTGAATCTTTCCATTTTTACACAGCCATAAAGATCACTTGGAATTCTAACAAACTAGATTAAGAGAGTGAATATTAGGAACCAGTCTAATAACCAATCAAGATTGTGAGATGTCTTTAAAATGAAGCAGCAACTTCTCACGTACAATGCGGAGGCGGAAAAGCAATTACAAGCAGGCAGGTTGATTTTGATTTTAATTGGAGCTCTTGCTGGGAGCTCCACCTGTTATCGTCAACAGCCAACAAACATAAATGTGGAGTCGTCAGTCCTGCAAAACTCTCTCGCTCAGTTTTATAGAAATTCCTGCTGCCCGAACATCGGTTCCTCCTCCAAGTTCTTGTAATTAATTGGTTGAACAGTTTTAGTGCGAGGAGCTGATTGGCAGTAGTTAGTAAAATGTGTTTTATTATGATTATGATTTCTTTTTAATGCAGAAGTTTTTTACCAACGCTTTGAAGAAACTTAACATGGAATCAGATTTCCACTCACATCCAGCGTTATCGTTTGGATTTCACTGCATGGAGTCTCGCTTTCCACCGTATTCACGTCTTCTTCCTTTTCATAGTGACGGTTCCAGCCTCCGGGCTTATCCTAATTTTCATAGAAATCGTCTAATATACTTGAGCTTCATGCACTTACAAATGAAAGCATTTGTCAGCATATAGTTTCCTAAAAGATTGAGATTCACACTTCTTTTGCCTTGTTGAGTTTTTACGGTTTGATGTGCGGCTCCGCTTTTCATCGCACAATCGTGTGACGTGATCCCGGAGACATGTTGAGGGTTTTCGGCTGCGAGTGGGAACAAGGAGCAGTTATGGAAAGATGTATTTATTTGGTATGCTGAGATTGATGGCTGTGGCGGTCAATCGGTTTATCACTTTGATCCCGACTCTACAGCTATTGGATTGCTGGTCCTTAAATTAGCTACAGGCATTTATGTTTACCTCAGAATAATAATTAAAAAAAGTTAAAATAAAACTAACATCAGGTTAAAGCAACAAAACCATTTGGTAAGGCTTAGAAAAAATTATAGTAAGGCTTTAACACTTAAGTACATAACAAATATATAACTAAACACGTCACCAATGCTCCCATTCAGTCTCTCTGTTTATACTTCTGTTTGTATTCATGGAGTGTATTGTAATTATTGTAATCATAATTATTGTATTCATGACATTATGTACTCTTTAACATTGATTTGATGGAGGATCAAATTATCTTTTGGTAACTTAATAGTGTTTGAACTCGCCACCTTACACAGAGTCAAAGTAGAGCCTGCCTGCTTCTTTTTTTAGTATTAGTATTTTATTATGATCCCATTAGCTGATGCAGAAGACATCCGCTACTCTTCCTGGGGTCCACACAAAACATTTAACAAAGGAGAAATTAACACACAAAACAACAGATAAAAGAAGGAAAAAGAATAGATGAGTAAATAAAAGTAAAATTTAGTAATACATACTAGGATCCAGTGCAAACAGCCATGAAGTGTCACTTCACTTGTTTTTTGAAGCTAGCTTTGTTCTGGGTTTTTAAACCTTTTCATGTGTGATCTGCAGATTTACATACATGATCAATTTAGTCATTAGTTTCTTCTCCCTCGTCCTTGTCATTATCCTCCCTCGAAGCCCAAAACATCTCAGACTGATGATGGATTCTAATGACTGAGCTTGCAGTCGTTAATGTAAGCTCTACAGCACACACACGCACACACACACACACACACACACACACACAGACACACAGACACACACACGCACACACACGCACACTCAGAAATAGAAACAACACAAACACACTTAAATATGATGCGGTACATTGCAGCCACCTCCTCTTCTCTCCTCTTCATCTACACAATTCAAAGTAGACCCGGCTAGCAATGTGTGCCCCCCAAAAAAGCCCAATTAATCTAATTCCCTGTGTGTAAAGTGTGGGACCAGAGCACAGCTGTTCGGTGCTGAAAGAGTGGAGTTAAATTGCTCGGAAGTGGGCTGATGATGCTAGCCTGCATGCCCCTGAGCCTGTGGCAGTGTTAGCATTTCAAATTGAGTTACACGCTAAACAAGCAGAGCTGCGAGTGTGTGTGCAGCAGGGTTCGTTCTCTCGATGATGTTTGTGGGACGGACGTGTCGCGAGTGTGCGTGTGTGTTTGTGTGCTTCTGATTCTTTGTTTTAGTAATATGAAAACAAATTACATTCCTCTGAATGTGTGTGTGTGTGTTTGGGTGTATCAGAGAGAGGGTGTGAAGGTGTCTGTGTGAACTCTTATTTCCTGCCGTCCCCTTTTTCCCCAGGAAACGCTCATCATGTAAATCAGTGAGCTATTAGGAGCTGGCTCCTCTTCCTCTGCTTTCTTATGAAGATGAATACCAGCCGAGCCAGTGAGGAAGGAGAGAGGAGAAGAAATGAGATGAACTCTGTGATTAAAGTGCACTGCTGAGCGGTGCCTCTTGGTGCAGTTATCTGCGTGTGTGTGTCTGTGTGTGTGTGTCTGTGTGTGTGTGCTCACATAATTTGCATGCTCAGCTCAGTAGTGTCAGTCAGCTTAGTTTTTGAGGCGACGTGATTCAAGTTGTGGGAATCGCATCACACATGCGCACACACTGTACACATTGCAATACTGTGCTCATGAATCTTCATGATCATTTGTGTGAGTCTATCTATCAAAAGAAAAAACACATTCGTATAATTTATGATACCATTAAGTTGCAATCCCACAGCTCACTTACATACTGCCGCCAGAGAATTAGGTTCATCTATCGGCTATTTTAACTTATAATTGAGGTTGTGGTTATTATACAGTATATTGTGTGTGCATCATGCATGTTCCACACACACTAATTGGCCTGAAGCACCCGGGCTTGTGATATTGTCTCATCTGTTTGAATGGTGCATAAATCTCTCTTCATATGCTCTATTTTTTTTCCGGATAGCTTCATTTGTATGTATGAGTTTGGTGGCAGGTGAATCAGTCCAAGTCTGCGTGCACATTGCAGCTCAGGCTGCCTTATTGCAGCATAATTACCATAAATCAAATTTACATTTGTCATGTAATTTAGTACTCATCTGGGTATTGCCTGGTTAATTTTAGCATCCACCGCAAATAAGATTTATTGTCATACAGATTAATAACTGGAACACACACACACACACACACACACAGACACACACACACACACACACACACACACACACACACACACACACACACACACACACACACACACACACACACACACACACACACACACACACACACACGTGCCTCCCACGCATGTCTCAAGGGAGCTATCATACTGCCACGACAGTGTGTGAACATGTGACACTCTGGATACAGTATTTCACCCCTCAGCGTTCGCTCCGGCATCCTCACACTCTTTTACTCGTCTCTTGCGTGGTTCCCGGCCAATTTACTAAAAAGCGAGTGTTATGACTACGATATGTAGATTGTTGGGATGCACTGCAAGAACTCATCTACAACACCCCCACACTGAAGTTGTTCCCATTTTCATGTTTCGGTTGTGAAATGTTTCAGGCGTGTGACTCGAATTAAAAAACTTTGACCACATCTGGAGACTCTAATTACCTCTAAATTCATTGTGCACTGTCCGTTCATCTTCTTAGTATCTAAATCTTCTTGAGCTCTCACTGATCACAGAATATGTGAGTTTAACCTCCACCTTGAGGCAGGGAAAATAAACTTCTGTCACAGTAGAACTTGGTCCAAAAGCTCCACGTTGCAGCCAAAAATAACGCTAGTGGGAGCCAGGTGGACCAACCCATAAATAAACAGTGTCTATAAATAACTGCAGTCTTTGTCAAATAAATATGACAACAACATAAAGGAAGACTTTGCACACTTTGTGTTCATTGTTTGGTGTGGCCTTTCAGTGATGGATAATAAACACTCATTGGTTGCTTTTGTAGTGCAGAGACCAGAGAGAAGAACTGATGGATCAAACAGTAGGTATCCAACCAAAACCTCCAATTACCAAGCTACCAAGCATTAGCAAAGGTCATGTCCATTATGTTTCAGAGCTCTTTTTTTATGTCCATAATCATAAAACAAGTCCATGTTGTGATGATGGATAACCAAGATACAGTGATACTTGTGTTATCACTTCACTTGTTCCTTATAAGCCAGGAAGAGGGGGAAACTGTTTTGGGATATTTTGGAGAGAAAAAAATATTTTAAATGATAAGAATAAAGAATGATAGCTCCTTTCCAGGAGCTTTTTTTAAATGTTTTCTCTCTCACACATATCCAAAAGTGCAATAATTGACAGTTGCACTGCCTCTACTCCTCTTTTGTTGTGCTTTCAGTGTAACTTCATTATCTCTCTTCAAAATATTGGTTGAACTGAAAAGTTACACAAACTCATCTGTCCAATAACAGTAGAGATGTTTTGTTGTTTTCACTGGTTTTAATTGCCAAGAGGTGTCAAAAAATAATCCAGCAACAGACGCAAACTGTGAAAGTATACAGTGAGACAAAGCACTGACAATTTGAATACATCTGTTGGGGAAGGAGACATAACACAGAAGAGCTGAACATCAATCGTCAACCTGCCAATGGAAATGAAGACGAGCTGCAGCTGACCGTGGCACGCTCATAACTCCAGATATAATGTTATGTTTTCATATGCAGATTCAAAGTATGTGCAACATCAGTCTATTAGCCTTTTCTTGCATTTTAATTAAAGTCATATTTGTTCAAATGTTTTAATCATAATTATTGCAAATACATATTTCTTTACTTTTCCACAGTGGCTGCCAATTTGGCAATGCAGGCTTTGCTGGCCCTGAGGTGACAAACATAGCAACGTTGAACAAAGAACATCTGCAAAATACAACAAAACAACATTTGTCAAGGTTTTTGCTCCGCGGGGCCGCTGTAGCTGACATCATGAGATTTCAGTCATAACCCAGGGCTTATAGGCTTGTAAGTATTGTGGGATCTATAATTGATTGAACACGACGGCATTGTTTTTCTTGTGGATTTTCTGTAACTTTTTGTTTGCTTACGTCAACAGTTAAACTGTGAATCTGTCTGCCGGCTCACTATTCTACTTCCCACCTGCCTTCCTATTTTTGTGTTTCTCAAAACAGGGTATTTAACACGGATGTTGCCTGAATGAGTTTTTAATTGCATTATGGCCACAGCCGCACTTGTAAAAATGGAAATGACCGGATATTATATTTTTTATGGGAGGCAGGGAGAGAGAGAGGGGGAATGGTGAGGAGAGGCTATTCAACCCATTCTAGCATTTTATATACAGGAACTCCAGCATTATGAATGACGATCACTCAAATCAGGCTTATGTGCTGTGTTATTGTCGCCCTGAGAGGAAGGAGTGTGCGTGTGTGTGGGTGAGCGTGTCCGTTCATGCGCCTCGTCGGAACAGTAAATTAATGCAGGACAACGTCTAAAAGACAGGAACCCAAAACAAAAGATTTTTATGCCAAAAAACATAAATGGGCTCCATGAAACTATATATCATATCTAGTGTGCGCACGCACGCGCGTGTGCATGACTACGTTTATACATCCACTTGAGTGTTTTGTGTGCGTGTGTGTGTGCGTATCCGGATTGAATCCGTGCAGGAGGGTCGTTTGACTTACAGCGGGAAGATGCATGCCATCAGAATGCTAAGCGGCAGTTTTTAACCGTCTTAATATTGAAAAGGGTGTAAGGCAATACATTCACTTTGACACTGTGTGCTGCTTCCCTGGGGTAGTACGCTACTGATCAGCAGGTCCACACACACTTTGGTTGTAAATACTGATGCCCTCACGAGTCAAAACAGGTTTCTTTTACACTTTATCTGCCCGAGTCTGGCAAGCGTAGGGCAGAGGGAGAGGGTGTATGTAAAACGAGGGGAAGCGTGGTGAGGACTGAGAAGAAGGACTGGGGGTAATGGAAGAAACAACATAGTAATGGAAAGAAACAAGTAAAGGAATTGCCGATGAGAGAGGAAACGAGAGGGCAGAGATGAGAGGAGCAGAGAGAAGATGAAAGGAAGAGAGGACAGAATCAGTAGATGGTGAAAGAAGGAGGATGAGAGGTTGACTGGCGGCGGGAAATGAGGATGTGAGAGTGTCGAGAGGTTAGTCAGAAAGGGACGAAAGGGAAATCGTAGATAAAGAGCAAAAAAAGAGGAAAATGTGGTGAGGAAAGGAGGGAAAGATGAGTATAACACACCCTTTAACTCTGTGTGTGTGTTTTATTAGCTAATAACCACCACACTAATCTGCACATGACAGTTGTCATTTTTAGTTTGTTTACCCTTCTCCATCAATCATGTGGTATTTCTTCCCAGATTTTCATCTTTATTTCTGTTGAGGTTTTCGTCTTTTTTGTGTTGTTTGAAAATATTTTCAAACACAATTTTAGTTGCAAAAACTCAACAGTTGGAAAGCCTGCGAGCTCGAGTTTGAAGTGGATGTCTGTCCTCAGATCTCGTGTAAAGGTAAGTTGTAGCCCACACGGAAATAAACTTGAATATCCATATTCTGTGCACAGTCCCGCTCCAAGCACAAGTAGTCGGGACTTAAACATCCAGCAGTAAAGATCCCGTGCCATCTATAGGCAGTTCAGAATAGAGAATGTGGCATAAATATTTATATATTATTACTATTCTGGTACCATACGGCTCAGTTCTCCTTAAGGCCACAGTGAGCTCTTCAAAGGAAAATGGATTCCTGAGTACTTTAACATATATTATAAAGCCCTGCATTTTAAAAAGCCTGTATTGTGTGTGTGTGTATGTGTGTGTGTGCGCACTTGCGTAGTCCACATTGTCTTTCAGAATGCTAAAAGCCCTTTGACTGAACGACTTCAGTGTGGAAATCTGTGGAATAGCGCACCTGCAATTGGAGAAATTGACGGCTCCAGGCTGTGGCTTAGCTCCTTTCATTTGCTTCAGGCTCTCCCAGCTCACTCGTGTGCTGGCTCAGAACGTGGTGTGACAGTTTGGCCCTGTAGTCACATCCCCATAACTGATATCCCCTAATAATCTCCATCCTCTTCCCATTCAGCCGCTAACTGGAAGCATGTGTGTGTCATGAGTGTGTTTTAGCGATAAGAGGGGAAAGCATGTGTGACGGAACATAAGAGAAATCCCAAATACGCAATATTCACAGATTTTAGCCGAGATTCAAATATTTTAATGCGACTGAAATATTAAAGCCATCCACCTGCCTGCAGCGTGTGTCTTTTTCCAACCTCTCCTCACCTCCTGTCCAAGGTTTTTAAAATTCTGGACAAGCTCTCAGATCTCTCCGTTCATATCTCTCTCACTTTCTTTCTTTCTTATCTCCTTCCTCCTGTGCCCTTACACCCCTCCATGTCCTCTTTCTCTCCCCATATCCTGTCTATCATTTCTGCCTTCCTCGGCCCGGATAATCTCCCTCTATACTGTGTCTCACTCGTTCTCTCTCATCTTCCATCCATCCTTTTAATCTACTGTCTGGCTGCAGCTTGTTTCATTCTCTCTGTTCCTAACAGTCCCCTCTCCCGTCTCCTCTTCCCCTGTCCGTGCATCTGTAACACCCACTCCCCCTCTCTCTCCCTCTCTCTCTCTGTGTGTGTGTGTCTCTCCAATGGTCCCTCTCTCGCTGTCTGTTCTTCCATGAAATTAAAGCGCTCTAAGCTGCTGTTTAATCAGAGCCTGTTTGGGAAAGTGCTGCGATGACAGAAACTGTCCATCCCGAGTGCTGTGTCTATGTATGCATGTATGTCATACTGTGTGTGTGTGTGTGTGTGCGTGTGTCTGTGTCCATGACTTTAATTATAAATGATGAAGAGAGAGTAAATAGCATCATGTTGCTACATTTCTCCATGGGTTTTTGCCCATGTGCATGTGTGGTGAAAGATTAGATTAGATGGCCATTAATCCATAGATAATCAGTATCAGCAGGTGCTGTGGCCTGATACAGTGACGATTAACTAAATATCTGAATTGTTTACTGGTGGGGGCTGGATAAATGAACACAGATCCACAAAGCTAATTAAAAACCATTTGCCACCACTAAACAGTTAATGCCTATGTTGATATGGTGGAACTGGGAAGGGAAGGCAGGATTGGAGCCCATGAGCTGGTGAAAGTGCATTATTTCAACATTTCCTTAATGACACTGATCTGTTTTTGGTGCTAAAAGGAATAGTTTGACATTTGGAGAAATACTCCACACTTTTTTCCCGAGAGCTGGACAAGGAAATGGATACCCCTCTCATGTTTGTGCATTTGGTGCAGATCCGGGACCAGGAGGTGATTAGCTCAGCTAATTGTTTTGTTTGTGTTCGTATTAAATATGATACAATGTGTTAATTAGTGGCACTGGTGATTGGATTTTTGGACTTTGGACCGAACCAGGCCAATTCCCCCTGGTTCTATTCGTTATGCTCAGCTAAGCTATGCAAACCTAAGCGGTATAACAGTGGCATTGGTCTGCTCCTCTAACCCTTGGCTAGAAAGCAAATATACATATTTCCTAATATGTTAAACTATTTTTCCAACAGAATCCAGATGGATTTGACTAAGGTGACTAATGCTAATTAAACTCTTTTAGAGTGGAAGGTGTTGCGGTTAGTTATGGTGCCCATGGTTCAGGTGGGACTTATGAGCTGCGTGCTCGGTACGGATGAGGGTAATTTTTTAATAGTTTTTTGGGTGTACGTAAATCTCTCTCTCTCTAGTTTATTTACAAAATCTCATATTTACAAAACCCTCACACCTTCCAGCTCTTATCATTAGTGCAAAACAATCTGTGCAAACGGCTTCATCCACACCAAACACAAACGGACAGGTACAAACAGTCATATCAGATATCATTAAACAAACACAGGCATTAGTCAGAAGCTGTCGCTGTGCACATGGAGCACGCGGCGTAGATGCACACGGGTGAACACGCAGACACAGCCGTTGAGGCATAGGCCTCGACACCACAGAAGAAACAGACATGATTGATTTGAACTGGTTACTTGCTCCTCGTGCACGCATGTTAAGATCTAATAAAATTACCGACGTGCTCACCACACGGCTGCCCTTTCGCTTTGTAAGTTATAAATGTGTTTGTGACAAACACGCGGGAAACAAATGACATGTCACTTGTGATGTATTGTGCGGATCACATCCGTAGAAGTATCCCAGCACTTCTTGAGCACGGTGCCCACTCCCCTCCCTCAACCTGTGTGTAGAGAATGATAGCTTCGGAGGCGACAGTCATTCTTCAGGCCGTAGCTGTCATCAACGTGGCGCCATCGCTCCACGACATGTACCACACACGAGCTCTAGATGGCAGTAGAGGTGCAGCCCACTGACGGACGTCTGTGAGAGTGTGCTTATGTGCAGGTGTGTGCGTGTACCTGCACAAATCTGTTTGTGTTTGTGTGAGCGAGAGAGGGAGGGGGAGAGGGAGGCGAGAGTGATCAAGCGTTCAAAAAAAATTCCTGCACTGAAAGGTATCCGAGTTTTATTTTACCTGCGCTCCCACGCACTGTGTTTTACAGACATTGGTGGGAAAATTGTCTATTCTAAATCTTGTTCGTGCCACCATTTGTCTCTATAATCCATGGCAGAACAATAGGCTGATGTGATCAAACAGTATCAGCTTGTTCCCTGGTTATTAAATGTCATGTCTGACCCAGATTCCTTTGCAGCAGTACTGTCACACTCACTACCTTTCCTAGAGTGGGATACAATGGAATGGGGGGAAATAAATAAAAAGGCAATGACACAATTTTATTTCGACGCAGCTTTAACAAGGCGAGTCAGTGCTGCTGTCAACCCTTCCACCCGAGCCAAAATTAGCAATTCATCATCGTCCAGTGGAGGATTGTGGTTTACTGTATCCTCCTACATTTTCCAGTCTTTCAACACCCCTTTCTTTCTCTGTTTGTGTTCAAATGCTTTGTGATTGTACGTAACAGTTATTACCACTGTCCTGTTTTTTTATTTTTTTATTTCTTTAATCAACCAGCCGTAACACCACCAACTGTCAGATGCTCAGCCGAGCTGTGATGGATGTGCGTGATCTCCATGTATGTACTCTGTCTGCGTGAGTGTCTGGGGGTGTGCCACAGAGAGCCATCAGCATAAGCTACGATGATGGAGAGCCACTCACGCACTTTCCTCCACAGCCCCCACCCTCTTCTTCCATCCTCATCCCTCACACTCATCCATCCATCTCCCCCTCCCTTCTTCCCTCCCATACTCAACCTCTCATTTTCTCACTTGGCCTTTGTGTCCAGCCCTCTGGCCTCTCTCCTCCAGAGCGCTCATTACCTCTCTTTCTCTGTGACATCCAATGTCTGGCTGGCCGTCGGTTCCCGACACCTCGATGTTCTCATCTCTGCTGTGTCTTTTTTTTCTTTCTTTAACTCATACTGTGACTCTCTTCATTGCTTACTCCCTCTACCTCCACTTTTGTTCTTCCTCTCTAATCTTATATCTTTCATTCCATACAGTCACCTCCTCACTATCTGTTGGTCAAGCTCTTTTTTCTCCCTCTATCCCTGCTGCTGTCTCTATCGTCCATGGAATATGCTTTTGTGTTTTATTCCTTTATCTGGCTCTCATACAGTGTGTCAATGTTAATAAAATTGTGATTTTTCAAGGTCTACATTAGTCTACTGCAAATGTCATATATCGGTATCAATAACTTCCACATGAACACACACGTACAGTATATCAGCCGACAGTTTACACACCAGCTAATCACACACCCGGTGGGACCTGCAGCTGGAAGACAGGGGAGAATGAAGACATCATTAGGAGAGACATCATACTGGACTCTTTTCATGATGTCAAGGACATGGACAAGTATTCCTGTCCATGTTCTCATCCCACTGTGGCCCAAAAGTAATGGCACTGAAAGTCATTCTCTGCTCTGGTCTCTGTGCCCCCTCATCACATCGCTAGATCTGTCCACTGAGTACCTCTCTTCACAGTCTGGCCTGAGTTTTATTTTTTTATTTTTCTCTGTGATGAGAACCTCAGCGAGAAGGAATCTCATTATTTTCAGTGGGCACTGCTGTTGGATGTTTCACACAGCAGTGGGACTACATTGTGGTTGTGGCCTTTGAAATAACTATTGCCAGAAGTTAACAATTATTTGTGTGAGGAGCTCTGCAATGGTTGTGGGCGGTTGTGGGCTCAGCAACAATACCAGCCATTAGCAGAGCTTTATAATTATCATCAGGCATGTTGAAATCATTGGAATTCACTTCGGAAACAAGTGATTTACTTAGAAAGCCTTGTTGGCTTGTTTTCTGTTTTGCTAGAAAATGAAACTCCTGAGACGGCTACTGTTCCTGACTGCACACGGTACATCACTGTATTCTTAAAAAAAAGGGAAGGGATAGTGTTATTCACCAGAATAAATGAAAACAACTGTGTCATTTTTTTGATATCTGTACTGTCTCGAAAACAACTCATCAGCACCATTTTTCCCCAGAATCATTGTCACCATTCCTCCCGACAGAACAGTTTTCTCACTGATGTCTTCAGTAGAAAGTAGCTGCAATGGAAATATGAGTGAGGTGTGTGGATTATCCAGAATATCTGCGACATTGTCTCTGATGTTTCATTTCTTTTATGTAATTCTTCAATGCTGTGAGCCACACAAATACAATTCTATTCTATTCACAGGCCTCTTTCACAGCAGTTATCCTTACTTGTCATAGCATATAAAGCACTGGTGGAAGTTACTGGTAATGACGGCTTGGTCCCATTTTAAGTATTGCAGTAAGCGCGCCATAATGCACAAATGTGGACCCTGGTACTGTCATATCAAAATGAAATTCAGCCATCATTAATTAACACATATCTACTGGGATAAAGGACTACTGAACTGGGCTGGAGGCAGAAATCTCTGACATGGATTATTGGGATATCATTACATTATTGGGAATGTTAAATAGTTGCATTAGTGCTGATTGCTAAATCCCTTTAAGCAGTACTGCAACGTGTGAGCTGTGAATGTTGAGAGATTTCTCATATTAGGCTGCCGATGAAGTAGTAGTAGTAGTAGTAGTACACTGTAAAAAAAAAATCGTGAAATATACGGTAAATTACCGGCAGCTGTGGTTTCCAGAACTTTACCGTAATAAATAAAGTGACACCGTACAAGACATTACGGTATATTTTTTTGCACCTGTAAAATTCACAGTTGAGAACTGTCTTTTGTTTACGGTAAATTACTATAAAGAAAACGGAAATATCATAAACGTGTTTACGGTTATTTTTTTTAGAAATAACAGCTATGTTATAAACGTGTTTACGGTAAACTATATTTAAAAAAACGCACTTATACTGTAAACCTAATTACAGTCTTTTTCAGTTAAAAACACAGTACAGCTGTATGATATTTTACGGTGCTTTATTAAAAAGTTTAATTTAACGGTAAATTACCGGCAGCTGTGGTTTCCAGAACTTTACCGTAATAAATAAAGTGACACCGTACAAGACATTACGGTATATTTTTTTGCACCTGTAAAATTCACAGTTGAGAACTGTCTTTTGTTTACGGTAAATTACAATTAAAAAAAGGATATATCGTAAACCTGTTTACGGTTATTTGCTTTAGAAATAACAGCTATCATATAAATGCGTTTACGGTAAATTATTTTATAAACAGCAGTTATACTGTAAACCTAATTACAGTATTTCTCAGTTAAAAACACAGTACAACTGTATGATACATTACTTTATTGAAAAGTTCAAATTAACGGTAAATTACCGGCAGCTGTGGTTGCCAGAAGTTCACCGTAAAAAATAAAGTGAGAACGTATAAGACATTACGGTATATCTTTTAAAAACAGCAGTTATTCCGTGAACCTAATTGCAGCCTTTCTCAGAGATAAACACAGTACAACTGTATGAGTTACGGTATTTTATTAGAAAGTTCAAAGCAAATTGAAGGCAACTGTAGTTGCCAGAATTCCATTGCAAAAACATATGGTACAACGTATAACGTATTACAATTGGTTGGCATACATTTCCCAGTCAACATCAGGAAATATTAAATAAAACGTATTGTAAATCAAAATACAGACCATCGTTGATAAACCTTAAGAAATAAAACATTTTCTGTGAAAACCAGGTTGATCTGATCTTATAACTTGCACCGTATACTCACAAAGCATTGTTGAGATCTTGAAGAATCAGCATGTGGACATGAAGGATTATTCATGAATAAACATGAAAAGGTTAGCCACTTGCCCCAAGTTGATCAAGAGTAACGAGCCGCTGTGTCCAGACTTGACTGAAGAGGGCACCCAACATGGTATAGTCTCCACAGACCCAAAGTTCAGGAAGCTGAGCGGTTCAGGACGTCCTGCTTGAGGACTTGTATCTTGATCATCAAGCGTTCACTGTGGATCGGGATGATCCTCTCTGCAGCACAAAAACAGAAACAAAAGGCAAAGTTAGATTGACGCAGCGCTTGAGCATGATGCCTACACAGAGAAACATTCATTGCCTTATGGTGTTAAACTGAGCTTAACTGACTTAGAAAAAAATAAAACACACCTTTATAGTTAATACAAATGAATAAGTATCAGGTCGAATGTTAAGACCGATCTTTGCGCAAAGGCATAAACACGTTAAATTTCTGTAATATTGCAGCCTACAGATGCCTCCACTCAAGAATATCATCAAATTTCACATAGTTCATGTTTTAAAAACCAGGGTAACAGCACATCTAATTAAGGATATAAATAAAAAGAATGTTTGTATTTTTTCAGATTCAATAACATAGGACTTTTAAATGCCTCTAAAAACAATAACACAATTATTGATGCAAAAAAAAAAGAAAAGCTTTTGTGGAGTTGTATGGCATTTTAATAACTAAAAATACTCAGTGTGCAATAGCTAATACCCCTTTGCCATACAGGAGACCTAGTCCAATGGGAAACAATGCCCCTGCATTTACAAGACAGTAGACATGAGGGTATGTCCTAAATCTAATGACATGTTACTGCTACATGAAATTAAATTTCAGAGTGATATCAGTTCAGAGCACAATATATATATTTTTTTTTACTAATGCAAAACTATCTTACAGTTTTATGATTTCTTCTATGTTTGCATGAAGCTGTTGTCTCGGGCCCTGGCCCTGAGAATGATCCATTATGTGAAGTTATGTTTGAGTTGTGCTTGTTATAGTTTGCTGAACTGAACTATATCACTGCTTACCTCTAGTTAGGCCTTGAAAAGACTGGTGTCTGAGTCATTGGTCCAGAGTGAAGACAGGTGAGACAGAATCGCATACAGATATGGCATGATGTTCAGGAAACTGGAACTTTAGGCAGGTGTTGTCATCATTTCTGCTAGAAGACACAAGTTAATCTGGTGTTTGTTGTGGGCTGACATGATCCTCTCTACAGCCAGAAAAAAAGACAAAATAGAAAACATTAACAGTAATAACAGTAACAACAATACCAATAATATTACTTTATATAGCACTTACACCGTTGCAAGGTTATTCACATAATACCTTTTGTATGTACAAAATGGTGAGAGAGTAGAATAAAATATTTCATAAAAAGACAAGTATGCAATGCCTAGATTTATGCAGTGTTTAACACTAACAATACATGTATACACTGTTTGAACATGAAATGGCAGCACAGTACTTACAGAAATAGATGAGTCTAAAGCAGGGGTGTCCAAACTACGGCCCGCGGGCCAACTGCGGCCCGCGGGTCAGTTTTTATTGGCCCGCAGCAAATTCTAGAGTCTAGACCAAGGGTGGGCAAACTACGGCCCGCGGGCCGGATCCGGCCCGTTGGGCGTTTTTCCGAAGCACGATGACGGCAAAAGACCAGCATCGATGTTTCTTAACTCAAGTCGGGAACGGAGAAGCGTTACAGCGGTCTTTACGTGCCGTGCTTCCTGCAGCGCATCAGGCTGCGAGTCCAGCTGCTGCTGTCTGCGCTGCTCACCTCCACCCCTCCCCCACAGGCCAGCGCGCCACGGAGACATGGTCCGTTTTATACGGCATAACGAACGCACATCAGACCCACGGGACTCATGTGACATATAGGGTTCTGCCTGCCAGCCTCCTGCCAGCTTCCTGCATGGAGCCCCTCTGCAACAGGTCTCTTGTGTCCAGAGAGCAAAAACAAATTCGAAAAATGTAGTTTATCACGCAGGACAGTGACTCGGCGTGTAGAACTAATTGACGAAGACTTAGCCAGCAAGTTAAACAAAAAAGCTGAGTCATTTAAGTTATATTCGTTAGTAAGTAATGTAAGTTCTCTTTACTTTTTAGTTATTGGCTTTTATTTATAATGTATATTGGTTCACACAAACACTCTCTATCCATCTGATACTAGCCCGGCCCGTCTGTCTAATTTTAAAAGTCAATGTGGCCCCTGAGCCAAAAAGTTTGCCCACCCCTGGTCTAAAGCCTTCTTTTGTTAAATTAACATACATTGAACTTTACAACAAACTTACCATATTTATCCTTGACAAAACTTGGATCCGATGATACGGTTAGACTAGTAGAACAGCAAAGAAGGTGATGAGGTCCATGTGAAGGTCCAAGCTTGTAGTCGTAATCAAACCTGAAATAAAGACTAAGGAGATAAAGGAAGAGAGGAAGACATCCTCTTCCATAAAAAAAAAAAAAAAATCTTCTCAAGCATCAAATTTCCTCTTTTCAATGCAAAGGTTGTAAATTAAATTTACACTCACGTGTCACATGTTATCATTGCAGTTTGATTTCCGGTGGGCTCTTTTCTGCAGATCTTTTCCTCGGTCCACTGTGTTTCCTGTCTCTTTCTCTCTCTATTTCTGCTGTTGAGTAAAACACAAATGACATCTTTAAAAACAAAAAATGCTTGATTTTGGCATTTAAATGGTTTAGAATCGCACCGTTTTTCTGGGTGTCATTAAGGCCAGCAAGTTGTTCCCATCCAAGTCCACAGCCAAGTTGGATTGCAAAGCCTGAAAGGTGGCAGGAACAAATGTATTACATTTTACAAGATTAAAGTAAATATTAATTATCTGTACCAACTGGTCTTGCATAAATTTAAATACTGACTCTGAGGGAGACATCCTCATCTGATAATGTGGGCAGTAAATGAAGATCTGAACATGAAAACGTGTTTGCATCCACTCACTGGACAGCTCACTCGTCTTCCACACGGAGCTCCTTCTCAGGAGCTGTTAGCTGTTTTGTGTCTTGACAAAAGCTTCACACACAACGCTACAGCGTGTTTATAAGCGGTCACGTGGACAGCCGGGAGGTCAGTCACGTTAACAGACAGTAGAGATGTTAATGTCATGCCTCCGGTATAAATTAGCTTTAAACCTTCATATCTAACACATGTCTGCTTGCAACCAGCTTTAAAGCACTTAAATAAAAACGTGGTTATTAGATAAAGTATGTAGCACGTAGGCCCTCTGTGTCTTAACCGACCTGCCACAGTAATAAACCTAACCTATAGCAAAGCATTACATTAGCTAACCTTTGGTAAAGTAAGCTAATGTTAGCTAACGTTTAACACATAAACCTATAACCTACGTTACATTGACGATGTTAAAGAAAAGTAAACGCACTCAACTATTAGATAACTAAGTTAACTAAGCTATCTTGACGTCCAAGGCGACACAGAACTGCAGAGAACCAAGCCTCAATTGTAAATGTAGCTAAGCGCGGCTAACGTAACGTTAGCTCAACCCCTTACTGGAGAGGTTAAGCTAACGCTACCGTCACCTGATGTAGACCGTTCAAGAAAGCGTTTACTCTCTGACAAATACATTATGTTGGTATTCTTACCTCAACAAGAGATGTCATGTTCCCAGGGGTCCGGCTGTTGTTGCTTCAGTGGCGCTTCGTGAATCACCGGAGAAGAAGAGCTGCAGCGCAGCGCGCGTAGATCTGGCGCTCAAACGGGTTCAAAAGTTCAGCCTCCGATCGTTTTTTTTTTTTTTTTAATTGCGCTGTTGGTTTGATCACTGACACCTGGCCCTCTCTACTTTGATCTCTCTCTCTGTCTGGCTGTCTGTCTGTCTGTCTGCCTCTCTTTGTGAACATTTGGTCTCTGAAGGACATTCTGTGTTCAGTCAGAGACAATGCTATTAGGTTTAGGTTTATTTATTTGCACAATTCAAACAATAAAATAAAAAAAATTAACAAACATAAGAGAGATAAATTAATATCACTGTGCTGGAAGATGCAAAAAGCCAACTGGTCTTATTTGAAGCCTCCATCTATATAATATTATAATCTTTTACAAAATTGCAAACATAAAAGGAAATATGCATAAGATAGACAACAAAAGAAAAAAAGAAAGAAAAGAAAAATAATGTAATTGTGTTGAGTGTGTGCATGTGCTTGCATGTGAAAGTAAGCATGGCTTGTTCAGGGATGTTGGGTTATACCCCTGTGGTATTTCCTAAGCAATAGGAATGATAAGTGAAACATCTATAAATGTAGATATAACAGTTCAAACAAGAAATAAAATAAACACTAATACATAGAACGCTTACAAAACAGCAATTAGAATTCATTTTAGGCAATTTTTGAAAAATGTTATAGAGGGACATTTCTTTGTTAGGTGGGGAAAGTTCCATAATTTGGTTCCCCTAAATCTAATAGAAAATTGACCTCTGCTTGACGTGTTGAGTATGAGTGAATCTGTGAATTGACTTTGAAAGAATATTTCTGTAACCTAAAAGTATCTTGTACATAAAAATGCAAGTTAAATAAATATTAACACCATAAATAGTAAGAATCTACAGTTTGTGAAATAAAGGAGAAGCTGAGATGTGTGAACATGTTTTGCAGAAAAGTAGGAAAAGTACTTCCCCAAACTATATTACAATATGAAATATAAGGATAAATTAAACTCTAATAAATAATAAGGTTGTATGGTTCTGAACTTTAAAACTGTAAACAAAAGTGATTTAGTAATAAAGATATAAACAAAAATCTATCTCTGTCAGCCTCTCTCTCTGTCTGTCTGTATCTTTCTGTCTGTTGTTGGAAATAACTAGATATATATATCAGAGAGCACAGTCAACATTAACACATAGAGATAAATAACATAACGACAGCTGGAGCGCCCTGATAGGAAGTGCAACAACATCCGGTTTCCTCCATCTTTGTTTTACTTTGAAACTCAAATACCAAATGACACAGGAAGTGATAGCGGAAGAGAGTCGAACCGGATTCAAGATGCATGAGCCAGAGTGGGTGGAGAATACCCAGTGCTCCAACCAGAAGACTGTAAACTATGCAAAGGACTCCGCCTCTTTGTAGGGTTGACCAATGGGCTCCACAAGGAGAATCGAATGTACACGCTGCGCACTCTGTTTAAGCGCCTTTTGTTTCAGGGACCTCTGAACTAGTCAGACGTCCCCATCAGGACCGTGCACGTATAAATGCCCGGAATGCATTGCTCTGCTTAGTTTAGTAATTAAATACTTTTGATACAAGATATCTCAGTCTGGCAGTGAGTCATTAAATGTAGGATTCCCAACACTGTCTGTCTGTCTGTCTGTCTGTTTCTCTCTCTCTTTCTTTCTGTCTCTCTCTCTTTCCCTGTATGTCAGTCGGTCAAATCAAGAGAAAGTGTGGTTTGAAGGGATCTTGAATTTAAATGGTGAAACTGTACATGTCATGTCTGTGTATAAATATAATGGGACCGTAGTGACAGTGAGTTCATTGGGACATTGACACAGGCAGGAGATACCTGTGTTCCTGCCCCATGTGGTCAGGTTATTTACTGAGACAGGCACCTGTTGGTCGTTAAGTATCCAACAGAGATGAAAAGAGGGGTGGGGGATGGTGTGAGATGCATTTTATGCTTTGCAAAAAAAGTATGCAAAACAAGGAGAACTTATATGCAAGGTTTCCCTCTCGGTTGTTAGCACAGTAGTCCGTACATTTAACAGTGACAACATGTATTTATTAAGAGTTAAGAATGTAGAAATTACGGTATCGATTTTCTTTCATATTACGGTGTATTTCCGTTATTAGTACAATGCTTAATGCAATTAACAGTGACAAACTGTAACTTTTACAAGTAATAAATGCAAAGATTACAGTGTTGGCTTTTAAATTCATCTACCAGTATATTTCCGTTATGAGCCCAGTGGTTTGTATATTTAACAGCGACTAAATGTATATTTTACAAATATTATTTGTAAAAATTACAGTGTTGGCTGTTATATATAATACGGCCTATTTCTGTAATCAGTCCAATAGCTAGTACATTTAACAGTGACAAACTGTAACATTTACAAATAATAAATGCAAAGATTACAGTGTTGGCTTTTAAATTTATCTTCCAGTACATTTCCGTTATGAGCCCAGTGGTTCGTATATTTAACAGCGACAGAATGTATGTTTTACAAATATTATTTGTAAAGATTACAGTGTTGGCTGTTATATATAATACGGCCTATTTCTGTAAACAGTCTAATAGTTAGTACATTTAACAGTGACAAACTGTAACATTTACAAATAATAAATGCAAAAATTACAGGGCTGGCTGTTATATTAATAATATTTTATATTTCGGTTGTTAGCACAGTAGTCCGTACATTTAACAGTGACAAAATGTATTTATTAAAAGTTAAGATTGTAGAAATTACGGTATCGATTTTCTTTCATATTACGGTGTATTTCTGTTATTAGTACAATGTTTAGGGTAATTAACAGTGACAAACTGTAACCTTTACAAATAATAACTGTAAAAATTACAGGGCTGGCTGTTATATTAATATTATTTTATATTTTGGTCGTTAACACAGTAGTGCGTACATTTAACAGTGACAAAATGTATTTTTTAAAAGTTAAGATTGTAGAAATTACGGTATTGATTTTCTTTCATATTACGGTGTATTTCCGTTATTACTACAGTGTTTAGGACAATTAACAGTGACGAAATGTAATTTTTACAGGAAATACATGCATAAATTACAGTTTGGGCTGATATATCTATTTACGGTGTTTCAATGTGATAGATATGGAATATAACCTTTTTTGAATTAACGGTCTTTTACTGTTGGGATTTAACAGGTTTTCACCGTAAATTCTACGTACTTTTTTTACAGTGTAGTAGTAGTAGTAGTATCATGATACTAGATTGATTCTATTCTTTGTTTTGATGACATAATATCATCATGCAGCCTCACTTCACCGTAGGTGAGTTGAGTTGACTTCAATTACTACATCACACATTCCTTTGGATTTAGGGCACTTTAGTTTGATTTGGTGCGATAATTCCAGGTCAGGATCCTAACAGTATAAGGCTAAACGATTTCCCAACCTTTCATTTTCAGTGAGAGTCAGCTAATGGGCTCATTGGTTAAAGCTGTTACCTGACAGTCAAAGCAAGAAGGTCCTGGATCAATGGCCAGCTGTTTATCTGTCAAAGTCCCCACCCTGGCCGGCTCTGGTTCCCCCCCAAAGACATGCAGATAAGGGGAGGTAGAAGATTGAAATTGCCTGTATAAATTTGCCTGGTGTTAATCCTATGATGGACAGGTGACCTGCTTCCCTACCATTTGTGCATGCAGGGATAGTCTCTCTCCCCCCCCCCCCAGAGTAGAAATAAGTAGGTAGAGAGGATGATTGTGTAAAAGCGCCCAATCACCTTTTTCAAGGTTATTTAACAATTTCTCCATAATTTGGTCAATATACTCCCAGGATTAACTACAACCCACATGTACATACCAGGAGTCACAGAAATGCTGTTGACTTTGGCTGGCGGACGACTTCCTCCCTCCTTCCTTTCTCTCTGTCTCTGTTGCGACCACTCCGTCATTGCTAAAAGGTTTTCCAACCATTGCCAAACAGTCAATATATATCTAGCATTAGGCCACGGAGGAAGGTTTAACCCAGCAGATGACATTCAGTACAACGCCATAATCATTGCCTCCTAATGAATTAAATAGCCTTGACATTTCACAGCACAACGCTTGTCCTTTTCCCGCAACTGCTCTGCTGTTGTACCCCTCATTTCATGCATTCTGTCGCTCTCTTGTCTGTGTTCTTTCCATTGCATTGCTTTTTCATGTGCCTTCTGGCCTCTTGCTATGCCCCCCTTCCCTCCCCTCCCTTTCTTTCTATATCTCTCGCTTCCTCTCTTCTTCTCACCCGTGCGCTCATCGGTATGCTACAGCACTCCCAGCTGTCTACGCAGGCAGAGCTGAGAGGGAGAGAGAGAGAGAGAGAGAGAGAGGGGAGAGAGTCACTGTTTAGCGGCAGAGACAGAATCCAGTTGGAGGGTCACGACCCTAAATGACCATCCACGCTCACACGCGCGCAGGCACGCTTAATAAGTCATACACTCACACTTCCCTGATGGCAGGAGCAATAGGTCATATGCCAACAATGTAGGAAGAGAGCACGAAGAGAGAGAGAGAGAGAGAGAGAGAGAGAGAGAAACAGAGAAAGAGAGATTTAGAGGTGGAAGTGTGTTCGCTGCTTGCTGAGCCTTAATTGTCCTGTGGTTTGGAGGGGAAGACGGCAAAGAAGCATAGGTACATAGAAAAAGGTAGAAATGCAAGAGGCATGGTCGGCAGTAGAGGAGACGGCTTTGGCAATTGCGTAAGAAAGTTTGTTTTGTCCTGGAATACAGATGAGTGCTGGATGGATGACTGCCTGGCTGCAGTGTTTTGGGACAGACAGAGATAGATTCATAGAAGCACAAACAGAGGGTCTGTGTGAGTTCCCTCTGTTATGCAAGGACATCACTAAGAAATTTGATTGTAAATAATGGAATTATTATTCACTATAAAAAAGTGTTTTCAATGTAGTTCCCAAAGGGCAATTGAGGAGGTGTATTTTTCAGTAATTATGTTGCTATAGATCTTTGTATTAATTCAAAGGAATTTTAATCCATAGGGGAAATTGATATGGTTTAATAATAGCAATAATAGCCTTTTATGTGATGTGAAGAGTTGCTATAGATATGCACTGCAGGAGAGTTTTTGTGGACAGGTCAAGGAAGTCTATTTACACTGGAATATTGTAATATTCTGACACTTGGTACTGCCTTTTTACTGTTGAATAATTGTATCTGCAATTGTGCACCATTCCAATTATGTAATAAACAGATGTGGTTCTGCTTTCCTGTATACTCTCTCACATTGGTCTTGTGAAATCCATTCACATATTTATCTTATGGGGCGAATGGAAAATTATTTTGCTTCTGATCTCTAATGCTTGTCATCATGAAAGTCGACTCTTGAAAAAAACAACAAGGGGTTCAAAGCTTTAATCAGAGCTATAACATGATGCTGTGAGGATTTTAATCAGAAGTGAATTCCCGCTGCCCGTGATTACTGAGGCAATAGGGGACTTGATGACTTTGAATCCGATGTTTATTCCCTGAGCAAACATTCAAGGCATTCAATAATTATTATTTTTAAGAAATGTAAGACAAATCAACAAATTCATGCAGGGAAAAGTTCACAACAACAAACCAACAGGCAGATGATGGATGAATAATAACGGTCTGCCGTAAACCCATATGACTGTCGCGTAAACACAGACTGTTGATGAGGAAACGAGAGCCAGCTGCGGAACTATCGCGAGACTGGAGTCAGTTGCCGTAGTTACGACAGCCCAACACAAACCTTCCTGAGTGAAGTGGAGGCTGGAGCGTGCCGCCGGCGAAAACTTACACATATTGAAATATAAATCGTAAATGATTGTAATATATTGTTAAATGTTACACAAAAGCGTGTCAATTCAACAAGTTTAAGCCGAATTGCGCTGTGACACGCAGGTAAAAAGAGGAGAGCGCGAGAGCGTGAGGTAAGTTAACGCTAGTTAAAGCGAGCCTTGTGTTATTTTGCCGCTTCAGCAAAGCTAGTTTTGGTTTGGAGCAAGACAGCTGTGCCACAGGAGGTGACCCGGGAAACACATTACGTATTCTCAGCCCCCTAAAGATGTCCACTGTGGTTGACAAGGGCGTTTAAAGCCAGTGTGTCTGTCACGTGAACGTCAACAACAGACCGAGGAGTTCATGTCGCGGCATGCAGGAAACGCACAGGTGTGATTAATAATAGCAATCAAGGCTGCGCCCTGATGTTGTGTGTATTACTGGTGCAGCTTCAAAAAGGCTCTTTAATGCAACTGCGCCATTGTTAATGCACCTGTGCTTTCCCTGCTATGACAAGTAAAAACGTCCCCGTTGAAAAAAGTCTGTAGCTATCATTCAAGCCGAGTTCAATACAAGTTCGTATTTTCCGCTGGAGGCTACTGCACTGCTTTACAGTCTTGTGGGCAACGCTTTTTTATATAGGGTACTAGCAGGTGAAATGTCAGGGTCTCTTTTTATGAGGTTACCCACCTTGAGGGAAACTTATAGGAGCTAATCACCTCCACTTACTGTCACTTTGCAATCTGCTCAGTTTCTTGCAGGTGTGGCTGCTGTGCCATTCCTGTATGATAACATATTATATATCTGTCTTACTGGCTAATTTTTTTAATTGGCTTTTACTGCCTAACAGAGTCACCAGCCATTTGTCAAGCACATACTTCTGCCAGATACAAATTGAACACACGCGATTGCTTGTTTTAACTGCCTCTTGTACATTTGAGCAAATCTGTCCCTGCTATTTCGCTCATTTCATTGCAGCAGTATTCATTTATGGCAATGTGTGATTTAGACTAGGCCCAGTGTGATAGCCGGTTTTTATACCATTACTGTTGTTTTTTATTGCAGAAGAGACTGTAAAAAAAAAAAAAGCACAGCGCAAAACGAAGGAGGAATACCTGAGGCCTCCAAAAAGAAGAGACATGAATTTAAATGACTTTGTGGTGCTTCCCAACAACAAGGCCAAATCTGTCAAGCTCAATGCAAGGTAAGATGAGATAAGATCAATGATGTGATTTAAGGCATTTGGTCGAAGCCCATTAGGGTTACTGTTTCCATCTGTTTCCATCTATTTCCATTTCAATTCTGCCGACAGAATGAGTATTTCACAAAATGCAGTTTCAGACAAGATAAAACTTGTGACCGGGATCTCGATCTGATTCGTTTTCAGTGCAGTGTATTTTTTTTTCTTCCTAATGCCCAATGCAAAATAAAGTTTGCCAACAGGTAATTGACTGGATTGGTACCCTGATCCAGTGTCTCATTGATGAATTCATTGATCAGTCATGGCAACAGAGATCTACTAGTGCAGTAGATGAATTGAACATATCGATGGAAGCCAGGCTGTCCAATCTGACGGAGGTCATTTGGATGATTGATTGTTCTTGATTGATTGCACATTATGTGAGTGTCTGTGTGTGTTGCCATAGGAACCTGCAAGAACTGCAGATGGAGACGGTGACTCTGGGCCAGGAGAGCAAAGAGATGGAGGAGAAACTGCTACAGCTGAAAGAGAGCATGAGTAAAGAGAAGGAGGAGAGAGGGTGAGTATCGGTGTTACAGTTACCAGAAAAGGAGGAGAGAGGGGAAGGAGAGGTGGAGCAGACTGTAGTGGGAACGTAAAAACGGAAATGAGACGGTAGATCGCAGCAGGCAGAAGGAGGCGATATGGTGAGTGAAGAAGTGAGCAAGAGAGGAAGAGAGGGAGTCGCTTACTGCACAGATCATTTTTGTGCTCTTTGTGTTGTGGCACTCCTTCACTTGGAATATCTGTATTATTAGTTTGTTGTGCTTCGTCTTGTGGAGGATTTCATGTTGTGAACCCCACTAGCAACAGGGCTTTAAGGATGAAGCTGTCCATCTGCCAGTCTGTCTGTCTTTCACACACTCAAGTTTTCTCAACAACTACATGCCGGATTCACATTAATCTAAGTACTTGGCTTTATACAGTATTTGATTTGTGCAACTAAGTTGAAAATAAGTTCAGTTGGTCACACTTATACATTACCATTACAATGTCGGTGTATGCCTATTCTAGGCGGAGTCTGCACAACATTTAAAAGGCATCTCAGCCTGAGCATACATACCTCGATCACATGGCTGATATAAAAATGCGATTACACTCTAAGCCCTAAATAACAAAGTACAATACATTATGCTTTTACAACTAAATGTGTGAATACCATAACATTTACTTAACATACAGAAGAGCAGTCAGAAGGATATCACTGGTATCATTTCTTCTCGGAGACATCGTTATCTCATCAGCCATTAATGACACAATAAACCTTGATCGCTCTGTTTGAGGTGACTTCTCCTACTACCATGATCCTCCCTCTCCACGCGTCGTCAGTTCTTGCCAGATTGAGTCCCGACTGTAGGAAAAAGAGCACAGCCACTGAGTAATAGAGATAGATGGAGGAGGGGACTAAATGATAAAGAAGGGGAGGTCGATGACTTCTCTCCCTATAAAGGTCAAGAAAAGGGAGCAGTCAGAGAGTTGAAAAAGACAGTCATAGATGGAGTAGGCTTATGGCCACATTGTGGACTGCTCCAAAGGTCAGTGGAGCCATACAGAAATTGGTCCTAACACCTTGTATGCAGCTTCGCTCATAAAATAATGAGTGATGTAAAAACACAAAGGGGATGCATTTGTTGTTAACCTAACTTTTCAAATAAAGGTAATACAATGACATGTATCGACCCAAATATCCCATTTGTTACTAATCTTTCTTCCTAATTTGTACCTGTTTGCACTGTATTTAGCTTGACACGTCTTTGCCTGGCCCCTGTAAATGATGCTATATTTCAAACAAGGCTTAAATGTGTTTGTATTGTACCATACATTAACTGTTGCAACTCTTTAGAGTAATTGCAGGGGATTTACAGAACCTCATGGATGCAATGTTGTCTTGCAAATAATATAACATTATTTGAATGCCTTTATTATATTTACTACATTTTGAGAGGCTAATGTATACAATAAAGGCTAATTACAAAAGTAAGTGATAAAAGTACAAAGTGACTTTCAGTGTTATACAGCTATGTGTGCTGTTCTTGCACTTCAAAACCGTTGGACCATATGATATTCCCATGATGCCAACCAGTAAGCACTCTTATTACAAGCAGCTGCCTTTCAGTTATGAATGGAAATGGTTTTTCATCTGCTCTTGTGACAAAGAATAAAATATTAACTTTATAAAAATGTAACACAAGTTCAACTATGGAGTCCAAAACTAACACCATGAGCTTGGCTCTGGCAAACTGTACTTTGATAATCTCAATTAACCCTTTGTAGGGCACTCATTGAAATACTTTGAGGAGAATTACCATATACTGTATGGTTACTTTCACGAAAAGGTGTTAAGGTCCTCTTTTCATTAGAAACAATTACCTTGTTGACTGCCTCTGTATGATCCTTTTATGGGCCATATATATTTTCGTGTTTTTATTACCATCCAATAAAAACATGAACCTTTATCTTCAGATGAACTGGTATGGCAGAAACAGATATTTTATTTCATCCCTGGGCCTGAAATGAATCATCCAAAACGAGTTGCATCATATATCAAAATGCCACGGAGACATCAGAGCCTGTGGTAAATTACTAAAGGATGATGACAGACATTGTCCGGCCAGTCATCTTGGGAGTTGGGCTGCTAGCTGCCGAGATTACTGGCCGCCCTGCAGGTCCTAACGTCTCAAAAATGTCAGAGCAAATATTCAGAATTGAAAAATATGGACATTTTGATGGCATATTTAAAATCTCAATGGTTTCTTTCTTCTGAAAAGTTTCAAAAATTAATAAAGTGACATAATGGCAGTCCTAGAAAGAAACTATCCTTGATAAAACAGGTGAAACATGCACACATTTTGTCATTCGGGCTGTATTGGGCGGACTATGGACTTTGGATTGGAACAGTACTTGAGATGCGACTGATGACGTTTCACACGTCCACTTAACATCTTTTCAGAGAAGAACTCCGAGAAAGTCCTCTTGCATTCACTGTGCAAACTGATCATAAGCATTCAAAACTGACTTTTCCGCTGGTCTCACACTTTATTCATGTTTCAAAGTTCTCAGTTGCCGAATGACAAATGATCGGTGTCATCACGACAACATATGTCTTGTCAGAATACAAAAGTGAAGATGTTATGTGTCAGTGTTTTGGCTTTAACTGACTCATGGGTATCAAACCTGACTGAATGAAATATCACAATCTGACACACTCACTCACTCACTCACTCACTCACTCAGAGAGAGAGAGAGAGAATTTGCATCTTCAAATTATTTTTGATTGGATTGGATAGCACCCACACACACAAAATAGCATTTATTTTCTCACCACATTTCATTACAGAGTATGTACCTGGCCCATTACTATGACTATTATCCAACAAATTAAGATTGAGGGGCATCCCTGCCACGCGTGAGCAGGAAATGAATTTGCTGAAACAAACACTGGTTATTAATGTGATTCTTTTATTTGCCATTCCCAGTTTACCTCATCTCATTTCATTAATAACTCAGAGATGTGTTATCCAATGTGAAGTTATGGAGAACAGTGTAATAGGGCTGTATATCACAATATATGAGCACATAACTCAGGAACAGCTTTAGGGAGAAGCAGACTATATATATTAACCATGGACCCCTTCAAATAGTAACAGACAGAAAAAAGGTTACGCACACACACACACAGATTTACACACAAACACATTTTCCAGTCAGCACCGCTAATAACAATGTTAGTGATTTAGAGCTGAGGTATGATGAGAGCTCCACATGATTTATTTCTATTGGCTGAAATATATACTACATCATCAAAAACAAGGAAATGCATATTGTAGATTATAATTGAAGGTTAATGTTTTTCTTTTTAGGGGATGAGTTGTGTGTCTGTCCTTGTACATGAGTGCTGCTCTGTTTCTAAGTAAGCCTATGACTCTAATTAAGAAGCCATACATCAGTATGGGGAGAGGACCGTCGCGTCCAGCCTGCACAAACGATAAGCACATAAACACAGTGTTTCCTGTCACACAAGTACTGCAACATTTACCGCTCCACCAGCCCCAAGATACGACAAGGTGTGTGCGTGGCTGCCTGTGTGTATTTTTGATAGCAGTCCCCCATAAATAATGGCACTTGTATTTGCGCGTTTTTTTTTTCTAACACTTTGCAGGTTCCAGAGTGCTACACTTTGTCGGTTGTGTTCATCTTGTGCTCCCTAATCAGTAAAGACACACTCGACTGCGGCGCGCAACAGACATTATGGTTAAACCCTGTGTCTTTGAAATATTTCCAGCTTGGAAAATATTTTACTTTTGTGTGTGTGTGTGAGCCAACTTAAGGTGGAAAGATACAGCGAGAGTTTAGAACGGCTGTCACGCATCATCACAATCTGACACACACACACACACACACTGTGATTTTGTTTAGGATTTCCAATAAAAGAAAACAAGTTGGATTTTAATTGAGCTTTATGGCATTCTTAAAGGAGACAGCATACACACAGTGAACAGGCACAATGAGACAAAGAGCACAGGCTACCAATTGTGTGTGTCACCTTTTTTATTTTTAGCGTTACTGCTGTGCAGATGAAGAGGGGAAGCAGAGACTCACAGCAAGTTCCTTGTGTCAGATGGGTGGGAAGATACTTTTTTTTGACATTTCTTACTGCCAAATTCAACATTCTGCCACTCCATTAGTTTTTCTAAGCCCAGCATGTTTGTGTATTTGCTGTCTGTTGGTTGACATGACAATGAGCAGAAGATGGGATTCGACAAGTTATTAGATGTGATGAAGGTGAAAACACATGAACTGGGATTGAAGAGAAGCAGTCATGGAGTAAATTACATCGTTAGGAAATAAAATAAAACAGATGTCCTGTCAGGCTTTCACAATTGAACCACACATGAATGTAGCTGCAGTTCCCGCCTACCTTTCATCTGAAGGCTGTTCAGCCATGCAGCAGTTTGTTAGATGTGAATTCCAGGAAAAGTTGATTGAAACGCCTCTAATGAAAAAGTTGAAAACAGTTTCTCATCGCCTCCTCCTCTCTGACTGACATGGGAGAAAGCAGGCAAGAGTGGCGGTTTGCCGGGTAATCAGGTGCTGTGATGTATGATGTGAAGCTTACCTGGATTTTCTTTAAGCTTCCTCCCTGACTCGCTTTACCTCTCAAAACATGCCGGTGTCTTTGACAACCCTTTGGCTGTAGATCTTCAGGCTGTGATTTCTGCTCCGGCTGTGCAGTGAGTCTGTGTTATGCACCACTCTGTTTTCCTCTCGCTGCTTGTCTCTTAGATCGCAGAGCTCCCGGACTAGATAAACTGTTCGTCTTTGTCTTAGAGTCGGGCTACACACACACACGCACACAGTTACGTACGCACCCAAAGAATAGGCGAACAAATTTGGTTTGCTGAGAGGAGGTGCGGTTTAATCAGTTTGGGAAGAGTACACAGGCGATAATAAAGCCAGACCGGCGACTTGGGGCAAACGCGGTACATCATTCATTGTCTTGGCATGCCCGACTCCCAGACTTAATGCAGCTTTGTCTTAAGGCCTACATATCTTACAGACACTAGCTCTCGCCTTATCTAAAAGTACAGTTGAGGTTCCCTATTTTCCTCCTCGGCTGGCTCTCTGTGTTTTCATCTTTATCGGCTCCTTTTACTCTTTCGCTCGACTTTTGTTTATTCCTGTTCTGTGTTCTTTTCGTCTACTGTACTGGTTTCACTTGGCTCTTCCCTGCTTCAGTACGTGTGCATTCAGCACATACATGTGTCGACTCTGTGACCTGTCACTGCTCATGCCGGACTAAATGTGTTAACGTTTTGTGGCAACCCGGGGGAGGCAGGATTCAGCAATAAAACATGAGACTCAGAGACAGTACTATAACAAAAAGTGTCCTTTAATAAATAGGTTTAGGGTAAAGGGGGATGGGGTCAAACTCAACAAAAGATTCCTCCCGGTTGGGGTCTTTGGCCTTTTGGTCTCACTCCTGGTGTGAGACGGTTCCTTTGCCCTGTGTGGGAGGAGAGGTGAGTGGGCCGTGTTACCTCCCATCCAATGTGGCTCCTCTCCAGAGGCCCAGGAGATCCTCGTAGCCTCCTGTCCAGTCTGCTTCCCCCTGCTGCTTCCCAGCTCTGAGAAGATATGCTGCCTCTGATTAGCTGATGGGCTGCAGGTGTGACCAATGCCACATGCCAATAGGCTGCAGTACCTGGACCAGGAAGTAGACTCCCTCGATCAGCTCCCCCAACCTGAGCTTAGGTATCCGCCCTCTCTGCTCTGTCCGCTCCGCCTTTCCCCCTGTGTTGCCACAGTTTGTTTAAAGGATTCTAGTCTCAGACTTTCTTGCCTTTGGTAAGTTTATATCCGGTTACAACCCTCAATGTTTTTGCCCTGTCCTCTCGTCTCACAGCAGGGGGATTGAGAGAAGACTGGATTACTTTGGCATTAGACTTCAGAGGGTGTGTGCATTTGCACGTGTGTGTGTGTGTGCGCGTGTGCAGGAGGCAGATGTTGTCAGTTCTCCCTTTGGGCGAGGCGGGTCAGTTAAAGGTGATAGCCGCGTGTCAGACATGAGTGTTTCAAGGTACGACAGGTGGTGTTTGCCTTGGTCTCCTCCTGTCATTGCAATATATATCTGTTTATCATTTAGAGATATGAGCTCGCTCTAAGCTAATGTGAAGCTGCACTCCTCACTGTGTTTCCTCCGCTTTGACTTTGATGAAGAAATGTTCTTTGACGAGGTGGCTTTTGGTGTCGCGTTTGATGTTTGTTTTCAACCTGCAAGTTGTGACTCAGAGGTTGTCATCTGCTCTCCATCCACAGCGATGTGTGATAGAGTGCGTGAGTGTGCATGTGTCTATTTCTGTGACTGTCTGTGTAACAGGTGTTGTCAGGTCACTTCAAGTCTCTCGCCTTCTCTCGCCCCCCCCCATCGAAGTCTGTGTGGACGTATTTGGGTGTTCGTAAGAGAGAGAAACCTTAACTTTGGGAGCGTGTCAGTATCTCTATGTTCCTCAGAACAACTTTAAGCTTTCATTGTTTTGAAGTGTGTGTCTACTGACAAATATTTGCGTGTGTGTAATTGTGTGTCTGTGTGTATTAGAGAATGAGATCTTTGCTAATGCAAAGTCCACAGAGACCCACCAACAGACACACACACTTTATCTCTCCAGGTTGCCATGTCCCGAGGGGACACCCTGTCATCCTGCACCGACAGGGTGTGCCTCAACTGTCTCCCCTAGCGACAGTCCAGTTGCCAAGGTAATGTCGCTAGGGTGATTACCTGACGCCTAACATCAGTGTCAGCCCAGCACATCGATGGCGTCAGGGGTGTTGGCAAGTCTTGCCATCAGACACACACACACACACGGATGCAGAGAGACACACTCACACACACACAAATAGATGCTGACTTCCTGTGCCTTGACAGGCTGCCAGCTCAATCCAAAATAAACTTCTCTCAAAGACAGCCAGACATCACAATAGCATAAATAGCATAAATAATTCAACAACATGAGCATGAATAACTCTCGTCTAAATGAGGATCCGCCTCCATTTCTTCACGCTCTTAAACTGACATGAGCGTCCTGCATGAGAGTGTGTGTGTGTGTCCGTGCACCCATGCGTGTGCACAGTTGCGTTCATGATCTTGTATTTGCGTCTACATCTAAATCGATAATTGCAAATAATTGTCTACAACATGACAGAAAACATCCTTTTGGTCTGAGACTGATGTGAAAGTGTCGACCCGTATGACATTGTATACTTTATGTCTTTAAGTTCTTGTGTTTATGTAACGGCGTGTGGCAAAGGGCTTTTCTGTGCTGTTCTAATTCCTCTTATCAACCCAGGGACAATGGTGTGACACATTAAACACTCTATTTCTATTTAATGGAACAAGATGATTTTCTAAAAGTATTTATGTATCTAATTTTCACGGATTTAGTTACAGGGTGATGTTTTTCACGTTTGTATATTTTCTTTCTTGACATCAGTACCTTCTCTATTTAAACCCTGTTATTAAAATGCTTCTGTCTACTTAGGTACTTCAGTGGATTAAAGCAACATTAATCCTGAGTTTGAATGGCAAGGTGTTTGCATAGTAGCATTATGCTAAATCGAACAAGTCTCATACAGATTGAGAGTGATTTTCCCCAGTTTTTTTTCTTTTACAGTTCATTCACTAAGAAATCGATGTTCATTCACTATGCTTTCTTTGCATAAACTGCCTGCTTTGTTGACAGTTATACCAAAGCCCTCCAATATTATGAGAATATTCTCTTTCTTCTCTGATTAATAAACTGTGTCTGTGTATCATTTTGATGTTAATCAAGGATTCTTATGATTATGCTGCCAGATCCAGATCTTCTCATGTAGAATGAATATCGAAGTGACTGTGACATTTCTTGGATAGGGAAAAAAAATGTCTTCATGCACAAAAAGAGGCATAAACAAATCAAAAGCAGGGCATAAACAGATGTAAACACTGTTTCTGAAATGTGATAGCTACTAACACTGGTAGCTATGCTTCTGTAATTGAGTGTCACATTCAAAGGGATTGTATTTCAAGATTGTTTGTTCAAAATTGCCAAAGACAAACTCTCTGTCCCTTTGCGTAGGCATTCAGGAGGGTTTAGATGGAAGTCTGGACAGTGTGGTTCTTTAAACAGCAAAGCTGTAGCAAACAGCGTGAAGAAGAACAAGGAGAACAGGCTCCAAAAGGTACAAGAGAAAATATAACTTGACTTTTATGGATGTGTGTGTGGTGTGCTATTGTTTCAAACCCCATTAAAAGAATGTAATTTTTGTGAGATTATTAGGATACTAATAATTGACATACTAATTACCTCTGCAAACTAACATCCATTACTTGTTCTCAAGCCAGATTCTTTAATTTCTGAGAAGCTACTTCTTGTGGGTTGTGACCTTAAGGGTTACCTGCACGGTAGAATATGTATTCTAATTCCTGTTTCCACATTGTGGGTGCACCATGCGCCTGCATCCATGAACATATGTCCAACCACTCCTTAAGTGCACTGTGCATAACAGACTTGAGATTGCCCTTAATTCATTTTTTTATTTAATCTTGCGCCCATATCTCAGGGGAGAACACTTAGCGTTTTGGGTTAAAGTAACTCTTTTTATAAAGTTTACACTTTATGAGAGTAAAAGAACGAAGAACAATAATAATTGAATTGAAGAATGGATTAACACGTGATATGTTATATTATATAAAACCCTCATGGGTTGTACGTTTTGAACAATACAGTGACGTGAAAGTGCAAACGATGTAAGATGAACACAGAGTAGTTTACTCTTTCTATACATAATACATCGATGTATAGAAACACACTTGCAACGGGGAGCTCGCACAAAGTGTCGCCACAGATGTGTTACTCCCTGTCTCCTCAGCAGCTGTCAGCAGGCAAGGTGAAGATCCGAGTGCTGAAGGATGAACCACTGACAGGTGAGTCATTTACAGCCACAACATTGGCTTCCAACGGTGGGTTACCTGCACCAGGTAGACTTGACACAGATGTGTTCTCAAAAACTGTGGGTCCTTTGATGCACTACCCTGTGCTGGAATTCTTTGTACTCTCCACGTGGAGGTTGGCATTCAAAAGCAGCTACAGATCAGAGCCCTGGGAACTGGTGGAGGTTCAGTGTCTTGCTCACAGTTACTTCAGTGAGGTGGATACTTGGCATCACAGGGGCCAGCCCGTGGAGCTCTCTTGTTAAAGATTGATCTGTGTAACCAGTGACCGACCTGGGCAGAATTATTAATGCTTTGAACATGCCTGAGGCACAAAATCCCACGGTGAACTGGAATGTTTCAAAATGAGCTGACGTGTTAAAGTAAACTTTTTAAGGACGGTCTAAATGATGCATTTGTAAATAAAGGGGGCTGACGATTGCAACAGGTTGTTTAAGTATGCTAATTGGTAATGCTTTTTCAATGAAAACCATAAGCAGTGATTCTAGTAAAATCTTGCTGTACTGTATTTTTGACAGTACTTGTCTCTACAGGGAAGTTAGGTCAGTAAATATGAAAAAGATATTAAGTGAGATCACATTGCTGAGTGTTAACAACAGTATACCCTCTCTTTTAAGCCCCACCTCAGCCACCGTCTCTGCCTCCACCCCCGAGAGATAGAAGAAAAATCCGTCTGAAGGGACCATCCTGTGGACAATGTGAAATCAAGACTGCAGGAGTAGTAAGCATAAACACACACAGACGGCACTGTATGAAGAAATGTAGTAATTTTCTATTGTCGGGCAGTTGAATAATGTCCTCTCTGGATAGAAAGCTCAGTAATGACTCCAGTTCATTCACTTGGCAAGTTTTTCAACTGGCATAAAAAGGCAAACATCACAAAAACATATTCGCACACAACAGGATCCAGATGTATAAATGAAACGTTTGCACAAAAGAAGCCTGCATTTCATCCACATCCACTGGTATCTTAAAAATAAGTTTGTGTGGTGAGAATGTGGCATAACCTATTTATTTGCCATTTACTATTCATGCAATCTACACAGCGTTCTGTAAAATGTCAATCGAAGGCAAATTTATAAATTTTATTTTAAAGTATTTATGAGTGAAGCTCATTGTGAAGTTTCAATATGAACTCTATGAATTAACCATTTAACATTATTCTAATGTTTATTAATGATGATTGAGCAATCACCAAGATGATGGTTTACAGATACTTGTGATGAATGAGTCGTATAGGAGCCATAAAAAGCTATACCAGCTGTTTAGGTGCTATCTGAGAACCTCACCAATGTGACACACACGGTGACACTGACCTTCTTTTCCTTTCTTCTTATTGAAAAAATCACTTTATGTGTTTAATGTTTAATGTGGGTTTGGAAATTCCACGATGATTGAGATTAATAAAACAGGTTTATGAAGCTATATAAATCCACCAACTTAATGTGCCTATTTCTGCATTTTTCCATTTTTCCATACACAGAGTTTTATTCATGAATCGACAGAGTTTGATGTATCTGGCCCGACAGTAGGAGTCACATAACTTAACTTAGACTTATAGCTACAATTCAGAAACTCTTCTCTCTCTCTCCCTCTTTCTCTTTCTATTTTTTTCCTACCTGTCCATCACTCTCCATCTGTTCATTGGTTTCTGGTGTTTTGCTGTCCCCTCTGCCCTCTGTGTCTTTCTATATATTTCGGTTTCTCTCTTCCTCCTGCACCAGCTGTTATCTTCTCTGCTATCCCCCATCCTGCTGCCCTCTTTTTCTTTGCATCACATGTTTAACCGTCTTTCTTTCTTTCCTTCTCACACCATATTTACCCCTCATCCTACTTTTTCCTTGCCTCCACATCCCCGCTTCTCTCTCTCTCTCTCTCTCTGCTGTCCTATCTGTCGATCTATCTGTGTGTTTGCACTGATAACAGTTTAGCTGGATCCATTCATCGATACCCAAGACCTCCGAGGGCACCGTTGTTTATTCTTTTCACTCTTCAGCCACTGTTGCTCAAGAGGAGGGACCCTGGCCTACAACTATATGTGTAAACAAGAGAGAGGGAGAGAGAAAAGCCACACATACCTATATGTGATTGTATATGTATGTCTGTGTATAATGGCCCATGGCAAACTGAGCTGAGTAATACATGCTTGAAGACCAGTCCCCCTACATCGCCATATTCCAGATCCTCGAGTAATTCAGCTCCCATTTCGGACTGGGAAGCCAGCAGAGTTTAGTGTTGAATAACTAATGCATCTAAAAGACCGAGAGAGAGAGAGATCAATGAGGGAGAGAGAAAGAGATTGATAGAAGGATTGAGAGAGTGGGAGGGGCTGAATAGATTGAACTGGCAGCCAACATTTGTCTGCCCCTTTTGTTGTGTAATACGTTATTTTAAGTACACAACACACATGTGGTAAAATGTAATGTGCTAATGCTTGATAGTGCATTTGATGACGATGCCGCTGAAATGTCCAATGAAGGGCCCAATTCCCCCAAATGCCCCATAGTGATAGGCTTAATGACAATGCTTATTGTAGTCTGGGCAAGCACATAGGCTAAACACACACACACATACACACAAATACACACAATCCATGCACACATACTCACAGGTTTTGAATAGCCCTATAATGATGGTAATAACGGAAAGCATTACGACTCTGTCCCCGTCATTCTGTCTGAAAATGCATACACAATCATAACCACATCTGGGCTTATTTTGAACTATGACTCATATACTGGCACATACTTTACTGAAATCACCTGTGTGCACACACTGCACGCCCAGCCTTGTGCTGTATTTCAGAGTCATCCAGCTAAAAAAAGGGACCTCACTTCCTTCTGTGTAGCACAGTGATATGCTGCGTGCAGCCTGATAGGGATGCCATAGTCCCTGGGGAGTGGCTATAATTTATCCTCAGGCCTGAGAGAGGAAATGAGGCCCTGCTTTATGGGACCATTAAAGGGCAATGTCGCAGCTGTAGGCTTGCACGTGAACACAGACATTACATTACATTACATTTAGCTGACGCTTTTATCCAAAGCGACTTACATGATATACAGTAGACCGTAGACACAGCAACGGTGAGCAATTAGGGTTAAGTGTCTTGCTCAAGGACACAACGACATGGACTGGCTGAGCCGGGGTTTGAACCTCCGACTCTCTGATTGAAAGACTGACTTGCTAACCACTGAGCCACAGTCGCCACACACCCACACTAGCACCAAAAGGGGAAGAAGAAGATGTGTAAAAAATAAAGGAGCAGGATTAATTGGTTCATCGTCTGGTATAAACACTGCACTGTAAGACCTCTGTTTATCCACAATGACTATGTATGGAACAGTGTATTACTTTGTTTTTCCTCAAATGACCATTCGTCAAACACCACACCGCGTTGCTACTCCAAGGTGTCAGAGAAAATCAGAAAGAAAGGTCTACCATATGTGCTTGAAGACTTGGTAAAAGGTCAATTATCTATTATCTATCTATTACAATAAGCAATGAACGAACAAATGAAGAATGTTATGAGTCATTAGATCCATAAATAAATCACAGTGTGTAGAATTTGTACTGTTCCCTCAGAGAGCGCCCTCAATATCAGTATACATTCAGAATTCGACATGGTATTGATGATGGAACCGCGGGCCATAACAAAAAAATACACCTGCATCTTAAATGAAGAGAAACAAACACATGTCTTACTGTTTGTTGTTTATGAATTTGAAGAAGCCTTGATGCTTTTCTCCCTCCATTGCACTCATCCTCCGTTCTCATTCACTGTCTCCTCCTGGCTTCGCCCGCCTGCTCCGTCTACCTGGTCTAGACCTTTCTCCCCAACCTGCTGACACAAGGACTTTCCCCCCACTAATAAGACCGGATTCTCATAGAATAAAATGATAATGACCTCCCTTAAGATGCATTCACTCACATGCTCTTTCTCTTTCTCGCTCATACACACACACACACACACACACAGACAGATATGGGTAGTGAAGCATATCAAAGGTCACGCACATCAGTACCTCAAGCGCGTACCCGCCTGCTTAACTCCACCTAACCTAGTTAGTTAACCTAGTTAGCTGCAGGAGCAGATCTTCGATGGTCAGGTGATTTAACACTACAACTAACATGAAATAGATACCACACACACACACACACACACACACACACACACACACACACACACACACACACACACACACACACACACACAATCCATTTTCAAATATTGCTTATCAGTGCAGATAGTTACTCACATGTGTGCACAAAGAGAGTGATCTGCATACATGCACTCACATGACATCACTCTTTTTGATAACATTCTGCTTACCTAAGACACACAACAATATAAACACACATCTTCACATCCATCTTGTAGTTGATACACACACACACACACACACACACACACACACACACACACTGACTTCCCTGTGTATGTCTGTATTGTAGATGTGTGCTGAATGCACAGAGGACTACTGCATTGGCTGCTTTGCCAAATTCCACCAGAAGGGGGCACTGAAGCTCCACAGAATGATACCTATTCAGGTGAGCATGGTCCCAAAGGCATGAAGTCCACCTCCTCTCCTCTTTGTGATGGTCTGTTTCTCTCTGTCTCTCTTTCTCTCGCACAGATACATATAATAAAATCTCTCCTGATCCCATTCTCCTCATGCTTCTTTTGCATTTCTTGCATCTCTGACTACAGTGTCTACTTATCTCAACCTCTCAACCTCTCCCCTTTTTCTTTGCTTCTGCATCCCATCTCACGTATATACGTACGATGACACACACATACAATGAACTGGAAGGCGGCACTGTTCATGCCTGAGTCTGTGGTTTGCAGTGTTGCAAGTTCGCCGCATCGTACCTGATAACAAAATGGATGTCCCTCATTAACAAATACCCTGATCACAAAAGCTTATTCTGGTCACTTATACACACACGCACACACACACACACACACACACACACACACACACACACACACACACACACACACACACACACACACACACACACACACACACACACACACACACACACTAACGATGAGTTGTATTAATTAGACAATATCCTATTGAACCAAATTTGTATTGAAAGCATTTTTTTATAGTGAACCTCATTTTCCCATAAATAATACCAAATACTTAATAATAAGATACAGTATGCTGATACATTTAATTAATCATGTCAAATTTAAACTAAGCAATATTAAGTGTTAAGCTGACATTGCTCTTTTTACCTTGCACAGTGTTCACAGCAGTGTTGCTTGACTAGTAAACACACTGTTGTCTAGACTTTTAGAGCCTTCATTTTCACCTTTTAAGCAGACTTTGCTTAAAACAACTGCTTCTCAAATAAACTCATTCTTAAACAAATGTCTCGCCAGCATGTTAACAGGTCCACTGCTGCATATAACTGCCGTGATCCAATTGGTTATGAAACCACGGTCTCCATAATGTACCAAGCTAAACTGATCATGCAGGTGACTAGAGGGAAAGCACTTTTTTGAAAAGGCTCTCCATATTCAGCGCTGGTACTTATTATTTTTTTCCCCTTATTGTGTTCGAAGGTCAGTTCTTTCTACATTATCTATTTTTTAGATAGTTATTCCATGTACTCTTGGCCTTTGTGCATCTTGTTTTCTGCTCTCTGTGCTGCTTCTTCTACAGGATATGTGCGATTTCTCTAGCTTCTTGTCATATGATTGTTTTCTTGGGTGCTCTTATTTTCATCTCAAAGTACTCACAAAGAGATTGAATATTTTATGTTGTGGGCTTTGTGATTGTTCATGGATATGGCTGGCACAACCTTTTGATTTATATGTGTAGTCATCGGTGTACAAGTCAGGATGTGTACCTGTACTGCACAGAGGCCTTTTTCTGTCTGATCATGCACAGAGCAGCTCCCTATTAACCGGCCTTTATGCAGTGCAGCTCTGCTCAGACAGGTCTTTGTTCAGTGCTCATGTCCATGTGCTAACTGAATGCTGGTTGGGTCAGAGTATGTTGCTGTAGAGCCAGCGTTGTAGAACAAAGTCAAACACACTGATAGAGAAAAAAAATACACGCCGTGAAACGACTCAGTGAAGACAACACGGAAACTCTCTCTATATCTTTGTGTAGCTCCTCAGTGTTCATCTGCTAACGTCACACACTCGGGATGCTTGGATGGAAGCTCACTCACAGTTTCAAGCACATACACATGGATACTCTTTTTCAATCACACATGCAAAATGATATGTTGTGGCAGGACAGGAAGAGATTATACACATGCAGCTGACACAGGCTTCTCTCTCTCTCTCTCTCTCTCTCTCTCTCTCTCCCTCTCCTCTGTTAATCCTGTTTCATTTGCCTTGGAAAGAATGAGGGAGGGAGGGACAGCGAACGAGAGTCAGAAAGACAAAACATTATATTAATTTCATCAGTCTGCTGTGTTGGGGTTTTTGTTAGTGCCTCATCAGCTAATGTTTCCAGGCACACACACACACACACACACACACACACACACACACACACACACACACACACACACACACACACACACACACACACACACACACACACACACACACACACACACACACATTCACACACATTCACACACATGTTGGTTAAATTAATGTTTGCAAAGCATTCTTGGTATTTAATTGAGCCGAATCTGTGAGGAGTACTAAATGGGTGTGGTAATTTGGTTTCCCTTTGTCTCCCGTAAAAAGATAACGCTGCTGCTTCAACTTGCTGGACAGCATCCTGGAGCTGGTCTAGCAC
Organism: Cottus gobio; assembly: GCA_023566465.1. Classification (NCBI taxonomy): domain Eukaryota; kingdom Metazoa; phylum Chordata; class Actinopteri; order Perciformes; family Cottidae; genus Cottus; species Cottus gobio. The sequence goes on along the minus strand of CM042220.1, from coordinate 21,382,988 downwards.
GGGTAGATTCACTGGCTGAGAAACAATCTCTTTTTGTACAACTTAGATTTGATATGAATGCTGGGAGTGAGGATTCTTAGCTCATTAGTATGAATATGGCAGCCTTTGATGTGTGTGTGTGTGATGCTGCACTGTATATCCAGTCTGAGGTCTGTAATTAATCCAAACAATCAGATGGGTATTTGTCCACAATACCAGATACAATAATGTGGCCTGCGGGCCCACCAAATAATGCTTCTTACAATGACTTTGAACCCCTGATGCTTCAAACTACTGTATGGATCTGAGCTAATGGTCAAATGTGTCAGTCATTGTCAGTGGAACAGTAACCCTTCACTTATCGTCTGGCTCTAAAAACGGATAAACCCAAATGCCCTGTTTTATAACACAGACGGATTACAATTGTGAATGGCCAGTGTTCAGACCCATTTGAACAGTGTCTCCTGGAAGGCAATCATTGTGTTGCAACACACAAAAGGTTGTCAAGGTGGTTTCCGGCACTGTTGCATGATCTGACGAGCTCTTAGTTTGAAGCATACTGAGGCCATAAGTGTCCGTTGATGTGCCCCTGTAAGCACAGTTGAGAAGCAGAGCAGGAGGGATGTTGTTAAGAAGAGGAAAGATGAGGAAAGTAATGTCCTAAGGCTTGAGGGATTGTTTGAGACAAAGATTTGATCTTTAAATATTTCATGGCCATGGGCAAGTTCTCTCCCGCGAGGTGCTGAATACACTAATTCAACACATGCGTAGAGTATTATCGAATGAGCTACACACTGCTTTCATCACTGAAGAAACCAGAGCTATTTCAAACCAATAACGAGTCTCCGTCTTTGCCAGATTGGGCGTACACAGATTCATCGATCCACAATGACATTGTTACCGCGTGGAACTTTTCAACACCAGATGCAGAATATATCACCGGCGTAAACAAAGAGCTCCCCGCCAGGAGACGACAAACACATGATTGTGCTTCTGTCCAGCAGGAAAAAAGTGTCGGGTGCAAAATTATCTTATGCTGCAAGAGGCCTTTTTTTTTTTATGTAGCAGAGTGACAGTAGTGCATACTTGTTATCACTCCCACACGTTAAAAGTTTAATGGGTGAAAATACCAAGGTCACGATAAAGGTCCCTGGACCAAAGGGGCTCATAAGACCAATTTTAGTGTTCCTAGGATTAAAGTGATCCTATAAAGCTACTCTATGCTCAATAGGCTGCTTGCGTCCTGCAGAAACAGGCTCTTGGCAGACAATGTGAATCTCCGTGAAGGTGCTACAGGACCAGCAATAAAATCATGAAATGAGCAAAATTATACTATATAGCTTCCTGGTCTAGTCTGAATTTCGTCTTTCTCCAGCTCGCCGTGTCTCGGTTCCTCCACAATTCCCTGACACGTTTGTTTGTGCGTCCCCGTTGGACACCTTCAAGGACAGACTGGTTAACCTCAGCAGCCCCACTGGTCCCTGGTGATTAATGGAGCAGCGTAATGAATTCAGCCTGTGGAATGGAGAAAATCAATCAACACTCATTCGGTGTGCTTCCCATTTTCTCATGTCCAAAAGTATGGAGATATCTGATCACATTCCTTAAGTGGTTTTATTTATTTTTCTGTGGAGGAAAAAAAAGAGGCTTGGCGTATGTGTGACGCGTTACTGGATGATGTTTTTCAATAGATCCATATTGCTTAGTGGTTAACATGGGATGTAATGAAAATATGCATTAAGTGTGATACCACCATGGTGATTTTGTCTCTCTGCACATGCTCTTTGTGGTTTAATTTACATAAAAAAAGATGCATACATTAACTCTATAAAATTGAGTTCATCGTGATTTTCAAGGTTATGCTCGTGATGTAGGTATGAGCACTTAAAGTAATTAGGTTGCACCCTCCAAATGGGGTTCATGGCAGCTGTCGATCGTGCCTTCTCATTGCCTTTATATCGTTAGTAGTGCAGTGGAATTTTCTTAATCGTGTGAAAACGTATTCATTTATTGTGTACAGTTTGACGCTTTTGGCGCCTTGGTGATCAGGTGGAGGCATCACCACTGCTGATTGTCTACCGCCTCTCTCTCTTGCTCTATGTTTCTCTCACAAAAGGCACAGCTTTGATAAATCACTGACTACCTTCTTATTTTATACAGTTGTTATCTCTTGCTGCAATGAATGCAAATTATTATTACCATAATTTTGTTTATGTATTTTATTTCAAATGCATCATATCTCTCTCACAAAGTGCCAGCTGCTGCTTTTTTGTTCAGTGACAACAATGTTGATCTAATCTTACATACTTTGGCCTTCTTTTACAGACAGACTTACAGACTCATGTGAGCACCAGAGATGTTGTCAGCTGCTTCCAGGAACAGATTAACCCGAGCTCCTATCCCGCTACCTCCACAAGTCACGCTGCGGCACAACCTATGCAACCGCACCCTGATCCCAGCCAGGTAGGTGGTAATCTTATTTAGTAATACACTTCTACAGCTACTGAATACATGATTAAGTGTTGAGTTAGGATGAACAAATACACTTATGGTGAGATACATTGACTCACATCAATAGCATATAGTACAGTCAATTGTATTGGCTTCTTCGTGAAACAAAAAGAAGAAAGCGACTGAAAAATAAATAATAATAAGATGAGTCATTGTTCCCGAAAGATGTTCTGCAAGGGACAGTGGGACTGGTATTAACGGTGCTATCTGCAGATGGGGCCTCTGTTGTGCTTTGTTGTGTTCTTATCTGATGACTACACAAGAGGAGTTTGCTGTGGACAGGAACATCGGGTCAAAGCTTTAAATGTAAAAGGCACTGGGTTAAATCAACACATCACAAGTCAAGAATATGGATAAAGGCCGTCCAGTATTTCTTTCTTCAGCTTAACTTCTGGTCCAGATTTTATCTTCTAAATCTTCTGTTTGTGCTACTGCCAATTGATTGTTGACTTTATATTAGAGAACGTTGCGGGATCTTAAGTTCCAAATATTACTGTAGAGCCCTATTATATATGTTTTTTTCTCCACACAGTTTAATTTTCAAAACCTTTTAAGACGATCTATAAAAAAAGTTCTTTTTACCAACAATTATTTTGAAAGAAAAATAGTTTTTTTTTGTTCAAATGGTTATTGATCCATGAAGGAAATTTCTCTCCATTTATAGTTCACTTGCTGTGACACCACAGCAGAAACATGTCAAACAAGCCTTTGCACCATGTGAGTTTTACCTCAACACCCTGCGAGTCAATTGAAAAGCCTTCAAACAAACCCTAATTGACGCTATATCCACGGGCTGTATCTGCAGGCAGGCTTTCTGAACTTCATGGACCTTTGGACTAAAACATGCCCCCCAACCGTAACGTTCTGGCACGAACAGTTAGATTGACATTTTAGACTTTTACCGCCACAGAGTGCAGTTGATCTCATTCTCACAGCAGTCATTTTGAACAGTTGGGATCAGAAGATATTGAGAAGATCGATATGTTGTGGATATACCGTATCAAACTATATATAAACTGACATATTCAGAGTAGACTTCACTCAGCGACCAAAAGGGAAGTTAATATGTTTAGCTCCTGGAGATATTGAAGTGTAAACAGTCTGAATTATGCAAAAATATGAATATATATAGATCAGCACTGATACTGTGTGTGTGTGTGTGTGTGTGTGTGTGTGTGTGTGTGTGTATTTATAACCACAAGCCCCTGAGCTCAGTCACCATCTGACATGTTCTCTTGAGTATATGAGTACGAACTGCATTGAGGGACATTAATAAACATAAATTTGTGTTTATTCCAACCAAGCTACGTTTCAGAGGTCAACGATGAAGATGGATGTGTTTTGAAAATGTCCCCATCACTTTTTAATGGTGTGGCAACAAAGGTATAGCCAAGGTCACAGCCAAGCGTTCATGTTTGTAAACTTTAAAGAGATGCTTTTCCTTGCCCTTGCCAGCAATAGTGCTCCTGCAGCATTCAAAATCTCATTAACTGTCCCTTCCGTTGTTTTGCACTCATCAACAAATGAATATTTAGTCATGTGAAAGGGGGAAAGTACACAGGAATACACATTTGATTTCTTTTCTTAGTTTATTGGAAAACAAGATTTGTTTGACCGGTGTTCGATTCCTGGTAGCGATGCCCTTTACTAATGATATGCATATACAGGAGAGAAGCTTCTTAACCTTATCACACTTTGGCCATCCATTACAAACTTAAATCAAGGGATATTCTGTTTTTTGCAGGTGTTGACTGAGGATCATGGAGAGGAGACACAGGTGGAAATGATTGAAGAAGGGCAGAAAATGTTGTTTCTTCAAGGAGAGTACAATGAGGTGGAATCTGCAAGATTTTTCCAGGAAGCTCTCCGTCAGTGGAGAGGAGAGAAGAGAGATGGCTCCATGAGTGAGGATGCAATGTGGACCCCCATCCAGCCAGGTGAACTGCATATACATGGTTGAAGACAGACAGACATACACACAGGATTAGGCAGGGTGAGGGATCGGGCCTTCAGCAAACCCTACTTCATTAAATGTCAAAGCTCCGCATTAAAAACATACTTTTAGTGAAAGTATGAACAGTACATTTTAGTTCTTATTCTGATAAGTGGTCCTGTTAAGATGTTTGACATACCTGGTATGTATACGGTATGTTGCAGTGGTCCAAGTCGCGCTTAGTCAAATACAGTGTAGTGGCGTATATAGAGTATCATATTTAAGTTTCTCCTTCTTTTGCATGTAAAAGCTAATTCTACCAAATAACTCTGGCTATCTGGCTATAGTGTGTCCCTCCCAATGCAAGACTTAAGTTCAGTGCAGGTACCTCAAAATTGGATGTGAATATACAGAGAGTAAATGTAAGAGTAAAAGAGAGTAAAAAAAGAGTAAATGTATATTTCTTTCCACCCTCCGCCTGTACACCCTTCTCTTCTTGGCCCTTCCTCTCTCTTGCATCTGTCCCATTTTCACCCACTCCTCGGCTTCCCTGCTCCCCCTCTCCACCGTCAGTGCTCTGATCTGTTAAGGCCTCATAGAAAGTGCTTACCGCTGCAGTAGGAGGGGTTAATCCATGGGCGTTGCATATTGAGATAATGAGAGGAGTGTTAGGGGTGGCCCTACTCCACACCACAGCACCAACCGCCTCAGCTGTGTGTATGCGTATGTGTACAAGGTCCACTGGGTCAGGCAATTTGTATGCCTTTCCACACATATTGTGTTTCTACATGTGTGCATGTGCAGCGTTGTTTGCGCGTGCAGGTTGACGTGGGTGTGTATTATTAGTGCCATCATTCCAGGTTCTGTGTGCATGTGGCTAGGTGTTTGTGCTTTTCATTAGGCCTCCTATTTTCTCTGCTTTACTGCTTGGACATACTCTGCTCCTCTCTGCCTTCGCTCTGCTCTGCAAATTACTGCTCGCCCCTCCAGCCCTAATTATTTCTGTCAGGCCAATGGCACCCGCGCCCAATTTAAAGGCGCCACTGTGGACTGTCAAAGTGTCTGGAGTAGAATCATAAATGTCTCTTTCTTACCTCTATCTTTCTCTTTCTCTCATGTACTTACTATGTTCCCTTTGTGTTGTGTACATCTTTTTTTGTATTCCCAGGGGGCTGTCTCTTGTCTGTTTGTGTTTTGGCACGCTTCACGTGGTGACAAGGTGTTTTCTCACTTCATGAGGGGAGGTGTTTTGAGAAAGGTGTGGAGAAGCTGTGATGTTTTCCTGCTTATTTTTTCTACCTCTGTCTGGCTCCTTCTTTTTGTTTAGCTTTATTTTCCTCCTCTCTCTTTCTTAACTCACCCATCCCTTAACTCTATTGTTGTGTGATCTCCCCTTCCCCATATTCATCCAGTATCTGTGTCAGTTATGGCGACCCAGGCTGACCTCTCTCCAGACAGGGGAGCTGTAGGACGAGGAGGGGGAGAAGAGAGGGTACCTGTCTGGGTGGAGTTCACAGAAAACAGCCTTACCTACATGGACAGATTGCTTCTCCGGAAGCACCGCAGGTACACAGAGAGAAATGTGCATGCACCACATACATATTTCTAAAGCATGCAAAGGCTTCTCTCATGAGGTTCTGGCAATCAGCCCCATGAGAAGGTGCGCTTCTCCCCTAGTCATTATACCTGACAACATATCTTTTTTGGACAGAATAATTATTTCCTTTAAAAAAAAAAAAAAAAAGAGGTTGTATAGTTACATAACTGTGTGCCTTTAAAACAAAAACGTGACTGCTGAGCAAGGTATAACAGTCATGTTTAGAGACATGTATGTATTTGTTTATCATGCATTTTACAACAACATTATTTTGTGACACAACTCGTCAAAACTAAGGACTGTTAATAATGACTTATAGTCACTTTTACTTGGTGTAGGTTTGACATTTATCATTGCTGAGAATGACAATATCATATGTAAATCATTTTACATTTTTTACGTACATACTAAATACTACATGCTGTTTGTACTCAGTATTCAGTATGCAATGACAGCTTCTCTAAAAGTGTCTGCACTGGATTCATTCAGACAGTGCCTACCAATAAATAAACAGATATTTTTAGGAGAACTTGAAACTCACAAGTTAGTCGTGCTTGTCGCCTTTCTATCAACTATCCATCAAGGAATATCATGAACAACTCTTCAGTGCCTCCCTGCTGTTCCATTACCTCGATGCCCTCCTTCTCTTCCTGGCGCTAACTGATGCGTCGAAGCCGTTGCAATTGCTTCTTCACAAAATGGGATGATTTCTAGTCAGGGTTTCTTTTATTAGAGAGGTTAACTCTGAGCCACAGGGGCGACTGTGGCTCAGTGGTTAGCAAGTCAGTCTTTCAATCAGAGGGTCGGAGGTTCAAACCCCGGCTCAGCCAGTCCATGTCGTTGTGTCCTTGAGCAAGACACTTAACCCTCATTGCTCACCGTTGCTGTGTCTACGGTCTACTGTATATCATGTAAGTCGCTTTGGATAAAAGCGTCAGCTAAATGTAATGTAATGTAATGTAATGTAATGTTAAAGGTAATGATGATTAGTCGGGCTCAACGGTACTATCGAAGAAGACAATGGCTAGTTCAGACTGTAATGTCCTGTGGTAAATTACGTCATAGTGCCAAAAGCGGTTTCATTATTGACATGTTGTTGAACTTAAATAAATAGTGAATTGTGAGTAATATGTATTTGTTAAATGTTGTAATTACAACAATAACACCAGGCATACAGTATGTTACTGTGAAGCTTTGATTGGACTTAACATAATGCAAGATTGTGATTTCAATTCAACCGTTCTTTGACATTTATCATGTTTTAAGACAAGAGCAGTGCTAAGGTATATGATGTATCCTTTTACTTTTTTCATTTCCATTTATTTCATTTTCTACATTTGTTTCGACGTTGCATCATTGCGTTCTGTTTGTCCCTTCTTTTGTGCCCTTGAACATCAGATCATTATAGTATATGCTACAGCACGCCAACCACTTTAACGGGCGCATACTGTGTGAAAACGTATTGAGGTCACTCTATACAGCTGGGAACATTCATATAACTACATGCTCTCACAGCTTTCACAAGCTCTCCTTCTCACTTCACACACATCTACTCCTATGTTTCCACTCCCTTTTCTGGGGGACACAAATACATCCACATGTGCACACACCGTTTTAATATCACACACACACGCATCTCTTGCCACCACACATCTCCTCTCCTGACGCTCTGTAGTCAGCCTACAAAAGCCACCGGTGTACAAAGTAGTTTCTGAGCACTTATTGTGCCGTAGACTGCCTGAGGGCCTGGCTTCAGCAGGTCCCATTATTACAGCCCTTTATTTAAGCGCCTCCTTTTGGGCTGAGTTGCCCACTGGAGAGCAGGCCAGAGGAGGGGAGAGCAGAGTGCAGTTTTAGGCCCGTTGACTGCCTGAGCTGGAATACTCTAAGTCCCCTGCTGTAGCAGCCTTTAACTGTGGAATAGACTAGAGAGCCAATCTAGAGTGCAATAAGCCTGCAGCGGTGATGGTGGCAGAGCTTAATGGAGAGACAGAGAGACTGGCTGGCTGGCAGGAAGAAGTGGGAGGCTGAATTTTAACAAGCCTCTATAATAATGGGGGGAAAAAGGAGGAGGAGGGAGTGTGGAGGAGGAAAGATTTTTTTTTTTTCGAGAACTTGCTAAACGTGCTCAGCGATATTAGAGTCATAAACTCCTGCTTGGGTTTATTGGGTGGACTATGTGTTCCAGACTGTAGGATTGTGACATGGGGGGCATCAATCTGATGCCGGAGCTGGCTGGGCATTGTGGGTTGGCCCTTCCATCAACTGCCAGAGTCAAAGTGTCTGCGATCAAAGCACTGAACCCTGAAATAAAAGTCTGTATGGCCATAGAACTGGCCCCTATCCATGCCTGTAAGAAAAGACCTGACTGGACACTACTGGTACTGCCAAATGTAAAACCCAAACATGGTCCAATGTTACTGGAGAAAGGTCACAGCCATTACATTATTAGTTTGAAAAAGAAAACAGCTTTGTAATGCTTGAGCATACATAGATGTCAAATTGCCTCCAAGCAACTCATATCAACGAAAAAGTCCAGTGGATTGTTTTCTTCTTCTTGTTTGTATGTCAAGCCCAGTTCTTTTACTTCTTTTCTCCAGCGAGGCTGTAAATACTTTATTTTGGGGCTGTTTGTTTTCTCTGTCCATAAACTGTCAATAGGGTTCTGAAGTAAACGACAGGTCTGACTGATCTGAAGCGGCTAATTTGAACTTTGCTGGTTGGAGTAATGGCCAAAATATCACCTCTGATAGATGTGGTGACTTCCATGAAGCACTTTGGGAACATACGTCAAATTTGATTGAGCTAAGCCGCTGTCCACCGTGCAAATATAGCACCAATAATGGTCCTCTTAAAGGGCTCCTTGCTATCAAATCTGTCTTGCTTTAACTTCACTTTATTGCAGAGGGCATCAAACAAGGGTATTTCGATTAGTCTAAGGGGCATTAAGATAATGCTTTAACCAAAATTTAGTATTGTTTCTGATGAATTATCATAAATAAAATTGGCACGGTGAGAAAGTACGTCCTATACATCACTTAGCGGTGTCTCACCTCCCAGTCACTCAATACTACAGTTCCATAATTTGTCTCTGAATATCATCGCAGTTATACTGCTCCTTTTTAGACCGACGTATAAATAATTTGACACTGAATTAATTACTTCAGGGGAACTCTCCTCTCGCTCTTCCTGACAGGGTGCAGGCTAATTTGGTAGGGATTCAAAATCCTTTCTCAAGAACACTTCACCAGGGTTAGTTTTTGCCTCGGCGGATGCGTAAACCTGGCAAAATCGGTTGAAGGTCACTTTATCAAACATGTACCTCCAAAGGGAGGTGCAAATGCAAAACCTAAGAGGAACCCAGAGGACCAACATGCTTCCTCTGCTGCGCTCGGGCAAACGTCTAAATGCAAACGGCCGGAGGCTTGTGGGGCTACTGCATGTAAAGTGCTGCATGCACGGAGAAAAAGGGAAAGCGATGTGAGGGACAGGATTAAATATAACTGAGTCTGAGTACATTAAAAAGACCAAGAAAGGATAAACATGACCAAGTTTGAGGATATGGACTCAGTAAGAGGAAAAGATATAAACCGCAAGTAACTTTCCTAATCTCACCTTTTGGACAGCGAGAGCTTCTCATAAAGTCTCTCACGCTGGCCTTGAACTTTGGCTATATTAGAGCAGGAAGGAGGGAATGGAGGTAAGGGGGGAATAAAGAGTGGCAATGTGAAGGTCTGTTTAAGTGGGGCTACAGTAGAAGGATTTGACAAGAGAATACAACCAGAGACTTTGCATATATCCATCAATATGTCCATCGATCACTTTCACAAGGTTTCAGGATAAAGGAGTTGAAGAAAGAGTGCATAAGACTGAAAAGAGCAAAATAAGACAATTGTTACTCAGCCAATTACTTTTTGCCTTGGGTCTGGCCCACAGCGTATGGGTTCATGTTTTATTTTTGTTCATTTAGTATTTATTCATTAATTTATATGTGACTTTTTGGTTTCTAGAACACCAGTCGAAACTTATCGTCCAGTGTTGGCCTTTGGTGCAGACTTAAAATCACTGCCTCAAGCAAGCACTGGGGAGGAGACTGAAAGCAGCCTAACAGGTAATACACACACACACACACACACACACACACACACACACACACACACACACAGATATACATATCCAAACTTGGCTGTTCGACCAAACAAAGAAAGCTGCAGACAGAGTAGTTTGACAGATGACCTGCACACTCAGACACACTCAGACACAAATATTCAAACACACGATAGCAAAAAGTAAAAAACCTCTCGCACTCAGCGGGTCAGACGTATCAGTGCCTGCCCATCCATCCGTGGCGGTGTGATGGGTAATCACTGGCTGTGATTGTGTGGGCAGAGGGCCGTTAGAGGCGGCTCATGCCTGACAGGTTGCACTCTGCCTGGGAAAGGAATGGGGCAGCGAGGGGGGGAGGGGTGGGGGTTGTCTGAAGCTCGGGGCCTGGAGCTCACCAGTCAGGGGATGGTCCTGGCTTTCTGAGCCCCAGCTGAGGCTGTCGGGCAGACCACGGTTATCTCTCCCCTTTCGAAACCCGTGGACCCTGGGGCTGTCAACTGCCTCTCATCACATCAATCAAGATTCACCTTGTTAGGATCTGCAAGTCCTGGCTTGCCCCCGTCCACATAGCTGTTGAATAGTTGAGTTATTTCTTTTCAAAATATTGGAGGTTAAAATGGTTTCCTGTGCTCCCCATATAAATGTTTGATATGTGACAAGGCAACCAGCCAAATGTGACACAGTGAAGCTTAGAGATGTTACTAATATTTCATAGTAACTGGGTTATCCTTAAAGTACTGAAGTGCATCTCATTTAAATTTAAGGATTCTTTTTGTATGTCTGTCTTTTTGATTTTCTCGACAACTGTCCACCCAATCAACTTCACACTAGGTGTATTGTTTAGGACCCAAAGAAGTGCAGTGTTGAGCTCCTGATGTCTGTGGGATAAATTTATTATTAGAGCGATATTTGTAGTTTATTGAGAGGGGACTCCTATTCGCTGTTAAACCACCAAACAGCATGCTGGGTACAGCTCGCTCTCTGTTGCTAGTTACAGCTTTAGTTGTTACACCGCCGAACGTCAGCGGCAGAGCTCTTTGTTGCTACAGTTACATTATTAACCTTTACACCGACAAACGGCACACTGGGTACAGACCTCACGCCGTCATGTTCGTTCAAGCTCTGGCCCCCAAATGACACATAACTCACACATTGATGCAACCGTGTCATGTAAAGTTGTTTCTCGAGAAAGCTGCAAGCAGCAATACCGGAGACCAAACAGGCACCTTTTGAACCGGCATGGCACTGGTATTATGTATTGATATCTCCACTCTCCACTGTGCCACATCTAATGAATCAGAGATGCAGTCTTAAAAGTAAAACTATACGGCTTGAAAACAGCTCCTGTCTCCTAAGTATTTTAACTTTATAAGTAACTTTTATAGATGGGCAGCTTTGTACTTTTCTCACTTCTTGTACTCCATGCGCCAGCATCTTTGATAATGCCTGCCATTCAACCGTAGGTTGCCCTTTTATAACCGTGGAATGCACTTATTGTAAGTCGCTTTGGATAAAAGCGTCAGCTAAATGACATGTAATGTAATGTAATGTATAAATCCCATTCAGACATAACAATCACTCCTTCTCTTCCTGAATTCTGATTAATGCTTCAAACTAGTTTCCAGCTGCCCTAACGGCTGAGAACAAAATGTTTGTTTTAACAAAGGCATTGATTACTCAACAATGAGTACGTTGACACACACACTTATATTCCACTATTATTCTGATTATGACAATATTCCGAACTTCGATACACGTCATGTAAACAAGAAGGTGGTTGAAGGAATGGAAGAGGGAGGCTGAACAAGTCTGCAACAGGTTACATAAAACTGAGTATGCACAGCTGCATGTAAACTGGGATCTTAGTGGAATATTAATTTGCATTAGCCATGCAAACAGCTTAGTGGGATTAGTGTCTTTTTCGGGGTACGGGCAAAAAAAGGAATATTTTGTGCACGTTAATGTAGTCTATAAACGTAAGGGGAATTTTTAGTTTTTCACTTGACACACAAAAACATGTGAAATTCAAGAATAGCCTCTAGATAATTTATAATGGTTAGAAAGCTACTTAGGGGACCAGGCTGTATCTTGGTCTTTTAGTCTGAAGGCTGAAGTTCAGTCAAAGTAATTTACTTTCAGGGATTTGACCATTTGTTGCAAGTGTTTTTAGAAAATGCTCCTCAAAGGAGGGTTTCTCAACCTTCATCATCCAAAGACCTTCTTAGATGCAACATTCGTATTAACCCCAAATTAACCCAGAAAGTTGACAATTTGTTATGTACACTTTTGTCATACATTTTCAAACAAATATAAATATACCAGTCTTGGAAATCTTCTTGCAGCCAAGTTTGGGTTATCAGTAAAGCCACACACACACACACACACACACACACACACACACACACACACACACACACACACACACACACACACACAAACAAACATCAGTACCAACACCCTTAAAGTGATACCAATACCAATGGACTACTTCTTTCAATATCCATCATGCTAGTGGAAGCTGTGGGTCCCACTAGCCAATCACAACGCTCACACAGCGACGGCATCCCCCTAACACCACGGTGGAGAGGCTGTGTTGTCGTCGTGGCATTTCATTTCTCTGCTCACAGTGTAATAATTCATATTCCATTGTTTCAGCAATATGCAGATGTGAGGAAGACATCAGTTTCTTTGGGAGACGTAGAACTGTTCAGTGGCTGATAAACTATTTCTTCCACCTGCTTCAAACTTTACCAATGCATGTCATTTACAACAGGTTGCAGAGTTTCTCCGCCTCTCCTCTCTTTGAATATGAAAGAGTGGGCTCCGTGTTTGTCCATGAATTATTAAAGTCTGTTTTCCGGCATCAAGTGGGACCTCTCCCTTGTTTTAGATTCTCATTTTCCCAAGCTGTCAGACCCATGTGGGGATGTTTATAGAAGGATTGTTAGCATGGGAGAGAGAGATGGGGAGGTGGCACAGACAGGAAACCAAGACACTGAAACAACTTCAGATAAAGGCAAAGAAAAAGGGATTTCAACATAGAATGTGTTGATATTTTTATTGGCAAGAAGAAATGTCTGTAAAGTATCTTAAATAATATTCAATGTCTTATGTGCCTATCAAGTAAAGAGGAAGCATCCTTATGATGCAAATTCAAGAAATGTACAACTGTTTTGTTTGTGATGTGTGTTTGTTGTGTTAGAAATGGGCTACAACTGAGTTATTATTTTGCATAATGACAATAAATGATCCTTGAATCATTGAAGTATCTCCACATGCAGTATGTATTGCTGCTTAAATAACCGTATGAGCTGACATTATCTGTAGATATTTGCTCAAAATCAATACATGCACATAGAGTACCACGTCTGCTGTCTTTTGAGCAGCGGGGTTGTGTCATCACAGGGTTGTGTTCATTCCCTGCTGTGTCAGCAACATCTTTCAACTGAAACGGATGATACATTATTACAAACCCAAGTGTGCAGCTCCGACCCCGACCTCTGATTCCTAGAGGAGGAGGATTAAGGAGAAGAAAATGTCCCTTTTGGTATCAAGGGTCCAGGCTTTCCTCACAGGTAGAAAAGTGATGAGGGGTACAGGAAACAAGCGCCTGAGTCAACACTCAGATGCACCCGTTTTTTTTGTTGATGTTTTTACAATTTTTGACTTAGTTTATGCCCTTGTAAACAATCACATTAACCGACTCTAATTGCGTGCCAATTTTTGAATCAAAAGGGACAGTGGAGTGACTCAAGCTGAGGTGATTTTAACCTTCAATGCTGCCAAAGCAGAGCCAAAGCTTGACAGATAAGACAGTCGACCCGAGGGTCGCACACAATGCTGAGGGGTTAGATTTGGCCTGTGATCAACACATTGGCCGCTATGCATGTTTAATGAACACATTAATATATGCTTTGTATAATTATTTAGTTCCTGTTAGTCCTTCTCACAATAGCATTAATAATTCTGGAAAAAAAAATGGCAGCAGCCACGGAAAACAAACAAAAACCAAAACGTTGAAGCACATAACACAACTCTCTTTCCTTCTTATCCTGTCTTGGTTTTTGTGTTTGTGTGCGTTTACAGCTCAGGAGGAGGATTGCCGTCGCTACTGTGCGTCATTGTTTGCTGTCCCGGTCAGCAGGGGCAGGACTGAGCCTCAGATTACCGAACCTGAATCGTGCCTCGTCATTGAAGTCCTGGATGAGGTGAGAGTGACTGAAGCGTTTTATTTTAACAAACGTGTCCTAACACACACAGCTGCATACAGTGCTCCACATACTCCAGCGTGTTATTTACATTTCGTCCTCTTTGTCTCATTCATGGTTGTCAACACTGTTGTCTTTTGTTTTCTACAGAAAGACAGAGACATAAATGGAGTTGTTGCTGAACGGATGAAAGACAACAACACAAAGTGAGCCTAATTTCTTTTTTAAGTATCTGTTGTGACCTCACAGGTGCTTAACACATTCACAGTGGCTTGTGTGAAAAAAAGCTTATCTGGCTACGTCTGTCAAATACGTGGACTGTAAGTGAGAACAAGGCTTTTCATCTACAGACAATGTAATTGATAAACAATGTGGTGAACACTTGAATAAATTAGCTTTTTCTTTCCTTTTGGGACAAAGGAAAAGATAATTATCACATCCAGTCGCCTCATATGATATGATACATTACTGGCTTGCATTCAAATGTAGTCAGTATTTAATGAGCAATTTGTATTATTGAAATAAAATTTAATTTTTCACAAGGCTGCCAATATTTTTTGTTATAACAATGTGCCATGCAGTTATGTGTAGCTATGGACCCTCACAAAGCTTTCTATTTCCACACAGTCTTCCCTCTGTTCAGCCGGTCCTCATTAAGGGAGCACTGGTGCCACAAACAGCTTTAACTACCGGGTCCTCAAGAGTTAGCTGCTCCTCTACCAGTCCAGCAAAACCATCTAGGCAGTCTGGAGCGGCTCAGAAGCTCCATTTGTCTAAGCCTCAGACTTCACAAGCAGAACACTCAATACAATGTGAGCTTTGTGTTTTTGTTTTTTAATGCTTTGTCTCCAGTTTTCTCCGCAGAAAGCAGATGTAATGTTTGATGTTATCTTATGACATGTGTTTTAAGAACCGGTGGTGCTGTGTAATGACACCATAACAATGTGATTTTAGAACATTGTTGTCTTTAACACACACAGATCAGTTGCAAAAGTTCTTTATTGAATATTGGCCGCACTAAAAAAATCGAATGAAAAAATTGGATGTTAGTGGTAAATCAGTATTGTGCATTTAAGGCTGGTAGCAAAGCATTAGTCAAGGGAAAACTTAATAATTTATATTCCAGTGAAAAACTCCCTTGTGTGTGTTTTTTCATAATTAATTAATACATTTTTTAATTTGAATTATTGTTTCTGTTTTTTTGCTCAGCCTCGTCCTCTAAAAGTAAGCTGTCTGCATGCCCCACTGCTGAGACTCCAAGGACTTCAAAGACATCAATCAAGACAACAACCGTAATGTCAAAAAAGCCCAATTGCCCCCAAAATGTCCATAAATCAAACTCTGACCGTGGATCAATACAAGTTTTGTCCTCTCCCTCATTGGTACATTCCCAAACTGAGATCCCTAAATTCTCACCCTCCCCGGACTCATTTCCACCTGATGTTTCTCCTTTAGCCAGTACCAGACCTGCCTTCCCAGAAGACCATCTCTCTCCTTCTTCATCCACATCCCTCCCCCTTAGGTCGACATTCACAGTCTCACCATCAAGCTCCACTGAGTCCACCTTATTGCCCAAAGTTTACCAATCAACCCCATTACAAAGAAGCTCAGACTCATCTCTCTTACTAGAACAACCCCAATCTTCCCAGTTATTCCCCGAATCAATCTCACTGAAGCTCTCTCAATTGCCCCCAAACAATCTGGAGTCCCCAAGGCAATCCCAGCATTCCTACTGTGACCCAGAGTTTCTCCAATCAGACAATCGCCTCCAGCTGCCTCCGTCACATGCGTCTTCCAGTCCAAACCCACCACCAAAATCTCTGGAACCAAATCCAGCAGTAATACATATATCCAGTTTATCTCTATTTAATGCTTCCCCTCCAGATGCATGTTCTAGGCATGGCTCATCTCCAATACATAGGGATTCTTCAGTTTTTATGTGCTCTACCCCCATCTCTGGTGAATATGAATTTACTCTGGATACACAGTGTATCCCATCACCTCCATTACAGTTGTTAGATGTCATCAAGAATTCGCCTTTAGCTGTGGAAATGGAGGAGGAAGGGGAGCTATCCATAGGTAAGTGAATTGCAATAATGCTCTCTCTTTGTATGTGTCTGTGCACTGATGATGATGACAAGAGCACCAATTAAACACACAATGTTCACTGGTTTTGATTATGAAATGTGGCAATGGCGAATGGTTGAAAACAGATGTTTCCATATGTATTACGACTGTTAAGCCTATATATATATATACACTTTGGGTTTCCACAATGGAGCCAGGTCTCTGTAAAGACGTGGGCAGCTCAATAGTCCTTGACCTTCCGTTGCTGGGTTAGCCTGAAGTCTTCTTTCAGCCCGATATCAGCCTGGAGTAGGCTGGGTAGTGCAATGGCCTCAGGTCCTAGAGCTGGATTAGTTTATCTCCCTCTCTTCCTGGGGGCGGTCGACTCTGTTTTCGATGGCGTTTGGTCCTGCTTGTGGGCGGTGAATGTCTCAAGCGCTGCTGCACTTTATCCATTACCCACCCTTTTTTTTCCACTAATGTTGATCAGTGTATCTCTGTCATATGCCATAAGTGTTCCAGTAAAAAAGATGAAAAGAGAATTATGTGGCAAAGGTTAAGGGAGCTACCGGCCGCCGTATACGTGCCGCCATCTAAATTGGGTTTTGGTATAATTTCACCTACTTGGATAAGTAAATGTAAGCATTTAATTCTCAAGCCTCCTGTTTGGCTGTGCTTAATCACTTAAATTAAAAAAAAAACTAGATGTAATGCATAAATGAAGGCCACTGGGGTTATAAGGATGAACACGACTTGGACCCAAAGGCAGACGAGAAGCATAATAATAGACTTGATTGTGTTGGATTTCACAATAAAATTGCTCCTCTATTGTTCTACAGGTGCTGCCAGCATTGTGACCTTCATCGCTCTTGTTTCCACATCTTACAAACATCTTTCTATTACAATGACTTGACTTCATAATGTTTCTTTATGTGTGTATATTCCTCATCATTAGGCTCTTACCAGGGTGATCACTAAAGAGGCATGCAACTAACTAGCCAGGTTAAATAAGGGTTTAAAACAGTTTACGTTAGTACATGACTATATAGTTAGATCTATGCTATAGTTATATCTTGAGTGTGCACATCCATCTAAACATCCTTACTTTCTTCTGCACTACTTCTATGTGTACATACTGAATGCCTCCATCAAACATGGTTGAATCGGATACATTGATTTGAAAGCATTTTGTATTTCAAGGGACTATTATGAGTTTTCCAGAGACCAAACAATCATTTTTGAGGACCAAGATTTGGGTGAAGAAAAAAAAGAGAGAGACATATTCATATTTATGGATTTGTAGTAAAGCGATTCCTGATAGAACACTTTGTCATGCAACATTTTGCCTGACGAACAATTCTCAATGGCCAGGCAGTTTAAATGAATAAAATGCCTGTGGATCTCAGCAATAATGGCTTCCTTTTATCCCACTGGGCTGTCAGAGACGATTTAGATCCAACCATAAAAAGGTTCTTTATTATTTCTTTTATATCGATTAGGGTTTTAAGTAAGTACGTGACATAATGCCACAACAGACAGGAAGGTAATTACAGTGTAAAGAATGACACTTGATTCCCCTTAGTATAGCACACACATTGGGATCCACTGAGGGAGATACACACTTCTTTCTCATGCATGCAGGTGTACTGTGCACACAAACACACACACACACACACACACACACACACACACACACACACACACACACACACACACACACACACACACACACTGTATTCACACTAGAGTAGTAGATACACGTGTGGGAGCAATTCATTTGAAGTGTGTTTTGCTGAAGTGCGCTGTATGTGTGTCTGACATCCGGAACTTTTTACTGTGTATAGGGTATTTTACACTTCTTATTTTACTGTCTTTTCAAAATGATAAAGTCTGATAAAATATGGGCTTTAATAGAGAACTGAGGGCTGTAAGCTGTGATGACTTTTTAAAATGGCCCTATTACGTCCCAACTTCCTCCTCTTATGGCACGATTCACTCCCCTATCTCTCTTGCTCTATTCATCCATCATCTTTGTGTTTTCCTTCATCCTCTGCATCCTTCTCACCCGTCCCTTCTTACAGCTCTGTGACCAGTCACCTGTATTAGCTTATTAAAGCTTGATGCATGTGTGGCAATTTCAAGGACATTTACATTTTTCATTGAACGTTAGAGATGACAATGTTGCTTCAGTGATTCAAAGTATGATACATTAACAATGCTCAATGTGTTCATACTAAATCTTAAAAAACATGTCCTCTATTTTTCATGAAGACAGTGGAGATGAAATGTCCGCTGATAGCCTGGGTCTGGAGCCGCATGAAGAAGACTCCTCCGACGAAGAAGAAGAAGCCCAGATGCACGGACGTTTAACGAGAGGGGGATCCAGAGACGAGCAAAGGAATCCTGCCACATCTCATTCAGAAGATCCCTTTGTTCCTGCAGACGCAGAAAGAGAAAAACATTTTCAGACCGATGAGCAAGAGCAACTGTCAGAACCATCCATGGTAACATGTTTCCTTATTCCCACATGCTTGTTTCTTCTTGGACGATGAACCTTGTGCGAGAGAGCTGTAATAGCACTATTTTCTGGGGAGCGCAAGCAGTAATATGCATTCACAGGGCTCCAATGTAAGTACATTTTATAAGTGGTTGCCAAGCCGACAATCAGGCAAAGATTCAAAAGAGATTTCACTTTAAACCAGTGTTACTAATATAAGCCTAGTACATTTAATCCATTACTTAGTCCATTAGTTGTTTCCTCAGGAGTGTTCCTAAATCCTAAAAATTAAGAGCATGCAAAGAAGTCTAGCAGCACAGGGAACAATGTGTAAGTAACACAGAGTTTATTAACAATGTATGATGTACATATTTACAGTGTGGCATGTGCGTGCTCCTTCGTGTCCAATCATGAACAACAGTTGAGGACTGTGGAAGTGGAAGACGCTAACGTTGTCCTCAGCCGCCCGATCGTTCCTAGCAGCCTCAATTGGTTCACTCAAAGTAAAAATCAATGCACTTAAGTTTTTCATAATTTTAGTCCTTTTTCTGGTGTCGTTCACTTTTCTCTCACTTGCACTGGCTGCGTCATCACTGAACATCTCTGTGTGATGACGCATTGCAGCTTGTGAAGTTGCAGCAGGGACACAGAAACCCACTAACACCACAAAATGTATTGACACACATTGTTTTATTGCATACAAATGTCTTTTTTATTTAATGAGGGCTGCAGCAAACTCCTTCACTTGATTAAAATAAAATTGATATGACAGTGGGGAAATTATTTGTTTGCTAACAAATGAATAAACCAGCGTCCAATTAAGCTGTAATAGTTATATCCCAAAATGTAAAAGTTTGTCTTTCATGCTGGCTGATAGAATGAATGAGCTAGTTTTATAAGTTTAGGAGACCTACATGAATCATTACACTGGACATTATCACGCCATGGAATTAGACGACTTTCAGTGAGAGTTTCTTATTGTAGCTGACCTGATCTGTCCGATAACATTTGTATCGCACTAATTACTTTACATTATTCATCTATAGCTCAGAGAACACCTAAGGCGGTGGTGTTAAAGGTGCACACCATTGTAGGAAGAAAGGAGAAACAGAGTGGATTAAAAAGACACTGCTTGAATAGTCCCAAATGACCTATCAGCCATTTAATGGTATGAATCCTTTATACTGTGACAAGGGAATGAAAAAAGAAGGGGGTCTGGTGCTTTATTAAAAAGCTGCAGCAAAATGAGGTTCATGATTGTGAAGATGGTGCTTATCTGTGGCCTCTGGACCTGAATCAAACTGCTCCTAAAATGTGATAGTCATTTTTTTCCCAGCTCTATCTCTTTCAAGCAAGTCCACTGCTGCATCCTTTTTTGAAATAAGGAGACATTTGCCCGCACAAATACACAAACTCCATTTTGTTCTTCCACACAGTCCCATTGTGTTTGGGTCTCTCGCCGTTTCATTGTTATGCCTCCTCTTCTTTCTTTCGCCCCGTCTCCCTCTTGTCATTCTCCATCCTTGCGTCTTCCTATTTCTGAGCAATACCATTCCCACATGCACTACTTTCTATTTTCTTCCGGCCCGGCGCCAGTGTCTTGAAAATCTATGCCTAGCATGCTAATGCATCAGATCTAATCTTAACTAAACAGAGCTTCCTTATTTCACCCCTGTCTCACAGGAGGACACTTGCGCGGGAAGAGCAGCTAACCCAACACGGCATTGTGAGATGCTCTCAACAGCTCCAGGGGTTAATTAAAAATCAATTCATCAAGTGGAAACAGAGGAAACAGGGAGAGAGGGGAATTATCTCTAGTGAAAGACACTGGCTTATTTATCTGCATTCACACAGTAGAAAATGGAAAAACAACATTTTTAACACCATTACCTGTCTTAATAAAAGTTAAATTGATATTGAATTTCAATTTGTTGGGAATCCTACATTTAATGACTCACTACCAGACTGAGATATCTTGTATCAAAAGTATTTAATTACTAAACTAAGCAGAGCAATGCATTCCGGGCATTTATACGTGCACGGTCCTGATGGGGACGTCTGACTAGTTCAGATGTCCCTGAATCAAAAGGCGCTTAAACAGAGTGCACCGCGTGTCTATTGGATTCTCCTTGTGGAGCCCATTGGTCAACTCTACAAAGAGGCGGAGTCCTTTGCATAGTTTACAGTCTTCTGGTTGGAGCACTGGGTATTCTCCACCCACTCTGGCTCATGCATCTTGAATCCGGTTCGACTCTCTTCCGCCATCACTTCCTGTGTCATTTGGTATTTGAGTTTCAAAGTAAAACAAAGATGGAGGAAACCGGATGTTGTTGCACTTCCTATCAGGGCGCTCCAGCTGTCGTTATGCTATTATCTCTATGTGTTAATGTTGACTGTGCTCTCTAATATATATATATCTAATTATTTCCTACAAATCCCCCTTTTCACGCCTGCAAGGCGTGACAAGCTATTATATAGTACATGAAATAGACGCAGACACCTGACATATAAGTGGCATCCTCATTTTATATATTGGGCGATACAAATGTGTTTGACCTGAGATTTCAACCTTCTACAACAGTTTCCACTGTTCAATGTGCCTGAGTCTAAAGGAGGAAAAACGTACTCCCCCTTTTCACACCTAAAAAGGTGTGACAAAAGTTTTTGCTTCCATGTTTAATCTTACAGATCTAAGTCTATGACCTCTTCCATTTCAAGTTCAAAGTCGGGTGCCAAAAGTGGATAGGTGCCAGCTGTATACGGCGGGGGCGCTTCCTCTTTGGAGAGAGCGGTGGTGATAAGGCGACCTATCAGGGTGCGCAAACAGGGAATACAACAACAACCACAGGCTACTAATATTGCGACAAATACTGCAATTGAAATCATCAGTGACATCATCAAATTCTTCCACTTTCCAAACATATTTGTCATCCAGTCAGAAAAAGGGTTATCAATACCTGAGGCATCATGCATTTCCTTAGACAGAGCTTTCAAACTTTCCAGAGCCTTAGTAACAGAACCATCAGGAGCAGTATTATTGGGAATTATAGTACAACACATGTCTCCAAACATAGAACAAACACCCCCTTTTTCGGCCAAGAGCATGTCGAGGGCCATTCGGTTCTGCAAGGCAATCAGTGAGGTGGGGGCCAGTTGCTCGGCCAGACCTGAAATGGCATCCCTAGTAGAATTTGTTAGGCGCAACACATTATAATGCACAAAATTAATACGATCCACATTTTTATTAGGAGTAATAGGAAACAAAGCAGCAATTATTGGAATGTTCTCAAAACCCGTGGCTACCTGATCTGCAAGTTTATATCTGTCAGGAACTCCCCGTGGGATCCCTATGGCGTCCATATATGTAGGGGAAAAGGCATCGGGATCAAAAGTGAAACGTTTCTTAATGATATGGCGGCGACGGCGCTGCGTGAGCTTTTGCAGCATGGTCGGCTGTTGATGGCGACGGCCACCTATCATAGTAATCGGCATGGCTAAGCGTACCATGGCACAAGTTCCACTAGCACTTTGAGAATGTATTTTGGAGTACAATCGAAGACCGCCACAGTAATAAAAGAGGCCAAGTCTGGCCTTGGGTCCAATTTCTTCACCTGAAACAGTTTTATTACACCATGATGGGGAAATTGTCCCCAATTCCACTGTAGCAGCGCCTCTGTGGATAAAATTAAAGCAGTGATATCTTCCAGGTTCACCTTCCACCGCAGAGAAATAACCTGGTTTTTCAAAACCTGGAGGAAATATTGATGCTATCGTGGTGCAGTTTTCAGGTGTGACTTGTTTGGTCAATTTTAGCATACAACCGTAGCCCAGGGCATCTGTTTCTGGATATAGTGGAGCAGGTTCAGTGAACATGGCTGGTCTGGCCTTGGCGCAGGCTACACAGCCTTCCATGCCCTGGTCTCTAGCGTTTTGGTGGAGCCATCGTGTCCAGAGGTTATCACCATTGGCTCCTGTGGATAACTCAAGCACATCATTAACTGAAAACTTAGAAAAATCTTGGACAATTACACGGGTATCTTGGGGTAGTTTGCTGGTGTCTAAAATTTTTGTCGAATTGTCAGCAATTCCGTTGTAGGTGACAATTGTATGGCTGCTTTCAGTGGGGGCAGGTGGTTTAGGGAATATGATATTAACCTGTATTGGGACTAGGGGATCTTTTCCGCTAATATCAACACCTACCAAGATCCAGATGCGATCTTGGGCGAACGCGCTTTGGGTCAACTTGTCAATAGATAAGGTCAAGGGGTTATTTGTGACATGGAAGTCCCGCTGAAAAGATATGGCTTCCCACATCTTACCTATTTTGGATCGGGGGATGCTTAACCAGTTATGTTCCCTAATCCCTGTCTTAGGGACCTTTCCCCCCGGCGGGTCCCATTGTCCCGTATATTTTGTGACTTGATACCAGTCAGCACATCCATCACCGAGACTGGTTCCAAGGGTTTCACAGGAATTGGCTTCAGCTAGCGGATAGCAGGTATACACATCATATCCGCGCCATGAGGAATTCTTTCCTCCACAGTTTATTATGTCGCATAAGTCTACCGTGAATGATGTCGTTGAGCCTGCTGTGTAATTTAAAACCAATTTAGCCCCGCATACGGGGTCAGTGCGTCGTGAGCCATGTCTGGCGCTTCTACGAACTCTGTGCACAGTGGGAGGAATGGGGTGTGTAGAATTATCATACGATTTAGGTTTCTGATGTAATGACTCAATTCCCCATATCATTAATAGTAGGGCTATCGTAAGACAAGCTACCAGTGCTATCACTGTCTTTTTCCCAAAACCCATTCCTTCCCATGTTGGAGCTCTTTGACCTGACTGAGGGTAATCTGGGTCGCCAAAACATCGCTTAAGATTACGATGCATTGTCCAAATCAGTACGTACCTCCACTAGAGTACGGGATGGGGGTTCAGCTGGGGCACAATGTGTCAGGTGGTGCCAGGGAGCGCCTGATTTACCCTTGACCTGGACCGAGTGTGAAGTAACCTCCTTCACTTCGTACGGTCCAGTCCACCTGGGGTCAGTCCACTTCCTCTTATGAACCTTGACCCTGACCCAGTCCCCTACCTTGATGGTCAGTGGCTCCTCCCGTCCTGTCGATGGCTTCTCGTAAGCTTTCGCCACCTGGGTAGAGAGGGCTGAGACCAAAGAAATTAGTTCATTCATATAGGCAGATTTCTCTATCTGCTCCACATCTAGCGATGGCATATGACCTCCATCGCTAGGTGGTCCTGGCATTCGCCTCCCGGTTAAGATCTCATGCGGCGAGAGGTGTGTCCCACCCCCTTTTGACGACCTCATGGCCATGAGTGCCAAGGGGAGGGCCTCCGGCCACTTCATCTTTGTACCGCAGCATGCCTTGGCTATCTTAGACTTCAATGTTTGATTTGCTCTTTCCACCAGTCCCTGCGACTGTGGATGATAAACGGACCCAAACGAGTGTGTGATGCCTAGGCTAGCCTCAACTTCCTTCAACAATTTATTATTAAAGTGCGTGCCATTGTCGGATCTGATACGTCGCGGGACCCCATATCGTGGTATGAGTTCAGTTTTTAGCCATTTGACTACTGTCTTGGCGTCTTCATGTCTAGTGGGAATAGCTTCCACCCATCTAGAAAATCTATCTACCATTACCAACATGTACCTCTTTCCCTGTACTACATTCTCAGCTCCCATGTCTGTATAATCAATGCTTATATCTTGGAAACAGGCGGTAGGTACCGGGAATGAGCCCATTGGCGAAGTGAATGGTTTCTTCACGTTGAAGGCCCCGCACACACTGCATTCTGCACAGTATAATGACACCATACTTTCCATGTGTGGATGCCACCATAACTGTGAGACATTGTCCAATGTCTGTCTCTTTCCTTCGTGTGTGGGGCGGTGTGCCTCTGGCAAGAGTAGTTGGCATAGCCTGGCTGGTGCTACCAGCCTTCCATCATGTGCTCTCCAGAGTCCATTTTTGTCTTGAGTGGCTCCTTTTCTCGTCCATTCCGTCCATTCATACGCTCCAGCTTTGGTTTGTATTTCTTGGATGTCTTTCGCTGTCAGTCTCGGAAGTGTTTGAGGTGTTTCTGGTCTCAGTATCATCTGTGATGATTCATAGCCTCCTGCTCTTTTGGCAGCCCTGTCTGCTGCATCATTTCCAGCACTTACTCTGGAATTCACTGTGTCATGTCCTTTGCATTTCATGATTGAGACTTTTTTGGGAAGCGCCATTGCTTTCACTAAGTCCTGGATTGCCTGCTGATGTTTGATTGGAGCTCCAGCTGACGTGGTGTAGCCTCTTCTTTGCCACATCGGGGCATCCACGTGTGCAGCTCCATGTGCATAAGCTGAGTCAGTGAATATGTTGATGGCTTTGTCTGCTCCTATTCTTAGAGCTGCGGTTAGGGCCTTAACCTCTGCCACTTGTGCTGACGCTGGTTGAGGCAAGATTCCGGACTCCAGCTCGACATGCTGGCCATCTGTTGTCTGCTGTACCACCGCATATGATGCTTGGTTTGTGCCATCCTCCTGTCGATAGCAACACCCATCGGTGTACAGCCATAATTCTGCAGTTAAGTCTACTGCATTGTCCAAGTCAGGTCTGATTTTGCTTTCCTGGATTGCAAGTTCAGCACATGTGTGTGGCTCTCCCGTGGTTCCAATGTTGGAGGCCATGTTTCTTTCGCTTGTCACAAACGTGATGTGTGGCTGAGTACATGTCTGTTGGAGTCTGGACTTGCGTGTGGCGCTGTAGGAAAATTCTTTACTGGTTAAAAAGGCAGCCACTCCATGGCATGTGTGTACCTGTAGAGGGTGGCACATCACCACGTGTGCTGTCTTCTCCAATGCTTTTGCCAGGGCTGCAACATATCTTGCACATGATGTCTGACCGCTTTCAACTGTGTCCAGTTTTGATGAATGGTACATCAGCACATGTCTGTCTCCCCCTTTTTTCTGATACAGCACGGCGTTAAGAACGCTGTGGTGTTCAGAAACATCCAAATGAAACGGGGAGCCATAGTCCGGTGACATCAGTGCGGCAGCTTGAGCGAGGGCCTGCTTGAGATCAGTGAAAGCTGCTTCAGCTTCAGAAGTCCATAGCAGTGAGGCAGTCAGATTACGATTTCCGGCCTCTGTCAGGAGTATGCGAAGGGGAGCGGTTCTGTTCGCATAATCTGGGATGTGGGAGCGGCTGTAACCCGTGAGGCCGAGGAAGGACAACATATCTGAGACCGTGGTCGGCAAGGGATGTTGGAGAATGCTTTGGCGATGAGCACCGGAGACCCCCAAGCCTGCCGATGAGATGGTGCGACCGAGGAACAAAACTTGTCGCCGTGCCATCTGAATCTTTTCTTTCTTTATCTTGTAGCCTTTCGTCTGGAGAAGTTTCAGTAGTGCTTCGGAGGCTGAAAGACATAGCAGTGCATTTTCTGCTGCCACAAGTAGATCGTCCACATATTGGATCAACACGACACCAGGGGGCAGCTGTAGTTCCAACAAGTGGGTTTTCAAAATCTTGTTGAAGAGGCCAGGTGAATCTCGGTAACCTTGAGGCAGTCGTGAGTAGGTGTACTGTTGGCCTTGGAAGGTAAAGGCGAATAGAGGTTGGGAGAGAGGATGCAGAGGGACACTGAAAAACGCATTGGCCAGATCAATTACTGTAAAGTGTGTCATGGATGGTGAGAGGCTGGTGAGGGCCACATGAGGATCAGGAACCGGGTTGACGGCCGGGGCGGTGACGTCATTGATGGGGCGGAAGTCTTGAACCATGCGCCAGCCTTTACCTCCAGCTTTGGGGACCGGCAAAATGGGTGTGTTCCATGATGATGCAGTCGGGTGTATAACACCAGCAGTCAGTAAGCCTGACACCGTGGAAGTTATACCATCAGCCTGGTCAGTGGAAATCTTGTACTGGGGGCGCCAGAGGGGATGTTGCGTGGGATCGAGAAGATTCACCATAACAGGTGGAGTTTGGAGATGGCCAACATCATGAGGTCCAGTCGTCCATAGTGATGAGTCTATCCCGGCCAGAGTTGCAGCGGCCGCTGGATGATCTGTGCATGGTAGACCATGGTCTCTGGGGAGGGGGAGGCGTTCAGGGATGGTGGCGTCGATGGTGAACGGGGCAGAAAACCACCAGAGTTCTTCTTCTTTGGCTTTAAACACATCAGGATAAGTGGTGGGGAGCCAGGTCAACGTGGAGACTCTTTTCATCATGGGGCCTAGGTTTCTGGCTTCTTGTCCGAACCCTACAGCCAGTGTGACATGAGGTGCTGCATAGCTTCCTAAGGTGTACCATTCTTGCTCCCAGGCAGTCAGTTCAACTTTTGCAGCCACACCTTCCTTTCCACAATAGATGCCTCTACAGGTGATAGTTGGTCTCTGATGTGCCATGTGCTCGTCCCAGTCTTCAGAGTAGGGTGTGTCATCATCGTCTGTGACACTCATAGTGCAATGTACATGATCAAGCGGTGTCATGTAGGGATGCAAACGATAGATTTGGGACTTCAGTAGGTTAAAAGCAAACTGGATGGATGGAGTGTCGGGACCAGTGCGAATGAGGTGAAGCCAATGTACTTGTTGGTGGAGGCGTGGCAGGGGATCTGGGGTCAGAGTGAAAATCCTAACAGGATTTGCAGGTGTGTCATCAGGTGGGGTGGTAGATACTTGAATACCATCATTATTCATCCAGATTTTTAAACCCATTTTACACATGAGGTCTCGTCCTAAAAGGTTGGCTGGACATGTTGGGGCGAGAAGAAATGAGTGTTGGAGCGTTTGTCCTCCATATTGAACAGTTAGTGGGACAGAATAAGGCTGAGTCATGGGTTTTCCTCCCACACCAATGACGGATTGGGAATGGCCAGAGTGTCGATGAGGAGAAGTCAAGCATGAGTATGTGGCCCCAGTATCAGCTAACAGGATGTGAGGTTTCCCTTCAATGTCCATCTTGAGGAGCGGTTCTGTGTTCAGGGAAAAGGAAACTGAACCGGAGCCCATTGGCTGTCACTGTGGTGGGCACTGGCGGTATTCAGTCCATTGCTGCATGGCTTGATTTGCTGCAGTCGGAGGCCAGGGAGGTTGTGGTGGAGGCGGGCCTGAGGATCCCATTGGCTGTATTGGAGGGCTCGGACAGTTACGTGCAAAATGACCAGGTTGTTGACAGTTGTAACAGTAATAAGTGGCTTGATTACTTTCACCTCCTCTACCTCTTCTTCTGCCTCCTCCACGTGGGCCTCCACGTCCTCTCGGTTGCCATTGTTGTGGCTGTTGCCACTGCTGCTGCTGCTGTGGCCATTGTTGCTGCTGTGGCCATTGTTGCTGCTGTGGCCATTGTTGCTGCTGCTGTTGTTGTGCTTGCAAAACCTGTGTAGTTACCATGGCGTTAACAGTGGGATCTGCAGGGCTAGATGTGGCCTCCGGGGTTGACACCAGTTGCTTCTTTGCTTCTTTTTCTTTTTCCACCATATCAGAGAACTGTTTTCTCAACAATTTGACTTTTAAATTTTGCATCTCCTTTTTCTGCGTGTTATTGCCCTTGCGATGCTTCTCATGGTGATGGCGGAGATGAGAGGCCCATGTGGTAACACTCATGGCGTTAAGACTCACTATGTCAGAGCAAGCTGTCTTAACTGGTTCAGGTAAGCCTCCGAGGACTTTCTGTCTCCATAATTTCAGTGATGAGGTAGAACCATCATACGGTTCTCTCATAGCCCGCTGCCACAGCTTTTTAGAACGGGCCAGGAACTCATCAAAACTTTCCCCATCCTCACTCTTCATATTTTCGATTAGGCCTTCATCCTCTAGTGTGGGGAACATGTCATGCAGTTGGTACCACATACACGCCGAAAATTGAATGTATGGCAAGGTGTCTGGTTCTGTTAAGTAAACCCCACATGCTCTGAAAACTTTTTTGGAGTCTTCACATCCCATCACTTTGGCAAGCACTCCCCTCAAGTCTCCCAAGCAGAGGTCATTTCCCTGTGTATTTGCATCAAAAGCTTCTTTAAATGCTTCTGCCCCTCCTATTAGAGAGGGTAATTTAGAACAAAGAGTTTCCAAGTCCCCAAAGGAAAATGGCGTATACATCAAAGCCCCTCCCTTTCCACCCACTGGTCTGAGTGGAAACTGCCTGAAAGACTCCCGCTCTGAAGTTGCTTCAGCCTCTCTTCTTTCTCTTTGTCTCTCAGAGCGTCGAAGTGGGGGAGGTCCTGGAGGTGGGTGAGGGGAAGATGGGCTGGGTGATTCAATCTCCCCTATGAATGTTCCATGCAAATCCACCACCTGGGTAGGGTTTATGTATTTTTCTCCGCTTTTACTGTCATGCGAGGGATAACTCTGATGTAACTCTGCAGCTTCTACAAAGTGGCCTGGGTTTTGCTGCATAAACTCCGTACTAAATAACCGCCCCCCTCCTTCTTCTCCCTCTCTGTGAGCAGGCCAGGGTGTGAGGTCAATGAGAGGTTCAACCTCTCCTGCTGCATTCCTTTCCTCTTCTTCCTTCTCTGGGATCTTGCTTCCTTTGTTGTCCCGCATCTGCAGAACCTGGATTTGGTGCTCTAACTCTTGTATTTTTTTTATTATTTTCACTTCTCCATCCCCTTCTTCTATATCTAAAATGACGCTTTTCACTTGGGCCTGTCTTACTGGGGCCTGCATGGCTTGTTGGAAGAATGGGTTGCTACTTTTTATGATTGGATTACTATATGGGGGAGGGGACGGGGCCGTTGGGGTCTCTGGAGTTGGCAGTGGGGGATATATGTTGGGTGTAGTCTTTTCTTCTCCTTTGTCCTCCTCTTGTTGAAGAATTGGCCTCCACATAGTTGAAAAGAACAAGTTTGCCACTCTCAAATTCTCTTCTTCCTCTTTTCTTGCTGCTTTCTTTGGGTGCACCGTGAAGCGGCCTTTTTTCAACTCTTTCTCTTCTTCTTCATCACTTTTTGCTTGTGAAAGTCTTCTCTTACTATCTTTAACCATGGCAACCAGCTGTCTTCTATCTGGGCTGCCCACCTCCGGTATCCACCCCGCCTTTTCCCATCTATTCAGCAACATTCCTCCTCTCCCTTCATCTCCTTTCTTTGTCCTTCCACTCTTCCTCAACACTTCCAACACTTTCACTCGATACGAAGTATCCATGATTTTATTCTTATTCTTATTATTTATCGTATATTTTATTTTCTCTTTTTTTTTTTTATCACGATATGTTATTTAAATTCAAAATACTTCAATTAACGCTGAGTACCACTACGATCAGTCCTGCAAGAGCACCACACTGCACGATCAACAATTTTATGACACTCAGCAACTTCAAGCTTGTCTTCTATTGTTCAGGTGACAACGGCGGTCACAATATGAACGGAGGCTCGTTCAGGAATCAACCCAAGCACCTCACACTCGATCTCGTCACGAATATCATTTATCAAACTTGCACTCTTCTCTAATTGCTTCTCTTTCTCTTCCTTTGACTATACATCCCGTTATTTCTACGTCTTCCCCTGTCAAGGTTTATCGTTTGTAGTACAACTGGCGATGTGACTAAGTGAACGCTGGCTACCCCGCTGTAATAACCCTTCCCTTCTTTAAGGTTTATCGTTGAGAACCCCCCTCCTGTCCTAGTAAGTTTACCGGTCCTTGTTCTAGTAGGTTTTTTGGAGAACCCCCCTCTGTTAAAGAAGTTTATCGGTGAGACACAAACGGCGGTGCTCCCGAAGGAATCACTATCTCTTTATTTACTATTAACACTAGCAATGTCCCCGTAACTATATCGTTCCCTCGCAAGGTTTTCAGACCCTATTGGTCTTCAGATACGACATAAAACGGACCACAATGTTTCTAAACAGAATTATAAACAAAACACATTGCTCTGCTCTCCACTTGATACAATCAATTTAAAATTTGCAGTCTAACGGTCACATACTTACACTCAGTACTTCTGATCACTTAATTTGGTTTTCATATATTACAATATGCAGAGTTTAATTAAATTGGTTCTGCTCACCGTTTATTTGTAGAGCGCTCGTGATCAGTTTCCTGAGGTCAGCATGGAGCGTCTATGGTCCTTCCAATAGAGTCGGTAGTGGAGACCGAATGTCAGGAACATTGACCTGGAGTTAAGGAACCCACGCTCCCTGCTCCGTAGGATTCAACACTTTCAGTTTAGATTAAACCATCCTCTGCTACCAATTTGTTGGGAATCCTACATTTAATGACTCACTACCAGACTGAGATATCTTGTATCAAAAGTATTTAATTACTAAACTAAGCAGAGCAATGCATTCCGGGCATTTATACGTGCACGGTCCTGATGGGGACGTCTGACTAGTTCAGATGTCCCTGAATCAAAAGGCGCTTAAACAGAGTGCACCGCGTGTCTATTGGATTCTCCTTGTGGAGCCCATTGGTCAACTCTACAAAGAGGCGGAGTCCTTTGCATAGTTTACAGTCTTCTGGTTGGAGCACTGGGTATTCTCCACCCACTCTGGCTCATGCATCTTGAATCCGGTTCGACTCTCTTCCGCCATCACTTCCTGTGTCATTTGGTATTTGAGTTTCAAAGTAAAACAAAGATGGAGGAAACCGGATGTTGTTGCACTTCCTATCAGGGCGCTCCAGCTGTCGTTATGCTATTATCTCTATGTGTTAATGTTGACTGTGCTCTCTAATATATATATATCTAATTATTTCCTACAAATTTGTCCTTTGAACTGATTGTTTTAGGATAGAAATGGAATGGAGAGCAAACTATTCATTCCTTATTCCCCAGTACACTTCACTCTATTCCCATGTTCCCCACAATGCACCTCTCCGCCTGTCCTCCACCTGGGATCATCTCGCCACGTCATCCTCACATGATCTGTATTCTTTTACACCACTTAACCCCCCTTCCTTCTCTTCTCCTGCGTCCCTCCATCTGTTTCCATGTCCCCTTATAGGTGATGCACAACCAAAGTGGGCCTGGATCGGAGCGGTTCTGTGATCCGGAAGGGTTTCCGCCTTTGGGTTTTGGCCAAAATGACCCACTGCTTGATTCAGACCCAACAGGTGGGTTAAAGAAGGGATGTATTTTTAAGTCTACGTGTGTGAATGAATTTTAATGCTCCTCTTTATTGAGATTTTTTTTTTCTTTAGAACTGGCTCATGTTTTCCTATAAACTACATCAGAAAGTGCTACTGCTGTTTTTGTGCTTCAAGAGATTAGATTGTGAAGATTACCTCTGTGTCCAACTTTTGCCTGGAGATACTTTCCAATTTGCAAGCGTTATTCATATCACAAAGGCCTCATAATAGGATTTAGAACAAATATGTAAAAACGAAGAGCTTACAAGAGAGATGAAAATGAGTTTTAAACCCAGAGGAGCGCTGGCTGCTTGGTGGAAAACGAGAGATGGGGGACAACATCGATAATTTACTACTGGTGGGTCCAAGGGGAGCTTTCCTGAGATGCCTTTTTTGTTTGGTGTGTGTGCATGTGTGTGTGTATCTTTGCCTGAACGTGCCTATGCTTCTTTTTACAATTTAGTGCCTCCATTTTATTGAACTTGAGGCAAATAAAGTTCACCTGAAACTTGTGAAAGGCCCAACATATTCTCACTCTTTGCTTCTCAAACACTAAAGCCGCAAATGCAGGATTTCTACTGAGTTCGTTTTGTTACGTAATGTATATATTTACTCTACTAGTTTAACCCAAACCGTGTTAATTTTCTAAGCAACTGCATGGTTTTGTGTGTAAGTAAACCTAAAAACACAGTAAACCTACGTTGGAAGATTATTTTGAAAAGAGCCTGGATGCCTGTGACGAGCGTAAATTGACATGCCGCCCCTGAGACGTCCCACACTGAAGCTACAGGGGTTCCTACAGCGTCATAGTGTGAAGCAAAGCTGGGCTGTTTGAAGAGTTGGGAGTGAGAATGTGTTGCAACGTCCACATTTCATCACAGAGAAGCTTCACAGACAAACACAACTTGTTCTTCACGGTCCTTTCCCAGTGTAGATGCTCAATATTTACTTCAAAGTAAATCAGTCATTATTGCTGCAAAGTTCTAAAATGTTATTACATTACACAACACTATTTATCGCCACACTTTGTCTTCGAGAGAACAATTCCACAGATTGGATTATTTTTCCTCATTTGTTTCACCTTGAACTGCACCAGACAAATCCTGCTGAAACAAGATCTTTTTTGTAAAATGTCCGACATTACCTGGACCCGGTAGACCATGCGGTTGCCATAAGTACCCCCATATTTCCTATTTATAACCACAGCATGGTTTTTGAAAATATTGTTTTAACTCTGGTGATTTGTAAACCGGCCACGTCTATCGGGTGCTCAGACTGTCCGACAAGGCTGATGGAAGTCCAGCCTTCACCTCCAAATTGCATCAGAGTTAAAATAATAATACTTGGATCGAATCAGGAGCTATAATTTATCTTGGGGCTCATTACACCTTCAACTCTTGTTCAAGGCTGTTGAATACATGCATTTCAAGCAGGAGCTGCTGTTTTGATTCAGCTGGGATTTCTAATTCATACTTTACTCGAAGCTATACGGTTGGAGAATGATCCCGTCACCCTTTTTTCTCTCCATCGAGTCCTGAGGTCCAGCTTTTGGCTGTTTCATTGTCGAGCTTGCGTCCAATGAACGGGGCTGACAGTGAGCGACTCCCACAAGGGCACCGCTACCCTCCTCGCGCCGTGCAGCCAGCCGCTCGTCAAACCCCGCACTGTCTCTGCCACCATCGTTAAAACTCCAAAGTTAATGAGAGAGAAAGGTTAGAGAGGAGGAATATCACCTTGACAACACTCCACACTCAATTATGTCCCTCTATCCCTCCATCTGTCTCCTCTATT
This sequence comes from Cottus gobio, assembly GCA_023566465.1. Taxonomy (NCBI): domain Eukaryota; kingdom Metazoa; phylum Chordata; class Actinopteri; order Perciformes; family Cottidae; genus Cottus; species Cottus gobio. The sequence continues at coordinate 21,349,229 of CM042220.1, read as the reverse complement.
TTACTCTTCTATTTTTTTTCCAGGCAGGGCGGAGATCCAACAGGTTTTATGTCTTCTGCTCTACCTTTCCACCTCGCTCTCCTTTTTTGCTCTTACTCCCTGTCACCCGGTCAGTCAGAAAATGAGGTTGTTAGAGAGAGAGAGAGAGAGCGAGGGAGAGAGAGAGAGAGACTCTAGCAGTAAAAGCAGATTAACAGGTAGACAGACGAGCAACAAGAAAATGTTCAAGATCAGCCCCCCTCATTTTCTGAGTTTTTCTGAGAAGCTGGCTGTCTGACTCCTCTCCTCCTTTCATTTGCAGCTGATTTAAGGTAGTTACTAGATTCTCCATCCAGTCACTGGTATTAATTGATTGGCTAACCACTGGAGAGAAAGAAGAAAACAGCAGTAATTGCATTGCAGCTGTCAGGATTGGCTGAACAGGCTTGTTAAGTAATATTGGTTCGGTACAGATGCTGCTGCTGCTGCTGAATGGACAAATGGATTATCGTATCACATGTAATTTACTAAATTTGCATGCATTCAATTAGTATTAATAGGCTAATCAATTTTTCACAGCCGTGGTTACTTTTTTTATTGCATGAATGAGTTTCTCTAAATTCTGACTTCTGCCACATCCAGTGGAAGACTTCAAAAAGAGATGGCCTAAAAGCAATCTCGTCACAATAAGTGTGATATGTTTAAATGATGACAACCATTTGTAACCATGACCTGGTTTTACTTTTCAATGAACAGCCATGACAAGGAATGACTGTATCCTATAATTCACACAGCAGCTTTGTATTTGTGTTATTGTCATAGCCAAAACGTTATTCCATGCATTGGAATCGATATAAAATCTCTCTCTGTTGGAGTCAGATAGCAAAGCAAATGCATTGCTATTTCCATTTGCTTGGCCGTACATCCAACTGATAGCAGCGTGACGTTGCATGCTCTTTGTCCTCGGATATTATTTATCTTGAACCCAGATTTTGCAAATGTTTTTTAGAGCATGTAAAGGACAATACAGGAATGTGTTTTGAATAAAGAGAAGGGATGCTTTTAAAAAAAGCGTCAGCTTTGGTAAAATAAAACAGTATATACTCTGCATACATGTATTTTTTTAAAGATCTAAATGTGCCCCCTCTCTCATTCTTCTCTCACTCTCTTTGTGTCAGAGGGTTTCGGGCCAAGCAGCAGCTTTGGTACCGACACCGAGGAACACCTGCGTTTTAGAACGATGAGGAACAACCACATGCTGCCAACTGGAAGTCTAATTCACTCAACCAGACCCACAAGTAGAGGAGAAATATCAGTAAATGAACGAGGAACATCTGGTAAGTGTACGTGTGTACGTGTGTGTGTGTGTGTGTGTGTGTGTGTGTGTGTGTGTGTGTGTGTGTGTGTGTGTGTGTGTGTGTGTGTGTGTGTGTGTGTGTGTGTGTGTGTGTGTGTGTGTGTGTGTGTGTGTGTGTGTGTGTGTGTGTGTGTGTGTGTGTGTGTGTGTGTGTGTGTGTGTGTGTGTGTGTGTGTGTGTGTGTGTGTGTGTGTGTGTGTGTGTGTGTGTGTGTGTGTGTGTGTGTGTGTGTGTGTGTGTGTGTGTGTTAACACGATTCAACTGACTTAGAGTTCAGCGAAGTAAATAACTATTTCGTACACAATTAATACACCTACGTCTGCTTATAGCAACACTTTCTTGGCAGGAGGATGCTGGTTTCCTAAAGAGATTATACTGTATCACTCTGGAACACAAACACGAGCAGGCGCACACGTCATACACACACCTACTGTACAAACATACGCAGGATTGGGAGTCGGTCCAGGAATGTGTTCTTGCATTCATTTCCTTCGTTCAGATCCCAGAAACACTGCAGTAATCTGTTTATACCGATGCGGTACACACACACACACACACACACCTGAGAGACCAGACGATAATCTGTTTTATGCAGCGATATTAAATATCTCACTCATTAATTCACAGTATTCCCTTCCTCTTTTCCTTTTCACCCATTTTACTGTAAAACGACTGAGTTTATATTGACCACCACTCTGTTCTTTCTAGACTTTCAAGCCCTCTGACCCCCTGCTGTCTTTCGTTTTCTTCATACATCTAACCAAGTTTTTTTTTTCTTGCCATTCCCTTTAACTTTTACAGATTTATTGAATTCTTTATCATTGTTCTGTTTGATTCCTCTCCTTCACTCAAATCCTTCTTCATTTCACATCCAGAGCCAATTGTTTAAAGCTCTGTCGGCTCTTAGCACGATTAGCTGCTAGCGGCCGGGTCAGCCGACGCCATGTTGAGAGCCGCGGGAAGTCATTTTCTCAATCATAAATAAGTTGAATACTTTGAAAGAAGGTCCACACCTCACAGACCTCTCAATAGCTCAAAACCTTTTTCAACACATTGCATTACAGCATCAAAAAGACTCTCTGGTGCGCAACATGTTTTCAATATTTTTAATTCCACAGGGGAACCTCAGCACAGATGTTTCGGCAAGTTGCCTCACTCACTGTGCCTCATTGTGCTGTCTTGTAGCTGCGCCGCTCCACTGTGCTGTCTGACAGCACACTGAAGAGGGCTTCTCCCCGAAACATCTGTGCTTTGGCTTCAATGTGCCATTAATTAATGTCTTGAAATAGCTTTTGTTCCTAATCATCTATTGTGAGTCGGGACCTCCTTTTCCTGTTGAGAGTATTTTTTTACATTTTTTTGGGGGCATATTTATTTTGTGTTGCATAGACCCCTGTTCATGACATGATAATTTGGCATGTGAACAAGACACAAATGTCACCGAAGCCCTTAAATCGAATATACCTGTATATAGAAGTACAAACAACACATGCAAAACAAGAAAGATTGAAGTCTGGCCATTCTACATGTACAGAGATCAGATTTGAATCTCACCCTCATTTTTGCCCCGTCTGATTTGAAATGGAAGTAAATTGATATATGTATGTGTGATTGCACATGGGTTAGCCACACTGTACAGCATGTATCATTCCTCCCATGCTGCTTAGTCTGACAGCGCAGGTGGTTATGAGGCACCAAGTGGAGGTTCGGTGCCAGTTGAAAGACAGAGCCAGGCTCTGAGGGAGGGAGGGAGGGAGAGGTAAGGAGACAATGGAAGATTGAAAGAATGAAATACTTAACACTGGAGCTGAAACTGGTAAGACAGCACGCAGCATGAGGAATCAGTGTGCCGCACACCCACAACATCATCGCTTCTCAATGGGGGCCTCGATGTAATTTACAGTGAGCAGGTGGGGATGGATGTTCAATCTGATTCAATTTGATGTGGCTCGCGGTGGAGTGGGATGAGACACCACTCATTCCTCTGACTGTTGTGATAGTTTCTGTGTCTCACCCTCCTTCCCTGAATCCCAAACTGTATTCCCCCCCACCACCCACCCCCTTTATGTTCGCCTGTCTTCCTCTACATCTCCTCTTATCTCTGTCTTGCACTTACACTTTCTGTTTGTGTTTGTGTGTTGTGTTTTTGGAAGATACTCCTTATGTCCTCATGTATTTCATAATAATGCTATTCATAATAATAGCAGTGTGTTTAAAAAGGTGAGTAAACCTCAAAATTCTTCAAATAAATTGTATTTTAATGAACACAAATACATTGGGGACACTGCACATTCTATTTCAAAGCAAGAAAATTGGAAAAAGTAATTGAATTTGATAATATTTTACAGAAAGTGAAGAAATATAATGTTAAAAAAAATAGCAGTGTTGACATCTTTCTTTACAAACTAAAACATTTACTGTATAAACTAAGAAATGCTTGAAGATTCAACTTTCCTGAGAATCATAAACTAATATTTAGTTGCATAACCACGGTTTCTGATAACTGCTTCACATCTGTGGCACATGGAGTCGACCAACTTCTGGCACTGGTCAACAGGTATTGCAGCCCAGGACAATTGTACTACGTTCCACAATTCCTCTGCATTTCTTGGTTTTGCCTCATGAACAGCATTTCTTATGTCAGCCCACAGGTTTTCTATGGGATTAAGGTCCGGGAATTGTGCTGGCCACTCCATTACTTGAATTCTGTTTGTCTGGAACCATGATTTTGCTCGCTTGCTGGTGTGTTTGGGGTCATTGTCTTGTTGAAACACCCATTTCAAGGGCATTTCCTCTTCAGCATATGGCAACATGACTTCTTCCAGTATTCTGATGTACTCAAACTGATCCATGATCCCTGGTATGCGATAAATAGGACCAACACCATAGTACGAGAAACATCCCCATATCATGATGCTTGCACCACCATGCTTCACCGTCTTCACTGTGTACTGTGGCTTGAATTCAGTGTTTGCAGGACGTCTGACAAACTGTGTGTGGCCCTTAGACCCAAAAAGAACAATCTTACTCTCATCAGTCCACAAAATATTACGCCATTTCTTTTTAGGCCAGTCAGTGTGTTCTTTGGCATATTGTAACCGCTTCAGCACATGTCTTTTTTTTAACAATGGGACTTTGCGGGGGCTTCTTGCTGGTAGCTTGGCTTCAAATAGACGTCATCTGATTGTTACAGTACTCACAGGCAATCTTAGATCTTCTTTGATCCTCCTGGAGCTGATCATTGGCTGAGCCTTTGCCATTTTGGTTATTCTCCGATCCATTCGAATAGTCGTTTTTCTTTTTCTTCCTCGCCTTTCTGGTTTTGGCTGCCATTTTAAAGCGTTTGATGTCATTTTAGCTGAACAGCCTATCATTTTCTGCACTTCTTTATAGGTTTTCCCCTCTTTTATTAATTTCTTAATCAAAGAACGCTTTTCTTCTGAACAGTGTCTTGAACGACCCATTTTACTCTGTTTTTCAAGGACAAATGCACAGCCAGCATATGCAGCGTCAGTTGCCTTGATCCTTAAATAAGGGCCACCTGTTTAACACCTATTTTGTTCACATAATCACATGACCTCACTAATTGAACTCGGCACTGCTATTTTTTTGAATAAGCCCCTTTGAGTAAATGATTCAGTTTCACAGAATCAGCAGCATGCACGTCATGCCTGTTGGGTCTGTTGGTTTTCTATACCTTTACTAAACCTTCTAGAAACTTACTTGCAGTGTAGAAGTTGAAATTCTAACTAAAACAGTGATTTATCTTGCTAGTGATGTGGGACTGCTATTATTTTGAACACAACTGTATATATATATTTTTTTTTCAGAGTCAGGGTCCAGCCTGTCTGCCAGGTCTACACCAACTCTGTATCACGGTCCGAAGACAAACCTTCTTCCTGTTTCTCCTTCCCGCTCCCATTCCCCGTACCTCCCACGCTCTACCTGTCCGTCCTGTGCTACATTGGGCTCAGAAGTGGGTCCAGGGTTTCGGCCATTGTCCCGGGCAGCCAAGGAGATCATGGACATCTGTAGTGTGGACCCCACGGGCTGCGAGGACCCGGACCTGGAGTCTGACACCGCTACACATGCACTCCACGGTCTGGAGCAGGATCTCATGGCCAAGGGTACAGACACACTCGAGTCATGTGATCTTTTTTGTGATGATAACAACAACAACAACAACACATGGCTGTATCGATTCTCAATAACAACCGTGTTTGATAGATTATAAGACACGTTGGTGATGATGGTTTTAAAATAAGGACATGAGCATTACCCTTCCTCAATATCTACTTCAGAAACATGGACGCAGGCTTCAGTCTTTGGTACGGGAGCATGTGGAGCTCAAGATCAGCATGGAAATGATCGATTCACACGGTGGGTAACATGCACACACAAACTAAACCCACTCCCACCCAATTTATCCCCAAGGCTAAACTCCAGTCCATCAACTCTATTTTGTTGTTCTGGGTTTGTACTCATGGTTGAATGCAATTCAAGTCACTTTGGTTACAAGCGTCAGCTAAATGTATTATAATGTATTTTTTAGTTGGTGAAGGGTGTGCAATGTGGCGTTGTGGTATCCCACATTTTATAAGTGAGGTTCCCAGAAACAAAAAAAGTGTGGATTACTAGGGTCATGTTTATGAAACAACTTTTTTATTCCCAGATTGTCAATATTTTTTGCATGAAAAACAGATAAATTTAACTAAATTAGGGCATTTCCGCTAGGTTTACAAAAATAGAGTACCGTATGGTATTGTTACCAAACCTGAGAGATGTATTGTGTTCCACCCTCTAGGATTCAAAAGTACTAGCTGCAGCACAGGTAGATGTTAACAAGTAGTTTTTCTCTGTGAGAATCTGAGTGTCTCCTCATGACTTCCTGTTTTCCTATTGTTGTCTGTGTCTTTTCACCATGATCGGCATGTAATCCATTGCTCCCGCTCCCCATACACTCCCCGACACTTCTCCACTATTCCAATGGTCGCAATGGGGGGTAATCCCTCTTTTTTTGTGCTCCGTCAATCCCTCTTTCTGTCGGATATGTTGAGTGTAGGGATGCAACGATACCATTTTTTACAAACCGATACGATACCGATATTTTTATTTGTGTACTTGCCGATACCGAGTACCGATACCGATACTTCTTAGATTTGGTCTCCATGAAAGTGCAATTAATTTGGAGGCAGATTTTATTTTATCCTCTGCAGATTATGTCAAGCCTATAGTACAAAATTAACAGAAGGCTATCCCAAGCTTTAAACGTCTTGTGGAAGTCCCTCTAATGTCGGACCATAAAACGCCCCGTGTCCGGGTTCATAATGTAAGCGATAATATTAGGGATGAGCAATTATATAGGAAGCTGTGTTCCAAGTTATGTTTCCGGTGCTTTTATTGTGGAGGGAGAAACGGAAAGGAAAAGAGTGGAATTGTGGGATATACGTGTGTGAAGGAGATAAAAAAGTGGTTCAAGTTACCCTGCAGCGTGTTTTCATTTTATTAGAATTACATATATAGACACACAACAGACACTCGGCTACAATAATATCATCCGTAGCCGCACAACAGCGTCTGAATGAGGCCGCTGCCAGCGCTACTTCAGGTGGATCAGCAGCCGTTTGATTCAAACCGGCGGGACGGCGGTGATGACGCGCAGAGCTTCTCAATTATAGATGTATTAAATATGGAAAATTTTAACTCTCGCGTCTAACGTGCCGCCGGCGTAAATTTGCGTCTGTCGCAACCACACGCGTCTGTGCATAGACTTTACATGTAATCTGGTCGCGCGAAACATTTGCGTCGCGTTGGGACGGACTGATTACAAGTAACTCCGGGGCTGTCAGCCACTAACAAGAGCACTAATATGAGCACTAATATGTCATACACACGTATGCAACACCGGTTAATAAGCACAATAACGATAAAGTCTTGTATTGTACTCGCGTCTCACTTTTCTCCTGTCTATTGAAAGAAGTGAGCGCTGCGTAGCGAGGATCCAAGATGGCGGCTCCAGATTCTGCTGTTGAGACAAACTGGCCATCTGATTGGACGGCAAAACAACTTGGATAGCGTGATTGGCTGCTCAGAAGTTGAGACTGTTGAGACAGTTGAGACAGAGAAGAGTGTCTCTGGCTCCGCCACGTGGTTGCTTCTCCACAAAGCGCGACCAGTTTGTTGTAGTGAAATACTGTTGAGTGAGTATCGGTTCTTGGTATCGGTCATTGAAACCGATGCGAGTACGTGTATTTAACGCAGTATCGACCACCGATACCGATACTGGTATCGGTATCGGTGCATCCCTAGTTGAGTGTGTAATGGATCGTTAGCCAGCAGAACGACTTTAGCTTTGACAGCATGTTGGTTATCAGGCCTTAATGTGCTGCTTAGTGTGTGTGTGTGTGTGTGTGTGTGTGTGTGTGTGTGTGTGTGTGTGTGTGTGTGTGTGTGAGAAAGAGAGAGAGAGAGAGAGAGGGGGAGAGCAAGAGAGAGAGAAAGAGAGAGGGGGAGAGCATTAATGCATTTTTCTTGTATTCCCAAAACTGACTGTGTGGGTGTGTGTGTCTGTATGTTGTTGATGTTTATTGTGGGTGTGTGTGTGTGTGTGTGTGTGTGAGAGTAGTGGGCATAATCTGCGCTAGAGGCCTTGTGCTGAGCAGAGCACTGTGAATATCACATTGAGACGTGTAATAACCGGATTAACACATACTACACAGAGGGCTCCCAAAACGGCTCCTTACACACACACACACACACACACACACACTAGGACTGTTAAAATGGTTGTTCATTCTGAAACAAACATGTAGAATCACACTATTAAAATATCTGGGGGGGTTTTCGCTGCGGTTTCCATGTCCTAAGTGGCAGTGAGTGACACAGCACTTCGTAGCTCTTTATAGAACAATATTTACAGAACAAAAAAAAAAGTTGTATATTTAATTCTTTTCACTTTTCCTCTCAAAACGCAGTTTTTAGATTTAAGATTGCAAAAGGTTTGACCCAAAAACTGTGTCTTGCACGTGGGTTCACTGCACCGTCCCCACAGGACCCTGAATTGAATCGTATCCTCTCACCAGGTACCCACAGAGGCCTTATTACTTTTCAAGATAGCTATTCTTTTAGATTATGTTGAGCGGTGACTGCATTTGCATTGCAGAGTGACAATACTCTGCAATGCATGATAATAAGGCCCGATGATGGAGTTCCACTGTGGGGTGGTCTCTGCTGCCCACCATCATACAGTGTTATCAGGAAAACCTGAGTGGGTTTACAATTTGTTCTTATCTGAAACCTTTAATATACACATTTATTTTGGTGACTTATATATAATGTAATAGGACTCTCTAATGTACACCTGCTCAACACACACGTTTATTCTGTGAGACGTATACGTGCAGCATGCGTGCATTCATGATGTGTGTGTGCTTTGACTGAATCTATGTTTGATACCCAGACAACTATTCATCACCTCTCTCCGACTCAGCTGCTTCCAGCTCTCTGACTGTGCTTTAGTGTTGCCTTTGAGCTAACCTTTAATCAGCGAGTACTTGCACAGCAGCGTCACATTAATATTTGGAAAATGGACGTATTCTGAATTTTATATTTGTTTTGAAAAGCTCAAGTTAGACATCTGAGATTCACCACCATAAAGTGAGAGATTTACACCTTTTAATCTGTAGTGTGATATTCTGAATGTAATTTAAATGATTGCATGTATTATCATTGCACACAGACATTTGCTGAACTGTGCTTTTGTTTTGAACACATTTTTACAATTTGAAAAATATGGGCTGTAATGGGTTTTTCATGACTATTCCTGTAAGACCTGCGTGTCAGCTCCTGCTCTCTTGTTGACGATACACTCGGGGCTGGAAGTCGATACACAGCTGCGAATGTGTTAGCTGGTACACAATTGGCCTGCTTGCGATTATTGACACCTATCTGTACTGAAGGTTATGATACAAATGGGGGGTGGGAATGCTTAGTCAGTTGTGGACTTTGAAAAAGATCCAGCTGTCACAACAAGCTCCTGAAAGCGAAGCAAAGGAAACTTTTGTGATGGCTCCGAAAGAGATACTGATTATTAAACTAATGAATATCAACAAGCACGCAAAACAATTTACTGAGAAATCCTGTTTGGACATCTGTTCTGAAAACTATTATAAATTGAATGTAGGAGACACTCATCAAACATCTGAGGAAAAAAATGCAATGCTTGATTTGCCTGATGACTTTAAAAGATAGACAAAATACCAGGTTTTATTAAAAAACCCAGACCACAGCATCTGTTTGAGGATCAGTATCACTGCAGGCTGAGTTGACACCACGTTAGATCAGGTGGGCACTGTGGTTGGCATTGATATGCTGTCTTTATAGAATCCAAATTTAATTAGGCCTTGTCATAGTCTGATGCAAACTGGAAGAGGCATCTCTTAAATGTCTCAATAAAAAAATATGCAGGCTCCATTGGTGTGGTTAATTGTACCAGGTTTTTAAAATGGTCAGTGCACTCTTATTTACAACATCTCAACTTTCTGTTCTTTAGTGGCAGAGACATTTCACACAAAAATCATAATTTGTAGGTGAATTCAACCCTGGCTTCAGTATGCTGTCAAACCGCAGCCCTGTATATGACCACAGCAGATGGCACACAAACCTCCCGGCTGAATATATCACAAAGGTTTCTGGAGCTAAATCTATGATCTGAAACTAGTTACATCTGTCCTTCGCCTTTAGTTCACTGCTCAGCATGTCGGATGTTCTGCCTTTGATTGGTTGGTTTGGTCTTACAGGGGCAGAGGCAGCGACGAACAAAGAGACGAGGAGGCTGCGACACTGAGAGACCGGCAGAGTGTTCTCTTACTACCCTGAGCATGCATGCACACACACACACACACACACACACACACACACACACACACACACACACACACACACACACACACACACACACACACACACACACACACACACACACACACACACACACACACACACACACTTGCTTGTTAATTAATTAAACATACGTACATGCACGCAGAGATGTAAGAGACGGAAGTGAGCAAAAACAATTGGTGTAATGGATGGAGATGACACTAAAACTAAATATGTGGGGAACTCTTGTGCAAATGGATAGCTACAAAAATGCAATCATTAAATACTGTTTTGATTTAAGTTCCTAATCTTCTCTCTTTTTTTTATGTGTCCATGTTTTCAATGCACAGTTTACAGCATATGTTACACTACGAGATACATGCTTGTGGATGGATACGCTGAAGGTATGAAGCAAATTATGAGACAGACAGTGGACGCAGACAGGAGGGGGGGATGATAAATGGTGAGTGCCGTTTAATTTTCAGCAGGAGCCGGCTCGGATCCCCTTGTGTGTTTGTCACAATGTGTGCATGTTTGTGTGTGTTAGGTGACAGACGTTGAGGGGCAGTGTGCTGCAGCGCCAGTTTTACCCACTGGGACTGAACACGCTACATTTTTTCCCTGTTGTCATCTGTTTGTTTCTTAATAAGGTTAGGATGCCACTGGATCAGGTCAGACTGTACACACACACAGCTATGCAAGCGCGCAAACACACACACACAATGAAGACGCTGCTGCAGGTGATGAATTATGTTCGTAAGGGAGGGAATAAGGAGCTGTGCCAATGGCCGCTGTTACCATCTGTCTGTATGTGTGTGCAGGAGCTGGGGAAGATAAACACCAGGCCCTGGAACTGGTTTGTCATCTCTGTGGTGTGTACAAGTTAGTGTGTGCTTTTCTTATTTATTTTTTTCACAGCTCTGCTGGTTTGCATTACTCCCCAAAGCCAGTCCTAATCTATCATGGCTGCCACTGTCCTCAGCTGAGTTCAAATCCGCCATCCACCGCTTTATCTCTCGCTGATGTGCATGTGAGGATCAAGCAAGGACACACAGGTAGATGAGGCTCACACCTTTTATTACACAACTATGTGTGATGCATACACAAACTTAGGTCAAATGGATGCCAAAGGTGACAACTTTGTCTGTGAATATGAGTGTTAGTGGATTTGGCCCGACTCTACCTCAGGCACTGTGGAGGGATATACGGGTATTTTATTTGTCCCCGCGTTAATCGCTAGAAGCGGACAGCAAAAGCCCTGTAATCCAACAGCAATCACCACCAGACTGATTGATAGCACAGCGACAGAGAGAGAAAGACCGAGAGACCAAGATACAGACAAGGAGAGAGGGAGGTTAAAAGGTAGATCTTTGTTATTGTGTCCTTCACTGAGTTTATCACATACTGTTTAGGAGAGAAAAATAACAGAGACATAAATCTGATGGATATCGAACCGCTAGGCACGGTTTAAACAACTCTGAGATCTTAACTCTCCCTCCGTCTCTCATTCTTTCTCCCTCACCCTCACATTCACCCCCACATGGATATAAACAGGGAGAGAAAACGGCAAAATACGGCTGACCTTTGTTGGATTTGGAGTTGTCTGTGATGTTGATGCTGTCAGAAAGACAGTGAAACTGGAGGAGTTGACATTTAACTGCGCTATATTAACTGACCCTTCTCTGGAGCTGGAGTTCAGACTGGGCGTGTTTTTAAAAAAAACAGACAGAAATAAATATGCTGTGTTATGAAAATAACTTTTTTTTTCTTTTCGCCGTTTGGGGTGAATTTGGGAAACTTTTTCGGACAGTGAATAGTGGTAGAAATCTCGTGGAGACAGTGGACATTGGTGGTACATCTGATAACAAAATGCAGTTATCCACCGCGCTCTTTCTCTCAAAAACTCACTGTGATTTTCTTTTTTACCATATTAGTTATTTGGGTTTTCATGGGTTTTGGCATTTTCTTTGACAGCAAGTTGCGCTGTGGAAATATTTTTGTTTTTGCCTTCGGCTACACGTCCATTCAAGTTTCCTCACCTCGAATGCCTTCAAAGGACTCACGGAGAGTCTCACAAGTCACCAACAGGGAACTGCAAGGGACAGCAGCTGCATCCATGTGTGACAATTTGAGTCCACAAATAAACTGGGAAATAGATAACATCCAATAATGAGCACACCCTAATGTAGAAAGACGTTGTTATCACTAGTTATTCCCTTTGTAGCCATTTTATGAACTGTTGAAGGAATATTTTACTGTGCAGACTTGTAGTCTAAGTGTATTCTGGAGGAAAATTACGTATATCACGACATTTCAATTGTTTTTGCCAAATTAGTTTTTGAGGATTTGCTGCATGGGTTATGCTTTCTGATAACCTGTTTTCACAAATATTTTCCTATTAATTATAACGTGCTAGACAGGTCGGGTTAATTCATTTATTTGTTGAAGGTTCGTTATGGCCATTCTCTGTCTAACGAAAAACCACAATCATAACCTTGATTTGCCTAAACATAATAACACAATAGCCATGCTTTAGTTGCCACAAATGAGTATTGAATAATAATAATAATATAATAATAAATGGAATTTATATAGCGCTTTTCATAGACTCAAAGTCGCTTTACAGGGAGCAAGATTAGAAGGTAAAGAAAAACTGGACAATACAAGACAAAAACAAAAACAAAGCAAAAGAAAACAAGACAAAGCAAAACAAGATATAATCACAGAAGAAAAAGGGGGCTACAGATAGGCAGAGGTAAAGAGATGGGTTTTGAGGCGGGACCGGAAGATGTTGAGGGACTCAGAGGTGCGGATCTCTTGGGGGAGGGAGTTCCAGAATAAAATGTAATGCTTTCTTTTATATATATATATATATATATATATATATATATATATATATATATATATATATATATATATATATATATTACATTTTATTTATATATATATTTTTTTTTTTTTGTGAGGGGACTATAACAAACAAAACAAAAAATATATATGTATATATATTTTTTTTTAAATGCTCCTTTTCCAGCACATTAAATGGCTTGTAAACGTACCTGCATGTGTCGCCTTGGTCCGGTTGGCTACAGTGATAGTTTGTCTACTTTATCCTTAGGTCTCCTTCCATCTGTCAATCAAACTCAGGGACGTTAATGTGGTCTGTTGATGTTTTGGTCTCAAAGAACATGTGAGGGTGAGGGGGGTTAATGTGAGACAGCAGATAGCATATGTATTCTTTAGCAGACAGAAATATAGGAAATAGGTCTATTATTGTAGTTATGAAACATCAAGGTCTGTATTTGTTTAGCTTTCAAGATGAAGGAAAACACATGATAATCGAAATGACAGGGACATATTCTATTGTCAAGTTTACTACGTGTGTGTGTGTGTGCGCGTGTGTGTGTATGTTTGTGTGTGTGTGTGTGTGTGTATTTATGGTGCGGAGAATGCACTTCCGCTGAGCTTGCCATACTTGTCTTAACCTGCTCAACAACAACAACACGATTTCTCTTGACCCTGACAAAATGCCATGAGCTTTTCACCATCAGCCTTTTTCTATTATAACCTTTGGGCCTCTCCGAGCACACCTTCAACACTGTGTGTGTGTGTGCGTGTGTGTGTGCGTGCATGTGTGTGTGTGTGTGATAGAGAATGACTGCCTTCTTTCCTCCCGTGGTCGTCAGGTTGTAGGCATATTTGCCGTGAATGTGCCATCTAATCATGTCCCATGTCGTCTGCTGGAGCCCTGCTGCCTCATTACAGGTGAAGGAGAATGTGTGTTGTGTCTGTCATCTGCGAAACATAAAAAGCCTCCTCTGCTTAGTTTGTGCGGGCTGTCGCATGAGTCTACCCTATTATTTCCCGGGCTCTGAATAGACGTAGCAGCAAAGGGTAACACAGGTGTGAAATGACTTTGGCAAATGGCGAATGATAATGAGGGATGTATCTCGTTTGCGCATGCGTGAGCACCACACGTGTGCTCGTATAGAAATACACCGGAGGCCTACGTTCAGATGGATGGGTAGATCACGAATGCCTCAAGCCTTCAAGTTTTATTACACTAGAAACCCAAAGGATTCCATATTTCCCTTACTTTAATCAACACAAATCCCTCTACAGTGTTATTATTTGTCCTCGGGTCACGTCCCATGTGGACCCATCGCATGTTGCGGCCTGCACAGCTTTAACTTAGTTGTGGCTCAAAATTGCTTTTAAGGTCGTATAGCCCCACCTGTACTTAAATGACACCCCCCCTTTTTTTTTTTTGCTGTATATGAAAGTACAGTGCGCCCTGGATAGAGAGTTCAGGCGGAGAAAAGTTATAATGGAGGGGAGGAGAGAGGGAGATGAAGTGAGAAAAATACAAAGAACAGAGAGGTTGAGGAGGTGGAGGATGGAAATTAAAGAAAGGGGAAGGGTGGACATGAAAGAAATGGGGCGGCACTTGGAGGGAGAGCGTTTTGGTTTGATAAGAAAATGCATTTGCCTCTCTCTCTTCCCCCCTCCCTTTTTTTACAGGTCTATATTTCTCTCCCCCTCTCTGTCTCTCATTTCCACCCTTTTCTTCTTACACTTACTCTGCCATTCCCCCTTCAACTATTTCCTCCCAACCACCACTTTAGTCCTCCCCACTTTCTCCTTCACACCCCTTTCTTCGTCTTTCCTTTCTTTCCAATGTGCCCTTCCCGATTCCATCTCTCCTTTGCTCATGTCCTCCTCCGTTGCTCGACTCATCTTCCCACCTCTCCATTACTTTCTCCCTTTTAATCCTTTCATTTGTCCCCTCTCCCTCTTGTTCGGCGGCCGGTCCCGGTGCCCTGACTGAGCCACTGGGACCTGCTGACAAATCAATACATCACTGTAATTGATTCTGTCGGGGCTCAAAGTGTTTAATGAGAGCCCCTCCCCTTCACCCTCCTCCTCCTCGCCTTCCTCCCCCACCCCTTTTGCACGTGGGCTTCGTTACAGTCCAACTCAACGGTTAATGGAGCGGAGGCATCCATGTGCAGCGAAGTGCTGCTGATGGTGGGCGAGGGAAGGGCGCTGGGGATTGAGGCAGGTGAGGGGGCTTGAGGGAAGGAAGGCGAGCTGGAGGGTTGAGGGTTAATCAGAGCAGTTCCCAAGGTAAAGGAGAGAGCCAGCTGGTAATTAGGACAGGTAGACGCTTGATGGAATGTGTGGACATGGGAGGAAGGAACTACGTGCCAGGTGGGAAGAAAGTGTGTGTGTGTGTGTGTGTGTGTGTGTGTGTGTGTGTGTGTGTGTGTGTGTGTGTGTGTGTGTGTGTGTGTGTGTGTGTGTGTGTGTGTGTGTGTGTGTGTGTGTGTGTGTGTGTGTGTGTGTGTGTTCATATGTGCTTTAGTGGCTCACAGCTTCTCTTTGACGACATCCTGGTGAGAACCCGTTGTTTGCAGTTTCATCAATTACAGCGTATTCTATGTTTGACCAACTCCTACAGTGGATCAACAGATGCGCACACACTCACCCACAGATGGCAGGAATACACATTAAGCAAGAGTGAACCATAAAACAGCAGCAGAACGGGGAAACAAAGGGTGAAGATGAGGCACAATTAGAACAAAACAAAAAGCAGAAGCATCCTAGATTAAAAGACAAATCTTTTTCTTTTTTTTTAAGTTAGAGCGCCGGAGGTCAGGGAGCAGAGGAGAGAAGAGGGAGAGCTAGAGAGTAATATATAGAGTGTGTGTGTGTGTGTGTGTGTGTGTGTGTACGGGAGGGAGGGAGGGAGCGAGGGTGGGGAATCTTATGGACAGTGAATCATTAATATCAGCAGCCTGTAAGACACTAATGAATAACACGGGAATATATCAGCTCATCGTTTGCTTCTCTCCTTTCCCCTTCACTCCTCTCTCTCGCTCTCTCTCTCTCTCTCTCCATCTCTCTCTCTCTCTCTCCATCTCTCTCTCTCTCTCTCTCTCTGTGCACTAGATTCATTTCTTCCAGCTTTAATGAGAAACACCTGTTAGAGCTCCTCGTTAGGCATCCCTCGTTTAGGTCCCTTTGGACTTCTCGTCCCTCTTGTGTGTTTGTGCGCGTGTGTGTGTGCGCACCTCCTTTCTTTGGTTCAATTATAAAAATATGCACTTTTGAGGACAACATTTTGCAATCTTCAGGATACAGAAGGGGATGCTTCGCTTTGCCGGATTGTTCGAGTGAAACACTTGGTGGATAGAGGAAGAAAGAACTTGTTTCGTCAGTGCTGGAAAAGCACGAGTATACTGCATTATGTTTTAAAATGTAAATGTGATGTGCATACCATGTTGTCCATTTACATATGATTAATCAGGTCTGGAGTGTGTATGTGGGTAATATTTCACCCTCAACCTCGTACAGCTGGTAATTAGCTACTTCCTGTTTGTAATGTTCCCATGATGTCCTCAGGCAAGTTCTGAAGTTTCCTCTTTTGCAATATTCACAGGAGATAAACTGCCAAGCGTCACCTTTATGCAACATTTGCAGTTATCAATGAAAGACAAGGGGTCCTCATGACTCCTATCGAGGGGTGTCCTCTGAATACAGAACATCCACGTCTGTAATAGACAATATCCTGCGATTTCACGATCAATGAAAATACCAAAAAGCACATTTAAGTTCCCACCTTTTTAATGTTAATCCTGTCCGAGTGGGGCTTTAGTCAGACGTGGGTCCTCTCAGCTGGCATGCTAATGGTAGCTAACAGTAATTGTGGGGTGAGCCCTGCAGCTTCACTGTGTGGTGCTGTGTGCGGTCACTGAGGCCAACGTTAAACTAGCTGTTGATGGTCAGTGAATACCTCTACAATGCTGCTGGCTGCTTGTTAAACCACGAGGTCTGAGCCCAATATGTGTGTTTCATTATCGGTGTTTGAAACAGAGGTATGTGTGAGTGAGTGCTATATTGAGAGTAATGTTTAATCTACACAGATAAACGTCCTGCTCCTAAACCACTGGGGCTCATTAACTTCCTCATGATGATGATGATGATGAATGTTGGTCTATAAAACACATTTCTCTGTTTTCCAGGCCTTGTTCATTGTTCCCTGCTTTTGTTCATTATTTTACCCGCTCCGCTTCTCAATAGCCAAAGTATTTTCATGCACATTCTGAAGTATCACAAATCAGAAAATCTGTATAGAAACAGTTCGATGACACTTCTTCAATGGCGCACAGGATTTCACTCGCCTGGCTGATCAGCTGTTTTAACTGGCTGGAAGTACCTCGCTCTGTTTTTCCTCTTGCAGAAGGGTTGGATGACCCTGCACCTTATTCTGTTTCTGGCTTCGTTTCAAGGCGTAAGCCTGTAAACGCCTAACTCACCTTTTCTTTTCTGCAACATTTGAAAAGTTCGCTTCAGGTGCGCTTGACAGTTTAAGGAAAACGCGACGGCTGTCTCTCCTCTTTGTCAAATAACACCTGACTCATTCTGCCCATTATCCATCTCTCGTTGTCTCTCTTATATGTGTTCTCTTTCCATTATTTCACCATCTTCATCAAGGTTTCTCTCCGAATGTTTTTTTGTCTCTCTGACAGTTGCTCTCAGTTTCAGTCTTTGTCCTCACACGTACCGCACACACCTGGCTGCTAGTCTGCCTCCTAAAAGATGTGTGTGAGAATGCCAATGAGGTGATTAATGGGTTTGACTGTGTAACGAAACCCACGGCCCTCATCCTAATTAAAGATATTTCTGCTGATTTGGCTGGGCCCCACCTGTGTAGCGCTGTTTATACAGCTGATTCTTACAATACAGTTCTGGCTTAGGGCTGTTAAGCCGACGCTGTACAGTAGTTTGATGAATGTGTCTAAACTTACTTTTTGATGGGGATGAGATGATTATTTTTGTGAAGTCTCGACATGCCCAGAGTATTAACGAAGCTCCCGGTGAATGTGTTTGTGTGTGAGAAAATGCAAGCGTTTGTATATAAATTCAGTTTGTCCTAATTATCTTTCCCAGAAATGCTTACAGATTTATTTATTTATGCAGTTTTGGATAGTTGGACAATCATTTTTCTCTTCTACTTTACCTTGCCTGGGGGAGCTTTCAGGAAACTCAACAGAAATTGTGACAGTTGACCAATGTGCCACACACCAGCAAAATGATTAACTCATTCATATGTGTACTCTCTGGAAGATCCAAGATATCCAGGATATGATGGGGATATATTTTGTTGTTGCAGTATATTTGCTTCATTCCCAAGTCTCTTTAGAAACACTGCACATTTGTGTTTGCGGTGCAGCATTATTCAAAGCATTGAAAATGTCTCTCTCCATATCAAATCCACAGCGAGCTGATTGTTTCTCTCAAGCCTTAACCTTTTTAAACTCAGTCCACTCATCCTGTGGTTTGGGCCTCTCCTTGTAAGTACTGGGTCAGAGGTAGGGTGCACACTGGAGAGATCGCAATTTATAAGAGTCCTGCACGCCGTCCATGTTGGGATGACCAGTACATTCTAGTTTTATTGCAATTACCTTCATCGTAAAGAGCCTGTTAGACAGCGTGGAGTGTTTCAGCGGCTCAGAGAGGAGAGGGAGGGGCGTCGACGGACGATGTACTTAAGATGCAAGAAGGCCGTTTTTGTGATGTGATTGACGTGCCGTTGGAAGGAGAGGGCTGGATCGACGATGACACCATGTGGATGCAGGAATAAAGGGGCCATCAATGCAGAGCGAGAAGTTCTGGTGGGATTTGTTGAGTGATTTAGGGCCGATGATGAGGATTTCAAATTCAACGCTGTTGAGTTTGAGAGAGTCTTTATATCTGTGAGGCAGCTGTTGATGGTGGTGGGGTGGTGCATTTGTTGGAGATGTAGAGCTGTGAGTCGTCAGCATAGCAGTGACGGCGTATGATGTTGCCAAGAGGGAGAGGAGCTGCTGTTAATTCTAATTTAACTCTCCATTCATGTCAAATATTCATCTTTTTGTTTGCCAGGAGTTGCAAGGCTGGGCCTTCTGACGGTGCTAACATACAAACACACAAAAGCTTCACATCTCTGGGTAATTCATATTGTCCAATTTACGTCCTGCATTTTTTTTGTTTTGCCCGTGGGAAGAAATTTACAAAAGCAAACGTATGACACGCAAAGCACACACAGGAACACCCCAGACAACCGATTTGCTTGTTGGCAACCACGCTAACCGCTGATCCACCAACACCTTCAAAACACAGCGAGAGTGCACCTAAAGGCAGCCATGCAGCTGCATGGTAAACAGCACCGTGCGGCTCGCTGACTGAACTCTGCTTATTAAACAGAAAAATACTTTTCGTGTGTGAAACGCCTGCGTACCAGCAGCCCCGTGCCTCCCTGGGACCACTGTGTGCAATAAAGTGTGTGTGTCTGCGAGAGCGTGTGTACAACTATGTTTGGTGCAGCGTTGAGGCTAAACACACTTAAGGCTAAGCAATCAGCGAGTAAAGTTTCCTCGCCGCTGTCATTAAAGCTCCACATAAAAGCTTAAGCTGCTTTTATCCTGCTAAGGAAGAAAGGGAGAGCACATAATTAAATTAGATGAAAGGAGGGGAATTAGAGGCTTCCTCCTCTTTAAACACAAATGACTTAATCAGAACCGTGGGCTAAATGAGAGACAGACGGCTACATGATCATGGGGAGGATAAACATCCCCCTCCTTGCCTCTGTTCTTTTTGCTGTCTCACTTTGTGTCATGTCTTTTTCATCTCCCTAAACTTCCGCATAGTGCATCTCTTACCGTCTGTCTGTCCGGCCTCTCTGCATCTTGCTTTCACTCACGCCTTTGTCCACCCCCAAATGTTGACACACCCTGTGAACATCATTTTTTGTACACTCAAAATGATGCACAAGTATCCTGTTCTCTACTTACTTTTTTTATATTTTCTAATTTTCTCTCCTACTCTGTCTTTAACTGGATTTCACATTTCACCTCTCAATTGCACCATTAGGATTTTATCGACAGTACTCTCATTGGTTCTGCTTATTGACTCGGTTTCCTATTAATACGCTTATCAGCTCTTTTTGATGATATTGTGAGGAAAAAAAACAATTGAGAAAATAATTTACATTGATTTATTATTATTCTTGTGTATTGTTGCTGGTGTTACCTGCCTTACTTGTGAGGGTTTTATTTCATTTGTAACAACAATCAGTTATACTGAAGTCAAATGTAGTCTTTTTGTTCTCTCTCTCTCTCTCTCTGTGTGTGTGTGTGTGTGTGTGTGTGTGTGTGTGTGTGTGTGTGTGTGTGTGTGTGTGTGTGTGTGTGTGTGTGTGTCAGAATAAAGCACAACTCTGCCCTCGTGCAAAGATCAACACAGAGAGAGGAGGTCTTACTCCGTAAAGTATCGAGCAGTTACCTCCGGACCTTATCAATACTCTGGGTTTTTACTCATTTTAAAACAGTGTTTTGGGGGCAGCCCTCCCTCCAAAACTTAACTTCAATGCCACGTTTCAATCTCCTAGGGTGAAAACTGTGGCCACCAAAGTGTGGGAACATTTCCGTGGAGCGGTCAGAAGCTTGAATATTCCACTTGAGCAAATAGAGTTTTAAGTGTCCGACACTGTTGTGCCTTGATTTATAAGCCCTTATTGATTTAGAGTGTGAATCCTATCATACCTGAGACAATGGTCTGTTTCATCATGAGCACGCCCTCAGAGAATGGCAGTTTATTTTTGATATGATCTTCATAAACACTGGTTTGAAGGAGGGCATGATGCAAGGGAGCGCATCAAAGGGAAAACAAAAAGAAACAACCTTCTGAGATCTTGTTTGTTAGATTGAGCTCTGCCTTTAATGTCGGGTAAGGGTTCGTTCTGAAATGAGATCCAGCACTGCATCAAACTGACACTAATAGATGCTAATCAGGTTATTAGTTATCAGAAGAAGGTCACACATATTCTAGGATGACAGGCAGTAAATACTCAGCTTTTAATAGACAAACAGACAGTAGAATAAGGTGTTTAATTCGTTAAATAGGTTTTTATTTTATTCCGGTGTATTTGGTAGTTTTCTTATTTGCTGTCGTACTGAGAGTTAAATGAGGACATAAATACCTCTCTCATGTCTTTACGGTAAATATGAAGCTAACCTGGCAACGGTGAGCAATTCGGTAACTCGGGTTAAGTGTCTTGCTCAAGGACACATCGACAGGGACTAGCGGAGCCGGGGATCGAACCACCGATCCTCTGACTGAAGGACGACTTGCTAATCACTGACCCACAGTCGCCATTTTCTTAAGTCTCAACTGACAAAAAGGACGTTAGACGTTCTCTGACTCTGGTAGGCAGATTTTGATTTCCTTTCCATATCTTTAAGCCAATCCAAACTAATAGGAGATTGTCTTCACGTCATATTTAAATTTATATATTTCTATTTATTTAAATTTGTATTACTCTTCCTTTTTAAAGTTTTTCTTTTTTTTCCTTCCACATACTTGTTCCCAAGTATTCAAGCACGTCTACCAATTGATTATAAACCTTTCCCTCAGTTTAACGGTCGCACATAGCTGCATCATAAAAAAATGAATCCTTCCCTAATGCTTATTAATGTTACCAGAGTACTGTAAATATGTCTCTGGAAACATCAATCGTGATTTTAATTTATCCCACAGTAGCATGAGTAGCAAAAAATAAATATGAAAAATCAAGGGTTACTGCTGTTATAATGGAAAGAGGAGCGTGAACAGGGAGCTGTAGAGCGAACGTGAGGGGGGAAGACGGGAAGATGAAGGGAAGCAGCGGCTTCATAAGAGTGAAACAAAAGGGCAAAGGCTGTTTTTATATTCCAATATTTTATTGTTTTGTGATGATATGCAATGGGAGTTTACTGTCTTCCAGGTTTTTACTCTCTGTGAGTGGAAAGAGGAGACATTTGTGTTTACGTTGATCTCACATTATAGTGGATTGTCCTGCTGCACCACACACACCTGCACCATACTTGAGAAGATGTGTGAGAACATATTTGTGTGTGTGTGTGTGTGCGTGTGTGTGTGTGTGTGCGTGTGTGTGTGTGTGTGTGTGTGCGTGTGTGTGTGCGTGTGTGTGTGCCACATTACCCTCATTGTCTGGAAAGATCACTGCCAGTCATGCGTCACCCCTTCTATTACACCACTTTTTATAATATTTAACCATACAGTTCTAGACAGTTTTTGAAATCCCCATTTTCTCAAATTGTCATTTCACAGGTTAATTTAGCTCGACTCTATTGAGGAAAACAAGGTGCGATAAGATCAGATGACTCACTGAGAAACAGGAATGTCATGTAATTAGCTACGACATAGGTCATCATCTTTGAGAAATATGATTCACAGAGTTATATTGGTACCCCTTTCATGGCCAAATGTCAGTAACCGCAAATAACTCCAACTTTGTTCAGTCTGTTTGTGTATCTATAGGTTAAACGAACCAAAGAAACCTGGCAAAAGACAAGTTATTTGCTTCGACTTGTCATTATGAAGTAAAGTGCACAACGTAATGGCTATAGAATGAAGACACCATCGGCCTTTAGATTGGTTCCCTACAAGCCTCAATTTTCCCTGTGCAATATTGGCTGCCAGCGGGTGCCATCTGCCAAGAAAATAAAGGCTTGATTTACGGCACAAGGCCGCGGAAAAACGAAATGCACTGTGCCGTGTGCAGTGTTGACAAGATGTTGGAATTAGCCAGCACTAGTTCCTAAAGTTGCCATCATTGCCGCCACAGGCTTGTTTGCATATTGGCAACGCTATCGCGATTTAATTTGTGTAAAGATTTGTGGTGACAGCGAAAGGGGAGGCCGCCTGCTCAAGAGGAGAGGGAGGCGCCCTGTGCTGTAGGCAGGTGAGCCAACCAACACGGGGAATGAATTACAATATGATGTATTTGATTACATATATTTATTGCTTTCTTCCCTGACGTTCTGAGTAAGTTCCCTGACAAGTTGAAAAGCTGCCTTTAATTTGTGAGCTATAGAAGTGCTGAACAGAGCCAGCTGAGCTGTGTCCCCCTGCTTCCAGTCATTATGCTAAGCTAATTAGCTCCCAGCTCTTAGATCCATAGGTAAAGCACAGACATATTGATCTTCTGTAAGGGAGCAAATAAGTGTGTGTCCATTCATGTCCATGCAAATCTGTCACATTTGTGATCTGTGTATCACACATTTGAAGGTATTCCACCACACTCAACCCATTTCACCAAACACACAACATGTGTCCCCGGGGTCACGTTCCTTTCGTTTTTTTTGTCAACCCTTTTCTCGGCCTCGTCTGGTTGAGAATTATATAAATGCCGCAGTGGAAGTAATTAAGGAGAGCTCTGATAGCATTTTAAAAGCAAATGTAAGAGAAGCTCACCCACCCACTCAGCATTTGAAAAAAAGAGCAGACTCGTATCCCGTGAAAATGCAAATGATAATGAGACGGACGACATGCATGGCAGCATGTGATAAGGAGCACGTCTTTTGAACTGGCTCAAACCAGATTGCATGGGGGTACCAGTATATTACAATACATTTCAATCACATATGAAGAAACAGTGACTTCTGTTATCTGGTGTGAGTGCACTGCAGGAATCTAATGCCAAGGAGGGTACATGATAAAAGTCACGAGGTGAGCTTCATTTATTCTTGCTCCAGTTCCCATTGTTTAACTTTGGCCTTGCCAGTTTCTCAGTCATCCACTTTTAATTCTGAAATTGTTGGAGGAAGGATGTAATTTCGCACCGAGAGAGAAATTAACCGTCAAATGAAAAGGAAAGAAAGCCAAGTAGACGAGGAACTCAATAACAATTTATCTGCTTGGGATGTGAATACATTATGAGAGAATTGCTGCTTAATTTGAGCTGGTAAACAGAAGAGAAATGTGGTGAAAACACATTGAGTAATTGAGACTTGAGTAATCGGACTGATTCAATAGATGCTGATGCCGACATCAATAGTTTGATTCTTACAAATAGACATTGTGTTGCCAATTTGAACATCCAAAAAGCTTCAGAGACTTTCTACAAGCGTTACAGTCTGTCAGTTGCTGTTAAAGGTTTGCCTCGGATTAACAATTGAATTATACATCTACGGCATGTCTTCTCGATATCGCCCGACATCGTAGGCTGGTTCTGCTTTCCATCGCTCGGCTCCACTCCAGTATTTCGACATGTCAACACCACTAGTGGACTCAAAATGGATCTGAAATATTAAAACGTTCGCTTCAGGCAGATACTGTATGTTGGTCACTCGGGATTGGTTAACTGCACCCGACAGCTTTGTGTGTGTGTGTGTGTGTGTGTGTGTGTGTGTGTGTGTGTGTGTGTGTGTGTGTGTGTGTGTGTGTGTGTGTGTGTGTGTGTGTGTGTGTGTGTGTGTGTGTGTGTGTGTGTGTGTGCTGCTTGGTGATGGGCAGGTAGTATACAGTGGTACGTCAGAGCTTCTTTAGCCGCCCGCTGTGACTGAAACTGGAGCTAAATTTGCAGGACCAAAAACAATGAACCGAAGGATTTTTAACTTTAACTACAAAAATAAACGTGTACACATTTTGTGTACGCGATCACAAGGTTGATAGATGTTTATATCTTTTTTTGTTAAGAGGCCACAACAATGGGTAACTTGTTTTCTTCGCCACACGCTGCACTCAAGCCTGACCGCTTACAGAGTGAAGTGATTGCTGCAAGTGTAATGCTGGCTAAATGCCCCGATGGGGAGACTTAATCTTGATGTGCAGAATTGCCAGAAGGCTTTCCCTATTACCGACTTGTGCACAATCCATGTCTTTGTAGCCTTAAACCTTATTCACCCTGTCTCTTCTCCTTTACCCACATCTCCCTTTGATTATCAAAGTGGCTTTAAACTTAAAGCAAAAAGAGATCCACCTGGATTCACCTGGTCAGTCCGCCAGCCACAAACAGCAAGAGTTGTCTGTGTGGAGCACTGTCGACGTGTAAGGTCACGATCGGCCGTGGACAACGGCTCTGTGAAAAGGTTGCTGCCCGTGGAGGGACACTCTTTCATTTCCACATGTATTCGAGCTATGTTCTGCTTTGGTGAGCCGTGTTTTGTTTTGTAGTTTGACGCTCAAAGAGTCATCGCTTTCATCCAAACTTTCAAGGTCTGTTAAGTGGTGCTCTGTGTGAACCGTGAAGTGGTGGTGTGCATTTGTAATGTTCTTGTTTGTGTGAACGTACAGGCATGTGCGTAATTACCGTCTGTCAGCATTTCATTACTTACGTTTCCACGTGTCAAACCGCCCGGTTAATTAACTCCAAACTAATTTTGCAGTATGTTCGGGACAAGTGCACTCTGAAGACTTGACTGCATCTTGTTATGTGCTGTGTTATATGGTTGCACATCTTTGATTGGGGAATTTACACATTTCTTTTAATTCACTGCAGAGAAACAGGAAAGTGTTATTATCGCCTAGATCCGTGGATGTCACACGCCATTATCTCAATTGTTCTTAACTGTTTGCTGCTTTAATAATTGCTTTCTAATTATGAACTTCATGAACAAAACCCACCCATTCGAACAGCATAGCAGCCTGTATGGTTGCTTTCAATATGCCGTCAGCATGGAGGTGGCTACCAGAGAGAGCCTCTCATTTAATGCTGATGCTGCGTCACCACGGTGTCAAATCAGTGGAAGTGAAAGTATGTTGACATGAAAGCACACCTTGACTCTCATCAACTCAAGTAAAGCGTAAACATTGCACAGGTGTCTGTATAACAGCATTACCGTCACTGTATTCATCCGTCATATTTAATGTGACCTGATCACCATCCACATCGATGGCACATGCTGCTGCTGAACGACTCGCGCTGCAACATCTGCCGCCGCCACGATCCACTTATTATAACAGCCATGACTCAGGGACTCTGAACAAGTCACCCTGGCACATTCAAATTATTGTCCTCTTGACTAATCCTGAGCTTCAGTGCCATTATATTGAGCTTGGTTTTGATGAGGGGCGTGAGGGGAGACATTGGCCTAACAACAGGGATGATAATCTTTACCCGCTAGCCGTGGTTCATAATGCTTATCTTTATCTTTATCTATTCCTCTGTTCTTTCTGAACACTGTTTGACTATGCAGCTGTTCAATCTTGCTAAGGCTACGTCCACAATTTTGGGATTTCACATGGAATGCAACGCATTTGAAATCCTACAAGGTTACATGTAGGTGAACAGTACAATGTAGAGGCTTATGTCAGCATAATACTGCATTAATGGGATATGGGATGGATGGCAGAGATGAGAAAGACTCTGATTTGATCCGATATTTGCTGAAGATCTTAACCCCTTCCTCCAGTAGGTGTCATGTTCCATGTCGTCTCTACTTCTTCGCTGGACTTTGTAATAGGTAGGTAGCGAGACCGGCAGCGAACCTTTCATTTCCGTCAACCGCACTTTCGAGCGACCATTACCTAATAACAGAACAGCTAACAGCTAAACCGGAGCAATGTCTGGGTGTTAATCCTCTCTCGTCTCTGGCTTCTTAAACTAGAAAACGTTTTGCACCCGGCAGCGCCGCTCATCATTTAGCATATACATATAGGGGGAAGCCAGTTTTATCTTGGAAAGCAGGTGACACTAATCTAAATATATTACAGCTACTACAAGGCAATACATATTAAAATGATGACTGACGACCACAGTTCTCAGTCTGAGAGCGGGAACCGGTGAGAGAGAATCACTCTTGACACTGAAGCCTACTTACCATTATATTATGTCCGAGCCACTGAACCTAATTTCGGTCATCATTTGTCCTTCCTGTTGTAAAATTCCTAGCCTGGAAAATGCCTGCGCTTTCAGCCTGAGTTCATTTCCTTCCTGTTTGTTCCTGACCGGAGCTGATTGTCTCTCGCTAACGCTCTGTTCTGGAATGCTCTTTAATGTTCCGCTTGCATTCGTCCAATCTGTTCATCCGAATCTGTCCCAGTATGTTTTTATTTTCTACATCCAGCCACGGCAATGGACGCTCCGCTGGGTTCCCAAGTGTTGGGGAATGGCACCCCTCCTGCTAATGAATACGCCTGCATGGGTGCGTGTTGTGCTGGAGACCGGTTGAATGGCTAGATGCATATGTCTCAGACAACAACCCTCTGATAGACGCGCACACACACACATGCACACACACACACACACATGCACAGTTGGTATCCTTTGAGGAGGTACATCTAAACTAATGAAGGCTCTATCTTTTAATGGCAAGTCAATGAGCCATCCATGCCTAAGTCTGATAGATTCATGAGTGTGAGTTTAATTGTGTGCGTGCGTGCATGCGTGTGTGTTTGTGTGTGTGTGTGTGTGTGTGTGTGTGGTTGCTGTCAATGAAAGTTATGGTAACAGACGCTGAGTGTTAGTACTATGAATGACATGTTTATGCTGATTAACATACAGTTCAGTAGCATAAGGTCACAGTCCATCTATCCGCTAACCAAATGTAATCTGTCTGTATTAAACCCAAACATTGACAGCCTATCACATGCCTTATACATATTACAGGGCTGTGTGTTGGCAAGCACCTCACGATATGAAACGTATCGTTATGATACGTATTGCAATACTCTATTTGTTACATAAATCAGATATTGATAATTCAAATTGCATCAGAACTTCTACATAAAGTATTTGTATTGCAAGTCACTCATTTTGCTATAAACAAATATATGAAAATAAAGTGCATATTGTATTTTAATTGTGTCACTGAACTTTCTTTTTTTACTAAAATGCAATTGCCACAATTTAATTTAAAAATAAGATACATACTGTATTATTTTGTCAGATAACACAAGCTCTAATTATTTCAAGGTGTGTCCATTGGGTAAATATTTGGATTGTTTTGAAATTCAACCCATTTGTCCAGACACCAAATATAGCAGAGCTTGTTTTATACCTCCGTGCCCACCTTTTGGAATCTGCAGGGTTGGACAAACATGCAATGATTCAAATATAAACCCATTTTTCAACATGTCTTTATTCCACAGAATAGGACAATCAGTGCTACGTGAATGCAGCGTAATGGACTGCTGCACAACACTCAGCAGCGAGGGACAACGTATTGCATTGTCTCTGACCCCGGCTCTGCTACAACAACAGCTATCCCCTCTCAAACTGAGCGCCGCCTGTCACCCTTAATGTGGGCTATAACCCTCTGTGCCATGATCAGTCTGGATCACAGCTTACAACTTCTTCGAGTGCCATGACACACAATTACAACCCATTCAATTTAGCCTGCGACTATGGAAAAGACTGAGCGAGCACTAATGATATCCCTGGACACTCTAATTGACACTTTCAACTTTAACGCAGAAATTAAAACCACCCAATTGGCAAACTGGAAAAGAGATGCCGTAGCCGTGAGTACTGTATGGATTTTTTTTTCCCCCTCGTCCAAAACCCTTTAGAGAGCTCAGCTTTCCTGTCAGCTCACATAAACAAGATCCACATTTTTATGTTCACTGAGTTGGCAGACAGGTTGCTCTCTTGGATGAAGTAAGTTATGTGGACTGTGAAGCCATTCTGACTTATTAAAAAAATGAAGCCTGGGACTGCATGCTTCATCCATCATGAAATACCAATAAGTTAGATTGTAAAAAAAACTAAAGAAAAGTTGATCTGCCTTCTAGCAAACGTTTCAAAGAAACTGTTGGCAGATCTGTAGCTAAACAAGCTTTTTACATCAAGGGTTAGGACACTTGAGAGCGGTCACGGTAACTTATTTAGAGGGGATACAATGTCACGAGTCCCTTCAAGAGTTTTTAGACCAAACTCGACTCTTGAAATCAGAATCAAAACCATTTATTTCCATGTTTGTTTTCACATTCAAGGAATTTGTCCTGGTGGAAGGTAACATTGTGTGTTATATGCAACATGATTTCTTTTTTTATACATGTGGCTGCATGGTTGGTCCTAAAAAAGGTACCCCATGTAACAAAATGCATAATAACGTAACTGTTTAACAGTTAAAGCCAACCGACTCTAAACCAAACTTGTGGGAAAAATCGTTTGGAGCTACAGAGGAAAGTGTCATAAGACAGACATCCTGGCTATCGCCTCGCAGAAAATATGCTATACAGAAAAAGCTGGTCAGTGTAGAAAGGAAACTTAAAACTATCAAAACAAAAAAGCTGGTCAACCTCCCACATGTTATTGTTAGTTGTGTATTGAATGCAGCAATAAGTTCAGCCCAAGACCGCTGCAATTAAACAGCCAATTAACATGCTGTAAGATGGTTTGTGGATATGTGTGTGTATATGATGAATATTTGATGTTTAGAGTCTCACTGCTTTCTCCTCTCAGATCATGACATCATGTTGGGACCACAGATAATTTCTGCATAATAAATGAGGTCACTCTTCACATCAAACTACCACTGATTCAAGCCCTTGTCCTCACTACTTCTTCCATCTGCTTCTAGCTTTCAATCCATTTGGCTATTGAGAAGAAAAAAAAGCCGAAATTCCCTCCTACTGAAATTCTTGTGGAAGGACAGAGGACGTTCAGCATATTAAATATGTATGTGTGATTGTTGATAGCAGTCTAACCTTCAAAACACAATTTAGAAACATTTGAACAAAAATAAAGCCTCTCTCCTTTCTGATTTACAAGAAATCAAATGACTACAGATGAAGCAAGACTGTACAAGCACACAGTGTTTTTGTCACATTCTTCCTACTGTGTCTCAGATAAGTAGTACATCTAACTACACTTCATAACAAGCAAGCATTGTAAATCATGGATACAAAAACCTGTTTCTCATCATTATTGCAATATAGTTAAAGTATAGTATTTTGACATTTGAAGCTGGGTCAAGGTTAACGAGAGCTTCTACTAGAGAGAGCAGTTATGCTTGGGCTTGGGATACTATCGATACTGGTGTTGGTACTATTGTAAATGGACTGTACTTGTTTTGTGCTTTTCTAGTCTTCCAACCACTCAAAGCGCTTTCACACTACTTGTCGTCGTTCACCCCATCACACCCATTCACACACTGATGGGAGGAGCTACCGTGCAGGTGCCCCCTGCCCTTCAGGACTAACTAAATCACACACTGTAGGCACAGCTGCGGTTAAGTGTCTTGCCCAAGGACACATCGACATGGACTTGCGTAGCCGGGGATCGAACCGCCAATCCCCTGATTGAAGGACGACCCTGCTCTACCACAAAGTATAAGCCAAGAATCCTATCCTCTCTTGTAAAACTAC
Source organism: Cottus gobio (assembly GCA_023566465.1). Classification (NCBI taxonomy): domain Eukaryota; kingdom Metazoa; phylum Chordata; class Actinopteri; order Perciformes; family Cottidae; genus Cottus; species Cottus gobio. The sequence continues at coordinate 21,318,877 of CM042220.1, read as the reverse complement.
TGCAACACAACCACACCAGATACCACAAAGGCATTGCAACGTTACCTCGTTAGTTCAGCCTCATATGCCACCCGGCTGGAACGATGACCCGATGTCTCAAACGAGATGCATCCATTCAAACAGGCAGGCTTCAGTTCACCTGAGAGAGTTAACAACCACACCGGTACGTGCGTTGTCGTGGACACGTGAGGCCCCTTCAGTTTCCACCACGTCATTTCAACCGTATTGCAAAGATGGCATGAAGTTAGCGAGTGTCCTGTCGAGAGAGAGGGCATGTGATGATGATGATGATGATGAGTAAGAAGTTGTAAGTGTCTCCCAATGCAACGTCTCCTCTAGATGACCCGTGAGGAGACCAAAGGTCATTTCCCATGTTGCTTGTAAGGGGGTTAGACCCGCCCTTCCACGGCTCCAGTGCTCTTAAGGTGGACGGACCTTTAAGGTGGATCTCTTCTCCTTTATGTGACAAGCCGCTCATCTGACTTTTGCTCAGTTTTTTTATTTTCAATTTTTCTTTCAACCGTTTAACTGATAGCGGCTAGATTGCTGATGGTGGGCTTCCTCGTGGGAATTAAGTATTCTTTTAGTATTCTGTGTTTACACTGTGTTTTATTAATCTGTTTCTCTTTAGAGTGTAATATTTAGATTTGCTACAACGTGTCTTTTATCTCCGTAACCTGTGCAGTACCAGGTATTAGCTATATCTGGTACAATACATATTTAATAAACAATAAGTACGGCATAAATATAAATGCCACCAGGAGCTTGACTGCAGCTAATAAAGATGTGAAAACATCTTAATACTTAACTTCATACATTTTAATTTGATTTTATTTAAGTTAATGCCATCCTTTGTGTTTTTAAACAAGTTTTATGACCCTAGGCCAATGAAAGACTTTGAAAGTGGGCTGTATAATTTTAAAACATTTATGAATGTCAATGAGAAACACACCTTTCCCTTCAAAAAATGAGTTTTTGAAGATGAAAGAAGCAGTCTTGACATCAGTCATGTTGTGGGTTCATGTCCAGTTCATGCTCGCTTATACCCTCGATCTATCGTGCCATTTTTAACCTTCAACTGCAAAAAAAGCAAAACATTGCAGGGAGCCAAGTCGAGCCAACTCACCTAAATGAGAAACGTACAGAAGCCGGGAATAGTAATCATGCGCGTGTTTGTATGCATATACGTGTGTGGGATGCTGACTGGATGGACCCCCAACAGGGAGACGGAGAGGGATTTGCGAAGTCGTCCTCCCTCCTTTCTCTCCACATTTCACTCTGAACAACACGCCGGTATCAAGCTGAGAGAGAGAGAGAGAGAGAGAGAGAGAGAGAGAGAGAGAGAGAGAGAGAGAGAGAGAGAGAGAGAGAGAGAGAGAGAGAGAGAGAGAGAGAGAGAGAGAGAGAGAGAGAGAGAGAGAGAGAGAGAGAGAGAGAGAGAGAGAGAGAGAGAGAGAGAGAGAGAGAGAGAGAATGCATCCTCATGTGTGAGTGAGAGACATAGAGAAATGCTCATGACTGTAATTAGCTCTGTGTGTGCGTGTGTGTGTGTGTGCATGCAGGCTTTAATAGTCAAGCAGAAGTATTCCCTCCAAACACCCCGACTGTTATTAATATGTATGCAGCTGAGAGAGATACCCTCTCATCTCCTAGCTCATCAAAAACACACAAAAACACATTATTATTAATCCCCATTAAACTCTCCACTCCATACACACACTCAACACACACACACACACACACACATACACACATACATACACACACTCACACTCACACTCACACACACAAAAAAGCAGCCATCTATCAGCAAGGAAATGATTAGTGTTTATGCTGTCTGAGTCATTTAAGTCATTTCCATGGAGGGAACGCTTTTTGACTTTGGTGACTCATTCCTGCGTTGTTTTATTCCTCAAGGTTTGTCTTCTAACAGTTCTTTGGGTTTTACGTGGATGAGGGCATAAACACACAGACACACAATGGTACTACTTGTATAGTAACGAAATGCAGGTTGTCGTCCCATTTTGAATCAGAAAAACACTAAAAATGGGTGTGGAGGATGAGTTATGTTCGCCAGCTCATAACTAACTGTGTTTGATGCAGGTAAGTTGTACAGTAGAGCATCGGGGCCTTTAACTTCCCTTCTGCTACATTTGTATTAAAATAGTTTCCTGACCTACCTGTTTATCCGAAAGGTGCTCTATACAGCGTACACACTGCGTCCACTACGAAGCTGAAAAGGTTTACACAATGTTTCTAATAAACTTGAAAACACAAGTTAGCTCTGAGACTCTTGTGTTTAACTTCATATACAGCATGTCGGTCCACTGCTGTTGTACCCGACAAACTGCCATTACGGTCCCAGTGGAAATAAAGACGTTCACCAGCCCTCAAATGAACTAATTGAGAGGGCCGGAGTCACGTCTGCACCATATTGTTGTCAACTGTGTTAACAGGTTTGAGAATTACCTAAAAACTGAGACTTTCACACACACACATCTGTTCTATTTTAAATGTATTTTGGACTTCATTAGGTACTGATAGTTTCCACCCTTTTTCTCGACAGTTTTTGCTTCCCATGCAATTTCTTCTTTCTCTTCTCTGTTTAGGTCCCTCTATATCTTTCATATTCCTCTCACTTTCCCGGTATTGCTTTTCTTAAGCCTCACAAGGGGTTTGAACGAGCTCAATAAGGCAGCATTATGCAGAAATTTGCCTACGCTGATAAATGTATTTCTGATTTTCTACATAACACCTCAATTTACTCTCTCTTTAACTAACTTACACAAACTCGTGTTCCTCGATATTCTGTTGTGTACTTTCCTGCCAAATACACTCGATGTGTTCTTTATCCGCAAATTCTCCTTTTCACATTTTCCCACCTCCTTTCTCGTTTCTCTTGGCCTACATTCACATCTTTTTTTGCGATCTATCTCCCCGTGCATGACATTACAGCGCAGCCTCCATTGATTTGCTCTCTGGCTGAAGTGCTATTGATTACAACACATGCTCCAGTGCTACTGAGCTCAGGCACTACCGCTGTGCAAAGATCGTACATATAAACACCGGCACATGAGCACACACCGATCTCTCAAACACTTCTCTCCCCATTATCCTCTGCCTTTTTCTCTCCATTTCATATCCACTTCAAACATTTGGCAATGCACTAGAGGCCTTCTTTGTCTTCCTCATCTCCATTGACGCAGCGTCTCGGTATTCATCGGCATATTGATTAGTCCCGCACTACAGAAGACATACAGTACGTCTTCATATGCGCTCCGTCAACTGTTGTTTTTGGGACTGATTATTGTGAGCCGCAAGGACTCGACATTGAGAGAGTTTTTCCCTGGAAGGATGGCCTCAGAATAAACCTTCAGACTGTGCAATGGGAGTTTTTGTGCCTGTTTTAGAAGAGAGGAAGCCCATAATCAGACGGGCTATGAATTTATGTATTTATGCTAACATGCTGAGTGGAAATGCTTTTTAATGAGAGAGCGAGAGAGCGATCGAGAGAGGACGGGGTATGATGAGGAAAGAAATGTCCAAGCTTTTGTGGCGCTGCACGTGACGTATTCACATGCTATGAAGCAGCGGAGGGAATCTGCTGATGTGGAAAACTGCAGACAGGCTCACAGCCACATGGACTGATCCATACGTCTGTGCTTATAAGAGCTATTCAACACATGTTCTCCGTCTCCTTTCCAGTCATTCTCACCTGATCCTTTTTTATGTTCACCTTTTTGTTAGATCAAAATGGTTTTCTGCTCGCAAAAAATGTTTAAACCCACTTACATCTTTAAAAATCTACTAACGACTGACAGCTAAGTGCATTTTATTTTTTCATATGGAAAGTCTAAAACCTTACTGGCTCCACTTCAAAGCTTATTTTTCCAGTGGGGCAAAGAGCTCCCCCATTATCAACAACCCAGCCTGACTAATTAGACTCTTTCTGACTGTCCAAGTGTAAGTGTTTAGTGTGTGTGTTTGTGTTTATTTTTCCTATAAATGCATTCAAGCCCAAACTAAAGTATATCAGCATATAGTCAAGGAACCTGTATTAATGCAATTTTGATTGAAAACATGGACCCATCTGTTTCTCTTTGCTAGACTCACATGGACTCTACAGCCTCTGTTGGAGCATAACGGTTCCAGAAATGAGCAATGCTTTGACAAGACAAGAGACAAATAAATGTTTTGTATAAACTGTTTGAACTTATCACCATTTTAGTTACGGAAAGCGAACAAGCTAATTTAATATTGAATGAAATGGTGGACAAAATGGAAATACAGCTTTCTCCACCACCTCAATCTCCCCATTTATGTGCAATGTATTATGCCTTTATATTTTTGATTTAATGTGCATTCATGTGTTTATTACGAATTGATTCCTTTGAATGCTCCTTCAAAGAGCAGAGCCCTTTTCTGAAACTTGTAACTGTATAATATTTTCTATAAATGGTAGCTCCTCGACGTATGCTTCTCTAACTGACCTCAACGAGTTTCTCTGTATGACAAAAGCAAAACTACAGCAAAACCACATGTACCCACGTATTTAAAAAAAAAAATCCTTCTTCGTTCTAAAAAAAGTCCAGTCCACGCTAATGTGGTTTAAAAAAAACCCCTGTTCCTCATGCATACATTTCTGTGTAAACATGTAAAAAGTTCTGTAAGTAAGGACCTTTTGCGGATCCCAAACCTTCATAACACTTGGTGATCTTTCACCAGTGAAATTGCAGCTATGAAAAGAGGATGTGGAAGCAGCGTATCAGCCTTTCATGAATTTTTAACCTCTGTACTATAAGACGTCTAATGTAAAGCAGCAACAGGGTTCGGAGCAAAGGGTATCGCTGTCCGCTTCATAGCGCTTTGTGTGTGTGACCTGAGGATGTGGCTGCCTTTAAGCTTCCCACCAGAGAGGGGTCACTGCAGGTAGATCAGAGGATGTTGTTCAATTGAAATGCATATTTGTGCTGCATAAGCTGAATTATATTACACACAAAAGACAAAGAAAAAAAATACCACAACTGAATGAAGTTCGGGGGGAAAAAAGCAATCGTATAAAATCAAGATTTCCTCCGCCAACTCAACTGAATTGAATTACATAAATTAAAAACACAGGCTGGTCTCTCACTACAATGGCTGCCACTGGCCATCTCTCAAATCTAATTGTGTCGTTTAACCGCTTTCAGTTGTGCCGAATTTGCTTACGGTGAGACTTCATTTTCCATTTTCTTTTGCTTCAGTTTAGGCAAGCGAGCATTTGTGCTTTCATGTTGAATTATAGTGCCAACCAAAGCAGCACAACCCCTCACTCCCTCCAGCACCTCACACACATATTTACACCCATATACACACACACATAACACAGACCCATACACACACACACACACAAAATACACACTTGCAGGGCAATCAATAGCAGTGGTGATGGATGCCGCATGCTGATGTACCCGCTGCCCTCTGACCTGTAATTGAATGTGTAAGGTTCAGACACTTTATCACGATTGGGCCATTCCTTCCACAGGTCATCGGCTGCTAAATGGTTGATAAGCCTGCGCACGACTGCTGCTCATATGTCTGCTGTCAAAGCAATGGGCTTTGCTGACTGATATCCACGGTGTGTGTGTGTGTGTGTGTGAGAAAGCAAGAGTTTGTGCAGGAGATTTCAGTGAGAGCGGGTGCACCTTAAAGTGGGTGTACGTGTGCATGTGCATGTGGAGTAGAGCGTGCGCATGACTCCTTAAATCGATTCCTAATGCCTTTCTGCGTCGGCCATTTCTCATCGGCGAAGACTCTGATGGCCCTAGAAACAAACGAGTTGGAATATCGCATCATCGTCACTATCGGCATTCTGCCCGGTCCATGAACCTTTCAATGGCCTCTACGCTTTAACATCCAACATCACCCTCGGCGTTTAACTCTTTGATAAGACATATGCCCTGTCTGGGGTTTTTCCCCCTCCGCCAAGGAGGTAACGGTTGGGTTTGATTGTGTATGCAGAGATGACACCCAAGCTTCCTCTGAAAACTTTACAGAAACCTGTTCGATAGCTGTATTTAGTATGGGATACAATTCACAGACAGCAAACGCAGCAGAATTTAAATCGTTAAAGTCAAATTTCTGGTTTACAATCACATTTCCTGTTTTGGTTGAGAAATGCCATTCAGAAAACTCACAAAGCTGCAACAACTTAGTAATTGGTAATGAGTCCCCTTATTAGAAGCATTTCAAAATCACTCAGCAGGAAGATAAGATAATCCAAACAATATAGGTGCAATGAAATTATGTAAATGGGAAAGGATATTAAAAAACCAGGGGAACACATTTATGTTTACAAACTGAGTTTTTCTTACATTTCCATCAGCAGTTGAGTGTTGTGCGTACCATTAAGGGAGTCAGCATTATTGTCAGCTTTGCCTCCCGAGGCATCCACCACTTCTCAGCAAATTGCCACACATTGATGTGGTGTGATAGTGAGGAGCTACATATTCATCCTTCTCTCTGTAATTCATTGTTAATTGTTGTAGTTAGAAAATAGCAACGACACCATTGTGTTGCATGCTTGTCAAATGGCAAAGGACAACTGTCAATCACGCTGGCAGCATGTCAGCTGGTCAGTCCACCTCAATTCAGATGGAAAATATGTCAACACCAAGGTTAAGGGCACATCATTCCTCCAAAATATAGCCACTTGATTTATCTTTACATTTTTAATTGAATGTAACTTAAAACAATGTTTACCAGATAAAGTCTTCTACTTTGGTTAACTTCTGACTTTTCCTTTAGAGCCACCATCAGTGGGACAACTGTTTATTTGATTGCCATGCTAATTGGTGAAATAAACAGTTGTTTCACGTTGGTGGCCTTCTGACTTTTTCTCTAGTGCCATCCTCAGGTCGAAATGTGCCTTTTTGTTCACAGAACGCATGAACAAATACCTGCAAAGCAAATTACTTTTCAATCAATGATGAATTCACATCAACCTCAGCTGTACTTAGTGAGTTTTGTTGTTGTTGTGCGAATTAGCAATCGTTAGCATGCTAACATGCTACACTAAGAGGGAGAACATAATAATTAGCATGGTAGCATTGTGAACATTTTGGTTTGCTCATGTTAGCATTTAGCACGAAGGACACGTCTGTAGACTCCTGTCTTGTTCTGTAGACCAAAAGATTTCTACTGGATATCAACACGTTTTAGCACTGATGGGTCCTTTCAGCGAGTAGCCTGTACTGTAAAAAAAAAAAAAAAAAAGAGGAACTGAAAATAATTGTCTTAATCTGCCAAGAGTGTCATTATGGTTTAAATACATCACTCCTGTGGTTTCTGGTCTTTCCTCTCTAGGCCTCTAATTGATAAACTGAAAGTTTCCTCAGACATCAAGAAATAGTCAATTTATAATACAGAAATCTCCAGAACAAAAAAATGTCCAAAAGATTTGCATCTTTGACCGACTCCCTGATGTATTCCTGTCCCTTCAATCACATTGATTGCCTGTTTTAGCATCTCTGCAAGGCTGACTGCCTTGGTTTTGGGGATAATCTGATTGGTTCCATTGTGCCAGACAAGATAAATGTATCAGAGGAAACTGATTTGACAGTCTATACAGCATTATTGAAAAAGAAGGTACAGCAGAGGCTATGTCAATAAATTGCAGTTGGCATAATGTAACACAGGCCCTGTGTTTCTCAAAAGTATTTTTTACAACTTTGGACACATCCCAAAAAACTTTTAAGTAAGGTCTCTGATTGGGATTGGAACCGATGTCCTTGGCAAAATAACTAAACTTGAAGGAGATAGTATCCTTGATGCATTATTCTGGACGAACATGAAATATCAGTCAAGCCTGGGTTTCAATGAGGCTATGCGTCCTTGGTTTTATATTTACAGGGGAAACAGCCAATAGCATGGACGATCATATTAATCATGTCATAGTCTCCCTTTCGTGGGTTTTGTTTGTGTTTGTGTATGGGTTAGTCTAAATGTTGTTCTACCTCGGGTAGCGGCCTTCACTACGTTGTGTTATTTCAGGAGCCACTCTCTACACACACACACACTCGCAGGATTTAGCAGGACATTTGGAGGAGAGTAAACAGAGAATATTTCATCAGCTGTGTGAGCTGGCAATATTTGGGCCCGCGGTAACAGCATTACAGTCTATTTGTTTGAGGTAGTCTCTCTCTCTCTCTCTCTCTCTCTCTCTCTGTGTGTGTGTGTGTGTGTGTGTGTGTGTGTGTGAATACACAGTGGGTGCAAGAAGAATTACCATGTAGGAACTGGGGGGGAAAATTGATTCTTAGATGCATCGCGATTCTCTCATGAAGGAACACGACACTGGGCTGTCCGTTCCTTACCGGGGCCTCTGAGCAAAACAGACATAATACACCTGCCTCTGGTTTACGTTGTAAGATAGGCTAAATAATAAATACATTTTTGGTGAATGCGACTGAGCTCGATCGGCCAAATATGGATTCAATCCGACCGGCACCCAATGGCTCAAAAGCTAAGGTATGGGAAGCATTTTGCTTTTTCTTCTTCTGCTCAACTCGGAGAGGACTGCAACTTTTTTTCGACAAGGATTTGCGTCCGTTCTTAGTTATTGAGAACACAGCATTCCCGCTATGTTGCATACTATGTAACGGAGATACAACATTCAACTTCCGTTAGAAAACTACAGAAGAAGAAGACACCATTGTTGTGTTTGAATTGGAAGTAGTAACATTGATCATGTTATAATATTTGAAGACGTTTATATTTTTGCTAACTGATACACTGTTGTACCCATCTGTTGCCAAAGCTAATCAGAGGTTGCATGTGGATACATGCAGGTTTTTTTCTTATCAGCGTCACTGAGTGTGTTCGAGGAAATGCCGTTCAAATCCTTTTCACCGAAGCATTCCCTTTGTATTCTCCTCTATCCATTCCCTCACCCTGATGTTACACCTCATACTCTTCCTCATTCTTGTTCATAATTAGGTCCCCTGACACTTTCCTCACTGTCCAGCTGTGCGGCTGTGTGTGTGTGTGTGTCCTTGTGCTTGCGACATTGATGAGGAACACATACTCCATTTATCAGATCAGAGAGGTATGTGTCCCTGATGAATTGTGAGTTTAAGTGTTTTGTGTCTTCCTTTGTGTTTGAGGGTGTGTGTGCAGTGTTTTTGAGCATGCCTATGTGTGTTGCGCATTAATTTGGCCTGTGTGTGAGTGTGCAGGTACGTGTATCTGTCTTGTGGGCAAGTGTTTGAGACACAGACAGTAAGAGACACAGCAAAGAGAGAGTTGAAGGACAGTCCACGATCTTGAAGAAATACCTCTGTTTCATACTCAAAAAATAAATGTGTTTCCTTTCCTCCAGTCCGTCACATGTAGCTTCATCCCCGGCCTGTGGGGGGCAGTGTGACCCCAATATTCCTGATGACACCGGACAAATCCAAATGAGATAGTACACAAATATTTTGGGGAACACTGAATTAAATCCCTGTAACTGAGTTTTGTTCAAACAAAAGTACGTAGATTTGTGTTGTTGCCAATGCGTATACTGTTGTGTACTTCAGGTTTGAACTCATTCCCCAAACCTACATCAGATAAAGGCCTGGCACAAAATGGGAAACTTTTTTTTCGAGTTGAAGTTGCAGGACATAATAAACTCCCTTTTGCTCACACTGCTTCTTAAATCCCACAAACTTATAGTTGTATATTTTCCAAATTGTGTTTTCCGCTGAATGCACTCTTTCAAGCACTCGCTGTTGATCCTCTCCCTCTTAGAAATTGACAAAAGGAAATATCTACTATGATAAGTTGTAGTATGGATAGTATTGCCACCCTATTTCGTCAGTACCACATGTCAGGAGCGTATAACAGAGAGACTCTTCTCTGTTGGGTAATTTTAAATCATGTGATTCTTAATCTAGATTCTTTAAACATTAGGTTTTGCCTTTTGACTTTACACAGGTCTTTTTATGTTGCGCCAAAATAAATCTTGACTCCTCTACAGTGCTTCAACAATGTACAGAGATGGATCTCTGGAGGATTTCATCAGATTTTATGCTAGCCTGTTAGCTTAACTTTCAGCTACATGTGAAAATTAAGCACAGGGTACAAACAAGGCCACGTATCTTCCCTTGTATCCCTGAGGCACGGAGGACATAAAGCAAAAGGCTTAACCAGCTAAAAATTCCTTGATGTACTTAGAAATAAAGGATGTCTGAGGTCAGCCATAGGCCGAGCCACTTCCCTTCAGCTGGCTTTTTTTTTGCTCTTGCTGTGCTCGTAACCTGTGACATCACTCCATAACAGTTGGGGGTTCGGCCCGAGGGTGCAAATCACTGCATCAGCTCTCTATGATGGATCTGCAGGGTGATGGAGAACAGCAGTGGGTGTCCTGCCTTGAGGCAACAGGCCCACTTTTTTTTTAACTGAGTCCAGATTTGACTCACTGGATCTGACTGGATGCTTCATGTCGGCTGTCAGGATCCCTCTGGACATGATGTCAACCCCTGTGTTTTGTAGCCCCAGAATGTCAATTCCTTTTTTTTTTTTTTGGGCACAGAGACTCTTTCTTGCTCAAAACCATATTTGTGTCTGCAGCTCTCAACAGTGCTGCTTTAATAAGAACCCACATGCTGACATCAAGGCATCCCATAAGACAAGGTACAGCAGGTCCAGAGCAGCAGAGCACTTCAGATGCTCATAACCTTCGGGAGGTTCTGCCTCACCAACAAGGAGGACAGGATGGAGAAGCAGTGGTTCTCACAGAGCTACATTAAATACAAAAGCTCCTGGTCCCTGCCCAGCAGCATGCGTTCCTCCTCCTCCTCATCTTCAGAGGACGTGATAAGCGGTGGACCTTGACTGCCTGCAGCTGAATGATCAGTTTCGAGAGAGTCTCGACTAGGCTTTTGCTGATCGGATCGATGATTGAAGGTTATAAACATTTTTATAACATAATCTCTAGAATCTGAGCCCTGCTCTGCATTTAGAGATGTTTCTGGTGGAGCGGCATGTCCGCCCGCTAAGCCTCATTAATCAGCACAAGTGAATTTAAAATCCTTAATTACAAACCAGTTTTTCTCTTTTCCGCGGATCTGACGCCCCTTATCGCCGTTCTCCATATGCCAGCACACCACTCAACAGTAGTACATGTTTTTTGCAGGGCTGCAGAGTGACGTTTATAGTCGACTATTTTTTTTATCTGGATAATAGTTTCATAAGTTAACACAATGCATCATATTGCCGCATCAAGCAAAGACACCAGGGGAGCCATTGTTTGAATAGAGGAAACATTGATATTATAATTTTTTAAGGTTGAGATAGAAAAGTTCACATGTTTATACCAGAAACTTTAACTGTATTCCATAATTCCAAAGCTTTGTCAGATGTTGTCTCTGCCGCCGCCCCCTGGTGATGGGCTCGCCGATCGGCAATCTCATGTAACCGCAATCAGAAAACAGGCAAAGAAAAACTATTCCGCAAACCCTAGTCTCAAGATGAAGCGTGGGATTAGCACAGCACATACAGGACCCGTACCCAGAGAGGTAAATGGGCTCACCCCGACCATTTCGAGAATATAGATGCAAACTTCATTGTTTGGAGGCTGAGTGCTCAAGACTTAACAGCGCAACGTCTGCGTGAAACATAAATTGTCTCTTGAAGATATGAGGCTTTCACTGACAAGAAAAGAAAAAAAAGGGCTGGGACAAAGACGGTGAAAAACAAGAGGAGAACGAAATCACTTCACAGTATTTTGATATGTCCCCATATTATCCTTAGTACCCCATGGGGTAGAACCTTTGTGATTGCTCCATTGCTCTTTTAAATCCCCTCGATTACTGTGTCTGCATTTCAAATGCCGCTCTAAGTGCGCTACTTCTGCAAGCCCAAAAGCCTTAGGCTAGAACTATTGCTCACTAACTGGGGATTATAGGCTTGTATTTGCCATTTTCTCCTTGTTATTGGTCTTCAGTGGATAGCTCCATTTCCCATGTATGAGTGCTCTCCGACTGTACAGGGACGAGCAGAAATATATTTCTGCGTGGTGAGGCATTGGGCAGCATGCTGAATTATTGATTGGTTCCCATGGATGATGATGATGATGATGAGACTTTGTAGTATGCTGGCTTAGCTCTAGGGCAGGCGCTTTGATTAAGCAGAGTACCTCTATTCTCCTGCTGAGAGAGAGATACAGAGAGAGGGAGAGATCGGCATAGGATAAAGCTAATGCATTTATCAGTGGACAACTCTCCAAAACATTTAGACACAGAGAGGGAGAGAAAAGGAAAAACATAAAAGATAGTAAGGGGAGAGGGTGCATAGGGGGTGCAGAAAATATGAGAAAACGGCTGACTAAAAAATAAAGTCAGTGTCTTCTACATGATTTTGTGAGACTATGGGGGATGGATCTTGGGTCCTCTTGGGGGTCAGGCTCCCCAGAAAGACAATTGTTTTAAATTAAATGCATTCAATTAAAATGTAAAGCTAAATCAAGTGGCTAGATTTTTGAGGAATGTTGTTGTCTAGCAATGGCGGAATGTGTATATAGCGTATATTTAAGCTACCAATATATTTACCAATATACTATAATTGCAAATATTGTATGCTACTTAGAATTTTGAGGTGTTTGCACTTTATGTCCCTTTTCTGTAACTTTATATAAGGAGATATTGTTCTCTTAACTTTACTACATGTAATAATAATTAATCATAATATAAGTTAGGCTACTTTGGAGAAATGTGCCATCTGCTTAATGAGTATACTTTTACTTTTGGTACTCTTAAGTATATTTCAACACCAATATTTTTGCGTTTTTACTTAAAATATGTGAAATGCAGGACCTTACCTTGCCACATAGTATTTATACACTGTTCTCTCGTAAAATATTTGATCATAAAAACATTAGTTGAATAAATAGGAATTGTGATGGCATGTAAAAAAATAAAATAAATAAAAGTCAGCACGGTAAACGAGAAGAGCGACGTGTTTCGAGTTGGTTAACCGTTGCGGTGGGAAACAGGAGTCCCCGTCACTCCCCGCGGGCAGAGGGCTCAAACGTGAGCGCTTAGTTCACAGCCCTGGGAAACGACAGAGTCCTACCGGAGGGTGCTGCAGAGCTGACACAGCAGTACATGTTTTACAGTTTATGGGAAACTACTGTGGGTGTTCAGCCCAGTGCTGCCTTGGCCGACTTGAAGAATGTTGACTCATATTTTTTGCTGAAGAAACCTCAACCTGGTTGATGTAGCACCACCACTCCGGTAGAATGCTGTTCAATGTCCATGGCATGCCTTCTCTTTCTGCACTGCAAACATCTTGACACTTTGCTGTCAGAAATGTCTGTATAAAAACCCAAGCAAAATCTGGTATTGGTTCCTGAGACGATGTCTGCATTGAGTAGCTGTGTTCTTTGTGTCGGTGTAAAGGACCATATTGATCAGTGATCTGTTCGGATCCCCGTCTCATGGTTTGCCATGCATGTGCCCAGTTTAGCCATCATAGGGTGATTCAAGTTTTACCACTGATCGATATTGGCTAATAATCAGAAAATCATGCTACTTTTGGTAAGCTGATCTATATATATATATATATATATATATATATATTAGACAGGGAATTATGACCTGTTTAACTTCCCAACACTAGCTCTAAGAATTGTATAATACATCATTAAAACTACTAAAATGTTAATCCTATTTGTGTGCAAATAACCACGATAGAGTAAAAAGATAAAAACATTTTTTCATTTTTGATGGTTCTGACGGTGGTGGAAAGAAATAATCTGGAGCCTTGAATTCCAGCTACTATAACAAAACCAACGATGAAATCCAACATTTTATTATATCTCTTTTGACCTTTGCAATATTGTTTCCCTTCTGTGTAAGTACAATTCAGCAGCTGCATAACTTGTCATTTAATTTTACAAGATTTAGTTGTGAATTCAGCCTTCTAATACAATTTAGACAAAATTAATGCATCATTAGCTCCTTATTTTTCTTCCTCTTTTCCTCTCTCTCTCTTTCCCTCTCTCTCTCTCTCTCTCTCTCTCCCCCTCCCCTCTTCTCTGCAGCTTTACACCGTCTCTCTTTGTTTCACTTTCTCATTCCATCTGCTCACTGCTCCTTTTTACCTCAAGTAGTTTAAAAGACACTGGGGGTTTCTGTCTCAATAAGAGCCAGTCAATAGAGAGAGTGTGCCCAAAGGCAAGACAAGCTGCTACCGTGCTAATATGTCTTAGCACTGATTATAGAGAGCAAGTAAATATGTGTCTGCGAGTGTGTGTCTGCATTTATGTCATGCACAAGTGTGTAATGACACTGGAGGCAAGTGCTGTTGTGAGGAGAAAGCTGAGTGGGATGACCAACCAATTTTTGCAATTTTGAAGACCAGAGTTAAGCTTCAACCTTGCACAGCGTTGCACGAGCCGGGAAGAGGCTTAAGCATGAGGCTGGTACAGTATTGTTAATGAGAATACTTTACAGTAAAAGCAGGTGGAGTTGGTGGGGCTTTAAGAGTTCCTCTCCTCCCCTTTAAATGTGTATTTTAAACCACTTGAGTTTAATTGCCAGTCAGTCCAAGAGGAGAAAACCCACTGAGCACCAACATGAGCACACCACATATAATATGCTTCCAATTAGAGATGTTTTTGATGCCATTTTTACTCCAGATTCCAACACCTAAACTGATCAGCATATATCGAGTACCGATACAATACCAGTGCAAAAAATATATTTATATTATTTACTAACAGCTGTATACTACTTACCCTGGATGTGATTTGATGCAAACTACAACAAATTGTTGCATCATCTGTAAAAACATAAACACCCCTCAACACCAAAGCCATGCATTCAGTACATGTGACTGGCTGACTGGCTAAGCTAACCCTCCGCTAGCTGCACATGCACGTTGATATTGGATCGTGCATAGACCTGCGGACACTATCTCAGCATTTAAAGCTGTATCTGACTAATTTCCCATTGAAAATTCCAGTGATTTAGAAGTTTGAAACTAAATGGTTGGACTAACCCCCGAAGTGGTCTTAAGCTGGCTTAAAGATAAGAGAGGACAACACATAAACATAAATTAATTGTTTTAATTGTATAAATATGACAACATAAACAAATCCGGTGTGACTTGGAGGTAAAATGTTATTGTCAGCAGGTGCTGTGTGAGTGGAATAAAGTATGTGACTGTGAAACAAAACAACAATAAAGAGCAGACAATGTGAATTGGCCGGTAGGAATAGAAGGAGATGTTCAGGTCGTGTCCAGAGCCCAACCTGCTGAGGCACAATGTTGGGAAAAATTGTTTTCTTTCTTCTATTTCTTCTATTATTGTATGACCTGTGACTTCTAGATGAACTTTCCCCCCCAAGGGTGTCTTATGTCCTGTATACTAAGCAAACCAGCTAGATCTGCATTTCCATGACTGAAGTACTTATCACATGTTTGGGCTGTAGACGGGAGAGTCCACAGTCACCACAATCATATGGGATAACAGCTGACGAAGGACAGAACGTTATTGTTTGTACAAAGATGTCATGATGACCTGCTAGTATGGGATATAAGGAGGGAGGTTTTCATCTGTTCTTTGAGCATTTGTGGATGTACAATTAGTAAAGCAACACGTTGCATATATGTATCTGCTCCTCTCTTGCAACAGAATAAATGCCCTGTTGACATGACCACCAACACACGGTATCGAGTGTAAATTATTTTTCTAACACACAAGCTCTCAGCTCCACCATCTTCTTCTACTTAGAAGGAGCAACCAGAAATAATAGGCAACCTTGGGCTGTCACATATTTTAGAAAACAATGACGTCTGTTCACGTAGAGAATTACACAAAGTTATAATCTTAAACAGAATCCATCTTCAGCTGTCCCTTTAAGCTATTTGTCTTTATCGCACTTTCTCTGTCGACCATGTTCTGTCTATACTCTCCTAATTCTATAAAAATGAAATACTGCCTCATAAATGTGTGTTAATTAAATCATAATTTGTCAACAGTAAAAGCACACTCGCACACAGATATGCTGACTCACCAATCCCTAACCCTCAAGTGCGGTTTGCTTGAGGATAACTCCTTGATGTGACACAGGGCTGCTCTTTGCTGTCAGGGTCTGCCTCTGGGTGTGTCCTTTTTAATGTGTATCTTTGTATGTGTAATGTGCATTCAATAATATTGCAGATGTAATCTTTTGTGGAATATTGTGTGTGCGTTTGTGAGCCTTGATAAAGTGTAGCTTACATATGACTTTGATTAACTGCCACTGAAGCATGATTGCAGTGGTCAGCCAAAAGGCCAGAAGCTGCTTGAGCTGTCAAGAGCCACGACACACCCCCCCACACACACACACACACACACACACCTGTTGACCTCTTACGTCTTACTGCCTGTTCTTCTTTCTCTCCAGCAGAACATGTTTTTAAATTTGATTACATTTTGTAAAATAAGATAATCCTTTATTAGTCCTGGAGTGGGGAAATTGCAGGATTACAGCAGCAAGAGATAGCAGTCAAATAAAATAAAGCAATACATATAAGAAAACAATAAAACAGTACAAATAATCCACAATACCACTAATATATATACAGACAGAATAAACAAGTGCTTATGTATTTATACTGAAACCTTGTGTCTGAGTCTTGGGGAATCAGTGTTGGCAATTGTGTTTATTACCATGAATAATCATATATCTAAGGCCAGCAAAACACTGACTTGTAGAAAGTCAGACCAATGATATACCAACAACAAAAACATGAATTATTATGGATTATTAATAAGGGATAACAGTATGGATTTGTGTGCAGGTTTACAGATTTGTTTTTGCCAGCAAACCTTTTGTAGTAAAGCAAATACTTGAATCCCATATTCCCATATATCTTTTATGAATCCCATATATGTTTTACACAAATGTGTTCCTGCATGCATTTCACAGACAATGCCATGTACCTCTCACTAAACAGCTGGGAAGACCAAACCGGCAAAAGGGAGACAGCGAAAGAAGAAAATAAAAAAGCAGCGAGTCTGGAAACTGTCTTCTAGTAAAGCCAAGAGTGACAGAGCGACGGTGAGAGCCAAGACCACGGAAAGAGGGAGAGAACATTAAAACCAGTAACCTCAATCTCGGAGCACTTATCTCTCCAATCAGTCCATTTCATTCTTCCCTCCAACACTAGCTCGGCCCGCTGCCTGCACACCAGCGGCTGGACAGGACTTGTATTTGACATCTGAGTAATCCTCAGCGATTCATTATCATCTCGCCGTCTCCCCACGCTGACGGAACGTGAAATCACTTTATGAATTAATCACAATGAGGACTGATTTGAACATGTCCGCTCTCCTCACTTAAAGGGAAAATATAGCTAGATTACTTTTCTTACCACTGATTTTAAGGCTATTTGGTGTAAATCACATTATTTCATTAGACTGGGATTTGAATGGCAGCGCATGTTGCTGCGCCGCACACACAAGACTTAAGATTGACTTTGTATTTGAAAGATACATAAGGAGATGTTAATACAATATATATTAAGGCTATATAAGGATATGTACACACACTGAAAACAGACGTGTATAATCAGACAATAAAAAACTCTTCCACCCCACCTGTGTGCAGTCATACACCTATTCATTTCTCTTAACCCTGACTTGAACTTAATCCTAAACTCAACATAAATCCTAACCCATCAGGGTTGACAAACTGTACTCTCTCTGAAGTGTTTTCATCATCTCTCTGTGCTCGTGAAGACATCTTGTCCCCATAACAGCCTTTAACGGCCCCTATTGTCTTTCTCCTCAGCGCTCTGTCTCCTCTCGTATTTTCTCATCTCTATCTACTTTATGATACCCTCTCTATCAAACTCTGTCAAACGCTTCCTCTGTCCATCAGTTTCCATTGCTTCTCATTCCCTCGCTTCTTTCTTATCTGGCGCTTCACAGCTGTCTACAGTGTCATTCACACTTTACTGACGACTGTGCTGCCAGTCGACCTATCTCCCTCTCTCTCGTTCTTTTTCTCCCCTCTCTATCCGTCGACCTAACATTCCTCCCTAAGGGCCCACATTTTCTATCCCATAATTCTTTGCTGTGGCCCTCTGATGATTGCCAATTCCTTGCTGTAGGTCTGAATGCAACGTCCACTTTTCTAAGGTCACGATATACGGTGCTTCCCTGTAAGTGACCAGTGTGAACTTCCTTTAGTTCACTTGTTCTTATTGCTTGAGTACATGTATGTCTGCATATGTGTGAAAGAAGTGTGTTCATGACATCATCAGCCAGCGCTTCTCAAACCACATTATGTAGTGAAACACACCTGTAGATGTCATGTTGGACATGGCCACACATGGTACTGGGATCAGTGTAATTTGATATACTTAACATTTGACAGTCGGTGATGATTCATTGACGGGTCGGGGTTCATGTATCTGCTGGTGTAACAGAAAGACATGTTTTCTCCACATTCCCACAGTCGCTGTTGCAAAGCGGGGCTGTCATATTTTTAGATGTGATTTGAACAAGTTGGTGTTTATGCTGTCGCCTCTCAGAGCGTTGTTGTTGTGATTGTTTCTGTCGTGACTTGCTAGGTGAATATAAAGCTCATGTTTTAATCAAATAAATGATTTACGCCATCTATCAAAATTACCTTAACCCTTACTTGTTGTTGAGCGCCAGTGACTTTTACTAAGCAGGATGTAATTTCAGAACAAGCCTTGGCCATGCATAAAACACAAGCAACACACACAATTGCTTGATAAAATATCAAAATGCTTTTCAGTGGAGTGTAGTCCTGCTGAGAAACAACAAAACTACCCTCCATTGCAGTAAACAAGTCATTAAAGATGTAAACTGTATTGATGATGAATGATGATGACAGAAACGCTTATTACCCAACAAATAGGTATATATACAAATAAAATAATCACACATAATTTAGAGAAATGATTTTACCCTGCGAAGCCATACACTTAGATTATCTCCAATTATCCAACAACGTTCAGCTACACAAACAACAAACAACATTGCATTTAGGAATGTCTTTGATTGCAGAGTTATACATGGGTCTACCTTGTTTCACGGAAAAGCCACAGAATGGAAACCCAGATGTGTAAATGTTTTTGAAATGATAAATATGAAATGTTTATTTACTTTTCAATGTGCTGGGAGCCAGTTTGCTTCTGGTAACACAAGCAGTGTGGTGCTCTTCCAAAAAAAATGGCATCTGCTAATTTATGAATATACTTAGGGCTTCGTTGATCATTATGTCGGCAAAAGAGTGTAAATAAATAGGAAAGAGCGATGAACAAACAATATAAGGGATGACTAAAACATAATGTCTTACATAGTAAAGCTTCCAAACTGGCTGGTTCTATTAAATTGATTAATGGAATATTTTGGTAAAATCATGATCAAACCCATTACGTTACATGTTATATTTTGTGTGAAAAACAAGATATCAACTATGATATGTTTTCATTTTATTGGAGGTTAGGTGCTGGGCTGTTTTGTGGATGCACAAAGTATCATTGTGAGGACGTTCCTGCTCCCAGCCCGCAAAAAGTCAAATCTGATCGATTTTCCCATCTAAGCTAATATCCATATTTCCTAAAAAGTCTAAGTATTTTAACTCTAATGCTTAGTTAGCTTTTGTCCAGCCAGCATCTCACAGGGCTCCTCCAAACCCTAAACCTTTCTCAGTTGGTCGCACCAGCACATGATTTGTTTGCCCCCTTTTCTTTTTGGTAGAGCAGGATATTAATCAATGACCTTGCATGCTGATGAATAGATGTCTTAATTTGCATATCATGCCAGCACTCTCATCACCACTGGTGTCTGAGTCTGAACCTCTCATTGTGTGTCCCCACCAGCCTCCACCTCTATCTCCTCATTTCGCTTTTTAAAATAATCAGCTATAGACATCTTCATTTTTGGAACTCGGCACCAATGTTAATGCACATGAGCATCATGGACCTGCTTAAATGCCACATCAAATATTTTAACTTCAAAAACACAACAGCACTTCCCCCCATCTTTCCCAGAACAGTGCCACAGGTCAAACTTAGCCTTTTTACCTGCAAGGTGTTAATATATGTGTGTTTTGGTTATACGTTGCTGCTGAAATAAGGATTATTGCTGGAAAGTGCAATGGAAAAAGCATATCCCCTTATTTGGGGCAGCTGTGGCTCAGGTGGTCGAGCAGGTTGTAAATTGTAGCGTTCTTACTGTAGTTTGATCCAAATGTTGAAATGTCTTTGAACAAGACGCTGAACCTCAGATTACGTCCAATAAGCAGTGTAGCGCCTTGCATGTCAGCGTATCTGCCAATGCTGCATGTTTGGTGCTGTGTGTAAAACCTGCTGTATAAATGCAGTTTATTTGTTTTTCATTTCCCCTAAAATGACCAGAGAATAATTGTCAGGAAGTGGTCTTGGGCGGTATTACAGCATACCAGGGTAAAACCGCCATGAATTCAGAAACTCTGCTCTACATGATGCAGTGTTGCTGTGCACACCACCAGAGGTTACTCTCTATTTGTGGGGCAGGCAGCTGTGCTCAGAAGCGAACACAAAGGGTGGGGACAACGTTCCAGGACATGTTTGGGGGTACGTCAGGTTTCGTCTTCTTCCGATTGTAAAAGCCGTTTATAGCCACATGATTTTATTCAACAGCTCACTGATGTGTTCCCTTCCCGCTGTGTGCGTCAAGGTGGTCTGACCTTTTAAGGTGGACCAGCTATTCTCATTCATTTTAGTGGCAAGCCACTACTCAGCACACCCTCCCCCGGGACGTCATATATCGTCTACCTCCATGAAATGTCAGCCAGGTATAATGGTATTAAAAAAGATACCCCCCAAGTCTAGCAGAAAGACTCTTGTAGCCATTCACACACACACACACTCACACATATCGCATGCATATGCAGAAACATGAACAGCACCTCCTGACCACAATTGCTCTCCAAATTGAATCGTGGTAATTTGTCTCGGCCATTCAATTGGTTTATGCAAACCTCTATTCCCCAATCACAGGGCTTCTTCCACTTCCTTTGGAATGTTAATTTGGACTGTTGTTGCAGCGGAGAACAAAGGTGAGGGAATCATGCCTGCTCAGGTAATCCTGTAGGTGTCAAACAGGCTCAGCGTTTATTTCCTAAAGGCTCGAGGAGACTAGAGGGAGGGAGACAGACGGACTCCCTCGAAGCAAAGACAGACAGACGGGTAGATGGTTATCGTTAGAGAAGCATACAGACCGACAGACGGAGACACAGACTGAACGACAGAGAGAGAAAATGAGTGCGATAATAAAAATCTTCACAAGGATACAGACAGATAATATTATGTGTGCAAGAGTGAGGAGAAAGGTGAGGAGAGATGACACAGAGGAGAGACGAGACAAAAACAAAACTATGCAAAACCGAAAAGGTAGAAAAATGGCAAGAAATGGCATACGTTGTAGAGAATGAACTGAATTACATCTATTGCTCAGTTAGATTTAATTCATGTTTCTAACATCAGCTACATTAATTAGCAGCAATCTCGGAGCTATTGTGCCCTTCCCCAGTGTCATTCAGCCTTCTCACAGCCACTTTGATACTGAAATGAAACAGCCTTCAGCAGGATTGTGTCCATTATACCACAGAGGCTTGCTGCCATTCAGTCAAAATTGCATACTCAAGCTCCTTTTTTTGGGTTAAGCTGGCTCTGTCTAGGTGGGTGATGCATGTTGAACATGTCTGAGATGATGCTTGTGTACATGGGGATGTGAATATTAAAGCTTGCAAAACTCAAAGGCGTGTTACTCACAGAAGAATAGCTGCTCCACCTTAAAGGTCAGCCCACCTTAAGTGAGCCTAACCTGCTGTTGGCGCTAGTTTTGGGCTAACCCCCTTCACCACCTTTAAAAAAAAACAAAAAAAACTAATTGCCTCGTTAACTCATCACAAAAGAAAGAAGCAGTTGTTCATCAACAGTCGGTCTTAGTTTGCGGTCAGAAGTCAATGACTATTAAAACGTCTGTCAACTATTTTGTCAATCAAATATGTTTTCAAAACGTGTGAATCACTGCAACCACGAGGGGGTCATTGAGCAAGCAGTCATACATGAGCACAGCAAATATTTGGCTGATGAGTCCAACAGTACGAGAGACTAGCCATGGACAGACAGAAAGATACAGATATCACACACACACACACACACACACACACACACACACACACACACACACACACACACACACACACACACAAACCGGCAAAAATGACAAAAATGACAAAAGAAGGGGGATACACACAAAATGAGTGGTCTTAACAGAAAAAAGGTTTTATTAACTCACACAAATCAGAAACAAACCGTGATCTTGACACCGGCCCAACTGGTGCCTCGGAGCAGAGAAAGAAAGAGAGAGAGAGAGAGAGAGAGAGAGAGAGAGAGAGAGAGAGAGAGAGAGAGAGAGAGAGAGAGAGCACAGACCTGAGGGCCGATTAAGTCACCTGATGACCTTCTGCCACACCCACCTGCACACCTGCAGGGACAACGACCAGTGGCAGAGAGGGTCGTCACAACACACACACACACACACACACACACACACGCACACAAACAACCAAATATAAAGAGATAAAAACCGACACACACAAAAGCTGCACAGATAGGCTCACAAATCCACATGCTAATTTCTACCCATCGACAAATACAAGGGGATGAACACGCACTAATGCTCTTGTTTCTGAGGAAACACACATTACCCTGTGATTCAATGCACTCGGTGTTCCAGTCGGTTAAGGGCGACTGTGCAGCTTACAGTGATACGTCGAGGTAGAGCTAAAGAAAGAAATCCTAATCTTAGCATGTCACAACACTAATTTCACTGGCTGGCAGCCAATTATACAAGTACAATAAGTGAGGAAGTTTAATTTAATACAAATGCATGCCATCTCTTAAATGTATGTAATAATAGTACTTTGTGGACTGAAAAATAAAAAAGTCAACATGCAGCAGTTGCAAAATGTGCACACACCATGGTGGATCTGTGTGTAGCAGCAAATCATTGATGTGTGTTTAAGTATGATTTTGTTTTTAACATGCATGTACCACATCATCACATTTTAGCTTGTTTTTAAATACATCTTGCTAATTTGTGGATGGTATTTCGCTCATGTTTACACTAATCTAAATCCATAAAAGATATAATACACCATCTGGGCCTTTATGTAATACTGGCTATAATATGTCTGCTAAGTGATTTCAAATTCTGGATAGTGAGACAAGACTAGGGATCAGCAGCAATTTAGTCTGGGCTTTTGTTTTACGGCTATTCACCATAATAGAAAGAAATGTGTGCAGTGCAGTGAGACTAATATGCAGTTCTTTTGAATCGGAGTCGTAACAGTGTGGCTTAGTGCAACTGCTGCATGTGAATTATTTATGGATGCTGGAATTTCCACCCATGCTATAAAACACTGCATAAAAAAAGCCTTTTTTTATTTGACAAAGCTGCTTGTATTTGATTGCAAAATCTTCCCGTCAAAGGTAGGGTACCAAGAATAGCACTCCTGATTTCATAACTGATGACACACGTTGGCCTCAGTGCCACTGTTCAATATGTCAAGGACACACACACACACACACACACACACACACACACACACACACACACACACACACACACACACACACACACACACACACTACTCTGTTCCTCTCCCTTTAGAATCTCTTACAATGACTGACACTATTAATCCACTTTTGTTCACACACTACCCCGCCTCTCCTCCACTTCATTGTCTTTTAACCTCATTTTCACTTAGCTGACATTTCTACTGTAACAATGTCCTATTCAAAAAAGATAATTATTAAAGTATCCCTGCACAAACCTACCTCCATTGCGTAAGTCTAACATTCAGCCTTGATGATTAAAAGAAAGATGAAAAAGTCCAGTGCAGCTAACTTGTTCAATCTAGTTCACATATTGTGTTCGGCTACCAATGTCAGCAATATGTACACTATTCAATATGTTTAGCCTCATACTGATTTACAGTGAATTGTGTGTATCCTTGAAGGACGTGTGCCGCAGCCAAACCGCCTCACTTCGCCACCCGGCGCACACATGCACAGCCTCACACAGTCAATCCTCTCCCAGCCTTTTCTCCTGTGATCATGTCACACCACTCACTAACCAATATTCACACACCCTGCTGAAAAGAGTGCCTCGGTTAAAATTTACAACCCCATGCATCTTAAGCTTGTATGTTTATTGCCTGAAATGGCAGGATGAAATCTAATTCATTACAAGGCCCTACATCATTCTGAGCTGCCTGCCAAGGGCTTTATGTTCACGCTGCCGCCAGCTCAGCTTCCCAAGGAAAGCAGGAAATAACATACGGTGTGTTTGTGTGTGTGTGTAGGTGTGTGTGTGTGTGTGTGTTCTTTTTTTGTTTAGCATGTTAATTTTTAGGCCTCCATGACAAGTGTCAGGCGAGGGCCGTTAGCAGGGGTTCGTATGTATTTTCAGCCTGGGACCCTGAGAAATGTAGTCTCTCTCTGTGGTACCCGGGCTCATTAAAACATATTGCTTTTCTTGCCTCTTTCCCATTTTGGATCCAGACCTGGAGCAGCGGCGGCAGCAGCCAGGCCCGCTCTGATACCGGCTGAATGTGTAGCACATTATGAGTTATGAGATGCAGTACAGTTTGGGATTAAATTCGCTGCGTTATCTTTTTTTTTACACGATGCAGGCTTGGTCTCGCCTGTGATGAGGCGCTCTCGCTACAAGACGGCCGGGGAGAGAAGTGTGTGTGTGTGTGTGTGTGTGTGTGTATCGAGTTCTCTCTTTCTCTTCCTCCATCCCGTCCTGTCTCAGTCCATATCACCCCTCATTCAAGGCTTTCACCCCTCTCTCTCTCTCTCTCAAACCAACACCTCCACTTCATCCCCCTCTCCTCCTCCTGCTCTGTATCATCTCTCCGTCCTTCCTTCACGCTCTGTGCCAGTACTCTAGATTTTCACACTGAACTTCGTAGAATGGAATTACAGCTCCAGACAGATTTCCAAAAAAATCTTCACTTCCTCAACCCTCCATCTTTCTCTCCTCCATCTCTCCTGGTGTTGCAATCCTCCCTCTGCCTCCCCATCTTTCTCTTCTCATCGTACACCTTTCTTATACTTTTTACCTCTCCTCACACTCTCATCCCCCTCCTCCCCCTCCTCTATTTTTTAGACCTCCCATCCTCCTCTCTCCCCACTGCAATAAGACTGACAAGATAAGAGATTGCATTTCTCCGCTCAGCAGTCCGAGCTTGAAGAGGGTGTCATGTTTAAGGAGGGGAGTACCTGACATTGCACATCAAACCTTTGTAACATTTCAATGGGTTTCCCATTTCTCCCCACCACATCTTGTCAGACATCAACCTATTATTGACAGATTGTGGATTAGAGGTGGAAGGGGAACCCAGGGCTTTCAGCAGATTGCTGCTATCTGTGTTTGCTGATATCTACAGTACGGAGCGCTGTGG
This sequence comes from Cottus gobio, assembly GCA_023566465.1. Taxonomy (NCBI): domain Eukaryota; kingdom Metazoa; phylum Chordata; class Actinopteri; order Perciformes; family Cottidae; genus Cottus; species Cottus gobio. The sequence continues at coordinate 21,293,370 of CM042220.1, read as the reverse complement.
GACAAACGCTTGAGGAGGCAATAGGATTTTCTTTGCTTGGATGAGTGTGTATAAGCGATGTCAGGTTGTTGTACAGTGTGATCTCAACAATAGGTACACGCTTGGAAGTGGGCTGAAGGGAAAAAACAATCGGGGGTGGAAGGATGGAAAGCATCAGAGCAGCAACACATGAAAACAAAAGCTGACGGGGAGAATGTAGAAAGGAAATGTCTGATGGAAAATACTGGCAGAACAGGCTTCTCTCCAAAATATCAATTTAAAGTTCACCGATGAACAGATGAAACATCTACTATGATAAGACAATGTCAACTCAAGTTTCATTTAGTCACAAGTTCTTGAGCTTTCAACCGTAGAGCCTGTTGTGCAATAACTTGTCACCAAGGGGGATAGAAAATGATAATGATGAGACATGAGACTGTAATAATGTGGCTTTGAAAATAAGTTAGAAAATGTAGGCGTTAGGTAACGTTAGGAGTAGGGATGGCATTGTTCGGATTTGTATCAATACTAGTACTCTTATTACTACTGCTCATCGGGTTGGGTTCCTTATCGATACTCTGATCGGTCTTTCTTGAGCATCAACAGCAGCAATGTTTAAATTTCTCAGTATTTTATACAAAGCTAATTGTAATACACTTGTTCTCCCTCTCCTGTGCCGTCCTTCCTTAAGGGACTTGTGAGTCATGGGGGCTGGGCTGGGTCATGGCTGCAGCCTCAGCCCAACAATCTACAAAAAATTCCAAAATCCCTAAAATACAATTGCAGCTAAATAATTAGCTCAGCGATTAGCTTTCATCTATTAGCCTGTTCTTACTATCAAACTCTGTATGGCATCTCTAACGTCGGCTGCTCGCCAAACAGTAGAAAACTGTGCATTTCTGCAGATACATTTTATTCTTGCCTGCCAAATGTTTTAATAAATTGCTGGTTTTATTACATTTCAGACAATGAGAGTTATCAGCATCTACTGGAGTGAAATATAATCATAATTTAGATCTTTTACTTTTCTCTGCCAGAGAGTGGTTTGCAACGCTGCTTCTTTTCCACATATTTTACTCCATAACTTCTAAAGTAGCAGAGCCGTGAACTCCGGACCTTTTTACTATTGTATAATCAGTTCCTTTTTAAAACAGAGTTTCAGGGAGCATCTTAGGAGTGAGTGAAAATGTATCCAGGTTGGCTTAGCTAAACATTTTATTATATAGTGTGTCAAATAGGTAACTTTCACACTTTCAGTGTACTTGGTGCTCTGCTGTTCCATTTCTTCAGACAGACGGCCCAGAGTACGCAGTAACCGGACGGTACATTACCGTTTTTACTCCAAATTTGTGCCAGACAACTGACATATTTATTTCGGTTGCATTGTTGCGCATTTTAGTTGATTTTACTGGCACTGGTATTACTTTTGACCAGATCAAAAACATAGTTCTTCATTCTTTAACTAAACCAGCAAAGTCCACCTGCTTTGTCCTACTTAACTAGTCATTTTTAGGAGATAGAGTGACCTTTTTTCTTACATTACATTGATTAATTTAACAAGAAAGGGGCGTCTTTGATTTCCCAAAGATGAGAACAACCATGCAGAACATATGGAGGTGTATATTGTATGTGCAGAATTAGCAAACTGCCATTAGTTGTAAATGTGTGTGATATTTGTCAATGCAGTTTACTTTGTACATTAGAAATGTTCTTTAGTTAAAAAGAAATATATATATACAACAAGTACGGTAGCTTAGCGTAAGTTGTCTTTTTCTTTCTTTTTCAACAGTTCAGATGCCCCCAGATGGCCTGAGTGTATCAATATTGTATTTGCCTCAACTGCAACTTTAAGGACAAGCTCTGCAGCTTATTTCCACTTCCATTCCACCACAGCCACCGCCACATTCATACTGGAGGGAACTTGTGACGACTGAGATTGTGACAAATAATGCCCGGTGCCCACATGTGTTCTTGCGCTTTACTCGTCTTCCTTCTATCCTCGAAACCAATTTTCCTCACTTCATTTCTTTCTTCTTTCTTTATCCCCTTAATGTATCCTTTTTCTTTTCTTGCTTCCTGATTTCATATTCCTTTTCCTTTCTACCTTCTATCCATCTCCCGTCCCCACTTACCTCCACACCTTCCTCTCTCCTTTAGGCCACTCACAATATGTCCCCCACTCCGCACCCCACTCTCGCTGTTTACCAAGCATCCACTCTGTCATCTGCACTGAGACTGATGCTGCACGGGCGCCATCCCTCTCCACAGTGTCACCACTCCGCCTTCAAAATTCAATCATTTAGTGAAACTGCAGTCATGCACCATATCTCATCTCCACTATCCTGGCTCTGACTGAGAGGGACCATTGGCATGGCCTACTGATGCCCTGCCTAGATATTAAATAGTTTGGACACTTGAAGCATTTCAACTCTGATGTGTTTTGATAGGTTTCACTGGTCTCTTTGGGATGATAGTCACATAGCTTTTTTTTTAAAAAGTTTTAAACGTCGGGTTTCTGTTGAGCCAAACTCAAGCCGAACCGATCCGGGCTGTGACACCTGAGACTGGATGTTTATTACTCGGCTGCTTAAATATGTAACAATGTGAACTGATCACCCTTTATATTTGTTTAAAATGGATTTGGCCAATGGTAGGTTTACGCAAGACAGATAATAAGGTTAAAAATTGACTGAATGCACACGGTCATAGAACACCATTCATTTCATGTAAATGACTTTCCTTGTGTTCAGCAGAAAGATCGCCAAAACTGTTGACTAACTTGTTAACCAGCAAAACAATAATTGGAAGGGAAATGTCTATCCTGTCTTTCCCTATTCCCCTACTGATTTCAAATGAATACATTTCTTTCATTGATTTCAATTTCCCCTTATGGCCCTCCTCTCTCCTCGGGAAGCTAAAATTCACTTTCCGCTAATTGCGATCAGTTTTTTGTTTTCCCAAACTTTGATTCTCAAAATGTTTTCAACCCACCTGCCTACCTACTATGGCTCTCTCATTTCCTTCCCTGACCTTTTACCCTCTGCTTATTTCTTCTCTCTCTGGGGTACAGGCCAGGGTTGCACTTGCCCTTTCCGTGTTAGTTTTCTATGCGTGGACAAGCTTTCATGTCCTCGGGCTCTGTGATGGGATACTGGCTCACATAGCGATCGAGTGAGCTATGTGCTTTTCTCTCCCTTTGGCTCTCGGTTTCGTATTCCAGGCATCTCAGATTTGGATCTATGTCTTAAAGGAGTCTCTCTTGTCCTTGCCCTCTAGAACAACACACAGAAGCACTTTCTGATCTGACGCCCCTATCGGCAACATCATTTGCTAATGCTACCCCTTGCTGTACAGATTGTAAAGCCCTTTCGAGGGACATTTCCCTCATACCGTACACTACCTTTTCTCATTTACAGTGTCAACAGAACGCAGCTGCTGCTGGCTGTTGGTCTTCTGTTGTAAAATATAAAGTTAAAAGTAACAAAAGATCCTCTTGAACCTCTTGAACTCTAAGATGGATTCTATCCTAGACAGGAACATGACTGTCCTGACCCGACAGGACTGGAGGGTTGTTTAATTTAGCCTCAGATGATCCTTTTCTTCCTGACCTGTATCCTAATCATAGGCAGCAGATCAGAAAATGCCATATGAGCCAATATTTTTTTAAATATGCCTGTTCTGTTTTTAGGTATGTGTGATTACCACACAGTGTTAAAGATGGACACTTTACTTGATGCAAACTTCACAATAAAAAGACCACTGTAAACATACTGTAACTTAACCCTAACACTGAGGCAGACATTGCTCTCACAAGCTCCTTCTGTGCTCTCATCTCATCCACACATTTTCTTTAATACATCTGTCTACCCTAAAGTATGTCTGCAGAGCCAGAGGTAACAGTGAAGGCAGAGGTGTTAATAGAAAGAGGCAGGCAACACTTTAAACCGGTTCTCCTTCTCACATGGATGCATTCTGAGTGAAGATATTGCCACAGTCATCATCATCTTCAGATATTTTACTGCAGCTAACTATCATTTTGCCCTGATCATTAAGGTCATATTCCCACATACATTTCTAAGCGATCACATTACATTAGTCCTTAATATAGTAATGATTAGTAGCCGTTGACCCACATTGAATTTTAAGACTGAATAAATCTTTGGGTGAAATTAAGTGAAATTATTTTTTTATCATCCTGAAATACCCAGACCAGCTTTGTCCTTTTAAAGTCAAAGCGTATAGGTCTGGGACTCAAGGAATCACTGTTGAGCCTTCTGGAGGTGTCGGGGGTCTAATTCAACGAAAGATCTGTGAAGAGAAGTGACAAATTGATAATATCCCGGCATGCAAGAGCTTGAGTGTGTGGCTGGCACATTCAACACTGTAACATTGAGATAAGGTGTCTGGTGAGTAGTGCTGCACGTGTGGTGGTCCTGTGGAGTTATTACTTGTTTTTGCCTGATGCCCTCTAGTCACCAGTCAGGACATCATTCCTTCGGCATCTGAACTGGGATTCTGTATGTGCATGTCCTTGGATGATTGCACAAAGGATTATAACATTAAATCCTGTGTATCCTATATATTTTGGCTTTTCTTTCTTGTCCTTCCTCAAATGAAGGACTGTTTATTTTTCGATTATTAGCTGATGTGTAATGGAAGCTACTAAAAAGTTTTGGATTGGCTAAATAAGTCCAAGTATCCAGGAGCTGCTCAAAAGTCAGACTTAGTCGTGTCTTGTACAACGCGTTTCACAATACAGGGAAAATAATCAGGCGCCCATATCCAGAATTATTTACATTATGAAGAGCAGTTCATCAATATAGGAGCATCCATTTGGATTCAAGCATTCGAATGCAAGCTGGCAATATAAAGGGGGAGTGAGGGCAACAACAGTTGAGTGGCAGAAGGTGGTAAGAAAATTATTATTATTATTGGCCAGAAGTATGCATTCAAAAAAACGTAATTAGCTAATTTTATATTTATAAATCATTCTATTGATTGAAATCATTCAATATAATTGCGGTCATAATAAATCTACTTAATGTGTAAAATGCAAAATCATAATCGTATTATTCCTGAAAACCCCCTCTCGTCCTTCCTTTCCTTTATCATTCATTTGTTATTTTATTCACATTTTATATTCCTGTGAATGTCTTTTTTTTCCCCATTTCTCAGTCCTCCAGGCCTTCTACCCCACTACGAGGGGGTAATATGTGTCACTAAGGCAATGCCTATGAGCACAGTCAGAATCAGAGACAGATAAGAAGGCAACTGTGCTGTGAGCCAGGTGTCAAGAGTGAGCTGTGATTGCCAGGTTAAAAAATAGCCTGGAACCACAATACATGTGGTGCATGTATGGTGTGATGACACACACACACACACACACACACACACACACACACACACACACACACACACACACACACACACACACACACACACACACACACACAGTATCTTGTGAAAAGATAGTAATATCTTTGAGGGAAAATGAAGGTTATGATATTGTAACCCCAGATCTAAGAGTACATTTGAAGCCCAATGGACATTAGAGGGAAATTATTATTGTGTGTGTGTGTTTGTGCGTGCGTGCGTGCGTGCATTGGTCATCAAAAGTCCAGTAGAGGGTGGAGCCTGTGTGAGTTATAACACAGGAGTGCCCTCTGCATCCAGCTGACTGTAACAGATGACTTAAAGCGTCTTGCTCTGCATGTTTGGAGCATGTTTCCTATCTGCTGGTCTGTGTATTTGCTGCAGGCTTGTCACCTTCAACATGGCTCATGCTGAGATGTTGAAAGTGAAGGCAAAGACAACATCTGTGGGTGAGTTTCAGTGTTAAAGGCTAACGGCACACAGGGGTCACAGAGTGGCAGGTCAGATTATGTTATATATGACACACACCGTTCTGAGAGTATGTGCTTGTACAATTTAGTAAAGAGACCGGCATTCTGTTTCTGTCCAAAGTGACTGAAATCTTCAGTAAGATTATTTAGTGTGAGGCTCAGCATGAGTTTACCTGAACATCAATCTTATTTCTGAAAAGACTTTACCAGTGACACTGTTCATTTGCATTTATGTGTGTATGTGTGTGTGTTGGCAGGCCGAGCACGTTAGTAGGTAAACAAACCAAGAGAGACTCGGGTCTCTCCTTTGTCGTAAATCAGATTGAAAGTGCTTAGTCACTGACACACACACACACACACACACACACACACAGACACGCGTGAGCACACACACAAACACACATCTGCTCAGTGTATCAGGTGGCAACAAGCTGTTTGTGGACCCAAATCATCAGGGATTGGATGTTATATATACTTTTTTAAATCACATGTGTGTGTGTTGGGTGTTTGCAGGAGAGTGTTTGAAGTTGTATATTTATAGTTAAATATAGTTAAGCGAAAAATAAGTCCATGAGAATTGTGTATTAGTGCGAACAAATATATAAAAAACACAGAAAAAGGAAATGTGTATCTCACACATCTTGTATCATCTTTTATAAATCTTTGTCGGTGTCTCCTCGCCTCACTCAGTCTGCATGATGCATAGAGAAATATGGCCGGTGACTGTGGCGCTGTTGTCAAGGTCCTTGTCATCTTTTACTTTGTATTATTTACATTTTTTTCTAGCTTGGAAAAACTTTAGACCTGAATGATCAGTTGGCCCTGGAATAACTTTTTCTGTGGGGACATTTGCACAAATACGCTCACACAACACACACAGTTAAGCAAGCACAAGCACAAAGGTTTGTATAAGCTCTGCTTTATACCTGCTGAACAACTTTGATCAAATCAATGATGAAACGCTATGGCAAGATTTGAACTGAAGGGGTGGAAGGTATGATATGGAGGGCGGGGAGGTAATAAAAAGGGCAAGAAAAGATGAAAAGAAGATGAGAATGAACCTAGTAACAGGTGAAAATGTATGAATACTAAATAACATTTTATAGCACGGTAGCATACTAACTCTACAACAAAAGCTCTCCATTTTAGATCAGCATTTTTCTTTTAAAATGTGTTGGTAGTTGTCAGACTATAGACAAATCCACTGCCAATACAAGGTCTTAATACACATAACACCTTGATGCACTATATTTTAATTGCAAATGTGTAAGCTTTCAGAAACAGGCCCTCGGAGCAGAATAAGTACTTGTATTTGTTTGCTGGTGTGGAGCTGTCCATGGTGCTGATCTGCTTCACTAGCGTTATGTTTAGCACAATTTCTCTGGCTTACATTAGAACACTCTGCACCCTCCGATGCTCAAAGGGAGATGAAGTCTGAGATGTGCAGATGAGAAACATTCTGCAACACGGAGCTGTACCCCTTTACCTTTAGGGTAGCTAAGGGAAACACAGCTACAAAGTTCAACCAAAGTTCAAACAGGTTTGACTTCTAGTTCCAAAACGAACTCCATGTCGAAAACGAGCCAGGGGTTTCTTCAGGGAGTTCACAGAAGCGCGATGCTGTTGAAATCTCGACTCCACGATCTTTTCAAATCAGCAATCTCGCCTCTTTACTCTGAGGAACTGTGCCCTAATAGAGTCAGAAGACTGTGGCAGCATTGCTTCCCAGAAATATGTATTCATGTGTTTGTTTGAGTGAGGGAGTTTCTATTCATGCATGCGATTATGTGTGTACACTTTCGCTCCTCCACAACTCTGCTCGGTGTTGCCGCTGTGAAAATGATAGCCCCTCTTCCCATTCAGCCATGCCCAGTTAAATTAAGGGGTAGGCAACTAGTTATCATCTGTTTGCATGACTGAATGTCACAAATAGTGCCAACACGCTGTCACTCAACCCTGTAGCTTTGAGTTTGCCACTGAGGCCTCTGCAACTCATTTATTGTTGCAATGATGAATAGATGATATGGGGAATGTTCAAGAGGGACAGTGGAGGGAACATGGCGTAGGAGGGAAAGCCGAGGGCGGGGGAGGCTAAAAGAGGGGAGGCGCCTGTGTGTAGAGCAAGAGCATGAATGAGAGTAAATGAGAGTATCCAGTCAGATAACAAAAGGCTATGAATAATGGTTGAGAGACAAGTGAAGGGAAAAATAATCCCAGCAAGAGGTAAAGGAGTTCATTATTTGTTTAAAGTTGGGAGCGGGTGTTGAGATGAAAAGCAGGAACTTTGAGGGTTTATGTGGGATGAAAAGATGTTTTAGCTCTTTCTATCTTGAAGCCATGCGTCAATCAAAACAACATGTCATTAATCCCGCCCACATGATCACATCATCTCTATGTGAACCTCCTGCTGGGCACGTGTCTTGTGCCTCGTGCCCCACTTTGATGTGTAATCTCTCTCTGTCTGTGCAAATGTGTAAAAAAAAGCGCCTACCTATAGCTAACATAAATGTATGGGGAGATAGAGAGAAAGAATGAGTAAAGGTGGTGAGAGAGGCTTCAGGGGAGAAGGAAGAGCAACCAAAAGGGAAGGAGACTATAGAGAGAAGTAACAAGAAAGACATTTAGTTGTTTAGTAATGAGAGAAGCTTTCCCACAGGGAAAGACACACACACATGCTCACAAACAGCAAAGTATAAACACACATTCAGATGTATCGTTTCATAATGGAGAAAAACACACACTGCCTCAATACTGAACATCTGTAACACACATTACCTCTCTGTGAGCGGTTGAATTGTTTCGAAAATGTTTGAAAGCAAAGAAGAATGGCGTGTTTGTGTGTGTGTGTGGGTGTGTGTGTGTGTGTGTGTGTGTGTGTGCGCATATGTACCCTCTTAAAAGTAGATTTAAGCTGTATTGCTGTGAGAGGAAATCTCTGTCCTGGGAAATATTTTCAAAAGAGCTCTGTTGTATGGTTGTGTGTGTTTGTGTGTGTGTGTGTGTGTGTGTGTGTGTGTGTGTTTACTTTGTAGGGCCAGAGCGACCAATTAGAAACCCTCCATGAAACTGTTGGGAGAGTTCAGGATGAAGAAAACTCACATAAATGTCTCTGTTCATACAAACTGTGTATGAGTGTTTATGTGTTTATGTGTTTGTGTGTGTGTGTGTGTGTGTGTGTGTGTGTGTGTGTGTGTGTGTGCGGCCTTTATCGCTCCCTTTCACATCCCTTTCTCTTTTAATTCATTTTTGTATTTTCTCTCTCAGACTCAGCTTCTTTCTCTATTTGCTCAGATGCATTTTGGTGTTGCACTTGTGGGAGTCTTGGCTCTGTTAAGCTAGTCTATTCATAATATTCTTGGATTTCCTATACAAAACATGTGTTGGCCAACCTGTACCGCCTTTAATTCTTCCTTTGGCAAAAAAAAAAACAGCATGCAGAACTATATAATTATGTAGTTACAATTTAAATGAAGCTCAAGTGTAAGTTCAGTAAGGAAGCACACTTTTCTCTCCAGTTCATTCATAAATTCAGTCTCCTAGTCTCACAGCGATTACTCCATCAGCTGATTGGGGGCGTGTCTGTGGAAAGAGCCAACCAATCTGAGTCGGAGCAGGTCGGTAAGCCAATCACAAAGTGAGTGTCAAACTTTTAAATATGTTCTCCTCTCTGGTGCTGTCAGTTGTCATTTCAGCTCAAACCGATGCGACCCTCCTCCATCCCAGGCTCCTCCAGTCAGCATCAGTCCTGCTCATCATCATCATCATCATCATCGGGTTACAGCAACGCCCTTCTTCACCACCACCACCAGTGTCTGGACTGCAGGGGGATTCTGCCCAGATATTCGCATCGCTCCCCCATGCTTATCCTAATTCAGGATGGAGTCCAATCGCCAAAGACTTTGCACTATTCAAATATATGTAATTGTAATAAATTATTGTTAAACTCTAAAACCAGTCTGATGCTTTATTGGTCTGAACTACATACGCTAGAATATATGAACCCTTGGTTAGTTGGCAAACTACTTACCCTTATGAAGCTCTGTAATTTTAAACTCATAATTATGGTTGAATATAGAGACGGGGCAGGGACAAGACAAAACAAAACAAAGACTGTGTGTGCGTGTGTGTGTGTGTGTGTGTGTACATGTGTGTGTTAAGAGTTCAACAGACGCAGTCTGATTAGACTGCAGTTTTTGCTAGCTGTTTATCCCCATTACTGCTGCCAAGGAGCTTACCAGCTAAATTTGGCAAATTCTGGTCCCCTAAACAAATTACTCGCTCTATTTGAGGAGTAAAATCAAATTAAGAAATTAGCACAGATCCAGCACTGTAACACAGACAGTAATACTATTAGCCCTTAGTTTAGATTTCATCGTTATTCCATCACCTAAACTCAGGGATACTGATGCTTATCTTTACCTTGTCAACTGTAAGTATACTCTTAAGTTTTGATTAAATAGCAAAATGCATTTGTACCTGCGGAATCTTGTTAAACAAACAATGGGCCGCTGTGTCTCGCTTTCTGTTCTCTAGCTAATGTTCTCCTTCTCCCGCCTGAAGGCTAATTGTTTGGGAAGTCCTGCATCACTAATGCAGGAGAAATGCAAGGTGGCTGAATGCTTCTGCAGCTGTAGGGCAGTGAGCACCTGCTGTAATTTTAAAGCACGTCTTCAAGACACATTTAGTGCTTATGTTAATGAGTTTAAAGCATACAAATTGAAAATGGTCCTCACAACAAAATCAAATACTCTTCTTTGATTAAATCATTGCACTCTTTCTCCACTGGTTTCTAATTTATCTTACTGATAAGGCCATTGGAAACTTTTATTTCCTTTTGCCCACCATCCATTTTTCAAATGATTTTTATCTCATTAAATCCTGATTATTTCCTCATTCACACGGGTCTATTTTAAAAATTACAAAAGCTATAATATACAGAAAACCCTTGTGAAAATAAATAATAAGGCAATATATGTCTTAGTGGTATATTGGTTTATGATAGTACACAGAAAAAAAATAAAAAAACTTGATTAATGTGCATTAAAAATGATTAATGCACATTAGTTTGAATTAAGTGTGGTCAGCATGTACAGTATTTGCACAAGCCGACGTATGGACATTCTGCAGGTCCTGCAGGTGAAAGGATTTTGGCTCCAGCACTTGATTGGTCCACATGTTACTGCAGACCTTTGGACAAAAGAGGAGGGAAAATAATGGACGATAAAAGGATGAACGTAGGAGTAGAATACAGACTGCAGGAAAATATTAGGTATCAAAGTGTGATTAACGTGGGAGTGTGAGTGAAACAAAACAGCTGTAGGAAACAAAAAAAAAGGTGACGCAACAAGTTAAATGATTGGGTCAGTGTCACACCGTGACAGTGGCTCCTCCCCCTTCCTCGTGTGTCACCTGATCCCCAATTGTTTCCACCTGTGTCCTGTTATGTCATGTGTTTATAATCTGTGCTTTCTCCCTTGTCTGGTGCCGAAGTGTTTTCGTCTATGGTCGGATCCACCCAAGCCAAGCCCACAGCCACGTTGCCCGCTAAAGTCTGTATCCACGTTTATATGCCTCGTTCCAGAGTGATTTTCTGTTTACGTAGTTCGTGCGATATATGCCCCGTTACAGCTTTTCCTCTGTTGGAGTGATTTTGTGTTTTCCTCCTGTGGAGTGAGTTTTGTGTTTTCCTCCTTAGGGAGTGATTTTGTGTTTTTCCTCCGTTCGGAGTGAGTTTTGTTTTCCTCCGGTGGAGTGAGTTTTTGAGTTTCATTGTGAACGCTGTTTTGAGCTCATTAGGAGCGTTTTGATTTGTACTTTGTATAAAATAAAGACCTGTTCCCTGATCCCGCTGCGTCTGCGTCCTCCTACGAGTACCGGCCTGACAGTCAGAGTGCAAATAATGAGGATCAATCTCACACAGAGAGATACAGACAGGAGCAAGTGAGAGAAGGGAATTCACCGGCCATATGTCACCCGCTTCTCCCTCTTCCCATTCATTTCTTTTCTTTCCCTACTTACATTTAAACTACCATCTCTAGCCATCTTTCTTCTTTCTGTCGCCCTCCCTGTTTCTCCCAATGCACTCTCACCTGAGCAAGATTAATCGTTCCAGTCAAATCACATTACCTCCCAGCCCAACTCCCAACTCCGTACACACACACACACACACAGGGAGATGGATAGAGCGAGAGAGAGAGAGGACCTGTGAGCCAGAGCCATGGGGAGATGGGAGGATGCAGGGTGGGGGTACTGATGGAGTTCAATGCATGGATGGTCTGCTCATTAAACTCATCACATTATTTTAGCCTTGTGCTTTATTACACTTAACTGGGACACTAAGAACTCAGTCAAACACACACATTCACACATATTTCTGAACAAGCATCCATCCCAAACTGCGGGTTTGCCATAATGTGCTTATGACGTAGCATGTTTAATTTGAAGAAGAGGATGATTCATGGCCCCTCGATAACAATGCTTCATCATATGCAGCACCTATGGCATAAGGAGGGGGAGTGCAGGGCTGGAAAACTGTTGTTAATGGGATGTTAATCATCTCATAGCCTGGGAAATAGGCTAACGGGCACCACCCCTCATGCAAATGTGTTTACATGTGCATGTTTATTTCTGTTTACCTGCATTTGTGTGTGTGTGTACGTGCGTGGTGCAAGAGTGTGTGTGTGTGTGTGTGTGTGTGTGTGTGCGTGAGAGGGTGAATATTGATCTATCTCTATGTGCTCCATCACCCTGCCAAGCATAATAAGAAAGAATGGGACACTAAGCAGGTGCTCTCCCTTTGCTGATTTATAAAACATATGCACTGGGGTAAACACCTCAATCACTTAAAGGGGAAAGGCTTGGTGAATTAATCAAATGTACATGCTATAGGGATAATATATTCCTAGTTTCTATGCATATGACCTCTTGAGATATTTGCAATATGATTTTCTTTTTTTTTAAGGTGTGGAGAATGAATAATCTGTCCTTGGTAAAAAGGAATCAATGTGTAAGCTAAATGGGGTCAAATTAGCCAAGAAGGAACTAGAACTAGGACTAAGACTTTGATACGAATGTGACTTTATATTTTGGTCTTCACACAACTAAAAACAAAGCGAATGGTCTATCTTATGCAATCATTTCAAATTTTCTTAATTTTCAGCCCTTTTTTGTGGATGCTCGTCAGGTCCGAGGGTGTTTGAGTGTGTTTGAGTGTGTGTGTGTGGTTTATTTCAATTAGATATGGACTCTAAGGGTTACTCTGGTCCGATGCTGTCCACTGTAGAAACTATTCTCCTTTGTTATCTGAGAAAGAGGAAGACCTTTCTCGCACCTTCATTTTTTTCCACTCCGTCTCACACTGTCCTCCTGTCTGAGTTGTTTTTTCATCTCTTGAATCCGTTTGGTCATTTCTCCCTTCTCATTCCACCCTAAGCCTTTTTCCTCCTTCGCTAACTGCCAGCATTCGTGTTTAATTCATTTTTATTTTTCCTCTCACCACTGTCATTGTTTCTGTTTACTTATTTTGTGCCGTCTCTTTCCCCTTCTCCACTACCTGCAACACAAACACCTTTCTCTCTAACTCTCTCTCTCTCTTTTCCTTCCCTGTATTCCACCTCTGACACGACTGCCATCACTGCTCAGACTCTCATAAACCTGCCAATCAATCGGAGGTAATACAGTTTTATATGACATATGTCCCTGTGTCATTGGCCTCTGATAGACAGAGCTACACCCACCACGGGCACTTTGTAAAATGAAGAGGGCCCTCGGGATGAAAATAGTTAATGCTATATAAATCAAATAGATGATTGTATTGCCTTCTGTAATTTCTTTGTGCGTACACATGCAATGCTGAACGCTGCACTAGCTAGGAAGGAAACAAACTTAAAATCGCCACAGCGAACTTCAATCTACAGGTGAATGTTAGGTGTTTACACAACGCCTCTGAGACAGGTGCCCTCCTTAGTCACAGTGTTCAAAGGCCGGGTTGTGTGAGACCTTCCTGCCGTTGGAGGTGTGTGGCCTCCGACACGTAAACCTCCTCAAGCTGCAGGTGGTGTTCTTGGTCCACCAGCACTGCCGACCCCTAATACGAGGAAGCATGTGATGGTGAGGATCACAAGCCACACCACGGTGGCCTTTATCAACACCCAGGGCGGAGTTTGTTCACACTCTACGGCAGACGTGCCGGGTGGCGATGTCTTGTTTGGTTTGCCTCGTTTGGTGGGGTGAGGGTCGAGGACATATCTCAACACCCTGTTCGTTCCTTCGGTTCTTTCTCTTGGACATCAGCTGCGTTCGACCTGGGTTGGCTGGACCCGCCTTCTTCTCTGCTCTGCCGGCTCAGGGTCTGAAGAAGGGTCAATACGGTTGGGTCAATGTTGTGTCATGGCATGGCATGCAGTCTTTTGGGCTCCGCCCCACGTCGGTTTTGCCCATTAAGTTCATCAACTTAACGCTTGTAATGAAGTTATCGACCAAGTTCCAAATTGTTCATTTATTACCTTTCAATGTCTGATCTTGCATCAACATCCACTTGAATGTTTCATGTTTTTGTGGTTGTCTCTCACACAGTCAAAGTACACAGTTAAGGTTGCATATTGATGAAAGCTTTAATAACATTTAATTCAAACCAAAAGGGCCTTGTTGCTTACTCATATTGTGAACTCTGGTCTCGGATGTTGAAGTGCTATGTTATGTTATGTGCCTTTCTCTTGGTTTGTCTTACATTAATTAAATATATTGGGTTTTGGACTGTTTTTCAAACAAACCAGTACTAAAATGTCCTTGTGATTGACATCTTGCACTATTGCATTCAATCAAGTATGACTCACCATACACAGTGTTTGCCACTGCTAAAGTTACAAGTGGCTTATATAAGAGCTACAATGCTTTACCATGATAAATAATGCCTATTTACATAAGTAAACTTTAAATATTTCTGTAGTTTATGTTTTTACTATTAATATTTTGAATCACTTGTAGCTTTTACTTTGTTACCATGCAGTCTTCTATTGCTTTTGACTTACATACATACATGCAACAGACAACATGTTTAAATTGCATAATATCTATGACATGCGATGTAATTTGCAGAAAGGTGATGAGAATTGCACTAGATTTCCCAAAAGTCCATTTGAATATGCATAGCATCAAAGCGTTATTATCATAACATGATGATTGCTTCCTGCACATACAACTGTAATTATAATTCATGTATGACTGACTGGATGGTTTATGTAAACTAGCTCCTGAATTATTCATTGTGAAGATGCCTGTCAAAGGCAAGGCAAGGCAAGGCAAGGCAAGTTTATTTGTATAGCACATTTCAACACATGGTGATTCAAAGTGCTTCACATAAAACCATTAAAAGCATAAAAACACAATGCAAAATAAAAGATTTAAAAACAATTAAAAGCATAAAAACACAATCAAAAATAAAAGATTTAAAAACAATTAAGAACAGTCATTAAAACAATAAAAAAAATAAAAAAAAAACAGTTAAAAGGCAGAAAGCAGTACAGTTTATTTTATTTATTTACACGTATCCTTGGAGGCCAGGAGAAAGGCTGCAATACCCAATACAGTAAACTCGAACGAGAAGCTTCTACTGTATCAGAGGGATACAGCGCTCGATCGCTGAGGTTTATAACACCAGTTCACAAATATTGTTTTATTTCTCCTTGCTTCGTAGTACCATAGACTATGATTTTCCCTTTTATTCCCCTTTAATCCCCACAGATATGTAGTCGAACACTTTCTCCCGAGGAATTCTCAGTCCACTTTTGTGTTCTGATACACACGCTTTCAGATTTCGTTAATTCACCAAGACTTACAAAAACCACCCACACATTCCATGAAAAACAACAAATCTATCCCTGTGTCCTTAACCTTGCACCTCTAATTTACAGGCTAAGTTTCCCGTTCTGTGTTCCTTTGTGTTTGTGTGCGTGCATGACTGCATACGTGTGTGTGTGTGATTGTGTGTGAGCTCGGTCTGTGTGTGTTTCTGTGTGTAAATGTGCCTGTGTGCGTGCTTGTGTATGTGCATGACTAGCTAATGCATATGTGTCTGTCATCAAATTATTGTCATCATCTCAGAATAGTCATTTGGTCTTGACCTCACGTAATAAGGTTTAACATCCAGTGGCTAAGACAATAATTACAAACACACAGAGACGGCCTGTATCAAAGTCAGCTGACGAGAATAAAAATCATTTTGGAGCTGTTACTAAAGAGAAGCAATTATCCACACAAATACTGGGCACAGAGAAGAACCCCCCCCCCCCCAAAAAAGAAAAACAACAACAACAACAAACAAACTGGGGAAAGCAGGGGAACTTCTAGTGCAGTGGGTGAAATGAGGTCCTTTGTTTGAAAAATGAAAGTTAGTTTGTGCTGATATTAAAGGCCTGAACTGAACATGCAATAATACAATTTCAAGGTAAGTTTTGGTTCTTGCATTCTTCCTCTTCCCTCCAATCCCTTATTGCATTTCCGATACTGTAGTGAGTCATCTCCTCCCTCTTTTCCCCTTCATTCTCCTTCACCCTCTCCTCTCCTTTTCTCTTTCAGTAGATGTCACTGCAGTTCTACCACCAGCCAGGCGAGCGGGCGGATTGCAATGCATCGTGGGACACAGACACCCGCAGGTGACGATAGCCGTGACGAAAGGGACTGTAAGGGAGGGGAGAGGTGTAGAAAAAAATACAACATGGGGAGGAAGAGGACAGATGGAGGGAAAGGGAGAGGAGGAGACGTTCTCTCCGTCTTTACAGGTTGCTCTGGTGGGGAGGGAGAACGTAAAAGTCTTTCACGTGCATCACGTGCACATTGCAGCCTAATACACACACATACAGACACACAAACAGTAGCACACAGGTACATACCAACCCATTTTAGAAAATGGACCCATACACCCACACATATTCCTGAGATGCAATTAACTGTCATGCCCCCATCTACTATCAGTTAGTAATGAATAGATAAAGTGTCGTGGCATCAGGGGAAATGTGAGTGAAGATAGAGGTGTTGTTGACTTGTCTCTGTCAAACAGATAGCAATCTGCCAGCTCTCCAGTGTTCAACCACTTCCCCTGATTGGGGCCCGATGTAATTACTTTATTCAGTATGGGAAATGAAAAATATCACTGCTCATTGAGTGACATTTCAAATATTGTTTGACTTGGTTGTAGGTTCAAAAGTACAAACCGCTGTCACATTTTTAAAAAATTTCTTTTCAACTTATAAGTCATCAAAAGAGCACATTTCTGGGCATTTTGAATTTGCTTTTAAGTTAATTGTAGTTGCTCATAACATAATGTGACTGGGAGCGGTCACATTATGTTATGTCTTGTGAGATCTTGTCTTGTGAGAGAAGGTCCTCACAGAGCCACGACATGACGGTTTACACGTTAGATCTCGACCAATCATAGCTTGCCTTGTAATCTGTCAGGTGCCGGTGACCGACCTCATTGTTGCACCTGGAAGTACCCACAGAAATTATGTATTTGCAAACAACTTTATTATTGCAGTGGGTGACGACATTTTCAAACAATGCCACAGACTTTACTCCAGGTTTTTCCTGTTTTTCCACATTTACAGTTCACAGAAGTGGGCTCTGTACTCCTGTGGGCCATTACCACTGAACATTTTCTAGAAGTTAAAGTCAAACCAGGGAGAAGGGTTTTTGTTGGACAAGTGGTCCAAACTAAACAACCAAATATATTGTTTGACCATTCCCTTTGGCATAACAACTATTATTTTTTTGATGTCCCTATTGGCAGGACAACATCATTTATCTGGGTCTTCCAAAACAGTTCCCTATAAGTCACTGTTGAAATAATATTTGTCTTACGAGAAATGCTATGGTTAAGACTAGGTTTAGGTTTTGGTCAGGTTTAGGGAAAGATAGTGGTTTGGATAAAAAGCACTTTATTAAAGTTTGGGAACCTTCACTGTTGTGTAGTAAAAAAACACATGTTTAAGTAAGGGAACCATCGTAGTCACAGTAAATAAACCCAAAACAAGTCAAATTGGATTGACTATCAGTTTTAACAGGAAACAAACCGCTGTCTCCTGTGTTAAAGTCTGGTGGCTTGTTGACCCATCCATCCACACCGACGTATACGGACCTTGTTGCTCTACAACAACATCACCTGACTTTTTCCTTCTCATAATGCATTTTCCTACCAGAACATAGCAGCTGCAGGCTTGCTGTCAAATCAAATGCTCTATTTAAATCTTCTAATTAAGCAGGCTGCCACCTTTGCATCAGTGCTTGGTTTGCATCCCCCACTGCTTCATAACTCACTCATAGTGTGAGTGAGAAGTGTCATTAATACCATTTTGATATTATTGGATTACATATGAGAAAATGTAGCCCATATATACCACAGAAGGTGACATAGGCCTAAATGGATTCATTCAAAATACATCCTCAACCCCTGCATGATTTGGGGCATACCGCCTATTGAAGAAAGAAAAAAGGAAAATAACTCATAAGGCTGTAAAAAAAATGAACCATAGCCAACAAATTTCAGCAATAGAGACGAAAGAAACCCAAGAAACGAGGCCTTCTCTTCCCATGCATGTTTACATGAATGTGCAGGGAATTTCCACATCACAGGAATGCTACTAAACATGATTAGACACTTTGTGCATGGTATATTTTAACGCTGACAAAAGTGGTGCTGGCGGGATGAGTGCGGATGTGTACGGATGTGTTCGGCATTAATGCGCCGTCTCTCTCGCGGGTAAACGCTGCGTTGTCTGAGTGTTTGGTTGCACTCACGGGATACTGTTACATCCTTCTCAAGTATCTCTTTCTCCAGAGAAAGAGAGAGACAGGTGCGAGCTGCAATGCAGGAGAAGCAGGGCAGGCTCGTGTGATTGTGTTTGCGTGTGCGTTTGAAATGTTTGTGTGTGAGCGTGGCTTGCGTGGACGTGTAGTGCGTTTGTGAGCGTTTGTGTGTGTCACAGTTCAGGAGCAGACAAGTGGAGAGGAGCATTAAACGCCCTCTTCCTCCACTAATCAGGGATTAGACAGTGTTTAAGAGCATAAGAGAGAACCATAAAACAAATGAGTGTGCGGAAGAGACTGTGTGTAAATTAAATGAATGCTTGTGTTAGTCATGTCTCGATAGTGCCATGTATGTATGTGTAGCAAGCCAGCTTTTGATTTCATGGAATTTCTTAGTCATTTAGTTCCCTTTGTTTCCTCTCACCATTCACATTGACCTCCAATACAAAACGCAAATAATTACTTTTAAATTCCTAAAACACGATGAAAGCATATGAAAAGTTATTTCCACTGGCTCAGTGGTCACATACTATGTTATACAAAGAAGTTACTACTTTGTTGAATATTCATGTAGAAAAAAGGTTTTTGAAATCTCAGCGGCCTCAAGTGACTTGTTTTGTTAAAGGAAACACATTATCAAATCATTCCCTCACTAAGTCAACTCCTCATTCATTTTAGTAATGCAGTAGTGGCCATACATATGGTATCACAAGTATCCTGAAATTACTTTTGTTTTTGATCCAGTGGTATTTTTTTTTCTAAAATTGAAAAAGTCTGGAAGAGCCTTATCCGTTTGTGATTCCTTGCCTTTCGTGAACCAGCAGAAAGCGTTCTTGCCCAATGAAGTCACTCACTTGCTTTCAAAAACACTGCCTCAAAAACACACAAGCCAACGTGAGTCGAAAAAACAACAACCTGTGTCGTGTTTT
This sequence comes from Cottus gobio, assembly GCA_023566465.1. Lineage (NCBI taxonomy): Eukaryota > Metazoa > Chordata > Actinopteri > Perciformes > Cottidae > Cottus > Cottus gobio. Next base: position 21,273,818 of record CM042220.1, on the reverse strand, counting down.
TAGGAGTTTAAAATCCTCAAACCACCAGACCAAGATCATATTGCATTGTCTCACCAGTCTCTGCAGGAACACGCCCACACCAAAGCAGCTACTTGTGCTATTTTTGGTCTGAATATCTGCTAACTTTTGCTTCGTATAAATCTGATTTCCTGCCATTCTGGTGGCATTGCAGCTAATGCAAAACTTTTTGGTGATATCGCACAAATGATAACTTGTTACAATTGGGAGAAAGGTGATGCCATTTTTGTTGCAGGTACATAAATAGAGCTAGAGTATAATGAGAGGTGAGAAACAAGGTATGAGGAGAGAATGAGATATGCAGGGTGACGAGCAAGTGAGAGGGATAGAGAAAAAAAGAAACAGGCAGAATTAAAAAGAGAGAGAGAGAGAGAGAGAAAGAGGGGAAGGCAAGGAAGACAGTCTTCCTGGGGATGTAGGAATGATTAATGTGAAGCTGTCAGAAAGGTGGAGAGGTGAAACCACAGCGATTGGGGAAGAGTCATGGCCAGGTGCAGAGAAAGAATATGACAGAGAGAGAGAGGGAGCGAGGCAGTGAGGGAGAGAGAGAGAGAGAGAGAGAGAGAGACAGAGAGAGAGAGAGGCATGAAAATGGTTCAGGACAGACTGTGAGTGGGAAAGAGCAAATGTGTGCAGGGAGAGAGTGGTGAAAGCATGAAAGGGGCTCCATGAAAGACTGCTTAGAGGGAATGAGAGGAAGTGAAAAGGGTGGGAGAGAGAGAGAGAGAGAGAGAGAGGGAGGGAGGCTGTAGGTGTGAAAGAGGATTCAGCAGAGACTGCTGAGAAACAGAAAGAGAGGCAAAGACAGCAATATAGAGATAGACGGGGACACCAAGACAGAAAGAAAAGACATAGTGCTACCTGCTAAGGTGAGAGACCAGTGATAAAGTGCCTTTAGATTTCTCTGTGAGCGCCTGCTGTGTGTGTATTTGTGTGTGTGTGTGTGTGTGTGTGTGTGTGTGTGTGTGTGTGTGTGTGTGTGTGTGTGTGTGTGTGTGTGTGTGTGTGTGAGAAAGAGAGATCAGCTCTATGAGCATAGTCAACATATGCTCTTTGTCACTGCGATGGCCGGATTGTTAAACATGACTGTGTCTGTGTGTGTGTGTGTGTGTGTGTGTGTGTGTGTGTGTCTGTGTGTGTGAGTGTGTGTCTCTGTGTCTGTGTGTGTGGCACCTTACCATAAATCCCACCTCTGTGTGAACCAGCACTACATTGGTCTGCAGCTGCAGTTATTGTTCAACTTCCCCTTCGACCTCACGCTGCTTTATTGCCCCATTCCATCAAATGGCTCGTTCTATTGTGCATACCTGTCACGGTGTGTGTCTGTGTGTGCGAGGGCTCGCATCGTAACATACTGTAACACAAAAATAATTTGTTAACAGGGCGGTAACAGGAAACTAGCTTGTTTCCACTGAGCCCTCAGCACAAGCAGCTCCATTTGTTTAGGTTCGACTTGGCAGTTAATGGATTTTCCATGAAAAGTGTGAATCCATCAGTGTGCACATGTGTAGGTGAGGTGCACAAACACACACACACACACACACACACACACACACACACACACACACACACACACACACACACTTGACAAGCAGTAACATCCTCTGATGTAGGGAAACAACTGCTTTCATCAATACGTCTATATTGACAATGAATCGAATGACTACCTTGAACAATCCAATAGCACTATCTCAACACTGGTATTGAAGTATTCAAAGCCACATTATATCCAATCAAAGTCTTGTACATTTCATTGTGTCAAAACTATGAGACCAAAACTCTGAACTCATAACCCTGAATTATTTCATATCTCACACTGTCAGGAAATGCCGTATGTTACAGAGACAGAAAGATGATAAAAGATAATACTGACTTGTCAGAAAGCTCTAATACAGTGACTAGATTTTATTAAAGATACTCTGTTGATTCCTGTTTGAGCATTTTTTTTTTTAACTCCAGTCTTCTTGAAAAAAGGAAATGTTTGCATAACAGCAATTGAGCTGCTAAAATATTCACTGTGTTTTTTCTCAAGATCAGCAGACATTTGTCTGTGCAGGGGATCGAAGCAAGTCCCCAGAAATACCCAGAATCACCCTTTTGCTGCATCACTGCACATAAAAAATCACATGACGTGATTTTAATACTCTTTTAATGTGTTTTTAGATACATTTTAGATGAACTTGCAGCCCTGAAACATCAGCGAGTTGGCAGTGTGGCAGCTTCAACGACCAAACCATGAACAAAGATAATTACAACAATGATCAACTGAGATTAATATACATACATTATACAACTTAACTTCTCTACCTGTGCAGTTTTACCTCAATTTACTTTGTATTTTTCATTAAACCGTAATTATAAGATCATAAGTTGAATTATTTTTGTAATGAGACTTTCCCTCCATACAATAAAGCACATTGAACTGAGCTGCAATAAGAAAGCCTGTGAGCTGCAAAATGCTAAACTGCAGTATAGTTGACCATCCACCCCATTGGCTCTGAATTTTAATCAGCATGAACAGTACAATCATTTTTATGACATTTCCATTTTCCTGGTTATTATGCAGCGGATGGACACGAGAAATATGGAAAATAAATACAGAGCATAAAATACAACAGAAGTTGTGAGCTCAATGTGAATTGTTCCCAGTTAGTATGCAGCAGACTTTACCTCACACAAAAATAGTTAGCCTAAAAAAAAAAAAAAATAAGAATCTTTATTATTTGTCTCAGCACCACCTCACCTTTGGCTAAGAGCTACTTCAGATGCCTCTCCATAGACAAAAAGCCATGCCTTTGGGAAATGAATAGAAACACAGAGGTCATTCACACACTTACTCTCTAGGCATCAACATTACAAAGTTATTGATGCTCACAACTTAACCGTGCATCAACTGCAAAATGTGTGATGAATGCACAAAATAGGTTGATTACTTCTTTCTCCTCTCCTGTATCTATATCGCTCATTGCATCTGGCAGAGCATCTGTCACAGCCTGGTGAAGGAGTAGCATGCATAAGAGACTGCAGCCTACTGTATTTATCCTCATTGAAACAAAGTGATGCAGACCTATGCGGTTCGATTCAAGACAAGCAGCAAGACATCCGTAACAAATGTAGAAAATAAAATGTAACCCTATTTGTCAGGGATGGTACAAATTGCTTTTTCCCCCTCTCAGTTCGCCTGTCAGGATTTATCATAATCTCTATCTGTGTATCAGATATACAGGAGTACATGCTCTGTCTGTCTGTCATGTCTGACAGTCTCGTCTATCTGTCTGTCGGTTCCTATCTCCGTTCGCCCATCCCATAATCCAGTGCTCTCTTTCTCCTTCACTCCCATTATCTCACTGCAGAGTGTGTAGGTGGTACGGAGTACATGATGGTTGATTAAATAGTACAAGCAGCCCATACTGGGGTCTTAATTAGTCATAAAAGGCCAATTCACCAACAATTAAAATCAGCTTCACTAACTTTAATGACATCTCGATGAGAGTCTGAGCTCCACCACTTTACGAGATAAAAGGAACACAAGACCATGAAAGGAAAGACGTGAAGTGAGATGGAGGTTACAGAAGAGGGAAAGCTGGGGTTTTGAGCGTGGATACGTATTTGGTGGTATTATTCTAGCTGAAAATGAATTGCCTGTGACACAAATAAGGTGTAATGGTGATGTGAACAGTGTTGGTGCTCTGGAGGGTGGCTATGAAAAACGTGTCTGTGATGGTGTTCTCATGCAGTATATTCATTTTGTGACAGAAAGGCGATACTTAAGACATTTTTTTGCCCAAGAATGCCCAAGAGATGACACAGTTCATGCATTATATCAACATGGAAATCATATTGTAGTAGTGGATGAATATATGGTTGTAACCAGGTTCTTCGTAGCCGTGGGTTTCTCGGAGCTCTCGACACAGGGATGACACCAATGCTTCGCGTTTCCGGGCTCTTTTATTAGGCATGTTGCATTCGACATTCACCTGCCTAGCTCACCTAACTCTTCCCCCCGTCTGCGTGGCTCTGGGAGCTTTTATAGCTCCCTTCCCCGCCCACGCAATCCCACGATCATGTGGACCAGCTGTGCCGCCTCACGCGCTGCACAGCTGATCCCCATGATCGCCTCTCTCTCTCCCTGCTGCAGGTGCGCTAACCACGCCCCCCACCCCACATACCCCCACCGCCCGACTTAGGCCGGGGAGCCACCGGCCTAACCAACTCCCCCCCCCCCCCCTCCCACTGGGAGCGGGAGCGGGAGTCAGTCCCGACCATCTGCCCCCCGACCTATGGACCACCATGGAATTAACGTGCGTTTCCGCCAGATGCCACCGGGTGGTCCGGGCGTTGGCATCCTCCATCCGTGGGGGTCCGGGCGCGGGACATGGTCCGGACAGAGGGCGATCGAGCGCCCCGGGAGGCAGGTTCCTTGCGCTCTCCGCCAGCCCCCTCCCGGGGCCAAACCGGCTCTCGCCCTCAGTCCGCCGCGGCAACCTGCAACACAAGAGAGAGAAAGTTTAGGGTCGCGGGAACCAAACTGGTCCCCAATGTTCCGGCCGGGCTGCTACCGGCTGGCTTTCCCAGCGGGCCCGAGCCTCTCGCTCGGCCCGCATCTGTTGCCCCAGCTGCCGCCGGGCCTCCTCTGCTCTCCGAAGCCGGTCCCGGAGCTTCCTGTTCTCCTGGCGCAGCCGGGCCGGCTCCGTTCCCTCAGCACCCCGGCTGCTGTACACCGGCCGGGTCTGGATCCACCTGGGTCGGCCGTCCTGCCTCCCCAGGGTTTCCGTTGTCCCCGTACAGGCCCTCCACAAGTGTCCCCCGCTTCCGCAGGACCAGCACCGCCTCCGGCACTGCCACTGCCGGTGGCCGGGCTGTCCGCATGTCCAGCACCGTGGCTCCGTGGCCCAGGACGGCTCCCGGGTTTCCTGCCGGGACCACCCGCCGTCCCCTGACCTCGTCGACCCCGGACCCCACTCTGGCTGACCAGGGCCCCGTCGCTGACGTCTCCGACGCCCCCGGCTCGCTGCTGGCGCTATCGGGCCCGTTGGCGTGGGAGCTGGCGTCCTCCTCGTGCGATCCGCCGCGGGTCGCGACGTCCCTGTCGCCGTTGTCGGGTCCGCCGCGCCCGCCGCCGTCGTCTGCGACGCCGCTTCCGCCGTCTCCGCCGCGCCCGCCGCCGTCGTCTGCGACGCCGCTTCCGCCGTCGCCGCCGCGCCCGCCGCCGTCTGCGACGCCGCTTCCGCCGTCGCCGCCGCGCCCGCCGCCGTCTGCGACGCCGCTTCCGCCGCCGTCGCCGCCGCGCCCGCCGCCGTCTGCGACGCCGCTTCCGCCGCCGTCGCCGCCGCGCCCGCCGCCGTCTGCGACGCCGCCTCCGCCGTCGTCGCCGCGCCCGCCGCCGCCGCCCGAGCCGGCACCACCGTCTGTGTTGCCCGGGTCTTCAGGCGTCTGGCGTCGGTCTGGGTCTCCCCGACCCTCCGGCGCCTCGCGTCGGTCTGGGTCGCGGCCGTCGCTGTCTCCCGGACCGCCACCCGCTCCAGCGCCTGCACGAGGAGCGCCTCCCTCTGGGCCTGCTCCTCAAGCTGTTTCGCCAGCGCATCCACCGCCTTGGCGTACTCCCGCACCTCCGCTTGCAGCTGGTCCTTCTCGGCCTCCAGCTGCCGCAGCCGGGCGCCGTCGGACCGCTGTCCGCGCGTCTCGTCCTCCGGCGCCGTCGGGACCCGCACCGCCTCGGCCACGTCCCGGACCCCCGGCGTCTGGCCGTCATGCAGTCCCCTGCGCTCCGCCGCCTGCCGCTCCAGGTACGCGCCCCATTCTTCAAACGTGCGGTAGGGTAGCGGCTTCGCTGGCGCCGCCGGGACCCGCACCGCCTCCGCCACCTCCCGGATCGCCGGCGTCCCCTCGCCGGACATGGTGGCATACAGCCGCTCGATCTCAGCATTCCCGTCGTCCCAGGCGTCGTGCCGCTCCTTCCCCACCGGCCATCCCCGTTGGGCGCCACTGTAACCAGGTTCTTCGTAGCCGTGGGTTTCTCGGAGCTCTCGACACAGGGATGACACCAATGCTTCGCGTTTCCGGGCTCTTTTATTAGGCATGTTGCATTCGACATTCACCTGCCTAGCTCACCTAACTCTTCCCCCCGTCTGCGTGGCTCTGGGAGCTTTTATAGCTCCCTTCCCCGCCCACGCAATCCCACGATCATGTGGACCAGCTGTGCCGCCTCACGCGCTGCACAGCTGATCCCCATGATCGCCTCTCTCTCTCCCTGCTGCAGGTGCGCTAACCACGCCCCCCACCCCACAATGGTAAAGTCTGTTTCTCTAAAAATCCCCAAAACATTTTTTTACTGTATTATATCTGAACAATTCTCGATAACAAAGAGCTCACAATACATTGATATGTAGATCAAGGTCATGCCATTAATTACTTTTATTTAACAATAACTATGAAATATATATTTTGTTATAAATATGCAAACAATCTGCTTCATCTACATTGTTTAAATTACAGTAAATGCACATTTTGATCATGGTCTTTAACTTGTGAGGAGATTATGACAATAACTATTAATTATTTGGCCACACAATAGCAGGTAGTCAGGCAGAAGTTCCCTATCCTTTAATACACATTGAATAAACTCACTTTAACACAGTAACTGCAATAGATCATTTTCTTCAGCAATTGTTGTCCTGGGAATTAAGACCTACTGCTGCCCAGAGCTAAATGAACAAACTTTGGGAGGGAGACCAGTCGACCGGCCGCGGTCAGACCCACAGTAGCGAAGATGGAAATAAACGCAGCCATCTCATTAATTTAAAGACTGTATTTCTACTATTTACCTCAGATTGGTCGTCACAAGATAAAGATGCAGTTGGCGCTGTTCCAGAACTGTAAATATTGTTTGTATATACTACACACTGTTGTTGGGTGTTTTTTCTATAAATGGATTAATCTGTTACTCAAACTGGATTTTCTGGATCGTTTTTCGAATGTCCCGACCAACGCAGTTTCAACACAGACTGTTTGGCCCCAAATATCAGTCTTGACATGAACCGGCATCATTTCTGTCCAAGCCGAACTGAGCCTGAACCTTATCAGCTGGAGTCTAATAGGCTAAAACTAAAGCTAAAGTCAACTTCGGTCCTTTCAGCATCAGTGTGGTAACAGGCTTCTCCTTGATTGCCCCGTTAATAGAGATGCTCGCCTCCCTTTGTGTGCCCCTCGGCCATGTGTGAGACAACTGACCACAGTGAAAAGGTTGTTTTTGAAAGGCTAAACGGCCAACAAATATGGGTTCAAGCAGTTTTGTGCTACTAGTCTCTCTACACTTCACTATGTTTACATTCAAACACAATATCAGACTCATGTCATTGCTAAGGTTGCAGATATACTCGGGAGTGTGTCTCGCCTTATATATCTGTCAATGACTTCACACATTCTGGTGTCTGTTGGATACTTAGCCAATTTAAATGTGTACCTGGTTGCTTTATCACTTGCTGTAACCCTTGACAGTTGTTTTAAAGTAGAAAAAGCCTATTTGGACCACAGGGAGGAGTCAGGTGGAATGTATGTGGGCAGAGGAAGTGGCAAAGCAACCTTACACACCAGATGAAAGTATCAGCATTTAATTGTGTCCTTTTTTTAAAACAAAAGGTCCAAAACCAAATTAACCTTTTTATTATTGTTACCCTAAGTCATGTCTACTTTCGTCTCCTCTCATTGTACAATGATGAATCCTAAAGTCATCTAGTATAGTGTGGGATGGGAGGATTTTAGACACTCTGGTCCTCCTGATTTAACATGCAGGGCCCCGGGAACAATGCCTTTCGATTAGATCCCATTTTGTAGGAGAGACAATGACATTGATTGGCCAAGGGAATGGGGATTGACATTGATTGGTCCCGGCTTGTTTGTGCGGGCAGGAAGTGATTTGCATAATGCAGACATTTTCAGTCTGCTGAGGCTCTGTACGTGGTAAACCAGGCCACAATATAACAATCTGAACTTAACAGTAGCAAAGGGCATCACTGAGGTGGAATGTGTCTTCTCTTACGTGCTTTTCAGCTTGTTTCATTAAGATTTTGCTCAGATTCAATACAAAAGAAGATAGAAAAAGAGTTGCAGAAATATTCAGTGGGCCCAGCGATTGCAAATATCAAAGGGGAAGAAAAAAAAGAAGGAAGAGAGATGCACAACAAAGACAGTGATGATATAAGTTTGTCACAAGGCCAAGACATTCAGACAGAAGCAACGGAGTGAGTAAGAAAATGGATGAGACAGATTGAAAGAGAAACCAAAAAAATAAAGGCCTGAGCTCAAAAGAAAGAGGGAGTGATAAAGAGAAAGGGAGAAATGCCAGAGGGAGGAAATCAAGAGGAGAAAGTAAGAGAAGGCAGGGCAGAAGAGAGAGCAGAGACAGGAGACAACACAGAGCGCTGTGTCTCCTGGTTGTCTTTGTTTACCGTGACAGGGACAGGTGGAGGCTGACAGCAGGACCTTTACAGAGAGCCAGTTAAATAAAGAGAGGATGGAGGGATGGAAATGAGCAGAAAGAGATGAACAAAAGAAGGAGGAAGACTCTGAGACTAAATGCCAGTCCCCAAATGGCTGCCAGGCCTTCTGTTCCCTTCCTGCTCGGAGTTGTAGCACCATGTGGTTGATCAGCGGCATAGATCAAACTGCTACCATTCATTCGACTGCCTATTTGTTTCTTTGATGCCAGCATTACTTTTGGTCTATAATGTCATTAGTACAGGGGTGCATAGAGAGTTGACTCTTATACTGTATGTGGCCCTGCGGCATGTGGTTGGAAAACATTTTGATCCCGGCTCTATTGATGGGAATGCCACTTGGTCACTGACATGTCTTGACAACTGTGAGATGGATTGCCTTTCAATTGTGTGTACCGAGATTCATGAGTGCCCCTAGGATCAATCCTCCAGACTTTATTGATACCCTCACTTTTTAGTCTAGGGTCACCATGACGCTGGTTTTAGTTCTGGAGTCATTCATCCAAATAACTTTTTCACTGATGACATGCGGTGCAATCATAATGACAGAAAGCGCTGGACTTTTCATTTCAGTCAAAATTTGCACATATCCAGTAAAACGAATCAAACTACATGTTGCAATCTTTCAGAGGCATTAATAGTTCTATGACCATGTTTTCTAGTGACTTTGATGATCTCTTGACTCCCTTCTCTTGAGCCTCACATTTGTCGTTATGGGTGAAATGATCAGTAACTAAATTTAGGGTACAGTACTTTGGTGTTCCTCTAATATAAATGAAGTTTATATGCTTCCAATTTTATCCCTAGTACACAACGTTAAAAATAGTCACACCATCACTAATGTTGGATATATTTCACCCGAAAGTGAAATATATAAAGTACCTGATACAACTTCTCATCAACATATATTAAAATGCAACAATAGAAGGCAAATTGAAGTACTCTTCTTTTATTTTACCTTATAGAACTTCTCATAAAAAAAAAAACGGTATCATGGGGGTACCCTAAACAAAGGTACACGCCCACCCTCAATAAAGACACGCCCACCTTTAATAACGTCTGTCAACAGCCTGAAGCTACACAAGGACCCACGCAGCTCAGACAAAAGCAACACAATGGAAATGACTTAACCACAATCACTCAGGTGAAAATCACCCGACGTGAGTGGTCTAGGGTTAATGACAACACATCTGATAAACTGAGGATATTCCCGTCAGCCTCAGCTGTACTTTGTGTTTAGTGCTAGCAGATGTTGGCATGCTGACCAGCACTTTTCCTCAGTAACGCCTCACAGGCTGCATCATGGCTGTAGATAGTGTTTGTAGTAAAGAGATGCTTTAGGGATGATTGTGCATAAAAAAACTACATTAAAGTAACATTGTACAATATTTGGAATCAAAAAGATACATAATCCAACAGAATACCGAAGAATGTTTGAACAAAATGCAAATTCTTAAAGTTATTTGGTCAATGTAACAGTGTATTTCTGAAGTAAGATGCAATTGAGTGAAAGGGGTGGACATCTCTCTCTCTCTCTCTCTCTCTCTCTCTCTCTCTCTCTCTCACACACACACACACACACACACAAACCCAGCTTTGAACCTATAGAGTATTATGGGATTGTCTCAAAGTGATTACAGAGGATCAGACGTATGAAAAAACAACAACAACAAAAAACAAAGATGCACACACAAGCTAACACACTCATGTGCGTACACATGCATAGAAAACTCACTCACGCACAGGAAGACTCGCACTCGTCAAGCCAGGAAGTCCGGCCTCTCTGACAGGGATAATCCTGTGGCACCGAGAGAGGGTAAAGTTAGGAAGAGACGATCCCAAACCCGGAAAAGCCGATTAGAGGCTGAGGGAACAAAAACCAGGCAGCGGGAGACGAAAAAGGAGAAACAAGTAGCAGAACGCCAAAGCCAAGCCAACCCTGACACGAGAGGCCGGTTATGCCTATAGATCAGGAAAACAGAAGGGGAGAGGGATTGGAAACACGCACAAGGACAGATTGGAAGGGGGGAGAAGGAGTACTTCAGATATGGAGGGAGACATGGAGGTGAAGAAGATGAGGGGGGAGGTTGATGATGGGAGATAAAGGACATAGGGGGAGAAAACTAAACAAGAGAGATAAGTAAGCTTGGTGTGTTGAGGAAGAGAGAGAAAGAGACTCAGATTTATTGACGGACATTAAATATTATTATTAAAAACAATAAATAAAGTGATGAAACAAGTGAAACCAGCAGGCTGCTCTCTCTGTCAGAGTCTCTTTCACACACACACACACACACACACACACACACACACTCCTCATTATGTCCTCATCGATGACCAATGATGTACATCAGCTCCCATGGGGAGAAGTTGAAAGCCAAAAGATAATGACCACAAAAAGGGAAGCTTCCAGACACTTACTGTAAGTAAATATATTTAGGAGCTGTATGCAGCAGTATATTTATTTACTCTGTACTGCAGCCCATTTCTCCAAACTGGGGAAAACCCACCATCTACACAGGTAATACACTCTATGGGTAAATAACTCATACAACCCACTATTCCTTTAACTTCTCATTCGAAGACATATTTTTTACACCTGTTCTGCTCATGCGTGTCACTTCCGTCTGTCACTTTTCTCCCTTCCACTCTCTCTCTCTCTCTCTCTCTCTCTCTCTCTCTCTCTCTCTATTTCTCTATTTCTCTATTAATCCCAGGGCTGAAGAGGTTGTAGAGTTGGTATTTCCACCCAGTGATAAGGGCCTTCATAGAATCAGTCTGACACTGGAGGGGTCATAATTTAATGAAAGCAATAAAACACAACAACACACACACACACACACACACACACACACAAACAAACTCTCACCGTTGTGACTGCACACACACACAGACGTGTCTGGAGCCTATCAGATATAGTAAAATGGTGTGCAGATGCAGCACGAGCAGTGAAGGATGGATCTGGGAGGCTGATAAGTCCTGATAAGTCTTGGAAACATAGACTCAGACAGACAGACAGATCATAACGATTGAATTATGTGTTCCAGTAAATTTCTATCACCACAGAGTCAGCTGATCCACAATCAGATTGGAGCTGAGATCTGCACTGTACTCGTGTCATTTCAATGGGATTTGCGAGATCTGATCACGGAGGCTAGATTTAATGACAACATTATTGCTGCGTATGTTCGCTCGCTCGGAAATATCCTGTTTATATTTATTTATATGAGTTCTATTTATTCAAATATACAATTGCCCCATGTTTTTCTCACTATCTCTCTCTGTATTTAGCCTTCCATTCAAGTTAATTCATTTTGTGAGCATGGCCTCTTTTGAAAAGAGTTTGAAGCCATCCCATAACAGAAAGGAAAGGATTATATTGTGCATCCAGTCCGGTGTGATTGGATGATAAATACGGCAGTTCTACAACACAACAGAGATACGTGTCGTTGGCCGTACGTCTCCTGGAAGAATGCATGCATGTCGAAACCATCTGGTGGTGGGTGCAAAGCACAAATAATGGAGATTAAATGGAGTATCTCAATTTAGACTCTTATGAGCACTGTCAGTGCATGAATGCGCTTTGTTCAGTTTTTGTTTGTTCCAGCATCTAAAATACATAATGTATGAGCATTTACTTATTTTTCCACAAGTGCAATTCTGCTCTTTAAATTATGCTTTCATGTCAGATTTGCTGAAACTGTTCTACAATTTTTTTTACCTTCTTCTTTAGGATATAAGTGTAGTAGAAGCAAGGCATCAGACATGATACAATCTCCCAGTGGGCATCTTCTCCTAAGAAATCTGATTCCATATGTGTTGTAGAAAGCATAAGGAAGACCATAAACGTATGAGGGAACACTGACCTTGCATTAAAGCTGGATTATCGCAATGTCACAAGATCATGCATGAACTATAACATATCACACTAAAATCTGTCTTTTCAGCCTTCAAGTAATTTACGTTTGTGACCAGCAAGCCAGTGCACGGACCAATCAGCGTCCAGCGAGCAGCTACGAGAGTGTCTTAGGTGTGAAAGACGATATGGAAAGGTCACTTAATAATGTTGGCTGTTAGAGAGGTTAGCCTGCATGCTGTAATATCCGTTATATCAGATATTATTATTATATTACATGTATATGATACATTTTGTAGTGTGTGTCCATGTTCTAGAGTCCCCCACATTCATGTGTTGCCCATGTGTTCTTTTTGATTAATTTTAAATATATATTTTTTTAATAGTAGAAGCCAATATGACACCAGTTGGTGGTTATTAATAGAGACAGGATGTGGCCACCAATAGCCATAGCGAATTGGCTGGGGAAATACAAAGCCAGTCGGTCCAAAACAGGCCTGTCCAATTGAAATGGCAGGCTGGATGGATTGTAAACAGCTGTTGGGATGCACTCCTTCTCTATCTCATTGATGCCACCAGAGCAGGCAGGCGGCATGAGATGCTTTATGACCGCACAGCACAAGAGCTAAAGTGAAAAATATTCAGCTTTTGTTTTTTTTTGGGTGTTTGGACTTCATACTGAGAGAAAGGGATGGAGTTTATGTATAACATATCAAATAAAGTTTGCGACAAAGCTTGAGTAAATATTCTTGCAGCCCCATATGAGGAAAAGCAATTTCAGCTCTTACGGTTTTTGGCAATTTAAGCCGAGTGAGAGGAGAGAAAACGAACGTAAGTAATATTAAGAAGAAATAGGGAAATGTGGGCAAAGCTATTCTAGAGAAATACACTTCTGAGAGCCAAAGTGGTAAAAGTAAATCACGATGGTGAGGGGTATAACCAGGGAGGCAAGGGAGCTTAAGTAAGATTGCAGTGTAAAAAAGAATAAGGGGATGGACAGAGACCTGAGGAGCAGAAGTATTGATATTTCCAGCATAAACACTCGTCCTAATGGACCCAGAGAGTCGGAGAGGGAGATCGATCAGAAGACAGGATTCTCTGCAGATGTATGGAAGGAAAATATACCTCTCACCTGCTGTGAGGACAGCAGGCAGAGGAGGGAAGGGAGGCAGGAGATTAGGAGATGACCAGACGCAGTGGGGATACAGAAAGAAGGCCGAGCCTGAATCCTAATGCGCAAAATGTATTTTTCATGAGAGTGGAATCAATAATGATTTGGAGTTTTTTCTTTGGAGCTGGAATGAGCCGTGACCAAGCACATGAAGATGTAAGCTCTCTGGAAATACAAGAAGAGGAAAGTAGGGCAAGAAGCAGAATGGATACATTGATGGATGGACGGCTAAGTGATAGCAGCCCTTAATTGATGGAAGTTCCCAGACTTAAAGTGGAGCGGGGTTACCGAGAAAAGAGAAGCTCAGGTGTTTAACAGTGTTGGGATGCAGATTGAGGCTGGACATGTAGCGGCGATAGTGATGGGGCATTCATGAGGAGAGGAATACATACAATACGTCAATGCAGAGCATCTATTTGAATTACGTACAGCTGGCGACAAGAAATGCCTTACGAATCTGTGTCAGCCTCCATCTTCACATTGACGACTGAATGGCTATAAAAACTCCACCTATGTGTGTGCGTTTGAGTTTATTTCAATGTCTTCACACCTCTGCCTAACGCAGAGGAGTAATCTGTGTCCTGCAATGTGTGAATGAGAGAAGGTGGGAGGCATAACTCTCTCCCTCCCTCTCTCTCTCTCTCTCTCTCTGTCACTCGCTCTGATTTTATTGAAAACATATGAACAAGTCACACAAGTTCATAGAGTGCGTAGACACAGACGCACACACAGACGACAGACCCAGACGGTCCCTTATTCCTTTTATGGCGGCACCTGAGCTTGGCTTTAAGTATATATTTCATGCCACATTACCCCCCCCCCACACCCCCATATCCCCCTCCTCTCCCCCATGGCAGCAAACGAGGAGAAGAAAGGATGAGACTGTGAGAGGCTGAGAGATGAAGTAAAGTGTGGACTCCTTCCTCTGCCGGCTGCACTTGTGCCTCCACACCCTCTTTACCTCTTCTGTCCTTTCTGTTCCCCTCTTATCTTTATCCCCCTGTTTCCTCTAGCTTAATACTTTTTAATGGTCGGGAACCAGAATGGGTCACAGACGTGTTCCTGCTGGGTCCCCACATGACAAGAGTAGTGATATGTTTTAATGAGCCTGGGACCCAGGGCAAGAGATGGAATTTCTCATTTGGGTCTTACACTGAAAAAGCCTACATCTACCATTAGCTGTCTGGCTCTCTCCACTTTCACACTTTTAAGTGTTTCACTCCATTTCATCAACTCTATCTTGCTCTTTTTATTTTTTATTTCTGGCTCTATCTGTGACCAAAATTCCAAGGCTCAGTAATTGTGACTTTGCACTTTTCGTTCATCTAATTACTTCCACAAATGTTCCAAATGTCAAAGTACACTGTATATGGAGGTGAGTCCATCTGCGTAGACTTTCTAGATCTCACATTTGGGTTTCTTTTTGTATTCATTAACATTTAACTTGCCTTTTTGTGGGGTTCAGTGGACTGAAGCCATGCTGTGAAAATACTCCCCACATTGTAACCTCACCAGACCTCTTCAGAGTCAGAAAAGAGCACTCGGGTCTGCAGACTTCTCTTGGTGAGCGCCACATGTGTTCGTCTGCTTGCCGAGAGAGGGCAACGTCCTCTGACCGCATGGCTTTATTTCACTGTTCAGTAAACCCAGCTGCCTGTGTGCTTTTTACCCATTCGCTTGTTTTAAAGGTTTCAGGGACTGGGGCCTGATCGTATATGCATCTTGCATACTAAATCACTGCAAAGACACTTGAGGATGTGCAATGCCCACATGGCGCGGTCGTATTTTATTAGTTGAAAGTTTAAAACCGGGTGGGAGTAGGGGGAAAGCATTATCAGTTATGTCTTGAAACAAGTACGTTGTAATGCATTTAAATAAAATACTAGTCAAATTTATTTTGCCCCTTTTTTAAAATGTACAGTTTATACATCAGTGCATCAGGAAAACTTGGCTAATCTATCGAATAATAATGAGGTTTAACACTGCAGACACAGACATTTTGGATGTATATATATATATATATATTCATTATATAAGGCATTTTGATTATTGTGGGTGGCTGTAGCCACCAGTGGTTCGAGTGATTCATTATTTAACCTGCAGGATGGCGGGTTCACGCTCCCTACTGTCTGCATACCAAAGTGTCCATGACGAGACACTGAGCCCCAAGTTGTTCCCCGGAGGTTTCCCAGCAGCCACTGCTCCTCAATGCGTAGGATCGGTCAAATGCAGAGGTCATTGTTCATGTTTTTCATTTTAATTTAAAGTGTCCAACAAGTTGGGACATAGGGGTGTATGGTTGTATGCAGTCTATAGCTGTTATTAAATGATTGTGTTCAAGCTTTCTGATCTGATAGAGTTGAAATAATTAGCCCAGCAGAGGTTACTGTTTGAAAATGAGTACAAATATTACTTTAGCTGCTGTGAATTCTTATTTTATTAAATTATGTTTATTTTGGTATTCATAGATTAGCACACAAAAAGCACCTAGCATCAACCCATAGAATAAGTAATGACCTACAAATCACAGAAACATTTTTTGCTTGCATAATGCTGGAGGATGGAAGAATGAGTGACTTTCTTTGATCGTGTGGACTTGCTTTGTTGTGTTAGGATACGATAGATGTAGATGTAGAGCAATAGATGTATAAAAATAGCATTAATTTATTGATTTACCAAAATCTATGAGGTTCAAGAAAAGTCAAGTTACTCAATATCGGTTGTTTGCTGCCGGCTAATGAAGACGTATCTGGAGGACCCGGGCTGACTCACTGTCTTTAGTTAAATAGATTGCCGTGGCTCGTCTCATTGAAGGCATTGGGAAGGTGATATGCACGACTGCTCAGCCTTTCTCATAAAACATTTAACGAGACTATAAGCTGCGACCTCTCTGGTGACCTTTACAGTGACCTCTCACCGTCTGATGAGGCTCATGAAATAGCACTCGTGTGCATGTTGACACCCGAGCAGACACACGTCCATGAGCTGAGGCCCACGATCACGCTATTAAAACAGAGAAGAGAGGAGGTGCGACACGAGGGACCACTGTCTACACGAGCCTTATTAATGAGGAGTTAACTGTTGCCGTGTGGACAGGGTCGAATGTACAATCAGTGATTGATTAAAGCATATTGTTAGCATACTGCTCCGAGTTTAACCTCAAGGTCTTATTTCAATCAATGCAATGTGTTGCCAACAAAACTTATAAATACAATGAAGCCACTCAATAAGCACTGCAATTCAATACTGGGGACACAGCAGTTGTGTCTTTGTGAAGACTTTCCAGTCACCAGCCAGAATTAAAAGTAGGAAACAGCTGAATAAATAGCTGAATATACACAATGACAAAGTATTTCCACACTGCGGTATTAGTACTTATACATACCACTGTCTTAAGTCATGGTACGTAAGCACAGTTCAAAGTTTGTACTTTATTACTGCCAGAATAAAAAGGTAATTCCAAATTCTTTCTGCTTTACGAGGCAGTTAAAGGTATGTTTACATCAACAATGATTGTACCATAAATGATGGAGCGTATACTTTGGTTTATAATAACTTTTCTGTACCTCATTGTGCACAATCAAATACCCAATTTACATACCACTATTGGATTTTGGTAGATTAATACATGCCAATAAATATGAATTGTGATATTCTGTATTGTATATAAATCATAGTTATCATAATCAACAAATATGCAATGTATGGATTTTTATAAAAATAACAATTGTAAACAATACATAACAATTTCAGTTTTTCTTTGCAGAAGAAAATGAGAATTGTTGAAGCTGCAGTTTATTTTTTACTTTTAAGTTTGAACCACTAAGTTAGTACGGCTAACATGGTGATGCAGAGTAAACATTATTCATGTATTTCCCCGAAAAGTTCACATTTGACATTCTTACAGTTCATTGATAATAATCAGAGTTAAGTTCTCATGCATTTATAAGAGCAGCTCAGAAATGAATCTGCACATCAATACAACCTCTCTTTCAACCTCTTCTCCACTTCCTGTCTTTGTGTTTACAAGTTAACTAGAAATCCTTGAGAAGTATTGGTGTTGATGTATGAGAGCCTTTTAAGTCCAATTTTGATGATTTGTGGGTTTTCATATCAGTTGAAATATTATGTGCTTCTCTTCATGTACACATGTTGTGGATTATTGATAACTTCCTCTTTTGAAAATCTTTAAACGACCCGGTCAGTTAAACTCATGTATGCCGTCGAACTAAACGCATACCTCTTGTTTCCATTTCTTTGTGTGTCCCTGTAGCTTTCCCTGTTATGGTGGAGAGGGAATAGTCCCCAGGCTGTTGGTGCGTTATGACCTTTCATTCTAACAGGTCAGCCTAACAGGGGGAGAAGAAACATGGCCTGAAAATACAGACAAATTTCCCCTGTGACCCGCTGATGGAGGCCCAGACACAGAGTGGGATGGAGCAGTCTTTCATCTGTGCAAGTTCCCCAGCATTTGTTCTTGTTCAAAAGAACAGATTCTGATCATCGGACAAAGGGAAGAAGTATTATTTACATACTGTATTATAACATATGGAAAGTCAAAGGAAACCTGCAAAACACATGCATCATTAAAGAAAAATAGTGTGTAATGCACTTATTGTCTTAAAAAGGCCTGTATAGATTTAACACTTGGCAAATTAGGCTTCTGTTGCTTGCTGCATATTTACAGTCATGATACTGCCTTCTAAATGATAAAAATAAATAAATACATCCCTGAGTACAGAAATAAGGAATGCTCATTAACTATATATGCTATCTTGTTATACATATGAAAACTGCATCCACTCATTTCACTAAAGTTGTGTCCCATTTTTTATAAATTCACATTGTAACAAGTCTGCAGGGAAGACGGAGTAATTAATTACATCGGCCTCCGTAAGTGTATGAACGAACGCAACTTTCAAAACCTGAAACAATAAAACTGTTCACGTTGCAAAATCCTGCTCCGAGTATTATCAAACCACTCATGCACTGGCCTTGATATTCTTTTGCAGAAATAAAAAAAAAAAGTACAACAGACAAAACGAGACATAACGCATTCAAAGAAAATAAAAAAAGAAATATAGATTTATTTTGTCTGTAAAGCATTGGGAGTGCCTGCTTATATTTAACTGCTTATATTTTGGATGACATTTTTTAAGGCTCAGAGAGTAAATAAACTGCTGACCTCATCCACATGACAGTATGCCGTTATTGTTTTAATGTATGGTAATCCCTGTATTTTTGGTAGATGCTGGCCTCGCTGTGGCTGCTGATCTGTATGTGCAAGAGAGAGACTGAGCTCTAATGATTAGCAGAGCCCTTGACCTGCATACCCTGCGTTTTGATGTCTGCTGGTTAGGGGTTGGGGCTCCACACAACAGCTCTGCTACTCTCAAAACAAGAGGAATCATTCTCAACGCAGTCGTACGTTTTTCTCCGAGATGCAATGAATGTTTTATGGCTTTCCAACTCTCAGGCCTAGACGAACTCCACCGCGGGCGGCCCTGTCGTCCAGAAGGCATAGCACCCCTACTCTCTGTGTCCTCTTTGTGTTTCCTCTTCGCCAAACATTTTGTGTGTGTGCGCCACCACCTCCGCTATATATAACTATATAACTCTCTTCCACTCCGTCTCCCAGTCTCATCCTGTCTCGTTCACAAAATTCATCTGTTTATCACTCCTCTTCTCCGTTCTCCGTGACCCTGTTTCAATTTCTCGCAGCTATTTCTGGTTGTATTGCTCAATCTGTCCTTCCTAATCATCCCCGTCCCTCACTATCTGTTTCTTTCTCAAGTATAGACAGAATCCCCCTCTCTTTTTCCAACAGCAAGTCATTAACTTCCATCCCGGGCTTCTGAAAGATTTTTGTGCAGTAATGGGCTTCTGCTGCCCGAATCAGCTACAGAGATGTGTAAAGTAATTACTACTGAAATATCCATCCCGCTGTTGACTCCTTTGAGAGAACGTTTTAGTTCCACCCTTTGTTTCAGATATAGTCTGAAAGCCGGCTATTATTTCATACTCCTAATATTGTTAAACAACCTCATGTTCTTCCTGATATTTACACGTTATTGTCTCCATCTTCTCATATCTTTCTGAACAATAATGAGTATGAACTTACAATAATAGTTTCATGCAGTTATTCTTTGGAAAGCTGATGAAACATTATCGTAGTTGGTCTACACGCCATGCCTTTGACTGAAATCTAGTAGTAATCCCCTGTTGCCATTGATTCAGCGTCAGTTGTTATAATATCTGAATAAATAATAAGAAATGGCTTCTCTGAAACAAGTGGACCAATAACATAGCAGCATCACGGTGCGGGCAAAATGACGGAGGGGAAGGGAGACGGATAATGAAGATGTGCATGTATTCTCTGGTGTGCCTGTGTAAAGAACAACTAAATGAGAGAAGGAAATGGAAATGTTACACGCATGGCCACTGAAACGGATTCATCATATCTGAGTGACCACTGCGGTGCAGATAATTGCATCTGTGATTTAAAGTGTGGGAGAAGCAGGTGTAAAATGTGCCGCACTGTTGTAGGCATGGCAATTGTTTCTATTCATAGCCGACATTGTCAGCGTGGTGGAGTTAGGGTTGCCAACACCATCTGATAGCAATCCAAGAGATATTTCTGGGAGGGGCGGAGCTGCCAATATCTTGGTTGCTGTTTCAGTGTTTCTGCCCGAGAAAGAGAGAGAGATTAAAAATCAACATTTTAGCCATAGATATGGTACTATCACAGTGGAAGCCATGTGAGTGAAAACAGGAGAGGATACTGTGAATAAGATGGAGATGCTAAGTGCACCGTAGAACCACAATTAAAGAAAACATACAAGAAATACAGTTATATTATAATAACGCACCATAATTATTGCTTACAAGCACAATACATGTCTCTCATAGTCCAGCATCAGGGCTCAATTGGCATCGTGTATTCAAATGAACTGCAGATAATATGTTTTAGCAAATTATTATTAGTAAGTAGATTTTGCAGCATGCAATCTTTCTGATAATGTACATGCATGCATTTAAAGCAGTTCCTATGTGAAAGGTACAACCGGTGATGGAAACAAAGGCTAAAACTAGACACAACACAATGTTTTTGTTATTGTCTGATGCTGTAAAAGTCCTGTTCGCGTCTGTATTTTTTGTAACTGCAGTAAAAAAGGTCCAAATTCTCTTGAGAGGACAAGGAATCCTTATTTGTCATCTATGAAACAGATTCAATTATCTACCTGTGAAGAAGCTACTTGTGTTAAACGCCTCAGGAGTTTCTTCCGTCCACGTAAGATATTAATGGCTGCCAAGTCAACATAACATTCTCACTTAACCTTTTCAATTTTATGAAGTCTTAAAACTCACATCATGGCTTCAGGCCTGTGTGTGGGTGGTGAGGGACTGCAATCTCTCCATCGGAGAAGGACAGCGTGCCATACAGCCAGTGGCATCGGGGATTTTTTTAACCTGATTTGGAATATAAGTACCAAGTCAATTAGACCAAAATATCATGTAATTACCAAAAAAGTGCAGGAAAAGGTTGTACATTTTTGCGATATTTGGAAATTTAATCAATTGTATTAATTTATTCATGTACATTCATTTGACTATAAATGTGAATTAAGCCAGCAAAGGCTTTTAACGAGCCAATGTATAGGTTAATTTCACATTAATATCACTTTTGAATGTTTTGAACACAAATTTGCAGCATTTACCTTTTTTAGCATCTATTCTCATTATTAAAAATGCAGTACATATGAGTAGCACATGACTGTGAGCCTGTATCTGAGCACTCATCAGCTGTTGGTTGGTTCAGTGGGTTCGAGTGCTATTCAGTGCTATTGACATGACAGATAACTAGCTTTGTAAAAATACAATTAAATACTATATAATATTGTGTAATCTGCATTGAAGGTGGTTGCTACTCAAATGAGAGATGATTCTACTGTGTTGTGAATGTAGTTGCATTGCCATATGTCCATATGTCAATCCAACCCTCTCTTTTTCACTTCCTTCCGGTATACTTACCTTTTGTCCAATTTTTTATTTTCATGAAACATTTTTCTTGTCCGTTCAACTGGGTATTAATTATGTCCGCTGTTGCATATTCAGGCGATTCACCACAGGATCAGGGCCAAGAGGCAAAGTCTCACACTCAAGGCCGTTCAGTTGAGACTGCAGAAGAATGAGGCTCGCTCTTCAACATATTTCATCTTCAGGCTTCTTAATGAGCGGAGCGGGGGAGACGGTGTTCGGTGTTCAAACTTTTTAACGTTTGTCGTTCCGTCCGTCCGTCTGCTCATCTCCATCCTTTCTTTCTGACACCCTCAGCCGCACACTTTGGTTCTATTACATTCCCACCATTAAAACCTTTTATTATCCTTGTTAATCCCTCTTGCACATGTCCAGTGTAGGCTGTGAGATGGGATTGAACAGATCTGTTCACCGACCCTCTTTTCTTCTGCTATGCCGTTCCTGGCATGCCCTTTGAAAGAACTGAATTAGCTTTCCCCTGTAGCAGCAATGAGTCTGGCTCTTGTCCCTTTCAGTCTCTCTTTCTACCGTCAAATAACCCACTTTGCTGCTCAGCACTGATATGATTACGCTCCTTTTCAGTTGGATTTAACACTGAAGTCAGAGTGTGTCGCTCTGGTAAGACTGTGAAAGGAATTCTGGGAACATGGACAGTCACATTTCCTGTTCAACTCTGACAATAAACGAATTTGAAAAGACAAAAGTACAATCAAAGACCAAATTAATGGTGGCAACCGAGGGGGCGACACAGTAAAGAGAAGGAATGGAATTGAAATTCACATGGCAGGATGTGAATGGTAAGAGAGGGAAGAATTACATGAGTTATAGTTACTATTTTCCTCTGTAAAGAAGTTCAAATGCTGCTTTGGGCAACGTTGGTGAAGTGGGAACAGATTTGAAACAGGAACTGTATAAAAACTTTGTGAGGAGAGGAAAGAGAGACAGAGAGAGAGACAAGAAAACATTGGCATTTATTATATCAGTGATAGCTAAACAATAATAATGTTTATGTACATTAAAATACATCTGCAAAGTTAACGTTTCACAACATGTATCTTTATTTGAAGAACTGAAAAGAGTCTTGCTAGCATCCTCTTTGCTCAATCTTTGGGAGCATAAATATGGTAGTAGATCTTAGTATTTGAAATGTATTCTATGACTATATATATGTTGGTATGATTTAGCCTTCCCAAGACTATCGCCAAGATGCTGCTCTGCTGGCCCCACATATTTGATATTGCAGCTTAATCTACATGGTAATTTATACAAACACAACAGAGATTGATGGAAAGCACATTAGTTATTTTCACATTTATTGTGGCCAGTATTATTTGCAGGCTGATAGTCATACCAAAATAGACACAATACATATATATATATATATATATATATATATATATATATATATATATATATTTATATGAAATTCAGCTGTTATATGTAAAATCAGACAACCAGCTCCCACTTATAGTATAGCTAGAAGGGTTTCACATCCACATTTTACTGCAAGTGTGGCGATTTGTCTGTCAGTCGAATCAGGCTCATTAGAAAAAATAGTTGAATTATCAGCCCTAATTGTTTTCTTTTAACTTTATCAGCATCTTAAGATCATATGTCATTCGTTTCCATTGCAAGATAAGAACTTTTTCTGTGCACAAACAAGTTACATGAAGCCTAACAGACTGCAGTCTAGAGTGCAGCTGCACCCTTACAACAGATGAGTGTGTGTGTGTGTGTGTGTGTGTGTGTGTGTGTGTAAACGTGTAGGCTTGTATGCTGGCTTTCATGCAGCTGTAGCTCCACCATCAAAGAGCTGCTGTGCTCGATGCCTATAATACACAGGTTGGAGTTTTGAGCAGGCAGGTTTTGAGTCACCTCAAAGAAAGAAAAAAAGCCCCACCGAGAGCTCACTGACAGAAGCTCTCATGTCCCATTTTGGGTTGGTGACATTAACACGACACACACACACACACACACACACACACACACACACACACACACACACTATACCATATATGAGCTATGGGATGCATCAGAAGCTGGTACAGCCTGCAGCCTCCCATCTGAGTGGCAGCCTTGCTCTTTTATTCTCCCACTGACTCTTACTCTCTCTCTTTTGTCTCATCTCTGTTCCTCACCATGCATCCCATCCCTCCCTCCCTTTCTCTTCCTCTGTTCATCCCTTCTCTCACTCTCCTCTCTCTTTTTTTCCCTTCTCGATGCAGCCGAGGCAGAATCAGGTAAAAGAAGAGGTCAATTATAGAATCACACCTCAAACCATGACAGCTTTGTTGCACAGAAAGTCAGAGTGGAGTTGTGAAAGGGTTTTCGCCGTGTGCCTCCTCTGGCACTAACACTGTGGGCTGCCAAACACTCTGCAGCCTGCTGCCCTGTGTCTTTGAGACTTCTCCTTCCTGTACATAGACATAGGCACCCACATTGCAGGGCATTCAAGGTCACTTTGGTACTGTGGCAAGCTTGCTTGTGACATTGTCATAGTAACTGCTTCACATCGAACCACAGGAAGGAGGAGGAATCAAACAACATGTGATTACTCTTTCAGTTCTCGCATATAGCTTTTTCTCTTCATTTCTCATTCCCTTTTCTTACGCTCTACCTTTCTCTAGAGGTCTTTTTCATGGCTTCTGTTCTCGCCCACTTTTCCACGACTTTTATCTCCGTCTTTCTCTTGATCCCCATAATAGTTATCCAACTGGTGGTAATGTCATATAGCAAACATCCTCTTTCTTTCTTTGTTTTTCAGACCAGAAAATAATCAATAAAAACACATTATTCTCCAATAGACTGACATGCCTGTGAGTCATTAGAGTGGAGAAGACTTTTTGTAAAGCCTGACCATTAGACCATCTCGGGGAAATATAATAGACAGGAAATATACCACAATAGGTGAAAGACAACGTAAAACGTAAATAAACAAACATTTTATTTTGAGGATTATCACAAACTTTGACTCAATAATGCAGACTATGATGTACATAGTGGTAACCGTTAGTTCTTTAGAAAATACTTTCATAACCATATGCGTTGATGCTGGGAAAAACCTTTTTGATGACCAAACATGTAGAATTAGATGTAGATTAACATTAGTTTTATTGGGCTAGAAGACTCATCGGTTTTACAACATTGAAGACATTCTTTTCCATTAAATATTTTAATAAATATCTCAACATCATCAAAAGAAAATCTCAAACAATATATTTTGTCACAATTGTGACACTTTTGATTTATTGCACAGCTTCACATCCAACAATCTGTGGAATGTAGATAAAAATACAGGCACAGTATGTGCACATACCGTACAAAGAAGGGAACACACACAAACACACACACACACACACACACACACACACAACACACAACTCACACTAGGCACCACGGTGAGTGCTTACCTAAGCGGACCCAGTGTTATGACCCTGTGTTCTGGCAGATGGTGGTTGTGGGCAGAATACCTGCATTAACGAAAACACTGCTATGCTTCACATTTTCCAGATATCCAGCTCGATGCATTTTGTGAAATATTCTAGAAAAATAATGATGGATAAAAAAAACTGCATATACCATATTTGTGTTTACTAGATATCAGTTGCATTGCATTTGCAAAATGTATATAATGATTACTCAAATCTCCTTACATCTCAATCACTTAAATCCAAACCATCTCATACTTTACATTAGATGAATCAAATAAATATATAGAAATACATGTTTTAAAAAAATATATATAATAGTATTGGATAGCAGCTGTTTGAGTCAGTATCGGACTGATCATTATTGATATTGGCAAATCTCAACTTTTCACCCATAATCTAATGTGTATTACTTTATATGTATCATATCTAGTTCAGGCGCAAAATATATCGAGACACTTCTTCAAACCAAGCGAGCAATCCCACCTTTCAAGTGTAAAAGTATCAGTAAGAAAAGACGAGAGAGGAAAGAACAAGAGGAGAGGGAGCGAAGCTTCCCAAATTAGATTCATTTGGTTCTGATTTAGTCTCTTCACTCCAACCAGCTCAGTACTACTTGTGATGTACTTTGTATGTCGTAATACATGTGTGTGTGTGTGTGTGTGTGTGTGTGTGTGTGTGTGTATGTGTCTATGTGTGTGTCTGTGTGTGTGTCTGTGTGTGTGTGTGTGTGTGTGTGTGTGTGTCTGTGTGTGTGTCTGTGTCTATGTGTGTGTCTGTGTGTGTGTCTGTGTCTGAGAGAGAGAGAGACTATAATGACTAACTAGGAATACCGGGGTATGCTTATCACTTACCCAATTACGTGGGATTGCAAAACTAATCTACAACTCTATTAAAACAAGAGACCCTACAGCTCACGGTTAAACAAAAACAAATTACATTACCCCCGACACACACACACACACACACACACACACACACACACACACACACACACACACACACACACACACACACACAGACACACACACACAGACACACACATTTCACTTTTCTTATACACTGTGCCATTCTGTCATCCAGACATGGTCCGTCCCCCCCCCACCCCCCACCCCCATCACTGTAAACTGAACGTGTGAGTGAGGGAGAGGCTTTGGTTTCGATGTACACTCTCAGACTCTCAAATCAAAATATTAAAATTGGATCACATTTCTGAGTCAGCAATCTTAATAACTGCTCATTTGCACAAAATACATTTCATTTAGATTTTACTGGTAAAATACAATATTCATGTGATGTGTTTCTGTGATTGGTATTCTCGATAGAATACATTTATTTTGGTAAGTTTGATTTTTCAATATTATCTATAGAACACAAGCATTGAATTTACTATTCATTATTGTTAATGGCTATGTATATAGTTTCTTTTATTTCTGCAAATAACTACAACGTGGCATTAATTATAAGTTTATCTTTAAGCTCATCTCCTTTCAGCAACTGAAAGGCCACGATTCACCTCATTTGACCCTCTTTTTTTGTCCTCTCCTCTTCTTACTCATTAAGTAAATGAGCTCATTTGCTGCAGAATGTGTGCAATCCCCTGTGCCTTGGTGTCCGTCTCATGGCCTTTACCTATGTGGCGATGCTTTCCTGCCACCACAATAACCTCCTCTTCTCTGGGGTCAATATAGAGATTCTATTTCTCCTCTAATTCACTTCTGTCCCAGTCTCCCTCCCTTCATCTACTGTGACCTCAAATCCCAAATGTTTTTTTCGGTCTTTCTCTTCCTCTGTAACGGCCTGTCCTTTTCTTGTCCAGACCTTTCCCTGCGACCCCTGACCCCGTCTTTTCAAAAGTTGTTTGAAGTTCCGACTCTCCACTTCTCTTGTCTTGTCGAAGAGAAGGACTTGGTGTAATTTTCTCTTAATCTCTTCATCCCCTCCTCTCTGGAGGAGAGTTCTGTTACCTGTGGATGGAGGGAGAGAGTGGAGGAGAGAGAGAGGAAGGGAGAGGGACAGGAAGCTGGCCTGTGACTGCCCCCAATCAGGCTTCCCTTCTCCTGTTGCCTTTATCTCCTTCTTTCCTTCCCTTGTCCTTTTGCTCCATCTTATTGTTTTTATCTTGTTCGCTCGACTCAGAAACTTTATTTAATCTCTGATTTCAAGTGCAGAGAAAATGCATGTGAGATAGAACGAGAAACAGAGATTAAAATACACAAAAACAGCCGTGGTGTGTTAACAAGAATGCTGGGGAAAAAAGACCTCAGCCATGAAAAGATAAAGCTTCACCTTATTAAACTTAAAATGATTAATCTTTTTTCCCTTCTTCTTTTTTTCACGTCAGATTAGCGCCACCAGTGAGTCTGATGTGGAGGAAAGAAGTGGCGAGGAAGGAGGGAGGAGAGGAGAGAGAGTGGATGTGATGGACATACACTGACGAGTCTGGCCTTTCAGTAATTGTGCCGGCCGCGGTCAGAGGTAAATGCCACACCTGGATATGTTCTGCTATAATGAGTGGAAGAGGGTATGACACATCCACAAACACTCACATCCTTGGACACACACTCTCACACACCCCTGCACGGACACATCAATATTCTTAAGCGAATTAACATGCAAATGTAGTCAGCTACAAGCACACAAACATGTTTCCACACGCGACAAAGTTGGTGGGATACCTACGACATGTGCTCCATCACTGATAATAGTTAGCTTATCGTGACTGTAATCATTAATTTCCTCTGACACTGGTAATATATGCTGATCTCTGACAGATTATTTTTGTATATTTGAGGTGGAACAGTGAAAGCTCTAATAAGTTTGGGGTGTGGACTTATCTCAATAATGAGAGGCATCGGGCTATTATTAGAGACACGCCTACGGTAGATTTTCCTCTCCACATCGACGTGGTTTTATTGGAATATTCATACAATGAAAAGTAAACATTTTACAAACCCATACAGAGATACATTGTTTGCCACATTTCATAGACTGTAAACTATTTTCCAAACTCCTCAAACTACTTTTTAAACTCATGTTAAAATATCTTTTCCATATTCATGCTGCATTTTTCACTCACCGACACAAACCTGTCCCTTTCCCTTTTAAACACAAAACGCAGGTTGCATCTAAAAGGCTGCAAACAACACACACACACACACACACACACACACACACACACACACACACACACACAACACAGTCAGAAGCTCTCTTGCCCTCTGATGATGCGTTCTGCATTTATTGTGAAAATTCCAACGTGACTCAGGAGGTGGAGGTTGAAAGTCAAGGTGAGCTACCGCAGGTTTGAACATATGCTTATGTACGTGTGTGTATCAGCAGTGTGTTTGGGTTTACATTGGTTATTCCTTTATGATCATTTTCACTGAAAAAAAGCAACATTAATGTGACAGCTTGTGTGTTCACCTGTGTGCTTTAGAGTGTTTCTCTTCACCTCACCTGTGAGTTTGTGTCTCTGCATGTGTGGTCCTGACCCCCACTGATTTAGCAGATGCTAGCTCATCCTGATCCAATATATCTCCTCCCTCTCTCTCTCGCTCTCTCTCTGCTTTCTCTCTCTCTCTATTTCGCACTCTCTACTCACAGAGACGTGTCCTTGGTCAAGGCTCATGCTTTGCATTTCCTATCTTCTATTCTTCACTTGGACCACATACTGAATACCTCCCTGTGAATCTTGCTTGATGTGTTAAAGTCCGTTCCTGGTTATGAAAATGCATTATTAATCTCCCCTAAAGATAATATATTGTGTGGCACTTTAGTTGTTGAATGGAGTATGATACTAGTGGAACTAGACGGGCGCTCTTCCCCAAGGCCAAATGCCCTAACGTGTAAAGTTAAGCAAAGTGAAAAATAATGTGTGCATCCGCCCCGTGATTCAGATTCACTACAAATGTTAATGTGTTCTTCCTTGGCTCACCCTTGGCACCAAGTTTCATAAAAATGAGGCATGTAGTTTTATCCTCAATCTTGCAGATTGCTGACCAGAATGTGTGGGGTTGTAATAAGTCATGGTTTTCCTTCCAATTAATACCAAACATATTATATGAATGTAATATGGTTTGTAGTTCAGTTGAAACCTGATGTGTCCAGTCTTCCTCAACACTGTATACAATCAATGAAAGCCCCCCCCCCCCCCCCCAAAAAAAAAAAAACTAAAAGAGATGTCAATTAAACTAAGAATACACATTATTTCTCTGTTCACTTTTCCATAAACCATATACGCCACTTTAATTATTTTACATGCACCAGGATATTCTGCTGAGAGGTTGCTGTCAGCAAATGGAGCAGTGCCCTTAATTATCGACGAGAAGGGCATCGGAGAATGTTTTATTTGGGAAAACACTCCTCCAGCTGAATAGTCTACTGAACGTGCGTTCAACCTTCATTGAACAAAAACACACTCACTTGACAGAGTCAGCAGTTCAGCTCACTGCTTCTTAGTTTGGGAGATCATTTATGTTGCCCCTCGGCACATTGTTTAAATAGTCAAATGTTAGTGTAAGCCATGAGCTTATGAGTCATGCATTATCGACGACGCGGCTGTTTCTGTGTGTGTCCTTGTGTGTGGGATATCCTGTTGTTAGAATTATAATTGGACATGCCTTGTGCGAAACACACTCAGGGATGTCCCACTCCGTACATAAAGCAAACTGTGTGTGTAAACACAGCCTACACAGACCCACACAGCAGGTGCTGCTGTCTTAAAACTCACACGCTGTACATACACATGGAAACTGAACTGAATCCTTTTGTTTCCACTATGTGTGGATCGTGCACTGTGCTCTATTCATACATTTCATTATAGATTGTGCGGAGGACTGCAGCTCATACATACTGTCTATGAAATAATCATACCTTCTATCTGTAAAGGCAGCAGAAATAGTCATGCCATTCCAATGCCTGTGCTTTGGGATCTCGTATGAATGTGTATATGTGTTTGTTTCCTCTCCTGCACCTCTGTGTCTCTGTGTGTCAGGTGTGGTTTTTCAGCTCGTCTGACTTTCAGGATGATCCGTCCTGTATGATAGTGACTAGCAATGAACCAGCCTCAGCTCATAAAGCACAGACACTTATCCACACACACCGTGTTATTACGAACCCTTGTTAGAACAGAAATGATCGTCTCCCTTTCATATTTCACTGTTGCGATACTCACGTAGCACCGGCTGTTCTCTGACCCCCGGAGAATGAAACTGTGTTTGCATCAGACTCAAAGTAGCTGCTGCTGAATGGAGGTCAACGGATATCACGGCATGGAGTCCAACACAAAATGGCCACTGTAGTAATCAGGATGAATATTCTCTCAGATGCGGGGCAGGAACAATGTTTTTCCTTTAGTCCCAGAAATGTTTCTTTGAGCAGTGTTGGAAGACAGCAATCCGATGACTGTCTGAATGCTTCCTCAGAGGCTTCTTTTGGAATCGCTGCTGAGGAATTGTTGCAGAACAATGGCTGCATATGGTCACGTGCCTTTAGTATGAACAGCTGCATTGTCCTCTTCCTCAAACTCCAAAACAAACAAATAGAATATATTTTACCACCAGCCTGAACCGCTGAATGGCATCCTCCAGCACAAGGGACTTGGCAGCGGCAAAATGAGTCTCAAAGTAAATGGATTCTGAATTTGTGAATTTGAAGTTTGGAAAGTCAAAAAGGCCCACACAAAGGTCTCACAAAGGCACACATCAAAATAGCTTTAAGCAAACGAGCTTTGCCGAGACTGAAACCGGGGAGGGTTGAAAGAAGTCCTTTCATGCATAACTCATCAAACCAGCACTACTGTTCTCTTATCATTACCCAGCAACCTAATGTTATGTGATGTAATGCAAAAAGAGCAAAGAGAAGACAGTGGGCTTACATTTATTAATATTTATGCATTTCAGTACCTTGAAAGATGCCGAGATACTGCTGGCCAAAACCTTAATCAAAACATAAAATATGCATTCCAATATTTGTAAAGACTCTGCAGTGTCTCATTTGCAGCTGAAATATTTGGGATAGAATAATATTGTTTCTGTGCAAATGTCTTCATAACTTATGGCTTGACAAATGATGTACAAATGGATAGTTTGTATCACTGTATTTTATACGTGCACATATACATGAACCTGTGTGTGTGTGTGTGTTTCTAATCGTTTGCATATATTGTTTTATGCATATCTTCTGCACGTGTGTGCATCAGTTCGCTGCAGTTTTGTAATTAAAGCTGAAGTCAAGTCTAATTCCCCTTACTTTGCAGATCTGGAGGTTAATTGTGAGAGCCATGCAGCCTCTGGCAAGCTCTCTTCCATTTCAGTATTTTCATGTGCAAAATACAGAGTAGATTGTTAGTGCTAAATTAGAGGATGTGACGATGCAGTAATAACTACACCATTACCCTACCGGTACATGAAGAGAACAGGGCGGGTCAGAGACGCTGTAGCCCCCCCGTGCAAATATTAGTGAGGGGGAAAACATGCTAATGGTGAAAAAAAAGATGCTTAGGTTAGAGGTTTCTGTGCCTGTTTGCAGTTGTGTGCACAGAGTGGGTCTTGCTCCAAGGTTGACAGGTCATTGGGAAACTAAAGGCCCGTGATGGCGCCCATGGCGTGCCACTGGGTGAGAGTGCAGCATAAATAAGTCTCAAGTATGTGCTGTTTGTCTGGTGGAAGCAGCATTAATTAAGAAATGCCTTATTATATTAGATAAATCCAGAAATGTAATAAAAAACGAAGAACAAAAAAAGTTTATGTTGAAATAAATGTATCTGTTTTAATGTATACATTACTGTATGTATACAGGGGCGGGACATAAGCGTAATGGTTTCTGACAGAAGGACCTTTAGGACACCAAGTATGTGAAGGAGTCAAGAGTAAGTAGTTGTTTGTGTGTGTGTGTGTGTGTGTGTGTGCACATGCTTGGTGCCTGTGGAAATGACAGCCACCTGCTAACCTTCTCGCCACACAACCCTGTGATTGACGTCTCCATGGTGAGAAAGTGGGCGGCAGGAGCACCAGATATTACTGCAGAGGTCAGGGTTGAGCGGAGTGAGCAATCACTTCAATCTATGTGTGTGTGTGTGTGTGTGTGTGTGTGTGTGTGTGTGTGTGTCTGTGGGCAGCTTTGTGTGGCTGTATCTACCTTCCCGTTGCAATTTCCCCCTTGTGATGATATCAATTTAGTCGAGGGATAGCACTTGCTATTCGGCTGAGGAATTATCATTTGATGCCATTTGATACCAATACATCTTTCCCACCCTGTAATTGAAAATAATCTGAATGGGGGACGGACAGAAGGGCATTTAGGTTTACAGTCAGACAGCTAAAACAAATAGGACTAGAATTTAAGCAGCACCTGAGCAGCACGGTTCAAGGCCTGAGGTTGATCCATGATGCATCGGCATCCAAAGCATTTACAATTCCACAACATGGCAAGGTTCCAGTTTTTTTTTTTTTTTTTACTTTGTTGTAGCCTTTTGACCTTGACATTGTTCCAGTAATACATCAATGACACTACAGTGGTATGCCAACATCCTTTTCCTGATGTACATGTTTGCTTAATGCAGTAAGCTTGCTCTGCCCTCTGTTTGCTGAAAATACATTTTCTGAATAGGAGCTAAATCAGTTTGACAGAAACTATCTTAATAAAAGAAAACATGAATTACATACTTTAATGACTCTACAGTTTACCTAACTGCACTGCGGTTGCCATTTCAGATGTATTGTTTGGATTTTGATTGGTCCTGAAACTGAAAGATAATGGTGTGTTGATGGAGAAAGAAAAAAGACGAAAGGCCTCGACGGAAAACAGGCCGAACATTCAGCATAGCTGTAATTATCCTTTAATGCTTTTAACTGTCTGTTCTAATTGGACTTTCATATGAGCCCACCTTGGTCTTTTCCCATGGACTCTGGTTAGCGCGAGCCAAACGTGGTGTCATTAATGTGTACGTGTGTGTGTGTGTGTGTGTGTGTGTGTGTGTGTGAGGGGGAGATGGAGACCTGGTGGTTTGAGCAAAGCTCTTTGCTGTCAGCTCATTTGTCTTTATCATACACAATCAGAACGGTCCCACAAGGAGAGAGCCATTACTGTCTAG
The DNA here is from genome assembly GCA_023566465.1 of Cottus gobio. Classification (NCBI taxonomy): domain Eukaryota; kingdom Metazoa; phylum Chordata; class Actinopteri; order Perciformes; family Cottidae; genus Cottus; species Cottus gobio. The sequence goes on along the minus strand of CM042220.1, from coordinate 21,240,718 downwards.
TTATTGTCAACCGCCCTTTCGTAATATAACAAATGCACGTACACTCATTGATGTGTGAGCTGCAACACTTAAAGTTCAGCTTTATGACATATTTGACCACACCACTCATAAGAACAGCTTTTCAAGCACACACTCTGAAAAATGCAAACAGACAGAGGCACATATAGGCATACCTTCACGCTCTTAAACACATCATTATGTACAACAATGTGTGTAGTCTAAATGCACCGCCACCCAATTCTAATTCATTTCCAGCAGGAGACAGACAGTGAGCGTGATAAAGCTGATTCATAATTCATCAGGACTAATAGCCACCTGCCTGCACCCCTAGCTGTTATCTGCCGCAAATAATAGGCCACGAAAACCCTCTGTTTTGACTGATCGTACATGTGGAGTGACAGGCTGAAAAAGGGTGAATTGAAAATGAACATCACATATTTTTTTTTTGCACTTGCTGATGGGTGCATATACAGTATGCAGTGCATGTGGTGTGTGTGTGTGTGTGATACTGAGAAAGGTCTACAGGGTACAGACTGTGTCTTTGTGTGTGTGGATCTGTAAGTGAGATCCATTTTCACCTAATGCGTTTAGCAGTCATCATGGTGTAAGACATGCTTCTTTTCTTCATTGGTGCCTATGGGTGGGCACAGATAGATTTCTTTCTACCATAACCATATCCGTTTAGAGCTCTGCCTCGAGAGGTGTAACATCTCCCATTTCATCTTGATTGTATTTTTTTTTTTATGAAGATTTACATTGTTTCGCTGTTCATTCCTTGCACTCTTTTCCTAATCCATTCTTTCAGTGCAAATATCTTTAATGGTCAGAGGAGCATTAAATTATGTTTTCCGCACATACCTACACACACATGCGCGCACACACACACATACTTAGAGTGCTGAGTATTAACTTTTTTTTAACCTCATTTCTTAATTGGTTAATGTTCAGGGACTTCACTTGACCTGCAGCCTCAATTCTTTTGTCTTTTTCCCTTTGTCCTGTCATCTTCCTTATCCTGCGTTTGTGTACTTAACTAATGTCTGATAAAAGTTGATCAATCCAACTAAAAGAATGAGATGGCCAATTACAAGTGAAAATATTTATACTGTTCCAGTTATTTTTTATGAATAACCAGAGGAATTGGAACTAGTTTTCATCACATTGCGGTTACATACCATATAATCCACTTTGAGTGGGTATTATAACCTTAAAATAATACTCCACTTGTTTAACAATACACTCCAACCCACAATTCAACGTGTCCCCATCAATTCTGGCAACATTTTGGTTGTGCTATGCTCGCTTCCAGTAATGTAGCCTGGAGCCTTTAGCCTCAAGCAAGGATGAGGAGCAGGCTTCTGACCTCTGGTTATCTCCCTTTTTCAGAAGTGCAGAACCCCCAGATTAATTCTCATTTTCCAACCTGTAGTCTTCCGTCTCAACCGATCCAGACTCAAGTGACATCCCTTTAAGCAATTTATCAGACGCTGAGCAGCTGCCTCTAAAGCCACAAAACGGCTTCATATATACTTTTTCATATACAGCAGTACTCCTAAAGACCTGTAAACATCCTGTGATGTGAACAACTAAAAGTAAGTTCTTTTTAACATTTGCTGTAAAAAAAAACATTTATATATAATTTTGCAATCCTTTTATGTAATACACGTTTACAGTAAGTTAAAAGTCCAAGATCTTACTTTTACTCTTTAATTCCACAAGCATGGATTCAACTCAAGGTAGCCAGTGATTATGTGCCTTAGTAAATGATAGGACCAGTTTGAGATGATACTTAAATGGTTTGAGCCAGCAGACTGTACTGGAAACATCACAAGATGATGGGAACATCTTGATGCTTTTAATGACTTCTATTCTGGGTGGCATTAAGAGAGGGTTTGTTTTATCATTGCTTAAGCGCTTTACCTATTAAAACCTTTGACTTTACATATGGTACGTCCACCCTTTTAAAGACCCAAGTGTCTTTATCTACTCCTGGACTTATATGCATCTGGGAAATCCGGATTTCTGATATAGTCCATATCCCTGGTGAGGAATTATGATGACCTGAACTTTCAAGTTTTTAATCAAAGGTTTACGCTAAGTCTGCTCCAACACACTTACATAATGCAGATAGTTTGACATCATCATGGGACAAACTCCTTCAACATGCTGTGGTAGTTGTGAAGCTGATGTTATGGTTTACACTTAATTCACTGAAATTATAGAAATACAATGTAATGATGGAAGTAAACCACTGAAATGTGTTAAAACGATGTGTTCCTGTTGTGCCTACAAGTGTAAAACCTTTGGTTTCAAGGGGAACTGACCCACAGTGGGCCTATGTGGAGACTTAGGACACAATGGTGTTGATATTATAACTTAGGGAAGCCTTTCTTGAGTTTTAACATTGGTAAAGGATAGTTTCAAAGGTTCAAAGAGTCCTCGATAAACTTGCAAACCAAAGAAGTTTAATCAGACCAAGGTAGTTGCTAAAGTTGGCATTGAATGTACTCTGTATTAAACGCGTGTTTCCTCGACTGGACCTCAGTCCCAGGGTCCTAAATGGCAGTCAAGTGGAAAAAGTAATTTAATTTTGTTATGGGTTACCAAGATTATTGAAAGGGAAAGTAATTAAATGAAGACCTCGGACAAACTTTTTTCCAAAATCATTTCTGAGTCTGCTTCAATTTACTTTCACTGTCAAGTTAGTTCAACATCCCACTTTGAAGACCAGGGGAGCCTCGGTGTGTGTGTGTGTGTGTGTGTAATGAGTGTGTGTGTGCGTTTTGAAAATGTGGTTACTTTCGAAATATTCACCCCAATTTGTCCTCTTGCTAAATACTTCAAACAGCCCCCGTGTTCCTCCAAACGCGTGCGTGCGATCTGAGATCGGGGATGGTATGAATAATTAAGGAGGTAATTACGAAATGTAATGTGGTGAATCACAAACCTGCGCCTCTGTCTCCAGACTCTGGACATCCCTGATTTATAATTTACAGCAAGACACCAAGTCCTTTTTATGCCAACAAATCTCATCTCTGGTGTGAGCTGGATAGACATTAATAATTCGTTATGATGGAGATACTGACTCAGCCAATGATAATCACACCTTTACCCCTTCGGCCTTACATAAACACGCTTCACCTGTGCATATACACACAGGCTGCACACATTAACAGAGCTTTCACTGAGGCTGTCGTGAGCACAGGAAAACAAACCACCAACAACAACACAAGACAATTTACACTCACCCTGCTCTCTCTGTTAGTCTCCCGGCTTCAATGCCAGCAAGAATTTGTCAAGTGTCAGTTGCTGGCTGGATTTTAGCCTGCTGCACTGGGGAACGTTGCCAACCCATTATTGGTACATTGGCATCAGGACTTAGCTGATCAACAGAATTGAGGCAGTGATAAGAGGTGGAGGTGTGAAAGTGACTCAGACTCTATAATATATTTGTGTTTGTATTTTGTGTTAGTTGAGCATTTTGGTTGAGTGCATCTTTTACAGTATGTGTGTGTGTGTGTGTGTGCCAGATTGTATAGTGTTGTGTTTGTCTGAGCCTGCCAGAGTGTACGCCCCTGTGCTCGCTGGAATAACTTGTGCATGGAGATGAAAATGTGAATGATGCATAATAATGCAATCAAAGGCTGTCAATCTTCCCCCCGCTAGGTGACTGCTCTGTCATACTGGTTGTTAATCCAGCTCTGTGGCAGCCTTTATTGTCTATTCCCCTTTGTTTTGGCTGCATACTAATGAGGTGGAGAATATGAATTGGAGGTTTAGGTCAGCCCTTCTCATTGTCGACAAAAATATGACAGGCGTGCACTCTCATAGACTTATGAGGGGAGTTTGTAAGCAGATATAAGAACACGCAGAAGCACAAACCTGCAGACAGACAATCTAAGCAAGAGCATACATGCTGCAGACGCGCGCAAACACACACACACACACACACACACACACACACTAATTTAGGCTTGTGCTTTGGACACCTGTTCGTTATTTCTCTCAGTAGGGAGCTTAATTCCCTGCCCCTTGCCATATTGTTACACCCACAGACGTACTGTGCATCATGGGTGCTTCGTTCTATTTTTGTGCGTGTGTGTTTCTATGTATACTTTTGTGAAAACCTATATATTTGCTTGTGTGCTAGTGTGTGTAAGCAGTATATTCCATGTTTACTCTACATGCTTGATACTGCACATGCTCATACTGTATAATAGTCTTCATTTGTCAAAATATGAAACATGGCATAGGCTGTACATGAATTACATCATGTCACAGTTTAATCCCTTGTCAAATGGCTTTTCGAGGCTGCTGGATATACAAACCATGTTTTGTATTGTGTTTGTGATTATGCCTATTTGACAAATTGGATGATCATCTGGAATTTAAGGTGAATTACATAAACGTACACACTGTGACCGCACTTAAAGTGTATTTCCTATACCAGTAGGGACTATATGCTAACATTTATGAAATGGAAATGGAAAATAACCTTAAAATCCTCATCTTCATGACTGAAAAAAAAAAAAAAAAAACGTGAATATGACGCTTTCCCACCAATACATGCTCCATAAAATATGGTTTGAACAATGCATCCACTGAAGTTTATACCTAGTGGAGCGGTAGAGCGGCAGAGATAGAGTGCAGTAGAGGGAATAACGGAGAGAAAGCAATCAGGCAAAGCAGTGGGTTCATCTCTATGACCTCACACACCCTTTGAAAACAGCCATGCAAACTGTTGTATACTCTGTCACTAAATATTAACCAGTTTTATAAAGTGCTTCCCTTATGTACACAATTAGCAATACCATGGAAATGGTAGGTGTGGATATGTATGTCTGCGCACACAGACACAATGCCTTGTAGAGATTAACATGCAAAGACAAAACAAAGATAGACGAAAAGCCAGAATAATAAAGAGGCTTGCCCTCCACAGAGACAGATACAGAGACTGTCGTTAAATCGGTTAGTTTTTTTATGAGAACTATTCCTGATCTTCTTTGCCTCATGAAATCCTCTTCTTCTCCATCTCCTCCTCCTCTGAACCAGCTTTACGATACCTGCATTATACCAACTAAAGAGGATTGTGTTCAGGGATATTGGCTTATGTTTAATTGAAGATGGTGCAATTAAAGCTTTCTTGGAGGGCTGAGGGAAATGATCATGGATTTTGTGAACAGATGAAATATATATCGCAATGTAAGAATATGGGATACTAGGGAAAAATGAAATGGATTAATCTATATCATCCAAATGTGTGAGCATGTGTGGTGTATTTGCTTCACCTTGAAGCAGCAGCAGGCTGAACAATCAGATATTTGATCTGGGCTTAGAAGGAAGATTTAATCCCCGGAACGGTGAAAAGGTTTTCTCCCAAGTTGCATTTATGCAATTTTGCCTTCTAGTGCAATTCTATAGAAATGTATCACCGCAATTCCAACACCCGGGCGAGGATTAGTGTGTATTGGTATCCATTTGTGAGCATTTGTGTGCTAATGTGTTTGTGTGTATGTGTTGATGTGTGTGGGGACAGGAAATCAGGCTGGTCTGGTCTGGTTTGTGAGTGAAGCGGCAAATACCTTCAAATCAACCCTCAACACCAAGTGTGAGAGGGTGCTTGAGGAAAAGATAGAAACATGAAACATGTTGAACTTCTTAGGGCAGATGGTACACACAAACAGACCAACACACTCTTTAACGTGTGAACAGATTTCTACCTTCATGTAATTTCTAAAGGGAGCAAGGCACGAAGGGAAATAACATGACATGAAATGTACGGCATACTGTAAAAATGACATAAAAGATGAAAGGAGAGTGAACAGACGAAAGAAAAGAAACAACAAATCAGTTTATGACTAAGTCAAAGTGCAGTATGATGACTTAGAAATATCCACATTCCCTGAGAATTGCTGCGGTAGGCACAGTTTACTTGTTACCAAGATTCTAAGTAATCATACAATTTTGATTTTGCGACTCTTTTACTGCCATTATTTTTCTTGCAACACTCCAAAAAAAAATGTACTTCTTTTTATGGATAAAAATTCCATCTGCTTACTTTGATATGATGCTCTTTAATGACTAAACTTGCTATTTTACATTCCTTTAATTAGCTTGTTAGGGCTGTCAGCGTGTCTATCTTGAGACAACGGGGCTCCACAATCCTGTTTTATTCCCTTTCCTTTAGTTTTTCCTTTCCCAGCCCGCCGCCTTCTCTGCTTCCACTGCATGTAAAAACTGCTCAGACTTGGTGCTTGGTTAAAAGGATGGACATAGTTCATAGACCTTGGGGCCATCTGTTCCCCCTGATTAAAGGGGTGTGTAAATATCTTTCTGGCCAGCTATTGCTACCAATTCAACGAGAGGTGCCATCTTGTCACTTATCTGAGCCAAAACTGTACGCGTGTGTACTTTTCCAAATGTGTGCGTGTCTAGCCGTAAGACAGGCCCATGGGCCAAATATGGTCCTGACTCATCTCATCTCATCCACCTCCACTCTCCTGAGTCTGCATTTTTCATCATTCAAATTAGTGTGTGTGTGTGTGTGTGTGTTTTCTTCTGCCTGCATGGCACATGTTTTGTGTGTAAAACATGTTGATGTGTGTGATTCTGCACTTCCAAAATGACTAGATGGCCAGACTGCTATCAGATGTAGTCAGTCTCTGCCTGAGTCGGGTAAATGAGAGGCAATGGAGGAGCCAAGACTAAACTCTCTGGTGGTCTCACAGCTCTGGCCTCAGCTTAAGCATCTCGCCTCCCAACATATCCACAGCATAATGAGTTTGAATCTCCCTGGAGTATTGGGATGAATCTAAACACTCAGTGTAACCTATTTGTATGTTTATTTGTGTGTGTGTGCTTGTGAATGAGGTTCCCCTCCCAAGAGCACTTGGGTAAATCTCAATGCAGCTCATTGGCATAAGAGGATTTAACTTTTTGGTTGTCGTGGTAATGAGCTGTGATAAACACCAGAAGATAAGGTCCATGTTAGACACACACACTAACACACAAATGATGGAAAAACACAGGAGTCACGTTGTCAGTGTTAACACGGATATTTCCCAAGAGAATGATGACTCTAGCATGAACAGCAGAGCCCTGTTTTACTGTCCCTCTGGGCGGGGAGAGAAAACTAAGTTTGAAAGCTCAAACCCTTGCTTATGCTTAAAATGCGTTCACAATAATTGAAGGATTCAAAGGATGTCCCAATATAAGGTTGTACTGAGGAATCAGTTGCACAATCAAAAACAAATGTTGGCTATGTGCTTGAGGTTTTTTTATGTAATCATTTCATTAAATGATCAACCAATTACAACGCAGTGGAGGTGGCTTAAGTGCTACAGTAAAGGCAGACTCTGTATCTGCTACACTGCTGGTAGATAGTATAAACTACTCTCTGTTCATACCGTGCTCTTGGTCCAGGCACAAAGCCAATAGAATATCATTATGTTCAAAATATGCAAAAGGTCTGATTACAATGTTTTTCTTTTTTTTACTTTTTGTAAGTTGATGGTAGACTGGAGCTCTCCATGGTGCTGAATCTAGAGCTTTCAGCAGCAACTCTCTGTCAGCATAGTTTGAGCAATATCTTGGATATAGAAATTGTGTAGGCTTAATTTACTTAGTTGCTACATTTTACATTTATTGAAAGCAATGATATGCAATTATCTAATGCAATAGTAAAATATTGTTTTTATTGTTGCATTTTGTATTAGAAACAAATATCTGGTCTGATGGGAAACATCTTTATTCTTTAGACTTTTGACTATTGCCTCGCCATATATATATATATATATATATATATATATATATATATATATATATTGAAAGCATGAATATCTTTGCAGTGATGAGAGTCTGAGGCAGAGAAAGTTTGTTGCAAATTTTGACCTTTCGCTTTTTGGCCTGCTGTAGCACTTCAACAGGCAAGAACAGTTCCAATATGTTTTGATCTCAGCTACGTGATTGTTTTACTAAAGTAAATACACATAGTCCTTTTGGATTGCTATCTTGTCTCATATAAATAATTGACACTACAGACAGCGTTTGTATGTCAGTAGCAATTGCCTGTTCCATAATTTCTCATTGAACAAATTAAAAATTATATGAAAAACTAATATGTGTTAAAGTATTTCATCATTAATTGGGATGTTTAGAAAAGCAAATACAGTACATATCATTAATGTCTTTGCCAATAAGGCCACATGCACAGCTCCTCCTATGATGAGTCATTGAGCCCAAGCCATCTCATCTCCTTCCATTTACCAACAAGACAATCTCGTCCACCTGTTCTCTCTCATGCTCTTCGTGATCTGAAGCTGTTGAACAAGGACACAGCCATCATTATCATAATTGTCAGTGAAATAATGTAAAGCCCCTCAGCTGCCATAAAATACCTTGCAGTCATCCTCAGTCATGATCATGTTTGTTGTGGACATCAGCAATCATATTCGTGTTTGTGAATAAATATCCATTCATCAATGTGCACCAATGTATGTGCATGAATTTCTATGAGAATCTCTAAGTGTGTGTGTGTGACTATGCAGCATATCAGCTCTTGATGTAAAATAACCCATGCGTGTCCCCCAGCACCAACGTGTTAATAATGGAATAAGTAGATTTATTTCTGCTATGTATTATTAAAGGAGATTATGCATACATCATATTTTCTGGGACAAATGCATAAGTGCAGAATAAAAACTGTGGGAACGTGTGTGCACATTGCTCACAGATGTTTGTGAAGTGAATTTGTACCTTGATTCTATGTGCTCTTGTGTGCGTGTGTGGACTTGTGGCATGCTAGTTTGTGTACTTTTAGAAGTTCATAACAGCAACATACATTATGCAGAATGGGAGGACTGTGGGTTGAACATCAAAGATGTTTGATGAGAGTAGTTGGCTGCACATGTTTCATCGGGACATGAACCATAAAACGACAAAAGAACAAAAACTTTTGATGAGAGATTTTTGAAAAATATTATATGGGACATGAATGCACACATTTCATTATTCAAAACAGTGTGTCTGCTGTGAGCTGTATGTTGAACAGCTGACCACACCACAGCATGATCTTCACATGACCCGGCATGTGAGGGAGGATGGGGTGTTGCAAGTTGCAAGGGATGCGTTTAAAGACGTGTTAATCATGAGGCCTCTATGGCGATATTGTTAAAGTCATTATTTAATCAATCCATATTTTTTTGGGAAATCCTATGCTAAATATCTGCTTTGAAATGTACAGTATCCTAATGATTATTTTAGTGTTGCCCAGCCATAACACACAAGTTTTGAACTGCGAAGAATCAAAAAGACAACGAGTAACTCAGTGTGCCCTTTGAATGCAGGTTTAACCGGTAAAAAGCCATAAATCAACCTCCACAATGCCGTCAATCTGAAACTCATTGTCATGGATTTCTGTATAGCCTTTGTATAAGCCATGTAAAGAAAAAAGTAAAATATGACATGCAATACAAAGAAACAAAGGTTGAATATCCTGTACATAATTTAATATGGCTGGCCAAATATATACTCAAATAAAGATGTTTAATACCACCTGTTTATAAAGCATTTAAAAGCAAATTGGCCTTCTTTGTATAATCCCTAGACATATAAATAGTGCTTTTATCTGTGAAATATTTGTGAGAGCCACGTGATTGTGCGAGCCGTCTTCACTACGCTGAGTATAAACTAAGCTTTAATGATGTTTCTTTTCCTACTGTGTGTGTGTGTGTGTGTGTGTGTGTGCATGCGTGCGTGCGGGCTTGTGTGTCTGTGTGTGTGCACGTGGGGGTAATGATGTGCCTTTATCTCCTCTCTCCACAGCCCATTGATCATGAGTGCAGGACAAGCAGTCATTACATATTTAACCCAGGTCACTTACTGTGGGTTGCAGATAGGTGCTGTCACTACCAGTGTGTGTGTGTGTGTGTGTGTGTGTGTGTGTGTGTCCAAGACAGCATCCATGTGCACACAATTATGTATGTGCAGGATATTCACCCAACTTTTGAACATACAGTATTTGCATTTAACGCTCAACAATTCTGGACAACTGTTGTTAAAGCGTGTGTGTGGATATGATACATAAAACCTGACCTTTAAAATATAACCCTCAGCTCAAGCGTTTCCCTACAGGAGCTGCAAGATGAATTTCAGCCTCAGAGAACAGGTGAGGTTAAAGAAGGCGAAATATGCATTTGGGACTTCACTAACCCTCTCAATGCCTCCATATGAAAAGGAATAAGAATAACTCTTCACTGTATATATTTGCTTTAATCCAAGTGCCACTCATACTGCCAGTCAACTGCTGTATTTAACGTGTGTAGGGCTAATCGGCAATTCCCATCAAGGCTTACTTCAAACATGTAGCATTCCTATGGATTTCCTGACATTCTTTCCATCCTCTTTGTCAGCCTTCCTATGCTATTTGTTCCAGGCGACTGGATTTAGCAGATCTGGGCTTAAAATGTCGGATTTATGTGGTAAAGTGGAAGGAATTAGAATTCAGGGACCTTGAACTTTTTTTTTATCTCCCCACATTATTTTTTACCTACTTCTCAGACCTGACATACGTATGTTTTAAGCATATAAATATCGGCCTGTCTGTCGGTCTGTGTGTGTGTGTGTGTGTGTGTGTGTAGCTTAAGGGCTTGAGCATGATCTAATATGTTTAGCTACCAAGGGAAATAAAAAGCTAATACTGGGGGTCAGACTAATCGCCTGAAAACTGCCTCTCGCTTCTCACTTTATTTTAGTTGAGCCATCGATGAACGCACACAAACACACATGAGGGTGTGTGTACATGAACAATCGCATGACATGTACACTGACTAGTGTCCTTCCAAATCCCCTTTGGTAATGTTTTCTTCCCCTCTGGCGTGGCATCAGCCTACATATTGACGAATGAACACACAAACACGTATGCAAACAGCCTTCTTCATGTCCCCACGCAGGCTCAAAGTCAGGGAATCATCATTGAATTTAGGGCTACATAAGGCTAGCCTGAGGTTAGCGAACAGCTAGCTCAACCATGAAATAACAGTAATTGTTGCATTATTTTTGTTTTCCTAATATGCATGATTACAGTGACCCTGCATCTGTCTTTTCACATTTCAACCAGCACTGTTAAATAATAACAAAAAAATCAGGATGCAGATTGCCTTTACATTTTTAAGTAAACTAGCTCGATAATTTTAAGTTCTTGGAGCTGAAAATCATAATAGAGTTTAGGCAGCTCATGTAATTGCAGTAAATATTAGTATAGTTAACGCACAATGATTAATTAGGTTAACTATACAATGCAAATTCAGACAATGTAAACGTAAACACAAGCCAGGGAACACGAGTACCCCAGGCTTTTCCTCTCAGGCCACCAGGTTCCCATTTGTGGTTTCAGGAACAGTGTCTTGACAACTATTGGATGGATAGTCATGACATTTAGTAAACACAATCATGTACCCCGTCAGCATTATATTGTATTAGCTCTGATGATCTTCTTACTTTTCATTTAGATCATCATTATCATTAGGTCAACCCAGGTGAATAGGACACACAAGTTGAACTAGTAGATAAAGCCATAAACTGAAAATGTATGTTTAAATATGCAAATGAGACATTATGTAATGCTCACTTTCGGTGAATATAGTTGAACTAAGATGCAAATATACAATGTGTAGTAAAACAAACACCTTATTGGGTATTTTGAAAGTTTTCTTACCACTAGTCTGAAAAAAAGAAGGAAAATAGACCAACATTTTTTAAATTATGTATAATATAATAACAATAATATTGGGTTTCTGACAAAATACCTGCAAAACCAATGGCATGCTTTGTGTTGAAGGGTTTAAATGTCCTTATGCTAACAAGTTAAACTAAGATAGTGAACATGCTAAACATGATACTTGAAAATTAGCATGCTGACATTGTAATTCTGAGCATGTGAGCATGATGGAATCAACGTTTCGCTAGAAGCACTGCTTTGCCTTTAAGTTTGCTCAGCTTGCATGGCTGAAGACTCGCCTTGCATGCCTTTACCTTCTTTGAGTTTGCATCTTGTAATAATGTGAACGCAGAGCTAGTAATCTCTGCATCGGGTTTACTTTCAGTAATTTGCCTTTTCACCTCTAAAGTCAGGACTTTGGTTTGGGAATATGCACAATTGGTATTTTGGTGTAGATAGGATTCATGGTTTAGATTACTCATACACTACACAGAAAGGGTTGTGCCAGAATTGGAGAATTCACAAAATCAGTTAAAATCCTCACACAACTAATCCAAGGTGTATGTGTGACAGTGTTTTCTTTGCTTTCTTTGTAGTCAGTGTCTTATCCCCACGGGAGCGCTGGAGCCAGTATCAGGACGGCTACTGTCACTGGCTATCTGCTTCTGCACCGAACCTCACAGCCAGGAGACAGGAGAGAAGGGGGTCACTGTACTGAGGAGAGGAGAAGGGACGAGGGTGAGGGTGTGAATGGAGGAAAAGAGGAGAGAGGGAGGAGAAGAGAAGGAGAAGAGACAAGAGAGCTGGAGGAATGATGTGAGCTTGAAGGCAGAAGACAGAGTGTGATAAGAGGTCTCTGACCCTTTATTTATACAATGTGCTCTTTTTATTCTGTAAAATATTGTCCCAAGGTTCTCTGTGTTACACACACACACACACACACACACAGAAATTGGAATCTGTCCCCGTATCCCTGCCTTGTGTTGTCTGTCAACATGTTCATTGATTTCATCAAAGTGTACAGAACGCTGAAAGGCACGAGTTTGTATTTCTTTCTACGGTGTATTTGTTTTTGACCGTGTGTGTATGTGTCTATGTGAAAGATGTTTTGTTTTATTGTGTGTGTGTGTGTGTGTGTGTGTACCTGTGTTTAAGTGTTTGAATGGCAGCTTAAATGAGACAAAGACAGGGGTTACAGCTAGTTAAACCTCTGCAGATGTTTTTATTCTTTCTTACTGGACAAAAAGCAACACAAACAGACAATTAACACAATGGTTGGGTCTAGAAAAGTATGTATTTATATTGACTGTCTCTTGGATAAAGGTTATTTAAATATAATTGTCTTAAGTGTCCACTGTTGTGCTCAGCCTAAATCAGAATGTGAAAAGGTAAGCATGCAAAACATGCCATTGTTTACCAAACATACAAGCTACTGGCCAACTACCACTTTATTAAACTCATAAAATAAATCACGCAGTACCTATTTACATTTTAGGATGCAAAACAATTATTGAATTCCCCTTACAAGCTCTTAAGCACCTTGATCTTTAAATCTCACCCTGAAAACCAACTCCTGTTTAATGAGTTTTTTTTTTTTACTTTTTCTTTTTGTGCCATTATGTGCACCCTTGGCAAAATTCAATCTAAATATCTGCTGAACATGAACTGCATACACAAAGCATTCCTGTATGAACATTGGGCCTTGGAAAAACATCTTTGTGATGAAGAGTCCTAAAGTTTTTGTTTTTCCACATCATGAAAAAGATAAAAAAAAAGTTATACTTTTTCACTTTTCAGCACAGCCGTGTGTGCCACCATTTTTAGGGACACTTGTATCCGCATATCAGTTAGTGGGTGTAAAGCTGTTCACCTCATTTTCTCCGTTTGAAGTCAATACACTATGAAGGATGACTCATTTGAAGCTAAAGCTGTATTGAATATTCCCCATTGGAATCTAATGTGTTTCAAAGCATGTGTCCTTTGAAGTCGATACTTGTTCTCCTCCTCGGCCACACTTCTCAGAGACAGTCCTCTCTGAAGTCAATGTGTGTCCCATTTGGAAGTAAATGCTTATTAAAGGATGGATAGTAAGGGAGCGTTGAATGCATGACTTAATAACAGTATGTTGGTTGGTTGCTTCCTAAACACTGGTTACTGGCCGTCCTTTTAGGACTGTTTCCTACTCTCATCATGTTGGCTTTACTTGCTGTTCAGTGTCTGTGTGTATGTCGAACAGCTTGAACCCCATAAACTCTAAAACTGAAAACCATTTGGGCAAAAATGGAAAATGGAGAGGAGGAAATCCTCTCAAAGACAAGTTAGTGCTGAAGAATGATGAAAAACGAGTACACTTATACTTGTAAGGAGTACTAGCATACAATATACACAGGACAGGGCCAATGAATCAATGAGCTGTTTTTTGTGATGAAGTAGTTGACATTTATCGTGCATATTTATTTACTTACCTTTGTGGGTGTAATCCTGTTCAAGGTTTGCTGCAACTACAATGAAAGGACTCAGACTTGTGATTTGTTGTTGAAGTTTTGTTTTTAAAGTTATCAAACCAAGACGGCGTATAATGGAGTGAACTCGTCAACCTTGTTTTTTTGTAATTCTCAGTACTTTAATTCTAATTTATTTAAGATTTTTAGACTTTTGGGTCTTTTGGGTCGTTCAAACTTCATTTCTACCTTTTTGAATTTGGGCTGCTGCAACATGTTTTTCAACTATTATATTAAGATTCATAAACCGATCATCTTAATGGTTTTTTGTTTCACAAGCTTCCATGTTGGTAAACAGTATCATATTTTTATATATATATATTACACTGAGAGGATGGCTAGTGGTGCCATTAAAGGTCTGGAGGTGTCAGCAGTGTTGTGAGGTATGTATCTTTGTCTTTATGTGTAATTGTGTTAATGTTTGTGTAATGGGTTTGCACACATGTGTACTTGTGTATACACACTTTCAGTATCCACCATGGCTTCGCCTTTAAACATTTGCGTCATGACCTCCCGTCTTTCCCATTCCTTAAATGTACACGGCATGTAAAATATGTTTTCTTTAGAATCACTATCTCCCTTTGAGACAGGTGCACTCTGGCCTTTCCGTGGTGCATGACTCACACCGCACACAGGCATAGAGACAGACGCAAACATAGCAGACAACCTCGGGGAAATGCATTTCAATACGCCTGATATTAAATGCTTTTGCCAGTGAGGTTATTGTAAAGAATGCACTAATTGCTGGTTTCCTAATAAAAGCCCTAATGTATTAGCACACAGCTGTAACAGTGATCAGAGCAGGAAGCAGAGCAGACACTCAAAGGTGACGAGAGAGGCGAGCAACAAAAAATAGATAAATGAAGCCTTGCTTTGGAGATCCAATGTATGTTTTTTTCTTCTTCCTCTTTCTATCTCTCTCTCCTCACACACACCTTCTGTCACACCCCTAAACAGAGACACGAACTCCTTTCGCCCTTTGATTACACACACCGGGACCTGCACATCTATTCTGACATGAGTGTATTGTCAGGAGAAGGTGGTTAAAAGATAGCAGAGGGAAAGAAACAGCCAGACAGACAAAGAGAGCCAAACAGGCAGGTAGGCAGACTAAAAGAGAGAAAGAAGGACTGTAACAAATTGCGTCGCATAAAGGTATGCCTCATACACATCTTCACCACAGCGTCTTCAGAAGGAGAGGCGGAAAAGAAAAACATCTTTCCCCGAGGTAATTTTCCCGGATGCTTCAGAGCAAATGTTATTTTCTAAACAAGAACAAGTGAATTAAAGGAAAACAAAAAGGAGCATCTCTGCTGTAAACAATCATCTGTTTCCGTGTCCCAGCAGAGCCGAGCCGCTCACCTCCCTTGTGCCTGCTTTGACGGTGGCCATTTGAAAACAGGCAAATCTATTTTGCCTCCGTGCATTGCTTCGCTCCGCCGAGATGAGCTGGAGTCCTCTGCGCGTTTGTCTTTTCTACCCTGTTGTTTGTTTTGTCTCTCACACCACCCTCTGCAAACAGTAACACAAATACACATATTTGCATCCAACTAAACAGAAGTCCTGCTTCAAAGTTGGGCAGATTGCGTCCACATTTATTTTATATAGCACATTACTCAGTAAAGTAAACTGCCTCATATTTGGTAATGTTACATTATTCAAGGTTTCTTCTGACCACTCCAAAGCCAGCATGTATCACATCTGTATATAACAGGTGTGGAGATTCAAAAGAATCTCGACAATGGACCATAGTGTCACAATTGTTATGTTTGTTTGTTTTGTTTGCTTCGTCTTTCAATGTTTTGTCCTGTTTGTCTCTGTCTCTTGTCCCCAATGTGAAGCGTCTTTGTGTGTCTAGAAAACTGCTATATAAGTTTTAATTATTATTATTTTTTATTCTGATTAACACACACAATAATTGCTACAAACCACTCCATAAACACATCGCTGCAGCCCTATCAGATCGGTGATGCTGCTGAGCGATGGCAGTGTTCGTCTGTCTACCTTTCAGTCTCTACACAATGAGCATACCTTCTTTGTACGAGGTCCCCTCTCCGCTTTCTTCCACTCTTTCATATTTTCCTCCCCGCGTCTCAGTTTCTGAGAGTCACTGAAATCCCATTCTGAAATTCCTGCATTGTCTGGCCAACAGCTATTACCTAGCAGAGAAACCAGTAATTATGAGTAAGTGATTGCTGCTTCTAATCAATAGCTGTAATTATAGGGGAGAGTCTTGAGTCGCGGTGTGTGGAAATCACTCTTCTGGACTGCAGTGCCACTCTTGTGCATCTCCATCGCTTACTGAGCCCCACACATGACTGTACGGCAACAATAACTGTCCCGGGGTTTCTAAGTTGATGCATCAAATCATAAGTGATGCGGTGAAGGAATAATTAGAAGCAGCAGTTAAAAGACTTTCTGGCCTGGCAGTATGTTATGGGCTCCATGACTTTAACACCTGATTATTCTCCTATAAAGTCAACATAATGGCATGCAAATGATTACAAACCGTGATCATTAGTACGCTGTAATTACAAGCCGCCCATCAAAGCATCAATAGTGAGCAATAATCTTGTCAGCAATTTTTCAGGACAATCATTAGCATTACTGCAAATAGTATACAGTATATAACGAGCTAATGAACATGTCTCACTGTAATTGTTGTTTGGTCTCGGCCTTGACCTTCGCCGGGAAGGAAACAGTCCAACTATCCTCTCAAGATATTGGATTCACAGAGAGGGCAGTTATCTATCTCTCTGTGGGCTCGGGCTTCATGACTTCACAGGATGCCGGGCAGAATCCACGAGCAGCGGTCATGCAGTCGTAGATTTTAAAAAATCCTTTGAATAACACACAGAATCAGGTACAAAAACATTATTTAAACACAACTGTTTAACGGTGATGATTCAGCTGTGTGATATCTTATTTGTGTTTTAGGAATCAATATGCCGTCTAAAAGGGAAAGTTACTCTCGAGTCGCTGCAGCAGAACAGCTTGTATTAATTTCTTAACTCTGCCAGATGGAGATGGAGATAGGGTGACAGTGATGAATTGTGTGACTAGTCTCACAAACTACCTGACAAATTTCAATTATTTGTGGCGATGCTTCAGAAACTCTCATTCACCGTTCCTCATTAGTACGTTGGAGTGAGAAACGTTGTTGTCACAGCGGATCCAGCGGGGGCATATCCGGGCATCGGACATACGGATACGTTCTGGCATGTTCTCTCCCTCAGCAGTTGGTTTAATCGTGCAAGGTGGACTAGTTGGTTTCTTCACCAGCTCCAGGGTTGTTGGTGTGTCATTGGACTGTGCAGTTGGAAATTTCGGAGGAAGGTGAATTGTTCATGTTTAGGTTTCTTCAAGGCAAGCGTGTGGAAAAAGGTTTGTTGGTTCACATACATACATTCCAGAATAGTGACACATTTTAGTGCAAGTAAGTGGAGGTGGCCTTTTCTAAATCCACTTAAAAATGGCATCTAACTCAATCTATTGATATCAATTGATGTTAAAGTACCACTTCAGCTGAATTACCAGCAGCTGATATTGAAGATGAACTTCCGTCTGCCACTCTGTGTTCACTGGAGTGCCGTTATCCACATGCGGAGCTGCGGAGGTAAAAGGTTCCCATGGGCTTTTAAATCAAGAGCACACAGCTGTCTGAGGACCTTCGGGCCACTCGAATGCACACGCATGTGTTTGTATGTGTATCGGTTTTCTAAATAAAAAATATGACTTTAGTTTTGCCGGAAATCTAACAAAATGTGTCTGACAGGACTCAATGCTCTAAGTAACCAAATGCAGATGCATGGACACACTGAGAATGTCTCCTAGACACTGAGATTTAGGCGGTTCATTCAGTAATCAAATGCTGGAGGATGAAAATAAACAATGTATCAATTCCAGATATTAGCCAGGTCCCAACGGACATCTTAACTACACACAACAAGATTCTCAATGGCTTTTTTTTACCTTAACGGGAAAAACATACTTTACTTGTAATACCTCATTAACATTTGTTTTTTATGATTTAGTAAAAGGGTCCTAATTGTCTTGTTAATTGCTCATGTTTTTCCACCATCATTTTCACATGAGAAGCTGTTGCAGCTCAAAGGAAACCAATCAGATCACCCAAACGTCTTCCCTGTTGGATTTATAGCAACCTTTCCATATTCAAAATGCTCCGCATCAAGTCTGTTGGCTCTACAGTACAAAGCCTGATCCCTATCGATCCTTATTGATTGGGCGTAGTATACAAACACTCCCGCATACTGTAATATAATATGGTGGCAGAATTCAAAATTAATCTATGCATTTGACCACATCTCAAACCCAATAAAACCCTGTCAGGTTATGCTTATCCTCTATGAGGCTGCACTTTGTGAACACGGTCAGACGAGAAGAAACACGATAAATCAAGGGAAAGTTTTCTCTCTTTTTCTCTCTGACTCCTTCTTTCTCTCGTGGAACTCGAGGAACTTGCAACATATTGTGTATCTTAAGTGTTTGTGTGTGTGTGTGTGTGTGTGTGTCCGTGTGTGCTCTGGCTGGTAGACCATTCGACGGAGGTTGTGTGTAATCCCTATTGTTGCTGAAATGCCACCGCTGTTATTAGGGAAGATTTATGTGCTGTGCCCAGGGATGGAGTCAGAATGCCAGCTTGTGTTTGTGTGTGTGTCTGTGTGTGCGTTATTAATACGTTGCACAGGGGATAGAGTCACAATGCCAGAATGCATCCATGTTCATGAGTCACTGTCTGATGTAGCAAACCTTTGTATGCCAGTAATTGATTTATGGAACTGAATAGTATACAGTCAGTTTACCCTTTTGGTCACCTAGTGTACATTTTCACCCGACACAATAAATAATATTATGGGAACTATAAAATATGAATATGATATGAAATGCTGGAACTTATATCATGGAAGCAGGATCTTTTTTTTATTTTCTCCAAGGTTGCAATTCAAGAATTCAAGAAATGGTCTCCTGTACTGACAAAGAGAACGTTATACTTTCATGTGAGTGCTACTTTCCTACAATGACACAGAAACTATTATCACGCTATTGATACAACATGTTATAAAAGTGCAAGTACAAAGAGGCAACAGAAACCAGAGAGCTCACCTGAGCCAAGAATCAAACACTTTCTGCAAATCAGTTTCAAGTTTACTGGGTTGGTCCATATGATATAACACATGCACTCCCTCTAGCTATATGTATTGGCTTCTGTCTGTTCATACTGCATGTGTCCTGCTTTCTTCTCATTTCTATCCTCATTTCAGTATAGAACCTCCGGGTGATGCCCGGTTGAACCAGGAGAGGCCTCCAGAAGCCCCTGACATGTGGCTCCTTGTTGGCAGATCAATCCCTTAGCCAGTCAAAATGCCTTTTTAGTGACGACTTCCACAGTTGTTGCAGTAAAAGTCCACAAACGGCACATACTGTATATACATGATTGAAGCTGAAGCTGTGATTGATTGGAGTTTTGCTCGAGCTGCAAAAATGTAAGCTGTAATTTATTGGGAGTGAGGCGGGATTTCCCACCTTCCTCGATACAGTCCATTTATTTGTGTTGCTTGCATGTTCCTCGTCACCCGACACCCATTCCCAAATGACGCCTTTTTATGTATGAACATTATCATGGGACACCATTGGACAAGTACAATAACACAATGAGGTCAATTTATGATTTTAAACAAATCTAGGGATTGCAAAGAGCAATTTTCCAGGTTTAACATATCATTTTGGGGGATTCGCGGTGACACTGTAGTACACACACACACACACACACACACTCATCGTCACACTGTCATCACAGCCTGACACATATACTCATATACATACAATCATAGGTTCTTATGATAAAATATGAAGACAGGGACACACATTGACATACACATCCACATCAATGCTTACTTTTAATCACAAGCCAGGTTGGGAAACTGCATATTAATGGTAGACCGAGGATGGATGACGGAAAGGGTGAACAAGGAATGGTCACTCTGTCCTCTCTCCAAGGTCTTTTGATATTCAAGTAAGCCCCTCTTCTAGCCACTAGTGTCACATGCCATTCATCTTCTTTGCTGCTTCTGGCTGTGTGTGTGTGTGTGTGTGTCTGTCTGCCCTTGTATGTTAATGTGCATCTAAATTGCATGTGCTTGTGTGCTTGTGAGTGTTCGAGTAGCTGTCAGGTCATATATGCAGTTCACTGAAGGATGGCACCAATGAATAAGCAGAACCAATGTCATCTTGAAACCTTCCAGAGGAGAGAATATGAGAAGCCAGCGAGATGAGGAGAAATGAGGCAAAGGGAAATGAGAGAGGCTGACAAGAGAGGATAGCAAGAGAGGGTGACGAGAGGAGAAGAGACTTGAAGGAGATGAAATGAGACAAAAGGACAGCCAGGGGTAACGAGGTAACAATGATATCTACAAACTAGAAAATTTCGCAAGAAATTTTGATGTGTGGCGCCTACTGCCGTTATAGCTGAAAATAATTGAATATTGCTGAATAAAGCTCAATATAGCTCAATAAAGCTGAAAATAGCATAATATAGCTCATTATAGCTCATTTTAGGTGTAAACTGCTGAATATAGCTCAATATAGCTAATAGCTGAAAATAGTTGAATATTGCTGAATAGACCTCAATATAGCTCAATAAAGCTGAAAATAGCATAATATAGCTTAATATAGCTCATTTTAGGTGTAAACTGCTGAATATAGCTCAATATAGCTAATAGCTGAAAATAGTTGAATATGGCTGAATAAAGCTCAATATAGCTCAATAAAGCTGAAAATAGCATAATATAGCTTAATATAGCTCATTTTAGGTGTAAACTGCTGAATATAGCTCAATATAGCTAATAGCTGAAAATAGTTGAATATGGCTGAATAAAGCTCAATATAGCTCAATAAAGCTGAAAATAGCATAATATAGCTTAATATAGCTCATTTTAGGTGTAAACTGCTGAATATAGCTCAATAAAGCTAATAGCTGAAAATAGTTGAATATGGCTGAATAAAGCTCAATATAGCTCAATAAAGCTGAAAATAGCATAATATAGCTTAATATAGCTCATTTTAGGTGTAAATTGCTGAATGCAGTTAATTCTTCGTGCTTTTATTTTGAAAGGAAGACAGAAAGACAGACAGGTAGTTAGACAGGAGGCTTTACAGAGAGGGTGGAGACAGAGAGCAGGAGAGAGAGTAAAAGTAGTAGTTGGACTAATAGTATGAGTAGTAGTAGTATTCGTAGTATTAGATGTAGTAGTAATAGTTATAGTAGTAGTAATAGTAGTAGCAGTACTGGTAATAGTCAAAATATTAGCAGCCGTAGTCAAAGTATTAGTACGAGCATTAAGTATTTAATACAAAAATCCTCTTTTGAGCTTTATTTAACTATGCAGTTTATTCTTCGGGCTTTTATTTTGAAAGGAAGACAGAAAGACAGACAGGTAGTTAGACAGGAGGCTTTACAGAGAGGGTGGAGACAGAGAGCAGGAGAGAGAGAGAAACCAAGGGTAGAGACAGACAGATGGGGGGACACAGAGAGAGACAAAAGAGAGGGGGAGAGAGAGAGAGGCCGAGGGGAGAGACAGACAGAGAGAGACAGACAGGCAGGCAGACAGACAGAAGTCAATTGCGTATGTCTGAGCGTGTATCAGTGTTGTTGATGTTATTGATGAGTCATTTCTGTATTTGTGATGACTTGAGAGCAGTTACTGCTCCTTAGATAAAGGTCACTGGTTACCATGGTGATAGGAGCAGTTAGTCCTTCCTAGACGCGCCATGGTTACCATGGTGATTGGGACAGCAGGGTAGAGGGCAGACGTGAGAGCAGATACTGCCTCTCTATGTACCCATAACAAGTATATGTGTATGTATATGTCTGTTAATGTAGGTTAAATAACTAAGTGTGTGTGAAACTGCTCTGATGACCTCATTTGAAGCACCTGTGTCACCAGGGTGAAGAGCAGACGAGATCTTAAGACTCGTATGCCTCTCTATGTATCTATAACAAGTATATGTGTATGTATATGTCTGTTAATGTAGGTTAAATAACTAAGTGTGTGTGAAACTGCTCTGATGACCTCATTTGAAGCACCTGTGTCACCAGGGTGAAGAGCAGACGAGATCTTAAGACTCGTATGCCTCTCTATGTATCTATAACAAGTATATGTGCATGTATATGTCTGTTAATGTAGGTTAAATAACTACGTGTGTGTGTGAAACTGCTCTGATTAGCTCATTTGAAGCACCTGTGTCACCAGGGTGAAGAGCAGACGAGATCTTAAGACTCGTATGTCTCTCTATGTATCTATAACAAGTATATGTGCATGTATATGTCTGTTAATGTAGGTTAAATAACTACGTGTGTGTGAAACTGCTCTGATTAGCTCATTTGAAGCACCTGTGTCACCAGGGTGAAGAGCAGACGAGATCTTAAGACTCGTATGTCTCTCTATGTATCTATAACAAGTATATGTGCATGTATATGTCTGTTAATGTAGGTTAAATAACTACGTGTGTGTGAAACTGCCCTGATGACCTCATTTGAAGCACCTGTGTCACCAGGGTGAAGAGCAGACGAGATCTTAAGACTCGTATGTCTCTCTATGTATCTATAACAAGTATATGTGCATGTATATGTCTGTTAATGTAGGTTAAATAACTACGTGTGTGTGAAACTGCTCTGATGACCTCATTTGAAGCACCTGTGTCACTCAGCAGTTAGTGTTTCCCACAGGCGCGCCATGGTTACCATGGCGATTGGGGAAGCACAGCTCTGCCCCTTAGGGAGAGATATTTAATGAAAACAACCTGTCAAACTAATGAATTTGATAGGAAAACCGTAACTCCGTTTGAAAAAATGAAGACATCATGGGCAGCACAAGACTTTTGTGAACGTTTATGTGTACTTACATTTTTGTGGAGTTAAGAAATGAGAGCTTAGAGGCAGTTCAGAAAGTCCCCCCGTTTGCTCCATGAGAGAAAACTGTGCTCCGATTTAACATGCGGCTTAATGGAGCAGTTGGCTGACTTCATGTCGCTTTCTTGCTTTTTGACAAAAAAGTAAATGTTTGTGGGATTCCACGACACATTTGTACAAGCAAGCACAATATTTCCTACGTTTATATGTAAAAATTATGCCTGAAGAGTGAGAATTGTGGAGTCAATGGCAATTTACAATTTTATTTTTCTCGAGATCCTGACGCTTCTCTGCACTCTAGCGAGGACATCACGCACTCTTTTTTTAATATTTGAATGGTTTCTGTAGCTGAACATATGAAGGAGTTTAAGAGGTCCAAAATACATCCATCCATCCATCCATCCATCCATTTTCCACCGCTTATCCGGGGTCGGGTCGCGGAGGCAGCAGGTCCAGCAGGCTGACCCAGACTTCTCTCTCACCCGCAACATCTACCAGCTCATTCTGGGGGATCCCGAGGCGTTCCCAGGCCAGCTGGGAGATATGATCCCTCCAGCGTGTCCTGGGTCTTCCCCGGGGCCTCCTACCTGTTGGACGTGCCTGAAAAAACCTCTAAAGGGAGGCGTCCTGGAGGCATCCTAATTAGATGCCCGAACCACCTCAGCTGACTCCTTTCGACACGAAGGAGTAGCGGCTCGACTTCAAGCTCCCTCCTGATGTCCGAGCTCCTTACCCTATCTCTAAGGCTGAGCCCGGCCACTCTACGGAGGAAACTCATTTCGGCCGCTTGTATCCGCGACCTCGTTCTTTCGGACACGATCCAAAGCTCGTGACCATAGGTGAGGGTTGGGACGTAGACCGACCAGTAAATTGAGAGCTTTGCCTTTCGGCTCAGCTCCTTCTTCACCAAGACGGCCCGGTGCAACGCCTGTTTTACTGCTGCAGCCGCACCGATACGCCTGTCGATCTCCCGCTCCATTTTACCCTCACTCGTGAACAAGACCCCGAGATACTTGAACTCCTTCGCTTGTGGTAGGCACTCTGTCCCCACCCGGAGGGTGGGGACAGAGTGGGGACAGAGTGTTGTATTAGTTCAAAAAACCCTGATGATAAGCAGCCCTAGGACTGAAGTTACCTCGCCCGGACCAGGGAAACCGGGGCACCCTCCCGGAGCCAGACCCGGGAGGCGAGCTCGTCGGCGAGCGTCTGGTGGCCGGGCTTTCGCCCATGGGGCCCGGTCGGGCTCAGCCTGAAGAAACACCATGGTGCAGCCACCCTGTGGACCCACCACCCGCAGGGACAGACATCGGGGTCGGGTGCTATGTAGACCGGGCGGCGGGCCGGGCAGGGGGCCTGGGCGAGCCGATCGCCGGCGACATAGACTAGCTCTAGGGACGTGGAACGTCACCTCGCTAGCGGGGAAGGAGCCGGAGCTGGTGAGGGAGGTGGAGCGTTACAAGCTAGATATAGTTGGGCTCACCTCCACGCACAGCGCTGGCTCTGGAACCAAACTCCAAAATACGTACGGAATAAAAATAATAAGTTGAATAAAGATTCGAAGAACAATAGTTGGGTGCTTCATGCTGAAGCACTCCAACTAATAAAGATTCGAAGAACAATAGTTGGGTGCTTCATGCTGAAGCACTCCAACTAATAATAATAAGCCCGCAGGAGAGTATGCAGTGGGCTTGCAGCAGGGCTCTTTGAGCCCTTGCTTGCTGCGCCACACTAACTACTTGCCGGAAAGGAACACTCATTTAGATACACTTCTTTCTACTTGCCAGTGAAGTTTGTCTTTCCCCCCATTTACTTTGTATGTGTTGAATTGTATTTTTCCTTCTTATGTCCATCCCCTTTCTCAGCCTCTCTTCCCCACTTCTCTCCATTACTCAGACCTTCCACCTCCTAGGCAGTCCTGTCACATTTGTTATCCTTACAGTTCGTGAACCCTTTGCTCTTCCCGCTTTCTTTTCTCGTCCCTCCCCCTCCTCATCTGTCTCCTCCACATCATCTCTGTGCGTCGATACAGCTGTCGGCTGTATCGAGGTTTCAGTCGGCTGAGCAGCTTCATTCTTGTCAACAAAACAAACAGGTCTTCATTGGATCAAATCACCCTTCAGCTGACCCCTGGTTTTCCCCAAAAGGTCTGTTGTAGTATCCAGAGTGGACTGTCTCTTTCACTCGTTGACTCTTCAAAATAATCTGGGATGTGGCATATTATTTTAAAATAAATAAATATATATACCATATATATTTTGACATTTTGTCACGAGCTCACACGAGAGTCTCTGGGTCACATATCACACAAAAATTCATCTTGTTGCGTTTGTACTATATGGCAAGCCAGAGCAACCACAACCTGTGAGGAACCTGTACTACTGGCAGATGAGGGCGGGGCTTAGAGAGGCTGCTGCTCATTCTAAACAACAATGGAGTCTCTGTAAAATGTTATTGATGCTGCAATAACATCAGCTATATCAGAACTGGAGAGTATTTCTTTATTGAAAGAAAAGCAAAGGAGCACTGAAGGCTTTTCTCGATTGAAAAGGTTTTTACGCTCTTCTTCCGGCTGGCTTTGGTAAGAGTTTAATTGAAAGGTGGTTTCATCCACTCACCTGCTATGTATTGTTTTAACTGCCCATTTGCAATCAATTTCCTGTGACAGTCTCAGGTGGTTGTGTTTAATAAACCATCTGACGGCTCAGTTAATTAGCTCTTTAAGCAGCTATAATTCACTGTTAATTTGCATATAAACTTTTTCTATGACTAATACTACTGTAACTTTTGAAGACCTTCCTATTTCAAAGTATTGTCAAAGACTTTTGCTATATACCGTTTATTTTGTATTTTTAGTGTTACTTCACATAAAAGTCTGGATTAATGAGCACTTGACTGGTAACCTAAAAAAAACAATACATCTCCATCAGAGGGACTTATATTTAATCACACAATATGTGTATCTATTAGATGAATAATCAGGCAGCAAGGAGCTCAGCGGTTATCGCTGCAAGCCTTTTTTTGGTCTCTCTTTGGTCTCTATGTGTTGAGCAATAGACTGGGGGCCTATCCAGGGCCAGCCTGGCCTCGTGTTCAAAGTGTGCTCTTCCAGCCCCTCATAGATACTGGGTGGGCATCACACAACCAGCTGCACATGACAAGGGATTTGAATTACTTCTGTGAGTAGTAAAAACTCATTGGGCAGGTGTGCACTTAATGAGTAAATGGTCATACATGTGGTAATTAACTGTTGAGTGTGTTTAAAAATGACTGGGTGGCTTAGGTAGTTGTAAGTGTTCAAAATAAGTATTCATTTTGATTCATGATCATTTCGTTAATTAATTTTAAGCGATATCCAGAAACTTTTACTGGCAAAATGAATACATACAAAAATAAATTGCATCATCTCTAAATTTTTTAATACATACAAATGAGTGTTAATTCATGTGAAGACACATGTGAACACATTGCCTCATTAACACGTAAATAAAAAAGCAAGATACCCAGTCTTGCACATCACCATATGGTGAGCCAATAAGTCAGCAGAAGAGGAAAATATTATATTAGCCCTGTAAACAGTTATTCTGCATATCTGAAATAGAGCAATCAATGAAGCTCAAACAGGCAGGTCACTGACTTTAATCTTCTCTGTGATGTCCCTTATTCTCGCCACACTGTAATCTACCTCTTAATTATACATGTTTAGGGTAGGTGTTTGTGTAACTGTTTTTCTGCATATTGAAAAGCACGATTTAGTGTCTCCTAAGAGCCTCACACACATACACAGAGAGGAAAACTGCACCCAATCTCACATTATTGACTTAGAATTTCAGTATGTAAATAGAGTACACTGTGAACTCTGTCAGTAAGTCGCTTAAGCCTTTGTGTCTAAACCAGCATTTGATGTCAACGATCGACAAAAGGTCCCTCTAAACTGCAGATCTGAGCCCATAACAGGTGAGATAGCACACACACACACACACACACCTTCATGCATATACACGGATACTCAGACTCATAACCAAACCAGCACATACAGTACAAACAAATCCCCATACTCGGTGTTAGATCAGAGAGACCGGCCTACCCGTTTGCAGTTTCGCTTTGTAATCGGCGTCCACTTTCACGGCTGAATGTCAACTCTGTCACACTGACAAAAATGCAGCGTTGTGTTCTCTCTGAAGTAAGACATCCATTAGATGTGCAGTTACTGTTGCTTGCACTGCCACTGAAGACAGTGAAATGTCTAACTGTATACCCCGGAGTTGAACCACTTTCAAGTTCAAGCGATGCACGTTCCACGCTGTTGCACACTTCAAGTCTGTGAGAGGTGCAATGTAAAAGCCCGGAGTCACAGGAACAGAGCAGAGCTGTGCGTCAACACATCGGCTCATCGGCTTTAAATGAGGCTCGGTTAGACCGTTACCTGTATTCACCCACAGAATTAAGACGACCAGGGCCTCAATTATCAAATGACTGAATATTATTGCTGACACATGGATGACATTGATTTTTTTTTTTTTTTACGGGCTAATGTTAATGTTACTCATTATTTCAATCAATTTGTTGCCTCGTGAGTTTGGCGACTCTAATTTCTGCACAGTTCTGCCCAGCTTCAACCCGACCAGTGCTCTCATTACGGCTGCCAGAGTAAGTGAACACCTGTGTGAGTGTGAATAGCCTGGAATGGAAGTGGAATCAAAGCCACAAATTACCTTTTAAATATTAATAAAAGTTGCACTCACTCCAGCTTTAATAATAGCATGCCTCAACACTCAATGTCAAACACAAAGCTAGTGTTCTCCTCATTTAATTTAACTGAAGCCGGACCCGTCTGTCTCATCACCTGAAATTAATTTAGGCAGCAGATTTGCACACATTTTCACAAATTGAAACTCTTGAATGTTGGTTCACTTTGGCATGACTGGTCATGTGTGCCATAGCGGCCGGCTACATAGCAGTCGAGTACACTGACACCTAATAGTAGCAGCAATACAATAATCAAGTTTTTGAGAATAATTATCAATAAATGTTATGTTTAACATTAGTATCAGTGTGGCACTTTCATCACAATAATAGTTGGAATATCATTAGTGCATACAATGCAGTTTTCAACAAAAATAGTGTGATCACTGTCATGTCCCTTAATGTCCCTGCTCTTACATACCACAAAGGTTATGTAGTAGGTTCAGGAGTTTAACAAGTATGATTATTTTTTTTCACGGAGTTGTTCAGGAATCAAGGAGCAGTTCATTAAAAAAGCTAAATATTGATTTTCAAAGTACATTTTCTTTGAAACAGGCCTAAGTAGTTTCACTGTTGGCGATAGTCTGCAATTAGTTTTCAATTCCACACTCCTCAGGATGTCAATAGAGACGTTTTTGTGGCACAGCAGTGGGCTCATACATCTGTCTGAATCTCCAATACACTCAAGTGAATATATCAGTGGGGAAGTGTCTTGCTGATGCATTCCTTTTCTACCTCTCAATTGGGCTTTCTTTCCCACCTTCCCCTCCTTTAATTCTCTCACAACTCCAGTAACGGGACTTTCTCTCTACCCGTACTGCCTTTCCTCCTCCTCTTCTTTCTGCTCCACCCCCTTTTTTCTGCTCCCCCAGCTCACCTCTCTAAATGACAGCCCACTCTCCCATGACAGCTCCGGGCCACGCTGTCATCCCCTGTGTCTGTATCTATATATACACACACACACGCCTGTGTATAGTTTTGTATATGTATGCCTGTGCTTGTGTGTATGCCCATGTGGCATCTCAGCTTCCAATCTGAGTAATAGATTTGGATTTTTTCTTATATATGATTTATCCGATTTATTTATTCTATTTCCTACAATGTGTGTCTGTTTGTGTGCACAGGTCTGTGCATCTTTTTGTATGTATTGTTTACAAATCATCCTTCAGGCTTTGTGGGTGCATTCATGGATGTGTGGATTTTGTTGTGCCATGCATGTGACTGATTTCTCGCAGATTACAGCGTTGCGGGTTTGAATTATATCATCCGTGACAAGGCATAACATTTCCGCTCCTATCTTCCTGCTCTCCTCCCTCTGCTTTTCATGTATTTCATGTCAGCGAACCTGAAGGTGGGCCATGATTTCATCAATTATACAGAAGGCAATGATCTTAAACATTGTCTATTATGGATCAAACGTGTATGTGTATGTTTAAGTACCTATTCCCTTTCTCACAAATGCAATACAAATGTGTCAAATAAACCTCATCATGGAGTTAAGAACTCAGTGAATGTATACAAGTATATTGTTTATGACAAAGAGGGCATTTGAATTCAGGAGCTAACAAATAGGAACATTTAAAAAAAAGAAACCTGTTTACACAAGCTGACTTCTACCTGAGAGCTTGAACCTGTTCCAAGTCAAAACAAAATTAACTTAGGCAAAGCTGAAAATGTCCCAAAATATCAATATTCCTTGCTGAGCCAAAACCCAGGTAAGATCTTGGGACCCAAACTAACAACACAATTTTTAAAAAGGTATTGTTTACACTGGGTTGTGCCATAAAAAATAGCACATTTATCAGCTTTGACAAACATTTGAGGCCTGGGGTGATTACAGTTTCCTGCGAGGACAGTAGACCATTTATAAAATGCCAGAAAAAGAGAGTTGAATAATAAGTAATTAATGTGAACATTTGGATTTTTGCAAAAAGTTGCACTAAACTACAGCAGATTAATTTGATTGTCAGAAAATATTAACGCATTAATTAAGTCAGTTGTTAAGCATAAATACCCACATTCCCTCATGCCAGTTTATCATATAGGAGTATTTGCCTAATTTCTCTGTTTTCTATTACTGTTAATACATTGATGAAATAAACAAGACTTTTAGAGATGACAAAACACAGTATCGGAATACAAATCAATAGATTTTCCAACAATAATATTGATCGTTGGTTGCAGCCCTCAATTAAACCAAACACTCCCAGTAAGGAGAGCCAAATGACTGCTTCAGAGAGGAACTATTACGACCTTTGACCTTGTGTGAAAGTGAAGATTTATCATTGTCTCTCATAACTCCAGAGAATTTTACAGTCCACTTTTAAAATGACTTATTGGCCCGTTAGCCCACACTGTGACCTGAACTCTGGTGTTTGTGTGTGTGTGTGTGTGTGTGTGTGTGTGTTGATATAAGTGTGTGTTCTCCTGTGGCCCGATGTATTCAGGCAGATAATTTACTGTTTACAAGGATCAGAATATGACAGTACAAGAATCACATACAGCCAACACAGTGATATAATAGTAAATTGATTGGTGTGTGTGTGTGTGTGTGTGTGTGTTTGTGTGTATGTGTGTGTGTGCATGTGTTAAAGTCTCACAGTATGCATACTGTGTTTGTGTCAAGAGCGAAATTGAGCTTTATACCAGCATGACTAACCATAGATCTTTATAGAGCATACTTTACTGGGAATAGTAAAACTCATGATGCTTCTCACATTGTCTGCTGTAGTGCTGACTCACTGTTGTGTGCGCAGGTCAGGGCTGGTTTGTACAAGTCGTTTTGCATGCTCTTAAACTTTCCCCAACATGTAATGGCATTTTTGAGTTGTAAAAAAACGATTCATGTCATAATTTAGTCAAATAAAATGCTTAAGCTAAAGATTAGGCTCATGTGAGTGGTTTCTATACAAAGAAAATATCTTTAAAAATGTCTGTCTTCCCTTATTTTTCTCTTTTCTCTTCTCTTCTCACCCCTGTGCTCATATTTATTGAATAACTAAATTGAAGAAGAATTAAATCGTTGTTCAGCTTTTCACACATGGGTGAAACAGAAGCAACATCTTCCAGTGAATGTTGTACACAGCATTACTGTGTTAATTGTTATGGTCTTCAAAATGTGTGCAATCATGGTGTTTGGTGATGCAACACATAAAGGGAGATGTTGTATGTGTAAAACAATAAAACATATTTTCATTCTATGCAGTCACATGGTGTCATTTATCTCACTTGATACTGAGCTGGCCTCTTGCTGTGTCCTCTCTCTTTTTTCTCTCTCACACACACAAAGCACAATTAAAACTAATGACAGCTGCCTCACCTGAAGAGAGGCATCTTCAAAGAGACACTCAGAGGCATGAAATAATGAGGAAAGATACGCCAGAACATGTTGTGTTCAATCTATTTTGTGAAATTTGATAAGATAGATAGATAGATAGATAGATAGATAGATAGATAGATAGATAGATAGATAGATAGATAGATAGATATCATGTTTTGGACATTCTCTCTCTCTCTCTCTCTCTCTCTCTCTCTCTCACACACACAAACAAATGTTATGTAATAATGCCTCATATGGCCTCATATGGCCTCCTCCAATGTACTGATGAGGTCAGGGAAGAGCAATGGAACCTTTCCAAATTTGAGTTTTGGCCAGGGGGAACAATTTTAATGTGACACACTGAGTCTTTCTGACTGATGGAGGAGTCCTAAAATATGGGGTCACAGTCTGTACACATTCAGTACACACATGCCTGTACCTTGGTTGGCATACACACATACAAGAATGGACACTTCATAGTATTAATATAAGTAATGTGTTTATGTTTGCTTTGTGAACAACATAATATAAATAAACTAAATTGCATGTAACACACACACACACACACACACACACACACACTGCTAATAGTTTAAGTGCTGAAAGGGGAGCAGCATTTCAGTGAACTATCTTTTTATTGACCCATTTGAGAGATGAAATATTAAATATAAAAGGTGATCCAACTGCCAGCCATCTCACTCTCTCAGACACACACACTCACACACTCCCCCACTGTAACTCACCTTCTTACTCACATACACTGGAGACAATTGTCCCATCAGGCATAAAGAACACTGGAGGATTAGACAGTTATATTATTTCACATGTATTTTACTGGATCTTTTAATAGTCTCAGTTGGTCCTCTTAAATTTGAATGTCAGTGGAAATGTTATGATAGTGTCTGAGAACTGAAATGGTCCAGATGCTCAACAGCATGTTCATGGCTATCAAACTCTCTTTCTGGGTAATGACAAAACATCTCGACCCAATTAACACCAGGCCTTATCTCAATAGTGAGTGAGAAGCGTGAATGTGTGCGTAAATTAAGAATCCTAACTACTTGTATAGCCATTCCCGTATCACCTTATAATGATCTTAAATAGGTACCAGCCATTTCAAAGATGTCTGATAATCCACGACTTTGTCTTATTTATGTGTTATTGAAAACACATTTGAATATATATATATAAATTATATATATGCATATATATATATATATATAAATGAGAACAAAGTTACAGAGTTAACAGGCTGTTTTTTATTTCCTATTATCAGTGAAAAGAAAATGCACACTAGTTTTTCAAATTAGATTCTAATATTACAAGTGGGCTAGAATCATTACTGTCAATACAATTGAAAATAAAAGACCATGGAATAAAGTCTGCTAATTTATTTGGCTACTGAAATCTCTCCTCAGAAAGAATGAACTAGATGGCAATGTTATTATTGTTTCGGGGGGTAATTTTGGTGAATTTGTTGAAAGTTGTGGACCAATCAGGATAATGATACAACTGAAGGGAAACCACCATGTACTAAATTCTGCAGAGAACTGCAATTCTCCATATGTTTGCAGTAACATTTAAGGAAATGGAGGAAACCTTCAGCCATTGTTGGGACGAACATAAAAGCTGATTGTTTTGAGTATAACGTAGCAATTTTGAGAGATATTTTGATTATTTATCTATGGGAAGTTGAAATTCAGCTTTAAATTATTTTTGAAGTTATCAGTTTTAAAGGAGTGGTTTGTTTATGAATTGCAAAAGCAAGTACTGTCAGTTAAATAGTTTACAATGGCAAGTTCTGATCAAAGTAAAGTATATGCCACAATGCTCGTGTACATTTTAGGAAGTGCTAAGCAGTATTAAATCAAACTATCCAAGGGAGTTTTATTAAGAACCCAGGGACGGAAACACTTTCACATTAAGGCTTCGTATACTTGAATAGAAAATAGATGTTCCCACAGTTTGAATCCATTCAAATAAAAGGTCTTCTGGCACTGGCGTGTGGTTGCAACGATTTATCTGAAGTTGTTTTCAAACCCTTCAAGAAGTGAAAAGCTGCATGTCCTTTGTGTATGATCTTGAACTTTTTTTTTTAGGATGATTGCTTGAATACTTGGTGGGTTACTTTAGAGGTGCACGTTCTTCGGCGAGTGATGTGTGTACCATCGTGACCATTTGTCTGGTGATAAGGCAGTCTGGAGAAGGATGCCCATGCCAGAAGGGAGGTCAAGGCACCAACTCATTCCTCTTCCTAGACACTTCCATTTATCAGGCCTGGCTGCATGCATCACACACCCTCAAGGTAGGACTGTGTGTGTTTGTGTGGACATGTGTTGGCTGGAGAAAGGGCGAAAGACCCACAGACTCAAATTATGTATGTGTGTGAGATGGACATAAACAGTGAGAAAAACTTTACAGGTGGATGAGGAATGTCCTCACATGTATTATCGCTCAGGGCGCGGCAGCTTCGGAACGAGCCGGATGATGAGCTCCAGGTATTGTTGCTTTCAAGGCTGTCAAGAACCGCTCATTGCTCATTGACTCCAGGGAAGGGGATACGAGTGTGGTTTCAATGTTAGTGTATCCAGCAACCAGTAGAAAAAGTGAACTGCACTCAATGAACCACGACCTGTAAAGGCCTGCTGCAGACTCAGTAGGCAGAGATGTAAAGCTCCACCCCCACCACTATTTCTGGTCTATTCAATGTTTTATTAATATTGAACATGTTGCATGTCAAAATTGCAGCAACTTTAAACAATGCACTCGCTTACATCTCCAGCAGTACACCTGCCACGTGCAAAGCCGATTGGATGGACCTTGAGGTATGTGAAGGACACCCACACAAACAACAACGTACTTCCATCTTTGTGAGGACACTCATTATCATAATCTGAACCCTCAAAGTGAGGATCGCCCAAAATGTCTTCACTTTCCCAAAGAGTCCTCAATCTGAAAGTGTAAACTCAAATTTACACACTTAAATTTACACACAGTATCAATCTTTTAATGCAGTTCATAGCTTTTTATTTGATTTTTCACACAGGAGCACCACTCCTTCCCATTGTTGTAGGTATGTTTTATGCTAAAGAAGAGAGAGAATGAGACCATAACCTTCAAACAAATATGTCTCTGTGGCTGTTATGTAAATCTTTCGTTTAGTTTTATTTCAGACTCATCGTCAGGACAGAAATAACCTTTGTGTAGCTGACAGGACGGCTGCCAAAAGGCCATCCATCCCTCTATTTGTCTCTTCCAGGAACTCAAGGATATCCGATAACAACACTATCATCAACTATG
The DNA here is from genome assembly GCA_023566465.1 of Cottus gobio. NCBI lineage: Eukaryota > Metazoa > Chordata > Actinopteri > Perciformes > Cottidae > Cottus > Cottus gobio. Next base: position 21,206,210 of record CM042220.1, on the reverse strand, counting down.
CCATGTAAAACATATCTCATATCTACAGAGGCAATGTTTTCTTGAATGCCTGTCCATCGCTTATGCTGACTTTTGGATCAATATATTTTGATGTATTGCCATACACCAGTGAACTTAACATTTACATTTTTTTTGTCAATTTACTAGCAAAGCCTTTAGTCTTAAACAGTTGAAAAAAAGAGAAAAAATATGATTTAATGACAGCTTCAAGCTCATCATTGTAGCAAATACATGAGGCGGTATTAAACATATATAATAAATATTCCCCACTGAATAACTTTTCATTGCTGAAATAGAAATAGAGTCAAATCAGCTTGAAGATGAGAGCGTCACAGTGTGAACAATTAAATTGTGACACGTCTTCTGCATATTTAACTGTCATGGTGGTGATTGTACAATGGCAACAGTTGACATAAATAGATACAGTGATACACACATACACACACACACACACACACACACACACACACACACACACACACAGATCAGTGGGTGTAACATATAAGCAATTAAATCCTTGACATGGAACATCTTGAGGTGTCTTTCACACGTGCTTACATTCCAATAATTGAACCGGCACTTTTAGGAGACATATCTGGTGACAGATCAGATATGTTCACTTCCAGCAGCTCTGTCTGTGTGTGTGTGTGTGTGTGTGTGTGTGTGTGTTGTCTTTGTACGTCAGTCGTGTTCGCTGCATCGAGGCAGCCAGGCCTGAACCTGTGACAGCAGCACAGTTGGTTGAGCACCTAAAGCTGCCAAGCTGTCAGTTTGACGTCTGAATTACCGTGAACGCACATCTGTACCAGTAAACCAGAAGTTAATCTCAACATCTGTACGTGTAGCTGGCCATAGTTGACTGCAGAGAAACACATAAGGATTAGAACATTAACATGGCATACCTGGAGTTTTTATTATTTATTTCTTTCTTTCATTTCAAAACTGGTGAAATAACGTGATAATATATACAGATGTTTGGTTTTTAGCCACACTAGCTGCATGGCTCAAGGGGTGGCAATGTTTATTAGAACTTAAGCTACATTAACTGTATTATTATTAATAATAATAATACATAAGATGTACATTGCGCTATTGTGGGGAGAGGAGACGGGTGGTGTAGCTGGGGAAGGCAAGTCCTAAGAGGCGGGGCCTTTTCGAGGTCATGGAGGACCGGTGATGTGATTACTTGAGTGGGTCAGTGTGGCCAGTAGGCGGGCAGCAGCGTTCTGTGTGTACTTGAGTTAATTAAGTTGTTTATTTGTGGTAGCAGAGAGGATACCGGTGCAGTAATCAAGCCTGGATGTTCCAAATGCATGAATGATAGTTTCTGCAGCAGTAAGTGACAGTGAGGGTCAGAGGCAGTTCTTGTTACAGAGTTGGAAGAAGGCTGTTCTTCCGGGTGATACGGTTGACATGGGGTAGGAATGAGGGGGTGAGGTCCGGGGATGGCTCCAGGGGTGTGGCTTTGGATTTAGGAGTGATGATGGAGCCATCAATATTGAGATATCAATATTCTAGTCTACTCCTTTGGTTAGGATTTCTAACTTATTGTCGTTGAGTTTCAGAACATGTCTTTGCATCCACGTCTGAGTGTCACTCAAGTAAGTGGTGAGGGTGGAGTGAGGTCATGGACTCCTTTCACTTATAAAAAAGTTAAATGAAAGATCTAATATTTGTAAAGTACATCAATAAAATGCTTCCCTAAATTGCACCTATATTATATCTGCATGTGCTTTCGGATAGAATGAGAGCTCTTCTGTGTAAGAGTCTCTTTTCAGGGATAGAGCTGCTCTTGTGTCTGCATGATAAGGGTTTGGCACCAATGACTGTTTCAATTCAAAATTCATAATTTGTAATGTCAGTCACACATTAGCCATTCAGCGATCTGGATTGAAGAGGAGGCAGAGCATCCAAAAGCCTCTTGTGTTAATTCTACAGATACAAAATTCAGGTACATTAGCAAAGATAACCCTGAACAGGATGAGCAGTTGAGAGGATGGATGTTAGAGTAAAAGGGTAAATGGAAACAGAAGGCAATGAAATGCAATAAAAGCCTCCAGCTGGATCAAACTGTGGATGTTGCAGTTACATGTTTCCTACCAACGATGACGCCCACAGCTTTAGCTTTTGATGAGGTCTCAACTACGTCACTGTAGCGACAACCGACAACTAATCATTACTTTTAATTGCTTCACCCGTATCACACGTACTGTATATATTGCCTATTTACACAACTATTTATATATTTGTTTTATTCTCGATCATTTTACCTGTATCTGATGACAATTTTTTTTTAAATCTTTGTCTGACAGATTTAGTTTTCATTGGATTAGCACCGCATCCATTTTGTGGCGCACATTTCGAATGGTTTGCATCTCATACTAAATCCTGATGGTCTCCTCATCCATCCATCCATTATCTGAACCGCTTATCCTCTTTAGGGTCGCGGGGGGGGGGGGGGGGTCTCCTCATTTACAAGGTATATTTGAGTAATTTCAAATAGTAAAATATACAGAAAACCCTGTTTTTTTGCTAAAACACATCATTTTGGGGGCTCCATAGCCCCCATTTCCGAGGACTCTGCAGTGCAAAAAGTACAGAAGACATTGTTTCTGGAAAGACACACGGCTGTTCAGGTTTTCAAATGTTATTTGAGCTGCACAAACAAAACTAAGCCAAGAGCTTAAACTCTCCTTCTGAGTGGCAGTTTAGGAAAGATAGTGAGGGGCATTTATGCATTTTAAGAATACAATTGTGCAACTATTATCTCAACATTTGGTGTCATTTACTGAAGAATGTGCCAATCTGCAGCCTTTTGGTGTGTGTGTGTGTGTGTGTGTGTGTGTGTGTTCTCCCGTGCCTGGTGGGAAGCAGTTTCCTCCCAGCATGTGTTAAGGAGAGGAAGTTGAACATAATTGTTGAGTAATCCTCACACTCTGCATTACCAGGTTTTTGCAGCAAAGATAAAACACAAGCACAGACACAACACAATTTGCGTGGAATCCCACTGACTCCTCTTTGGCACTCGACACTATCCGATAACATTAACATGCTCTCGGTATTCGTTGAGAGGCAGACACACAGGTGTGTGCTTTTATCTTGTGCCCTTTTCCCTTCCTTTCCTTTTGTTTAGTTTTGTTTTGTGGACAAACATACTGAAAGCAGAATTAAACATACTGAAAGCAGATGCACTCAGCCCAGTCAAAGTTCCAACAGAGGAATTAGCCTGATAGGATCTGTGGTACTTCATCACACACACCGACACACATGTAGGCCATCGTGAACAAGCAGTCTGAAGCCAAGGCACGCACACACATACACACACACACACACACACACACACGCACACATTCACAATTGCATGTTTACACACATACAATGACTGATTGTTCTACCCTTATCTGATGTTTCAGCCAATGGTTTATTTCCATTCCTCGACCGGGGAATTGTCTCCAGAATGCTTGCAGTGAGAAAACTCATTCCGATGATCTGGGTCAGATAGAGGCACTTCCATCGGCCACAGACAATTCCAGCTCGGAACGACAACAGAACTTTAAAGAGAGAGGAAGAGGAGGGGGGGAGACTGCCTCAAGACAAGATGCACCACAGTTGATAAAACAAAGGGAGTTGATATCCACCCAGCGGTCAGATAAATGGTGTGTGTCCCTGGAATGAATATTCACAATCCAAACTCTTTACATTCTCGACTCCATCAAACGTGTAAAGCTGTGTGCTTATACAGACCCATTTCTCCTTTTGTCATGCCGAGCTATAAATTGCTCCGTGCCTCTCGTAAATCCATGGAACACCACTTGGAGGGAAATGGTTTCTGTTTTCTCTGGTAGCACTTTGGCTTTGGGGGAAATTGGTTTGCAAACAAAGACGTGCATCAAAAATATCTGGCTGTTCCAAGTCTAAGGAATGGTTGTTTTTCTTTTCATCATATCCTTTTGTGTATGTAAGGAAACTTTGCCAACTACAATGCGAGGGAATCCAATTCAAAAGCATTGCTGTTTGTAAACACCCATACAACTTATCACAAATAAATTAACAAATAAATATAAGTTAGATTTTACAATTGTACATGTTCAGTCATTTCAAAAACAGAATTAAGCGTAACAATTATTGTACCCTACTTTGATACATCATGTTGATTGCAGGAGAATTTTATTGAAGAAACAGGAACGTTTTTCGCTTTGAATTTTGATGGAGCCATCTGCCAACAGTTTACATTTCCAGTGTTTGCTACGCTTGAAGAAATGGAGGAGGTGTGAGCAAATATTGACAGCATCTGGTCTTTCTCTGATGCAGACAGACCAAGTAAACACAGGTGTAAACTAGGGGGCAAATTAGATTTTATTTTAATGTTCAATCCATCTACAGAAAAATTGTCACTCAATCTATCAGCATTAACCATCAGTTGTGTCACTGTGGTTAACTCCTGGCCTCTGAAACGTTGTTGGTGTAGTCAGTGAATCCAAAAGAAGAAGCAATGCTCTGTGCAAACATCACATTACGTTTCGGTTGACCTTGCTCCTTTCATAAATCGTCACATACTAGACTCTAGTATGTCAAACTCATTTTCACCGCGGGCCACTTCAGCATCATGGTCGCCCTCAAAGGGCCGGTTGTAACTCTAACACTGTATCAATTTAACTACTACCGAACATATTGTTAAATAACTGTCTTTGTATTGTTTATTCAAGTGTAAAAATATTGTACATGCATTTATATACATACATACATATATATATATATATATATATATATATATATATATAAACCCACATTATTCTATCAAAGATCAAACTTAAAACAGAAGAAAATAACAAAGACAAAGATCAAACAATCGTTGTTATATTAACTTTGTTCAAAGCTTTTTTTGTCACAGTTGAGAAGGACATAACTAGCCAATAATAACATGCATGTGGTCTGGGGCAGTGGTTCAACTGGTCTGGCTGCACCATCAACCCTGAATGACCTGAGATCCAAAGCAAGGAACATGTTCAACTTCTCAAATGGATTTAATGAGAAGATGGTGCAGTCTGAGCCTGAAATGGTACAGAATCTCACATGCCAACACAAAAAAACTAGTTTGAAATATTCCCTTTTACACTCAATTAAAAACCCCAAAGTGCATCTTAAGGACACAAAGTAATACAACACACATAATCATTTTATAACTTCAGCCTTTTTTAACAGACTCAGCAGTGCTTTCATGCACAAACTAAATAAAAAGGTCGGGAATGAAGTGAACTATCACAAATAGTGCGTGTGTAAACTCATGCAAGTAAAGTGTGTTGTGAACGCAGCACTGAGGAGTGTGAATAGACGCATTCAAAATTCCCTTTAAAATAAAATCACAGGATTTTTATATTGCCCATGCAAAGGTCCGCAACCCACTGAAAACGGGTCCGCGACTGACTGAAAACGGGTCCGCGACCGACTGAAAACGGGTCCGCGACGAACCGAAAACGGGTCCGCGACCGACTGAAAACGGGTCCGCGACGAACCGGAAACGGGTCCGCGACCGACTGAAAACGGGTCCGCGACGAACCGGAAACGGATCCGCGACGAACCGGAAACGGATCCGCGACAGACTGAAAACGGGTCCACGGTGGTGATCATGCCTTCCAAGCCATCGCGGGCCACATAAAATGACGTGGCGGGCCACATCTGGCCCGCGGGCCTTGAGTTTGACACATGTGTACTAGAGGACCAGTGTATATGTCATGCCGTATTATACCCAACATGAGATACCATCACGACAGCTCATATCAGCTTGCAAATCGATTGAGGTGATGTAATCTTTGAAATCCCTACATTACCAGATAATCTGTGCTGACAATCACTTCCGACCCAGCCTCTGATCAGCATATCCCCTCCAGCTGTCAGGATGAGCAAATTTAGTGTAAATTGGCCCCATAATCCCCAAATATGTTTTGGGATTTGATGATTACATCTTCATCATTATATCCACTTCATAAACGGGATATAGGTAATGGGAGGAAAAATAGATAGAGAGTTTAGATTGTGGATAAAGATGAAAGAGGCGTTGTTTTGAATATTTTCCCCAGTACATCACTTAAAATGATGCGAATATTCGAAACATTGCTTATGATATGTCAACAAATCCTGCCATCAGTAAACCTCTGTGGGCGGGGGCGTGGCTAGCGCACCTGCGGCACAGAGAGAGAGAGAGAGGGACGCTCGTCTGGGTCAGCTGTGGCGCTCTGGTTGAGGCACAGCTGATCCAGATGAGCGTGGGATTGCGTGGGCGGAGGAGGGAGCTATAAGAGCTCCCAGAGCCACGCAAGGGAAGAGCTAGGCAGGGCATGTGGTTACATGTGTGTGTAAAATGCCGAATAAAGCCCGAAGAAGGCGAAACCTTGTGTCGTCCTTATGTCAGGAGCTCCGTGACTCCCAGGGTATGGACGAACCTTGCCACAGTGGCGCCCAACGGGGAATACCGGAGGGGTGGACACGGCAGCCAGGGCATGGGATGGACGACGGCAATGCCGAGATTGAGCGGCTGTATGCCGCCATGTCCGGCGGAGGGGCGCCGGGGATCCGGGAGGTGGCGCAGGCAGTGCGGGTCCCCGCGGCACCGGGAAAGCCGCTACCGTACCGCACATTCGACGAGTGGGGCGAGTACCTCGAGCGGCGGGCGGCGGAACGCACGAGGCAGCGGGACGGCCAGATGGCGGGCGCCGTGAGGGCGCTCAGGCCGGGTGCGGCACCGGATGTCCGGGACGTGGCGCAGACGGCGCGGGTCCCGGCGGCGCCGGCGGAGGTGGGCGGCACCGAGGTGGGGCCGCGGGCCGAGACGCGCCCGGAGCGGGCCGACGGCGCGCGGCTGCACCAGCTGGAGGAGGAAAAGGCCCAGCTGCAGGCGGAGGTGCGGGAGTACGCCAAGGCGGTGCAGGCGCTGGCGAGGCAGCTGGAGGAGCAGACGCAGAGGGAGGCGCTCCTCGCAAAGGCGCTGGAGCAGCTGGCGGCCCGAAAGACGGCAAAAGCTGCGACGCAGACCGACGCAAGGCGCCAGAGGGTCGGGGAGACCCAGACAGACGCCAGACGCCTGAAGACCCGGACGCCGCAGACGGCGGCGGGCGCGGCAGCGACGACGACGGAAGCGGCGTCGCAGACGGCGGCGGGCGCAGCAGCGACGACGACGGAAGCGGCGTCGCAGACGGCGGCGGGCGCAGCAGCGACGACGGCGGAAGCGGCGTCGCAGACGGCGGCGGGCGCAGCAGCGACGACGGCGGAAGCGGCGTCGCAGACGGCGGCGGGCGCAGCTGCGGCGACGGCGATCGCTCCGACGGCGGTGAGAGCGTCGGCGGGAGCGGAACCCGACCAGAAGGGTCGGGAGAAGGCGCTGCCGAGGGGCCGCAAGGAGCGGCCGCAGAAGGAGCGATGGGCTCCCAAGCGGCTAAGGCGGCCGGAGTACTGGGGGTTCCCAGAGTCGGCAATGCGGAGGTGCTGGGCATGCGGCCAACCCGGGCACCTGCAGCGGCAGTGCCCCAAGCAGTGCTGGACCTGCGGGAGACGGGGACACCTAAAGAGGTCCTGTCCAGGGTGGACGGAGGACCAGGGGTGGCAGGCCAGGCAACACCGGGGACAACCGCGACACCCAAGGGCGACGCCCTGGGCAGCGCCACCGGCCCCGACAGCCTGGGGAAGAGACTGGGGACGGAGGGCCGGGCCAGTGGCTCGGGCCCGCGCCTGGGGCCCGTGGGCCGGGGCGCAGTGGGGACCGATATGGGTCCCGCCTCCCTAACTTTCTCTCTCTTGTGTTGCAGGTTGCCGCGGCGGACTGAGGGGGAGAGCCGGTTTGGCCCCGGGAGGGGGCTGGCGGAGAGCGCAAGGAACCTGCTTCCCGGGGCGCTCGATCGCCCTCTGTCCGGGCCATGGCCCGCGCCCGGGCCCCCACGGATGGAGGATGCCAACGCCCGGACCACCCGTTGGCATCTGGCGGAAACGCAAGTTAATTCCATGGTGGTCCATAGGTCGGGGGTGCAGATGGTCGGGGCTGACTCCCGCTCCCGCTCCCAGTGGGAGGGAGGGGGGGGGGAGTTGGTTAGACCGGTGGCTCCCCGGCCTAAGTCGGGCGGTGGGGGTATGTGGGCGGGGGCGTGGCTAGCGCACCTGCGGCACAGAGAGAGAGAGAGAGGGACGCTCGTCTGGGTCAGCTGTGGCGCTCTGGTTGAGGCACAGCTGATCCAGATGAGCGTGGGATTGCGTGGGCGGAGGAGGGAGCTATAAGAGCTCCCAGAGCCACGCAAGGGAAGAGCTAGGCAGGGCATGTGGTTACATGTGTGTGTAAAATGCCGAATAAAGCCCGAAGAAGGCGAAACCTTGTGTCGTCCTTATGTCAGGAGCTCCGTGACTCCCAGGGTATGGACGAACCTTGCCACAACCTCATACAGACATTGCAGATTAACAAAGGCTGGGACCAGACCAATTATTTCAATCAATTAATCCGATTAGAGAGTCTAATCCTTTGATCCCTCCCACCTTGTAGCTTTCCTCCTCACTTATTCAGACTCGCCCTTGCTCTTTCACACCTTCTATTCAACCTTTCCCCTACTTGCTCTCCACCTCTGTACTCGGCTGATTGGTGCTGTTGATATAATAATTCAAATCTAGAGATTGTAATATACTAGTAAATTAAAGGGTCAGATAGGGATCATTTGCAGCAGTGTGGTGCAAAAACTTGACAAAAAGTGAATCCATCCTGGCAACAGAATGTCTCTGCTTTAGTTTATTTTATGAATTAATTGAGCTTAGGCAGCTTCTGGTTGCCAGAATGAAGTACGCATTTGTACCACAACCTGAATTGTTTATGGTGTAAACAGCTAACACACAAGCACCAGGAGTTTGATCCCCTTTAATTAATAACTGTCTGTCTTTGGAGGTTGGCTCAATAAGAGACAAAACCACACACTGCTCCCCTTGTCTGGAATCAGGCCACCGGGCATCAGACCAGAAGACAGAGATTCAGAGATACTGTAAGTGGGTGTTGTCAATGCAGTGATGGTTTGTTTTAGGATGTTATTTTTCATACAATAAATGGCCGGTGTCATTATTCCAGATTCTGTACAAAGGGAGATACAGACACATCTTCTTTATGGCTTTTATTAGACGTAACCCATCAAAGTCACTAACGGTAAGGCTACAGCTTTAGGCGAGCATTACCAATCCTCTAATGCAGTATGGATTAGACTATCATAGACCAAATACTTTCACTTGCAGGTAATACAAGTACTTAACTCATGCAGCTTTTTAAAATCCTGTCATAGATAGGCTTTAATAGGTGGCTGTAGGTTGGTAGGTTGGTTGTCATTGGTTTGTGGACTACAGTTTTGACGCCTTGATTTTGGCATTTGGGCCGTCGCCATCTTGGTTTTAGTCGTCATCATAATGTGAATCTAGAACAGAAGGTGAGATGAGGGTGGAGCAAAGCACAACCGAATGCTGTTCAACACATTTCGACCAAAATGTTACAATTAACTGTCATGAATTGAAAACACAGTGAAAGGGTTAAAATGAAAGGCAGTCCAGACAATGCCGTGGCAGCAACCTGTCAATCATAAGGTAAGCCCGCCCTAGAGCATCCCCAGCTTTGTCTGTTTTGAACCCTCAGTGAGTGGTGGGTGGAAAGCAACAAAGAATGTAGAATGCAACAGTAGCAATTATCACAACACCTGTCTACACATTCTGCATTCTAGAATATATATATATATATGATGGCATTTTACGTTCATTTTAGCTTCATTAGACAGTCAACAATAGACAACGACTGACCCTACAGTGTGGGAATAGAGAGACAAAGGAATGATTTGTAATAAAAGACCAGATTCAAATTCAAGATGTCATGGGCCTTTTCTCACTTGTATGCCTAAAAGCTTTAGTTTGTCATTTTGGGACACATGCATATTTGCTCTCTGTATAAGTTCATTAAATATAAGGCTATAGAGCCAGTTGTTGGCTGGTTTCATAGGGGTTATGTTGCAGACTATTCTTTGCTAGGAGCTGTAACGTCTTGGAGTCTGTGCTGGTTAATTACTTCCATTCAAGAAATTGTCTAAATTGTTGATTTTACACTTCTGTTTTTTTCAGATTACTGTGTTTGTGCTAAGCTAAGCAGCTGATAGCTGTAGCTTTAAAAACTCCCAGGAGCAGGATTGCTTTTCCAGAGAATACATACTTGATTCACCATAAGAGTCTTGCCACACGTTCAAAACTGATTGTTGTGTTTTTACTTGTCTTGCACTACTATCATTCACGTCAACTCACATTTACTCGAGAGCTGACTTGCAAAACTTAAACAAAGTGCTTATTCGTTAAAACCTTTTTAAAAGACACTCGTTCGGAGACAGTGACAGACAGAAAGGCTGCAGGAGGTCTGGGCTGGAGACAGAGATAAAGATAGTGCAGGGATTGTGTCAGGAAAAGTCTGCATCAAAGTGATGGGCTTTATGATGCTAAATTGAGTAGGGAGACTGTCAGTCCCCAGCTAGGCTACTTGATGGAAATGACACTTGTGTTTTATTGTAGTCCTAAAGTCTCCTAAAGCATTCATCGTAGACGCTGTTTTGAAACGTTGGGGATATCTACACGCCTTTTGCTTTCTTTTGATGGATTGCTTAAGTCTTCAGGTGAGTGTGAGGACACACAGGCACATGTGTGTGTCCTACCAGTTGCTTTTGGTTATCAAATCTGAGCTGCACAAACAAAAGTCTCAGATATAAGTATATTCATTCATGTGCTGGATTATCTAGATATGTACTTCAAGAGAGTTTCTACTTTTCTTCAGTCCCTCTCAAAAACCAAATGCTTGTTTTTCTTCACTAATAACTACGTTCAAGCCTGCACTGTTTTGGCTCAGGTTTATTTTTCAAAGAGATATTTCTTTAAGTTTAAATTTTCTCAGTAGTCTTCAAATCCACTTTGACCTTACTTTGAGGAAGAATTCACGTAAAATATTGAATAGAGTTGATGTTAGAAAGAGCTTCACATAGAGAATTGAACTTAGTTTTTTTTTCTGGATCTTGGATAATATTCTGTTATATTTAGTCAGGTCATGTTTCATTTTCCTTAACTTCCTTCAACTCTGAAGAAAGATCTCAAAAATGAGGGAGCTCAACCTATTGATTGGCTCAAGTAAGTAACATGTATTTGTACGGAGGTTAATTTAAGTGTTGATATTTAACTTCCAGCTGTTGAGACGCACTGCTTTGACTTTTTATTTTTCTTCATTGAAAACAGATTAGCCGCCATTTTTACTTTAGCTGTTTGATGTTGGTCTGTCAACAGGTCAATCCACAACTTTGGTCGACACTTGCATATCTCGATAACTATTTAATGGGTTGCCATGTACTTTGGTATATATCCACTTTCCCAGAGAGTAAATGCTAATGACTCCTTTCTGTTTTTCAGTGAAATGTTTGTTTGAAATTTGCCCCTCTAAGGAGAACTCTGATGAACCCCTGACTCTCTAGTACCAGCATCAGGTCAAAAAACACTTTGATTTATACCCATCAGCCATCAAAGGCCCAGTTCAGATTGAGCACACAAGACCGTTGGAGAATGGTTGAATCAAGAGGTGCGCAGCATTGTTGTTTGTTTAATTTGTCCTCTACTCGACAGAACAACACTCAGGGAAAATTCAAACTATAACAGCTTTTCACAGATAATTCTGTGACATTTAAAAAAATATCCAACACGTCTGGCTAATGGGAAACACCACATTACTGACGGGCTGGTATGCTGTAACAAGTTATAGCCTGACTGGGCACGTGAAATACACTTAAAAATTCAGTCAAAAAAGCAATTATTGTCATGTGTAAATAAGCTCTTGCATGTGTGGATCCAGAAAAAAGGAAACCATATGTCGAGCACTTCAATTTTAAGGGATGATAAAATACTGGATTTTATTTGACTTTTTACTTTTGCATCTGTCGTGTTCTGTGGAAGCAAATTAATAGCATTATAAGAATAACATAAAATAGAGATGTAGCTATAGCAAGCAGAATATAGGATACACCACAGTATGTGATAATAATCACACTCTTACAATAAATCTGTTCCAAGATCAATGACAGGTGATGCAGCTGCAGATTTAATCAAAAGCTCTCGAGAGGTTTTGGGGGAGTTATCTGGACAGCTTTTATAGACTATTCCAAAAAGTGTATGTATGTAGAAAAAAAGAAATAAAAAAGCTCCACCTGAGAAGTTTATGATATATTACTTCTACGGTAGCTGTAAGAACTAAATGCACATGCATGCTGGTGTGTATGTGTGTGTGTGTGTGTGTGTGTGTGTGTGTGTGTGTGTGTGTCGTTGCTTGACTGCTACTCGGTTATTATAATTTGAATAGAAATGGGTCCTCTGTCTATTCGTTGTGTGTTTATTTCTGTCCACATAGTTACAGGGAGACAATTCCTGCAGGGCAGCCAAACCAGTCCGCTTTAAGGCTTAAATCTTTCCAGTGATGTTGATACTCTGATGTATAAATAACTTGTGCGGAGAAACAGACATTTCCATTTTAGTGTCTTTATGTATGGTTTCTTTCTATTTACCATGTTCTGTTTGAGTGCATGCTCATTTGAATGTGCTGTGCCATACAAATGTGTGTGTGTGTGTTTCTGTGTGTGTGTGTGTGTGTGCACTTTGGCACTGTAGTACTGTTAGCACAGCTGTCCAATCCAAAGAGTCACAGGAGGCGGGACACAGGTGTCCACAGCAAACCACATCCGTAATTATTGGACTCTGTTTACCTCATTGGCAGTGTGAGTTGTGCGTCTGTCCGTCTGTCTGCCGCTTTAGTTTGTGCGTGCGTGCCAACCTCTGTGTATTAATGGAATATGTGAGCTGAAAGTTCAATTAGTTTTATCAGATTAAAAACAAGTATGAGGAAATAGCAACAACAAAAAAAGACATGGAAGTGACCAGGAGAATGACATGAAATGTGAGACCAAAGAGAAGCAAAAGCTGCACAAATACTAAGACACGTGTGGCAAGTGGAGGAAAGTAATGGCAATATTATAATTAACTTTGAGTCCACATGATTACTACCCCTTGATATTTGGAGGTCCTGTTCCAATGGCATGAATATTTCTCTTAGTGTCCCTTCCCAGTCATAGCTACAGAAGCCAGGGACATTTATTACTGCTGCTCCATACTCTGACTTTACCTCCAGAGGGTAAGTATGAATTAAGGATTGTCATAGGAGCACAGCCCATGGGGCAGATTGTGTTCCATCTTGTTATCATTATTTTAAACTTCTGTCCTTGTGATGCCTATGAACATCTGTCCCCAAAGGCCTTTGATGAGGTATTTGATACAGATAAAGGTCGTGATCCAGCAATCTAATATAAATCAGTTATTCCTAGAGTTGGAATGAATATGTAAAATACCAACATGATCTCGTGGGAAGGCGTTTAAATGGTAAGCCCCTTTTAAGGACATTCTTTTTCTGCCATTTCACACATTGTAAGATTTTTGTGAGGCATCAAAAGCAGTTTCCATTCCCAACTCATCACTTACACATGTGTTTTACGTCAAGAAAGGAAAAGATCACAGTTTGGGTTAAAATAATGACATTTCTTGTGTAAATTCAGGTTATGGAAGTTAAAGTAACAATACATGACATGATGTCTGTGCATGTCAGCATTCCCCACAGGTTAGCTCATGGCCGCCCCTCTGCACTGCTGTCATATGGCGGTAACAGCTGATAATGCCATCACAGTGTAGCTATTATGTTATCACATTATATCACATTACATCCCTATTATGTTTTTTATATTAACTCATTCAGGTAAACACTCTGTCAGCACATTTGTGTAAGTAGTCAAAGTAAATAAGTCAATGGTTGATATTTGATTTACACGGGCCACAAACAGCAGCTTCCTGGGTGAAAGTCGTGTGTTTGTTTGACCCAACCATCCACCCCATCTCCATGCTTAGGTGGTTTATGGTGGATTAGGCTTTATGCTATGTCACCTGACTTCAGGAGCACTCGCTTGGTGCGTCTATTACTGCGTTGTGAAATGACATGTGTTACTCATAGGCCATCTGGGGAAACCAGGCTGAAAACACAGAATATGATTAAATTGTAGCTGTATTTTTTTCCCATTTTACCTCTTTTCATCCTGCATGAATTGAAAAGTCATCTTCACAAATTGTAAAATGTGCAGCAGCCCTTGATAGCACACTCTCTTGTTAAAGTATATTCAGCAGCACCAGTCCGAGGTGTCATAGGGGTGCAGTGGGTATGGGCACGGCTCAGATTAATGAGTCTCATTTGTTATTTCCAAATGAACACATACGCGCATGTAACACACAGCATGTTCCAAATTAAACTTGCCAATGTATTAGTACACTAGTTAAAAACTAATCCAGCTTAATCCAACAGCCGTGGAATAGAAAGTTCAGTTTTTGTTGAAACTGTTTTAACGAGATGCAGATATGAACATTTTGCAGGTGCTGTTAAACGTATTGAATTCGACAAAAAGGTGATTTAGTTATTAAACCGTCCTTCATTGACATTTCAAAAGAAAATGAATATTATAATAATTCTTATGATTTATTGAATGACTATTATACTTCATTTTTTTACCTACTGTAGGTGTACCTAATAAACTGGCAGCAGAGAGTATTTTATTCTACTCCAAATATGTAGTCCATTTGGTATGTTCACACCCACACACAAAATTGTATCTTAAGCTTTCATTTCGTCCCAGACATCCTGGACTCTCCACCATTTTTGAGCACTTTCATTCATGGCAAATTTGCCTTTGTGAGTTACCAAATAGTTACCTTGAATCCATTTTTACACATCCATTAAACCTGGAGTGCCCCCTTTCCACCGGTACATTGAGTCTGGCAGATTTGCTTTGGCAGGTATTCAGTGACCTCATCATGACCACAGACGTTTCCCCCTCCGCTCGCAATCAGCAGTTATCTCTTTTCTCTCCTCTCATTGTGAAATGTTCCAATGCTCAATTCACCTCTCCTCACCAACAGGTGTCACAGCGGAATGAACTGCAGGGAATTGAGTCCAGAGATTGGCTAGACGGAGGCGGAGTGTGTGAGGCACAGATTGTGTGCAAGTGTTCCCAGTCGGGGGTATACGTGTGCGTTATGGGGTACTGTGCGTGTCTGGGTTTGTGTGTTAAGATTTCTGTGTGGAATGCTGGTACACGTGCGTGTCTGTATGTGTGTGTGTGTGTGTGTGTGTGTGCGCACTGACAGCCATGCCATAGGTTTTGTGTTATAACTACTTCCAAACCCCCTACCTCCCACACCCTGCTTAAACAAATGGGAATTTAAACCAACCACTTCAGAAAGCTGATTTTTCTACCCAGTAGCCTGTTCTCACTCTCCCTGGCTGCGGCTAACAAGGCAATTGACAGGGTGATATGAGCACCATTTCCATTCTGGCATTTCCTAATGTTAAACACCAGAGTAATCAACAAGCTGCCTGCCTTCCTGTCTGTGTCCCTCGCTCCCTCCCTCCCCTCTGCACCGCCGCTAGCTTGCTCTCTCCGTCTCCGCTAGCGTTCATTTAACACATCCATATTGGATTTCCTAATGCCTACAGCCAACCAAGTGACTTGTGCCGCTCGCATCTGGACCGCTTTTGTTACAGACAAGACCAATTTGTATTTGTGTGAGTCCGTGCACCTGCCCGTGTGGGGAATGAAATTGTGACAGTGTGTTTGTGTCTCCGTGCCGTTGTATTACATGGACAAGTTCAATTTATGCCAGAGGAATGAAATTGAAATCAGAGTACACCGCCTTCAGAGACTATGCATGAACTTGGGGGACTTTTTGTTGTGTTATACAGTATATGGGCTTACCAGATGGGTAATATATAACATGGTATAGGGGGACTGAAAGGGAGGAAATCAAAATAAGTGTGTGTGTGTGTGGTTACAAAGTACATTTTCCAAAGAAATTGCATGCTACTATGTCGTACATTCTCACCTTGATTACTTGTCACTATTACATTCATCATTGAGATCTTTTTTCACCCATAAAAATAAGGGTTTTGTAGGGTGATTGTGTATATTTCCAGTCCTTCACAAGGATAATCCTTCACTTGTCAGTGATGTCTTTGTTGGTATTTATTATGCCACAGTTAGTTTATCCGTACTAATTACTGGGAGTCGGGATTGGGGTTGTTTTGTAATTGCAATGTAAGTTTTATTTTTTTCCTCTTCCCCGCCTGCCAAACTGTCAACACGTCAGACATTTATGAAAATGAGGCATCAACAATTCTCATAAATTAGCTAGAAGCCACTGAACTCCTCCATGGAAAATTGTCTCTCTTTTGATGGTTTGTAGATTAGACCGGGAGTGTGTTATTAATGAGTGAGATTACACCCAGCCGTCGCTAACCGGATTATGGTTTAATACAGCTCAATTTTCCTGTGCTATCCAGCTCTACTCCTCCTTTTCTCTTCCCTCTGTCTCTTCATTTCCTCTCTCTTCTCTCATCTTTGGCCTCCCAATGTACACCCTGAGTGTGTCTTCCACTGTTACTTGTGCATCTGTATCTGTGTGTGTGTGTGATTCTGAGTGTTTTGCAATGCAGATATTTCAGAAACTACATGGGTCAGAGGAATATGCAAGCCCGAGGACACCACAATTTCAGCACACATAAACATGTACGCAGACTGAACAATGTGTCAACACTGAGTTAATGATGGATAATACAAAATATGCTAATGGACCAGCAGGAGGTGGAGAATGAGTGGTGCACCATCAGAAATAGAGAGACGTTTAAAGAACCCTATTTTGACAACTTAATTACTTCTTGCTGGGATATGACTTTGAGTTTTACTGATTAACCCCATTAAAAGAAAGACATAAAAAACAAAGAAGGCACAAGAGTGTAGAAAGAGAGAGGAGATTGTTTCTTGCAGCTTTTGTAGTTGGGAGACGAGGGAGAGCAGCTAGCTTCCACCATTCTGCAGAAATCAAATGAAGAGAACAGACATGAAAGAAGGGTGAAACAAAGACAGAATGATAGTGACTGTGAAAAGAGTTTGAGACAAAAAGCTGACAGACTGGGGATGGAAGCAATACTCCAGTCTGTATCTGTGGCACTCTGCTTTTTTCACAAATTAGGGATGCCCTCATCCCCTCTCCTCTTTTCCTCTTGTAGTATTCCCTCTTTTTTGTAACTGTGGTTATACTTTTACCTATAGCACTATTCTCTGATTCACCTCTTTTCTTTTTTTACCTCTCTCTCTGCACTGCAGTAGGGGGATTACAGCAATGGCTTAGGGAAACAATAGGCCTAACACAGGGCTTAAGTGGCCAGAACCAAACTAAATCAAACATTTCGCTGACGGGTGTGCCACTATAATCCTCACATTTTCTTCTTGTTTCTCTTGCCCCCCTCTCCTCTGCATTTGCTGAGAGCCTTCCCTCTTGTATGCCTTTAATCAGTTTTTTTTTGTTCTTCTTGTATCATGTTAAGAGTGTTTAATTGGCTTTAAAATACTAGTAAGTAGTGTTTGGTTAATGGGTAATGGAGGAAGGTTAAATGTAAGCTAGCTGCAACATCACCACCATAATGACTGTCTGTTAAAAGACATGCATAGAGATAGAATCAGTCACTGTGTAATAAAGAAGCATTATTGTTCATTGAGGCCTAAATGGGTGAAAAAAAAAAAAACATGCAGTTAACAAAAATATGTTTCTCAGAGTATGTGCTGGACACGAATCAAGCAACCAAAGAATAGAGTGATTAAAAGAGGAGAGCAGATGAATATATATATGTGTGGCAGCAGTCATACATGGGTTGGCATGCATTGGTACTGAACATATTGGTAGAAATGATAGAGGACAGTCACCAGTGGCTGAAGTGGTTTTCCTTCTGAGTTAGTGGTGTGTAACTGCCTGGAAACTGATCTTGTATCATTCAGGCATCATTAACGTGTGGAGCCAAAATGGCCCCAACAAAATCAGACAGATGGTTACCGAATTGGATCGTATATAATTCACCACAGGCATTGGAAAGAGAAAGAGACAGACACAATTTGGAAAAAAAGACAACAGGAAAAAAAGATGTATAAGCTTGCAAACTCTAGCTTTCAGTTTAAGGGAAAATCCTTCACCGTTTGTGTGGATGTCAAATCGGTGTTGATGGTAAATGTACTCAATTCAAGCAGTACATTTGCCAGTATGTGCTATATCGACTCAGACAGCGGAGTCCGTGGTTGCAAAAATCTGTTGATCGTCTTGCATCCGACGTGGCAGGGATAGAGTTGGGTATAAGAACTACATGCATTGTTGGTTTGCATTGCTCTGGGTAGCCAGGGTGCCTGCTCTTTACCGCTCAAAAACAGAACTGACTCGGTATGGTCGGCAATGATGTTGGTAGTGTGTAGGTATAGTGTCACAAATTCCCCTTCATATTAGTGTTTTCATTCTGTCTGCCTGTTTATTAACTCTCATGTCATTACAGACCCTGCCAATCACACCTGATCATCTCTCATTCCCATCACCTGGTTCTCAGCTTGTCCTCTGCATATTGTCTTGTCGGTTAGCGCCGAACTCTCCAGCGTCCCGTTATCTTACCTGATCTACCTGTTCTGACCCTGTTTGGCCTGTCCCGTCGACCCTGCACGTCGCCTGCCTCTTCTCGGATTTGTTTGCCTGTTTCGATTGACCTCCCTGCATTGACCCTGCCTGAAACTCCAGTAAAATCTGTTTTGCTTGTCCATCTGCCTCTGAGTCGTGCTTGTGAGTTCCAGTACCTGTAACCCTTACATATAGTGAGACAGGGAGAGTGATGCTTCCACTCCTCAAGACCAACAGCAGTTTACCCAGTCTTGTTTTCCCGCTCCTGAGTTGAGTGACGATGGGCGTGTAGCGGCTCGCATGCATTGCATCCTGGTACATGTAGGCACTGCTGGCACGCCACTGTGAGCCGAAATAAATCAGCATTCTTGCCAATGTAGCCTGCCTGAGGACTGTACTGCTTCATTGTACTACATTTACCATCAACACTGATTGGACATCCACACAAAAGCTGCCATATTTTAAAAAGTTTTATCATCTCTAGATTTTCAAGGATACGAAGTTCGTGGATGGGTTTGGAATGGGATAACATTTAGACGATAAATAAAAGTAGAGGTGGAAAGACATTAAAAACCTGCCAATGTGAGTGTCCAATGATGCCAAAAATGAAGGAGACAATTAGGAGCAAGGGTAAAACACAGAATAGGGATAAGAAGATAAGAAATGAGAAGGTTAGTTTGAAAGAGAGAAATAACAAAGGCAGTGAATCGGCAAACACAAAGACGAGGGAGAAGGAAGTCAGGCCTCAAAATCCCTTCAGGCCACTAGTGAAGGCTAAATGTGTACCTCATAAATGGAAGTATGAACCCTCCCTCTTTTTCTATTTCTCTCTCTCACACACACACACACTAAACACTGCTTCCCTCATTCTCTTCCAATCCCGTCACCGTACTCTATTGTTCTGTCTCCTCCTGGGTAAGAGAATGTCATGTAGAGAGGACGCTATAGCTGCTGCTCTGCATGTGCTATGATAACAAGGTGTCAGGATTCCCTTGGGGTAGATTTGCACTGCTGGAGATTTGACTCCTCATCGGATAACATCATCAGATAAGAAAAATACGGCGACGGAGCGGAGGAAAGAAAGGGAGAGGGACACACAGACACTCTAGCTGGAATACTAAATGACACAAGGAGACTAGACATGCATGCATACATATACTCACATATAGTGCAGGCATAGGCTCACTACAGAAAGATGGAAATATACATTTATGTAAGCACAAATATATGCAACCAGACTTAATTTTTAAAGGTTCCATTCAGGTTTCAGAGCATTATTTTAGCAGCAACCAACTATTTGCTATGTAACGATGAAGTGGAGTATGTCTATCTGAGCAGATAATGAATCGTAGCTCCCGCCCTCCAGTTTCCACCCAGTTTAATATTGTTGGCAATGTCAGCACTGTTGCCGTTGTTTGCACTGTTTGCACTGTCAGCACCATTACCAAAATCATATTTTTTCATCCCCCTCACTCTAAACCTTGGTTATGCTTTTGGCAGAGACGTTCGCACAGACATGAGCTGACACAGAATCGTGACGAGGACGTTTTCTTATTTTTCATACTCCTTTCATACTTTCTTCACGGGGAACTGAAGCTTATATATGTATAACAGAAACGTCAACTTCAGTTAAAACACATTGGGCTTATTTCAAGCCACGATAAATTCAAAAAGGAGAAGTATAGCACAAGCTTTGGTTTTCAAACCTGACTTCTTTAGATTATTGCTTGGTGGCATTATAATTATTAAGGCAAAAGTACGCAATATTTGTTCGTCAACATTATAAGTTGTGGTGTCCTATATTTTGTAGATGCCTTGCCCTCAGAGCAGTTAGCTGAAATAACTGAAACTAGTGGCGATGTAACTTCCATTAATAGCCTCCCTGTGTAAATATAGGCTGCCTAGCTTGCTGGTGGAGGTTGTTGGGGCTGAATGGGTTCTGAAGGAATACAGATATGAAATATCAATAATCTAAATGTTTAGGTGCAAGAGGTAGTAAACTGCCAAGTACTTTGTGGTAAAGATGTATATAAAAATACTGTCCTAAACTAAACATGATTTAAACTAGAATGTTGTATTAAAAATACAACAGAGGTTTGTCAATATATTTTATTTATATACTGTTAGACTACCATTGTTATGGAAAGTCCAATTGTATCCTAACATCTGCTTGATTGATTTAAATGTAAATTACTTCAATGTAACTATGACATGGCCTATGACAATCATCCAATATTGTCTGGCAATATTGTTGAATAGCACTACACAATAGCAACATGTTCTGTTCATGTGTTGAATAACGAGTTTCAACATTACACTCACATCAACTGTGTACTTTGGGAATTTGCTACTGCGATGACAACAATCAGTGTGTGTGTGTACTGTTCCTTTCATGCTGATCATGATAGATGGCATCCCATCTTAATAAATAGACGGCACAGGGGACGAAGAGGAATCTCACCTGGGAGCATCCCACCAGGCAATCAGGCAGCTGTTAATTTATAAGATAGAGTACAGCTTCATATACAGACTGTAATTAATACACACAATGTCCCATACGTGGTGAAAAGGCAAAATAATAAAACAAACACTCTACATTCTGGCAGATGGGGAAATTGTTCATAAATTAATGCGTGCATCATAAAGGTGTATCTTTACTCTGAATGTGTATACAAGTGGAGGGCACCTCAAGTCAGAAACATTTATTATGGAATAATTAAGAGGAAGAGGTGTATTATTTGCATACCTAAACAGGACAGAAAGATAGATTTTGCCTCAGGCTCTGACAGATTCGCCAAAGAGGAAATGCAATGGATGAGGCAGGGAAGAGGGATTCATAAGTCAGGATAAGTGAGTGAAGTCTTGACAGAAGATGACAGAACACTTACAGAAAGAGGCTTTGATGTGTTGCATACACATATTTTGAGTAAACAAGTGATTATTCTACACAGTGCATACAGTAATTCAAAGGCATATATACTGTATATTTATTTTTTTGTTTTTGATCAAGGATTTTATTTTGACTGTTGTGTGGACACTGAATTACCTTGGAATATGTTTTATGGATGTAGCAATCATAGATGGGATTTTTTTCTGTGCAACAAGCCCACACTGTTTGTTATAAAACAATTCTGCCATATTTTAGAAAGTATTGCAAAAACTTACTTGCAGTTTAGAATATGTTGTCCTTGTACTTGAAATGATTTGTATTGCACCAAGCTGCAACATAATAATGGCTACTTCTTCAAAGACAAAAAAAAAAAAAAACTTTTGGTGACTGCATTAAAATGTCTAATTCCAGTCCAGTCGACTGGAATTCATTTTGGCATTGTGCCTTTCTGAAAATGATGGATACATTAAATGTTGATACTTTTGCATTTTGTCATAGCAAGTGACGTATCAATTAGAGCAAAGGTTATGAATGTAATGGGAGTTACGTGGTATAATAATTATAAGCAAGAAAGTCCACTAAGAAGGAATGGGACTGGTGGTTGATGGGTCAAACAGGACTCTCATCCAGGAGATCTCATGGTGTCCCAAATCAAAGGTTCACTTTATGCTGTACACATTGTTATGCTTTCTATCATCATGTAAGAAAGTTGGCTCGGGCGGGTATTATTTATTTACGCAAATGTTGTCAACTTGTTAGGTCCGGGC
Source organism: Cottus gobio (assembly GCA_023566465.1). Lineage (NCBI taxonomy): Eukaryota > Metazoa > Chordata > Actinopteri > Perciformes > Cottidae > Cottus > Cottus gobio. The sequence goes on along the minus strand of CM042220.1, from coordinate 21,183,956 downwards.
TGTGCGGACCGACGGGCTGGACCCAAAAGCAAAACAGACTCCAACAGCAAGAGTTCAGTGCCAACTTGTACCACGTTTATTATCTCGTTCACACTCAAACAATGGCGGCTGAGTACTTCCCGTCCGGGATTCCGCTGGCGTGACTCGTGCTTCCGTGATGCGCCCCTCCGTGTCTCCGTGGCTCGTGCTCGTGACTCCGTGGCTCGTGCTCGTGACTCCGTGGCTCGTGCTCGTGACTCCGTGGCTGGTGCTGGTGCTCGTAACTCGTGACTTCGTGGCTCGTACTCGTGACTCGTAACCTCGTCAGATGGTCGAATAGTTCAACTGGCATACACGCAAGCATGTGTGGCAACCTCTCGACAATGCGGTCCAGGTGAGTGCCGGTCTTAAGCGTCTGGTAATCCCTGATGTCCTGCAGCTGTGCGCGGAGGCGCGCCCTCCACCCGCCTGTCCGGTATTCACCTGATTAGAAGAGATAGCGAGAGAGAGAGAAAAGGGGAGAGAGAAAAACTGTGCCCGCGCGCGCCCTTGATCCTCACAGCACCCCCCCCTCAAAGAACGCCTCCTGGCGTACTCCCAGGCTTATCCGGGTGGTCCCGATAGAAATCCCGTAGCATGCCGGGATCCAGGATCAACCGGCGAGAGATCCACGACCGCTCCTCGGGCCCATACCCCACCCAGTCCACCAAGTACTGGTATCCGCGTCCGCGAGGGCGAACATCCAGAATCCCGGACACCGTGAACGCCGGGTGATCGTCGATGAGCCGGGTGGGTGGCGGGGGCGTGGCCGGAGGGCTATACTCGCTCTCGACTACCGGCTTTAACAGGGAAACATGGAAGGTAGGATGAACGGGCATTGATGCTGGGAGAGTCAAGCGTACCGCCGCAGGATTTATGATCTTGGCCACCGGAAATGGACCCACATACCGAGGCGTCAACTTACGAGACTCGGTGGGCAAGGAGAGATCCCGAGTCGATAACCAGACCCGTTGCCCCACCCGGTACTCCGGAGCTGGTACTCGCAGGCGATCCGCTATCCTCTTGTTGGCGGCTGAAGACCGGGTGAGGGCGGCCCTTGCTGTGGTCCAAACGGCCCGCATCCTCCGGACGTGCTCCCGCACGGACGGAACTGCCACCTCCTCCTCCTGTGCTGGAAACACTGGGGGCTGAAATCCAAAACACACCATAAATGGAGACATTCCCCCCGTGGCCGAACTTGACAGGGAATTGTGCGCATACTCGACCCAAGGAAGATGTGTGCTCCAGGAAGAAGGATGCTGAGCGCACACACACCGGAGTGCCGTCCCCAAATCCTGATTGGCTCTCTCCGTCTGGCCATTCGATTGCGGATGATAGCCGGAGGAGAGGCTTGCGGTGGCCCCGACTGCCCGACAAAAAGCCTCCCAAACCCTTGAGGCGAACTGGGGCCCCCGATCAGAAACCACGTCCATCGGGATCCCATGGAGACGGAAGACATGCTGCACCAGGAGCTGCGCGGTCTCCAGAGCGGACGGCAACTTGACAAGGGGAACGTAGTGAACTGCCTTCGAAAAACGGTCAACAATTGTCAGAACTATGGTGTTACCTTCCGATGGAGGCAGTCCCACAACAAAGTCGACCGCGATGTGCGACCAGGGCCTGCTTGGGACGGGAAGAGGGCGCAGTAGTCCCGCCGGACGCTGATGGGACGCCTTCCCCCGAGCGCAGACCACGCAGGCAGCCACAAATCTCCGGACGTCCCCCTCCATGCCGGGCCACCAAAACCGCTGCCGGATGAAAGCAGTGGTCCGACGTGCGCCCGGGTGACAGGCCAGGCTTGAAGAGTGTCCCCACTGTAACACCGGTGAGCGGGCAGTCGGTGGAACGAAGAGACGATCTGGAGGACCCCCCCCCGGACCTGAGTCGGCGTTCGGAGCGCCCCGAACGATGGATTCAATCTCCCAAGCGGCGGCCCCCACGATGCATGCCGCGGGAACTATAGGCGCGGCGTCCGAGACTCTTGAAGCGGGAAACACTCGAGAAAGGGCGTCAGGTTTGCCGTTCTTACTTCCAGGACGGTAGGACAGAGTATACTCAAATCTACTCAGGAAGAGCGTCCACCGAGCATGACGAGAATTCAATCTCCGGGCCGCCCGCAGGTATACCAGGTTCTTATGATCTGTCCATATCAAAAACGGCCGCTGGCTACCCTCTAACCAGTGTCTCCACTCCTGCAGCGCCAGGACCACCCCCAGCAACTCCCGGTTTCCCACATCATAGTTCCGTTCAGCCGAGCTGAACCGGCGGGAGAAAAAGGCGCAAGGATGGAGCTTCTGAGAAGTGGGGTCCCGTTGAGAAAGAACCGCCCCTGCTCCCGTCTCCGAGGCATCCACCTCCACCACATACTGACGGGACGGGTCCGGATGTTTCAAAATGGGAGCGGTCGTGAACAGCTCCCGCAATCGACGGAAGGCCCTATCCGCCTCGGGGCTCCAGGAGTAAGGGATCTTAGGGGACGTGAGCCGAGTCAGTGGTTCTGCTACCTTACTAAAATCTCGGATAAACCGACGATAGAAGTTCGCGAACCCGAGAAACCGTTGAATCTCCTTCCGGCTACCGGGGACAGGCCAGTCCGCCACGGCGCGGATCTTAGCCGGATCTGGCTCTAACTGGCCCTGGGCGATGATATATCCCAAAAAACTCACCGACGAGACGTGAAATTCGCACTTCTCAGGTTTCACGTATAGGTGGTTCTCCAATAATCGTCGGAGAACCAACTCCACGTGCTGGCGGTGCTCCGCCAGGGATCTAGAGAAGATGAGGATATCATCAAGATATATAAAGACGAATTGACCTATCATCTCCCGGAACAAACTGTTCATAAGAGTCTGGAAAACGGCGGGGGCATTCGTGAGCCCAAACGGCATCACCAAATACTCGAATTGCCCCAAATGCGTGTTAAACGCCGTTTTCCACTCGTCGCCCTCCCGAATCCTGACTAGATGATACGCGTTCCTGAGGTCGAGCTTGGAAAACACCCGGGCATGACACAATGGCTCAAACGACGGGTCAATCAAGGGCAACGGAGTCTTATTCTTCACCGTGATCTGATTAAGACCCCGGTAATCAATGCATGGCCGCAGGGACCGGTCCTTCTTAGTCACAAAAAATAATCCGGCCCCCAACGGAGCGGACGACGGTCGGATCAAACCGAACTCCAGGCACTCCTGGATATAGCTCTCCATCGCTTCTCGTTCCGGACGAGAGATATTATAGAGCCGGCTCGTGGGCAAAGGAGCCCCTGAGAGCAACTCAATTGCGCAATCGAACGGCCGATGCGGAGGTAATTGACGAGCTCGATCTTTACAGAACACCGGTGCAAGCGCGTGGTACTCGCCCGGCACGCCGCTCAGGTCCGGCGGAACCGACGAACTGGGGGAGCGTCGAGGACCGACCTGAAAACAACGGGCATGACAGGCCGGACCCCAACTGGAAATGGAAAGCGTCGTCCAGTCCAGCTGGGGATTGTGAAGTCGTAACCAAGGGAGACCCAATACGAGGGGGGACGCGGGGGATGGAAGGATGAAGAACTGTATTGTCTCTGAGTGCTGACCGGCTAAACATAGAGTGATTGGGCAGGTGCGATGAGTGACCTCCGCCATTAACCGACCATCCAGGGCGTTGACCAGTCTGGGCTGATCCAACAACTCGAGAGGCACCGCCCCGGTGGTCGCGAACCCAATGTCCATAAAGTTATCGTCCGCTCCTGAATCTACCAAAGCCACCACGGGTAAACGTTGGTCCTGCACTGTCAGGACGGCGTCGAGGGAAATGCGGGGTGGGGACTGTGGCGACCCGGTAGTGCTCACCAGCCATCGCGCTGCAGGAAAGCAATGAGAATCATGCGTGGTAGAGCTCGAAACGGAAGATTGGCTCGCCGGAGGGCTCTGAACTACTGGCGAGCCCCCCCGTTTGGGGACTCGTGACATGTGGCGGCGTAGTGCCCCGAGCGGCCGCAATTGAGACACAGACTGAGACGGATTCGCCTCTGTCGTTCCGCTGGTGCAAGATGAACCCGCCCCAACTGCATGGGCTCGGAAGGCTCCACTGACGACTCGGCGGACTCTGACCCCAGACCCCTAACCGGGCGCGAACCCCGCCCCCCTCGCTCGCGACGACGCTCCCGCAGCCGGTTGTCTAAACGGATTGCCAATAAAATGAGCTGTTCCAGAGACGCCGCATCGTCTCGAGGAGCCAACTCATCTCTTAGCTCAGCTGTCAACCCCCGCGTGAACATGGTCATCAGGGCCGGTTCGCCCCAACCGCTCTCAGTGGCCAGGATCCGAAACTCGATGGCGTAGGCCGCTGCCGAACCGGACCCCTGCCGTAAATCACACAACTGGGCCCCAGCCTCCCGTCCGCGTACCGGATGATCAAAAATCCTGCGGAGTTCCGCGGTGAACTCCGCGAATGATGCTAACGCGTCTGATCTGCTCTCCCATAAAGCCGCAGCCCACTGAGCCGCCTTCCCGCGAAGCAAATTAATACAAAAAGCAATTCGTGCTCTATCTGAGGAATAACTGGCGGGCTGAAGGTCGAACACCAAGGTGCAGTTCATAAGAAAACGACCACACGCCCCGGATTCACCAGCGTACGGTTCAGGTAGGGGAACTCGAGGCTCTCTGGTGGTCTCTCTGATAACCGGGCTAAAAACTTCACTCACCAGAGGAGGTGCGCCCGTGCCCGCCAACTGCTCCACCCGAGTGGTCAGCCGGTCCATGTTTTGGTTGAGTCTCTCAAGCGCATCCCTCACTCCTTCCAACGCCTGGTCGTGTCTTCCCAGCATCGCTCCCTGGGCACCGAGGACCTCCCGCCAAGATGTCTGATCCGCTGGGTCCGTCATGGTCGAGAGGTTCTGTTAGGTCCGGGCTGTGCGGACCGACGGGCTGGACCCAAAAGCAAAACAGACTCCAACAGCAAGAGTTCAGTGCCAACTTGTACCACGTTTATTATCTCGTTCACACTCAAACAATGGCGGCTGAGTACTTCCCGTCCGGGATTCCGCTGGCGTGACTCGTGCTTCCGTGATGCGCCCCTCCGTGTCTCCGTGGCTCGTGCTCGTGACTCCGTGGCTCGTGCTCGTGACTCCGTGGCTCGTGCTCGTGACTCCGTGGCTGGTGCTGGTGCTCGTAACTCGTGACTTCGTGGCTCGTACTCGTGACTCGTAACCTCGTCAGATGGTCGAATAGTTCAACTGGCATACACGCAAGCATGTGTGGCAACCTCTCGACAATGCGGTCCAGGTGAGTGCCGGTCTTAAGCGTCTGGTAATCCCTGATGTCCTGCAGCTGTGCGCGGAGGCGCGCCCTCCACCCGCCTGTCCGGTATTCACCTGATTAGAAGAGATAGCGAGAGAGAGAGAAAAGGGGAGAGAGAAAAACTGTGCCCGCGCGCGCCCTTGATCCTCACACAACTATGATCTTTTTTTCTAATCTAGGACATTTTACAATGTTAACCAATGGCAATTGGGCGTTTCTGCAAGCTGGGTACAAGGCTGATAAGAACCTTGTTTATGGAAAATGGCAGCGTGCACAGCTCCCAACCTTGAACAGCATATCGGGTGCACAGTAATTAGTAAGAAAGGATATAAGACACACTGGCACTCACTGATGAAGGGCCTTCTTGCTTATTGTGGATCAACAAACCTCTTTTAATAGATTTATTAAAGTTTTTTTTTTGCTTCAGTTCAGAAACGTCGACATTCAACATATCTGCGGTTCGCAGAAACATACAATGCCGAACCTATTTCTGGAGACTGAGTTGCGGATGTATTTTGGTCATGAAGGAGGGTTTGAAGCAGCATATCTACACACTATGATATGAACAACAACCACTAGTAAACACACAAACAGAACACACAGGTGCAATCAACCAGTGAGCATCGGAGTCAACATCAGTGAGTCTACGACAACGACCATGTCCCTCAGAAGTCAGGGGACTAGGATGAGAAGAAAGCAGCCAACTACAATAGCTGCACACAATACATAATGCTGGATGGGGAAGGTCACTCTGTGCCCCCCCCTCCCCGCCCACCTCCCTGTATAGTACTGATGGGGAAAATGTCACCTGCCAGCAATCATTTAGTAATCATTCCTCTTCAACGCCTGGCAATGGCAGGCGGAAAGGAGGAGGAAGAGAGATAGCGTGATATAGAGAGAAGAGAGGAGGACAGAGACTGAAGGAGAGCGAGCAACAGCATGCCATTGGTAGCTGAAGCGTGCACGTCTTTGACAGCAGACAATAAGCCCAGATGGTAGCTCCTTCTTTGTTAACTTTGATGGATATTTCTCTTTCAGTGTCAAGGCTGAGGCAATTTATATATCACCTTCAATGCATTGTTAGCAATCATTTACCTTAAGGTTCCTCCCTGAATGTTTCTTTGGGAACTGCAAGTGTCACATTTATTGTGCTAAATACTCTCACGCTTATGTTCACACAGGGTTATTGAAAATCAATCAATAGGATTATGTATGAAGGAGTCAAGTGAATCACCTTGAAATTGCTCCCCATCTAGAATGATATACTTCAGATGTAGTCCGGGCAACGTGTTTGTGTGATGGATGGCATTACTTGAATGTACCCCGGGGACATTATTCACTGTTTGAGGAGTGAATGAAATTAGTGGATTAGATGCTTTTTTAATACCCAGTCAAAATGGACAATGTCTAGCAATTTGGTAAAGATGTAAACACCATGACTGATTTTATATGCAGGCCTTAGCTCTATGGATGAACACTGTTTTTGTTTGTATTTGCAAAATCAAAGACTCAAGCAAAAATGACTATCTGTTCTCACATAACTAGGTTCATGCTGTATTATTTGTCAAACCTATTTCAAAAGGCTTTAAACAGTGAAGCTCAACGCAGTCCAATCAGAGACCAATGTGACACAAGGCCGTGACTCGGGAGATGCAGGCCATCGCTCTACCACCCTCCTCAAGGAAGGGCGTGAGGGCAAAGCCCCCGTTACCAAGCACGACTGCGCTGACACAGTCAAACAATCAGGGCAACAAAGAAACTCTCATCTATGACTGTCTGGGAAAAGCAAGATAGATGGTAGATATCCCTCCACACACTGCACCTCCCATCCCAGAAGCACCACCATCTGGGAGAGACACAGTATAAGAATGGCCAGCAGACACCAATCAGTCATACTAACTGGCAAGGAGGTGATGGATGATAATGCTAAGGCAATAGCTGAATTAAGACTTTTAATAAGCTATATGAGTACCATAAAAACATTATTACCATATTATTCAGTTTGAATTGAGTTTCTAAAATAGATTTTTCTTTCTTTTAACACATTTTGTCCCCTGCAAAATGAAGAAGATTAACTGCTGGCCTATCATTCAGTATGCTTACTTTAGGCTCATTTAGCTTGATACCCATTCCAGCTCATTTAGTGACGATGAGGCATAATAACTCCGGCAAAGAATATAACTCAGACTTTCTAGGACAGAATTTATAAATAAATAACATTGAAATAGGTTGCATTACATTAGGCAGACACAGTCAGGGAGCTATATACCCGCAACTGCAGTTTAATCATTGTAATGAGTCAGGAGTTAAGATAAAGATTTAATTATAATTGCATTTTCACAGGAATCCGGTATCGGAAGGTCAGATTGAGACTGGAACTGGTGTTCCGGTTGATCTCCTCCATTCCAATGCGAATCTGTTCAGGAATAAAAGGAGAGAACATATCCAAATAGCCCCAGTGTAACAGAGACAGATAATAGTGTGTATTGTGATAACACACTGGGGAGAAAGTAAGACAGAGGGTTGTACCCAAGAGACAATGCAGTCCTGTGATGCAGCCGACAGACAACAGCGTCTGGCAATTCTCACATATGTTGTTGTTTTGACAATTGAAGATAATTTAATGTCACCTCTCCTGCTTTTTCAAACGGGAATGTATTGAAAAGAGGAGACAAACAACTAATTGACTGCAGTAAATAGCTGTGTTTGAATGTGAGATACTGTCTCAGGTTTTAGGTTTCACACCCCAAAGTGAATCAAGTGAACCCTCGCCTCCTCTCATTCCAATCGGGCCTGAGGTCGCTGTCTCTCTCGTTTACGTGGTGAAGTGGATATAGTACAGACAAACCTCAATTACACAAAAATGAAGTCAGGCTTGGAAATTAGTTGCTGCCACACGGGTGAATTTGATCAACTTTGGCCATGGTTGCTGGTAAACAAAGGGGAAATTGAACCAAAGTCAACTCAAGGTGGCCCACCTAATTAGTGAGAAGAGAGTTGGAATCACAAGCATGGTCTAACATCTCAATCACCTCCGTCGGCTGTAGGTAGCAGAGCACTCTAGTCGTAATAGGGGCAGAAGCATGCCATGGGCAATGTGTGATGTATCTCAAATACAATATTGAGATACAATATATCTCAATAATATATTTGGATGGATTTATGATTAGGATTGAGAAGAATTGCCTCAATTATCTCGCTGTTGATTTTGTATCTTGGGAATCCGTCACATTTAATTGTTTTGAAGAACACATGGTTGACATGGCCTTACAAGTATGTCAGCAGCATAGAGACTTGCTTTGGAAATGAATCACAATATTCTGGATTCCTTGGATAATCCTGCTGTGTTGCTTGAATGAATGTGATACAGATATTATACCATCAGCTCCAAGTATATGATTCAATGCATCACTTCTACCATAGAACTACATGAATCAGTTATTTGGGTTCTCGCGCTATTATAATAGTATTTGTGATGATTTATTATTTAATATTACGTTTTCATCGCAGACATTTGTACTAAAAAAATCAGTGTTTAGCAGACTTAAAGATAAATTATTGTTTGTCTTTCTGTGGTCCCTCTCGGATTTTGGTATTAATAATGTTGTAGCACGTTTAATCTCTTTGATTTTAATTGCCAAAATATGAAATCATTACTTAATAACAACAGGGCAAGCGGAAAGCTCCCCCTGAAAGCTTTTTTAAATGATACAATATATCCATGAGGACATTTTCCAAGCTATTTATTGTCTCAAATCAGATTTATAAAATCAATGCAGTTTCATTTTGAAGATTTGTGCAGTTTTACAGCAGTTATGAACAGTTTATTTAACCTTTGTAATAATTGATATGTACTGGCATTTACTGTATGATTGTGAGGAAACACTTTCCATTTAAGTCTGAAGAAAAATGTATTCAGAGTGAGAGCAATAGAGAATGAAAAAGAGCAAAGAAAATGTATTTAGTTGGTGTGTTCCAACCCACACACTCATAGTGCATGCATATATGACCCTAAAGTGACAGGACTTTGTAAGGATACTAAGCAGTATAATAGTGGATGTTCCCACTGCAAGAATACATTATTGTATGTAGAGTTGAGAGGAGGGCCAGAGAGTAGCAAAAGAAGTGCTGGATGTAAAAAGTGATGAAAAGAAGCATGGCTGACTTATTAAATTAATGTCAATGTTTAATAACAACCCGACTCATTCTGTGTCTCTGCTGTATGTTTAAAGGAAGTATTAACCATTGATTGGGAGGTTCATGGCAAGCAAATATTATCATAATGGTGTGCTGTGTAATACATGTACCGTATGCCTTTCATTTGAACATATCTTAAATTAATACAATATAGTACTAGACTGTCTATTGAGCAAATAAAGGCCAAAGAAAGACCATGGGAAATTACTGGTACATTCACACATGTGGTTTGCACTGTAAATCCCCCACTATGTACATATCCACAGCATTATTGCTCGGCAAAAAAAACTTTTTTTTTATACCCATTACTCAAACTTTTTCCTGAATTAATTTTCTCTTGATTTGTCTTCCTTTTTCCTTTCTGTATCCGCTCTTTGGCCATGCTGGCGATGTGGCTTATGGGATGGCAATCTGATGATCAGTGTGTCCACCACTCTTGTCCAGACTGAAACATCCCACCAACTATTGGATGAATTGCCATGAACTACTGAACAGACATTATTAAACCCCAAAGAATGAATTCCACAGATTTTGGTGATCCACTGACATTTTCTCTTGCCTTGCCATGAAGTTTAAACTCTTGGTTTTTAATAACATGTCTCAACTACTATTGGATGGACTAGTATGTTATTGTATACGGATAACTGTGAGGCCTTTAAAGGAGAAGTTTGATGACTTTGTTTTTCTCCTTCATTTTCATCCGGTGCAACCATGAGGTGTTTTGTTCTATGCTTTGGTATTTTACCACATTTCTTCAAATCATCCTTAGCTGTACTTTGTGTTTGGTCCCATTTAGCCCGCAAACACTTTAACTAAGATGACAAACATGTTCTACATCTAACCTGCTCAGCACTATCATGATAACATTGCAGGATAGCATGCTGACTTTAGCATTTACCACAAAGCATCCTAGAGCTGCTGACATAGGTATTGATTGTAGTCTTATTAACACCTCATTGACAAATCACTCTTTTCTTTGCATTGCTGGCTAGATTTCTATATTATAGTATTGCATATGCATGTTTAACAAAACTTTTGAGGGTTAATTACAAATACACATCTTTAGTTTTCTGTGATAAGTGTGTTGATACACATATGATATCTTTTGATTGAGCGGCCGTAAACATAACAGGGTTGCTTTGGCAGAGTTTTTGATTGTGAATTGGTTTTTATGTACAACCAAAATAGTGCCCATTGTAAATATGTTTGATGTGTTCATCCCTATTTTATTGTGTGTGGATGTGGATATGTGTTAAGGTTTTTGTATGGAGAGACCTCCATTGCTAGACCCATCCAAGGGACCCATCCATATTTTATATTTATCTATTTAAATTCACAGCCCAAACCTCAGTGTCTTCGGAGTGAGGGACTCATAATAGGATAGGACTTCTCCCCCGTTTTGCTTCTCACTCTCTTAAACTCACTTTGACTCTATATTTCTTCACAGCTTCCTTTTGTGTTTGTTTCTCTTTGTCACAATGTTTTCTTTCACACAGATTGTCAGACTTCAATATCAGCCCACCCCCGCTGTCCTTTCCAGATTGTATCGATAGTTATTTTGAAGCGAGGAGGGTCCACCACTCGTTCTCAGTCCGTGGCACTTTGTTCAGAGCGAGTTCTCAGAATCCACTGTCCAGTTAATCTACACTCCCGTAGAGGCGACCTTTCAAATATCTGTTTTTCATTTTCAATCCATTACAAGCAAGTAGAATGGTCCAAAACTATAGTCTCCAGATACAAACAGCACACATTCACATACAATTGTTTTAAAATTGCAATATTGTTTGTGTGCTGAATTTGACATGTTTTTGGGAACTGCATAACTTTTCTCCTGTTAATTTTGATATCCAGAAAAGTTGTATAATTAAGTATTGCTATACTGTTATTTAATATATGTGTCTGTTTACATAACTTCAATAATTGAATGTGTATTCTCAGGGATAATATACACAAAATATTTCACTTTCAACCGAGTTGTAATTGGGAGACACTTTAATGCATGTTCAGCCAATTTACATGAAGTAGTTATGTGGGATTAAAGGTGTCAAGGGAGAAGTAAAAGTGATAACACATGATCTGAAATTATAATATATTATCAGATTAATCAGTGTACTAATTAACTAGTTAGTTTATCTATTAAGTAGTTAATCTATTGAAGTCACCCAACCATATCCAATCGCACAGATTCCCTCCCTCCCTGTCACTCTCTCCTATAAATGAATGTATAGTAGCCATATAGCCATTTAAATCTTGCACAATATACCCCCACATATAATCTCCATCATCAATTCTCGGTAATAACGCAAATACCCTATTAAGAGAAACCTCCCCCACACCTTTCTCCTCTCCTACGCTTGTCACTTTCTCCTCTTGCGGGCTTTGATCCGTAATTGTGGTGAATATAGCGTCTATTCTCACCTCCGCCAGGCTTAAGAAACGTTCACAGTTTGGTCAGCAGTGGACAGTAAACTACACGTTTTCGAGAATTAAATGCAGTTGACATGAGAGGGGGTCATGTGAATGTGTTTGTTGCCTCTTCCAACCAATGCTATGTTAATCACACAGTGGGCTTTCGTTCTTTCTGCAATTACTTGATTTGAGTAATTGCGCTTGACAGATGGAAATACAGAAGCAATTCCACTTGGTTGGAGTGCTAAAAAAAACAAAGAAGTTGAAATATATATATATAGGAGCATATCCACTTTTTAATCAGGCCTTTGATGGCCAAACAAAAAGTTGCACAACCAAGTTTATATATTTCCAATAAACTTCAGCAAGGTTTGACTTGATGAGAAGTTGTTAATTCAGTAAATTAACTTAAAAGCAGTTTAACATTACTCATAGAGCGTATATGCATGTAGGCACACACATACAATCAGGCTCACACTGATTGTCAAAGCATAAACAGTGTATGATACATTTGAAAATGTTTACTGAATGTGATGCATATAAAGGACATATATTGTATAAACATGCATGCAAAGACACCCTGCGCAAATTATATACACTTTTGATGTTCAACGCCCCAATCCACTCACATATACAGGATGCACACACTCATTCACGCACATTAGACAATCTAACGGTGTCCTCTGACATCGAGATGAGTTACTTCAAAGGATTTAGCTCAGAACGCGCCCGCCTCTGATACCTTAAACAACTCCCCAAAGAGTTGGGAGTGTTGAGCACACACACTCATATACACACAGTCTTGCACCTCAGCAAAAACACACTGATTGGTCCCAGTGTAGAGTCACTGAGAGGAAGAGTACAAAAATACAGGAAAGAGGAGGACAGAGGAGGTTTTATCCCTTTGAGAATATATTAAATGATACATTTATTATTACTTCATTTATTTCCGTGGCACTCTTGTCTTGTTGCTTACACATTGACACCCTGGTTTTATTAGTGCAGACACCCTCTAACAAGCTTTATGGACTCCGAGCATCGCACCAAACCCTCCTGGTATAGGCCATATAAATAGCCATTACACTCTAAGTTGCCTTCCACAAAGTCAGCAACTTAAGAAGAGGCCGAGTGACAAAGTTCAAGGGCTCCACGAGTTGTCAAAGAACTACAGTTACAACGCATGAACTTTGTTCTAATTCACACATGCTTTGGCCTCGAGCAAGGCTAAAGGGGATGAAGCCAGATGCCTGGACTAATTGCTGGCTGCACTAACAGACTGTTTTTGATCTCACATAATATAATTTGCAGGCAAACACCAAACTGACCTCTGACCGCATCTAAAAGGCCAGAGAAGGAAATTGAGCCACACATGCTGATTAATTAAGCTGCCTAGTAGGCGGATGAGTACACACACAGCACCTTTGAGCAGGCGCAACCAGCAAACTTGTTTTCTTTCTCATCGCCAGCAGGAGGCAACTCCTGTGGTTAAAAAATAAATCAGATTGTATAGAAGTCTATGAGAAAATAGCCCTACTTCTCACTTGATTTATAACCTCAGTAAACATGTTCCTTATGAGTTCATGTTCTCAATTTCTAGTTTCAAGTCTTCTTCAGGGCAGCTTGATTTTTATTTTAGAAATTCTGGTCTCATTTAGAGGAAAATAAACAATAAAGAAGGGTACGCTTAACAGGCTGACTTCCTTGTGCTCCTTACATTGTCCGATTTGGATGTTGTCTTCGTTTTTATCTTCAAACTTTTACCCTTTCCCATTGTGCTTTCAGTTCCTGAAAGTTAATTATAACATTTTGGTCTTGTTCATTGTTTGGTTGGACTTTGCTCCACCCTCTAATGTCCCTTCAGGTTCCAAAAACCAAGATGGCCACAGCCAAAATGCAAAATAACTGTAGCCACATATTAATGAGGGAAATCTTGGTGACTATATTAAATGCTTATATACGCCGATCGCCAAGCCACCAATCAAGATGATAGCTAAGATGCTGAGGAGACGAATTACTGTTGCAGATTGTGCTGTGCAATTGAGTCAGATATTCACTGTAGGCTACCACTCAAGACATCCTCTCGATTGACAAAGCCCAGGAGAGAGGCTAGAAGCAAAGCGTCCTTCAGTGTAAATCTTCAACTCCTACCTCATGCTATATTCCAAGTGGATCTTCAACCTGATCCTCGATAAGGTGACAAAATTAGACATGAGCACAATATCATTCCTGTAATGCTACTAAGCTATAGTGACACATATGGAGACGGGAAAGCAATATAAAAAAGTCGTACGTCTGTTGATTTTCATCACATCAGAATCTGCTGGATATTTTATGTAATAATAAGAACAGATATTGGGGTTATGTTGTGATGTGACAAAACATTACAGCATAAGCTGAGATCACAAGAATACAAAACCATTTAAAATGATCATTATGTGTGTTTGATGTAACATCAAACACTGAATGTAACATCAAGCACACATAATGATAATTTCCTAATGCATCTCCAGCCTTCTCTCATTAAACAATTATTTATTTTTGGCTATGTATTTGTGTGGTCAGTGGAAACAAGTGTGTTGGTAACAAGTCAATGTTGAAAAGTTGTTAGCAAACAGTTGCATATGTATGCTTTCAAAGCAACATTACCATTCTGTTGGAGTTTGGTTTCTGGCCCTCTGGTGAACATATGTCAATTATTTAATCTGTTTTTGTTCATCTTGGTCTTAATCAACTCCTGAGGTAAATAAAAAACATCTTTTGCCAAATGCTCCAATTTATTTACCAGCTAGTTTCTAACTTTCTGTCGTGTTGAGTTTTGTTTCCAAAGATCATATAATTCTGTAAAATTGTTTTCTGGGAAATAAAATACAAAATGTCCATTTAATAAAAGATCAACTAAATGTAAAATATGTGCATAGTAATTGCGTTGACACATCTCATCAAAGAACAGAGACTTATTATTATATAATCTGTCAGCTGGAATGAGGAAACCTTTTAAAAAGTCCTGGCCTACCTTTAAATAACTACATTAATTATATGCATTGTCAAACTAATAAAGGCTGCAACATGCAATAATCCCTCAATCAATCTTCACAGTGACAGGCACAGACAGATCCCTGAACCACTGCAACATGCTCCAACCTTCAAACCAGAAAACAATGTGTTCAGATAAAGCTGATGTGCTGACCAACTAAAGATGAAAGGGGGAAAGAAAGAGCTAAAGGCACAGTGTGTAGCATTTTGGGGGATATATTCCGCAATACATTAAATATAATATCCACAACTATGTTTCCATTATAGTGTATAGCATATAATGCGCCCTTCATATCTACAGAGGGAGCAGTTCCTTTTAACGTGGTCCGCCACTATGTTTCCACACTTGCCCAGAACACACAAACCAAACACTGGCTTTGTTTATTCATTTTTATTTTATTGGTTAATTTGGTAAGGACAGTGCACATTAATAAAACATTCCTGTAAATGTGCCAGAGTTAGCCAACAGGCTATTTTTCATCTGTAGTTCCTGGACAGATGATAAAAAGTCACTCTAAAAACAGAATATAAGTTTAAAATTACAGTTATGCATTAGTTACCCTTTACAAAGCATGCATAAATAACAAAAGAAGAGAGAATATGAATATAAGTAGATAATCCAGGACACCCTCGTACTAAACTGCCAATTACTATTAAGATATGCAAGACAGATGCTCACGAAACAACACATACGAAGCAAATACATGAGGGATACAAAATTATAATTATTGAACTTAAACTTTATTACATATATAAATTAAATTTGGTCTCTGCATTTAACCTATCCATAGCAATGTTTGAGCAGTGGGCTGCTGAGAAGCACCCAGGGAGCAACTGGGGGTTCAGTGCTCAAGGGCACTTTGACATGTGAACTGTGGGGAGACCGGGGATCGAACCGGGGATCGAACCAGGGATCGAACCCTGTACCTTGCGGTCGCAGGACGACCACGCTACCCATGAGCCACAGCCGGCTGTTAGACACTAAAAACATACGTAACAGAAGCACAAAACATAAAAGCATGCAGAGTATAAAAAATATGGAAGTCAGTCTGACAAAGTAAAAAAACCACACACACACACACACATGCAGGTAGATGAGGGTGGACTGAGAATGTTAAGTGACTAAAACTAACGTGCGGCACCTGTTGCCAGACCGCTCGTCACTGCCAGACTGTCGTTGCTCATAAAGTAGTGTTATTATGTTAAGGCTGAGCAAAGTTTTGCACTCAGCAGCTCAAATTACCGCTGTCTTGGAAAGGAAGTAGTGAGCGTAGGGGTATGATTACCCCTTGGTTGCAATCTGCAATCACGCTGCTAGATGCCACCACATGCAACACACTGTGCCTTAAGATAGAGAGAAATGAGCAGCAGGAGGACATGCAGGGTGGCAAACCGAACTGCTGTAAACACTGCATTATGTACACTCGAGCTAAAATGCACAATACTGCCGGCATCCCGTGCACAGCTGGTTGTTGTACTCTGTTACACAACATTAGTAGCTTCAGTAAATGGCCTTTAGTTTCATGGGTGCATTGCACTTACAAACACATATGCACATGCACACACAGGCCTGGGTATATCACAGCTAAAAAGAAAACATAAAAATAATAATTATGAATGCCGACCCATACATGCACATTATATGAAAGATGCTGCTCAGTGAAACAACATGCTATTCGCATGGTGAAGTTAGTTAAACAGAAATATGATCCTTCCTTTATTAATAAAGTATTTTTATACGAGCATGCAGGCTCAAATGCACACACATATTTTACAATCTCTGGCTCCAGTCGGGACTTTGGAAATGTTATTCTTTTCATCTTACAAGGAGGGAGGTACAGAATATATTTATGTAACAAAGACATTAAGAATGGGATAGCGTAATGAAGGTGACTTTGACTCCAGACTGTTAATGTTTAAGCTGCTCCTGAGTTCACCCGCTCTCGCTCCCCTCTTCCCATCTTTATTCTCCTCAATTCTTTTTTTTTTTGTCATCATTATCCAGAGTAATCTCTGCCCACACGCTACTCTGCCTATTGGTTGTGTGGATCCTTTGCAGCCAGCTGGTTTTTCAAGGGTATATGCAGGTGAACAACATATAACCCTCTCTTCTGGGTACTTAGATTACAGGGACACTTAAACTCAACTACCACTGACCCGAGAAATGTGTACCACGGCATACACTGTTCATGGTCTTTGGATGAAAGATACACACACACATGGTCTTATAATTCCTATCATACCATATATCTTGCAGTAATATATTTACAAATAACATACGTTATTTGCAATGCAAAAATGCATGTCCCTAACAGTTAAAAGCCAACATTCTTGCTTTAGCATCTAGATTGCATTCCAGTTTGTTTCAAATTTGCCATGAGTTAATCCCTGTCCTTCTTAGATACAGGATCAGATCAATGTCAATATTAATAACAGAAGGATTCACAAATGTATTTTGTAATTTATCATATAATATAAAAATAAAAAATATGTTTCAATGCACATCAGATATGTTATCATTATATATCAATTCAAACTAAATCCACACAAAATATTCACAAATACATTTATGATGTGTGTGTGTCGCTTGATTCACAAATGCAGGCAATTATCTGTATAGGAAATCAGATTCCATCCTCCATTTTCAACCAATCACATGAGCATGCCCCCACAAGCGTTTGTCTCATTGGTTTGACCCCGCCCCTCCGCCCCTCCATTAAACAACCACCTGCTATCATGTGACCAATGACCCGCACTTAGTAGAGGACGCATGACATCATTAAGAACTACCCGCTTCTTTAAAGCTATTTTCCTTTTACTCTGACTCCCAAACATCTTTTTTAAGTACAAGGGATCATCTCATTACAAATCTGACATTGACAAAACCATAATAACACCGAACAGAATCTCTGTGTCTGCCTGTCTAACTGTATTAAGTAATTCAGTGTATAAATTCTCAGCTTGATGTTCCTCCAGGCCAGTAACACAAGCACAGGGATCCACTCTATGCAGCCTTGTCATTGCCTATTAATGGCTCTTCACACTAAGTGGCTGCTTGAACACTGCCTGTTCCCCGGTTCCTGTTGACTCCTATTTGTTGCTTGGCACCTTCTCTGCACCTCGTATGTCAAAACACACTCATGGGACATGACAAGCCTCACATCCTAATACAGCTGTCATTTAACCCCAGGACAGACTTTGTTTAATTAACAGCACTGTACTAAATCGGTGGTGAGGAGTGATGAAGATAAGTAGGTGTTGGGTTCATTGATGTAAAAGTGCAGCACTTATTTATACTTGCCTGGAGGGAACGCTATTGCAATTTATTATGTTTCAGTTTACCTAGACAAGTTGTTTGAGAGGAGTTGAGGATGTAAAAAAAAGAAGAAACAAATCCACAAAGAAGTTACAGCATTAGGATTTTGCTATTTTATTTGAATTGTTGGAATTGGTCTGCAATTTGAAAAAATTCAGTTATTTCAAGTATTGATATGGACCATATTACCATCGGAGTTCTTCTATATTTATATGTTGTGTCAATCAGACCAAACTCACATTTGTGCAGTCATACCACCTACTAGTCAATTACCCACACATCTATGGTGATGTCTTCTAAAACACTTTATGAATGAGTATACTTTTCACCACATCTGTTTTACTGACTAGCATCCATCTTCCACTTCACTCTTTGTCCCCCTGTTTGTGTGAACTGTTGTCTTTAAATGTACAATGGATAAAGCACTATGCCATGCAATACTCATTTAGTAGTGTAGTTTCCAAAATAATAACATGAATGCATGAGCTATCTCTTGAATCCCTCTCCATTTTAATACCACTCTGCTTTGGCTCGCAGTTTAGATTGTATAGTGATGAAAAGTAGTTTATTAGTCATAAATGACTGATAAACACTTGGTATTTAGAACAGTGATGCTATTATTTATTCCATCTCTGCAAGACTCCAACCTAAGCTGCATATTCTGCCACCAGCAGGAGGGCATTAGAGTAAAATAAATATATTCAGTCTGCCCTGTCACAAACACACACACACGCGCACACGCACACACACACACATACAAACAAATGCATACACACATACACCAACATTGTGTTTCAGACCCTCTGTTGTGTCCCCAATGTGTTGTTACCAGAACGGCATTCAGCCCAACCCACATGATTTCCGTCTTCATTAGTTGTAAGCTAGAGTTAGGGTAAGGCTTCCGGTTGCATGCCTTCCTATATCGGTGTGTATGTGCATGAGAGCTAGCTACCCTAATCACTGGCCACTTGATAAACGGTGGCAGTGGCAGATGTGGCTCCATCAATCATCCAGACCTTGGTCTATGGCAGGCAAATAAAATAAAACGTCCCAGTTGCATAGGCAGGAAAAATATGGAATGGACCGGACTGACAATGACAGAGACCTCCCGACATGAGACGCAGGATTCAACTAAAACTTGCTGGCGCATGCAAAAACTAACACATGCACACATACAGAAATCCATACTCTTACCTTCAGTGCTGTCTGATTGCACACAGGACTTGCTGACGTTTGCCCATAACTAACTACCTTTTAGCTGCAAACTGCTGTCTCTTCATATCATATGTGTGTGGGTGATGTATGCTATTTTCTTTCTATACAGAATGTGTCATCTTGACAGTCATAATAATGGGATGCTCCCTGATTCCATATATTCACAATATGTCATAACATATGCGTTTCTGGAAGTGCAAAATCAACTGTGACCTCAGACATGTTGTTAAATGCAAGGCTAAACATTAATATGCGTTGAGGAGATGTAGCTAACTGACACTAGGTAAGCTGTGCATGGAAGATTAACACATGTGTACAAATGATCTGCAAGAAAAAAATGCCTGTTCTTTATTCGCTTATTCCCTTGCAGTTCACTGGTGCTCCAACTCTGCAGGTAAGGACTGATTTATACTCGCTTCAGGGAGGCTTCTTACACATTTTCAAGGTCAGAAAGGCCCTTTATTGTGTGAAGGAGTGGAAGGGTTGATGTGGAAATGTGGCGCCCAGGTTTATAGTGACAGGCCAAATGTAAAGAGCCATGATGAAAGTGGAGACCACTTTATATTTACTTGTTGGTTCTTCCCTGAACACCGCTCCAGAGAGCTGCTGTTAGCAGCAGATATTGGCCATTCAACCAAACTGGATGCATAGCGAAGATTACACTGATTTGCAATAACATTTTGTTATTTAACTAACATCACACATGAGCTAAATTATTAAAATAAGTGTATTGTTTGTTTGTGACAAAGATACTCAAGCCGAGATGAACTAAAAACAGTGTAAAATGTGTGTACTTAGAATATATCGATTAATTTGGTTTTCCAGCCCACAACTTGACTGTTTTGGTTCAGTTACAATGCTTTCTTTAGTGTAGTTTTCAACTGCAGCAGATAGCGGTTTTCAGTGACAAAAAAAATAAAAATAGTTATATATAAATTGAATATTTCTATTCCACCAAAATGGCCAAAAGAGTTAATTCATGTTAATGTAATGTAGAGAAAGGATCCACCCGAAATTAGATCGCAAACCAAACAATACTACTGGCAACACTGACACTGTTGTTTTTAAGATTATTATTAATGTAGGTTGAACAGATGGCTGTCAACTGCATGTACTTACAGATGGCTGTCAACTGCATGTACTGACCATCCAGTACATTTTATTGACAATTTTTACCTTTTCTGGGAACGCATACATCTTTTTAAAGCAGATGGAATCTGCCTGAACAAGTCAGGGGTAAAACAGTTTGCCTCTAACCTGTTTTTCTTCCTGCTTCACCCGTCTGTTCCCACTGCCAAGGACAGTAGACAAGAGGAGTCTAAACAAGAGATAACCACACAGCGTCGTCCTGGAGACCTCATGGGAAGGATGCCAAAGGAGAGCCAAGAGGAGGAGTCTCCAACCTCACCATCAAGGATTGATCCCCCCCCTTCGAGAGAGGAAGATAATTTACTTCCAGCACCAACTTCAACCCCCCATACCCCATCCAGGTCCCCCTCCTCTCCCACCCCCCATACCCCATCCAGGTCCCCCTCCTCTCCATTCTCCCCCTCATCCTCCCCCTCCTCCCCCCACCTGGAGTTCACTGACCACATGAAAGAACTGGTCACTGCTGGAACCAAATTCACTCCCCGCCGCACTCCCATTTTCCCTGTTAAAATCCCTCCAGTTCGACCTCTGCCACTGGCTCTAAGTCCAGCTCGACCTCTGCCACCTCTGCCACTGGCTCTAAATCCAGCTCGACCTCTGCCACCTCTGCCCCCGCCTCCACAACAGCTCCACCACTATCCTCAATCTCTAACTGATAAAGAGATCTTGATATTGATATCTTCTTGATATCTTCTGGGTCCGGACTACAAGGCTAATGACACTACTGATTATCTCCAGGAACAGTCGGGGCCCTGTATGCAGCTAGCGTTCTCAATTCCTGTCCTGACTCATAGAAAAGGAAAGGTGAGGCTGCGAAGAAACATTAGTAAATCTGCAAATTTATCAAACTTAACGATCATTCCTCGTCAGCCTGTCCAGATACATAGGACAAATAGAGCTTTAAACACATTAAACTTAGCTTTATTAAATGTCAGGTCTCTGTCAGGAAAAACATTTTTAATCAATGATTTCATTGTTAGGCACAAGCTGGATTTTTTGTTTTTAACCGAAACTTGGTTAGACCAAGATAACAGTGCAGCTGTTCTTATTGAATCAACACCTCCCAACTTCAGTTTCATGAGTGTTTCAAGAGCGCATAAGAAAGGAGGAGGAGTTGCTATTTTATTTAATGAGTCTTTGCAATGCAAGCAGATGTCTTTTGGTCATTTTACTTCTTTTGAATATGTGGCTCTGAATTCCACTCGAGTTTTATTCCTTAACATTTACAGACCACCTAAATACTGTGCATCCTTCTTCGATGAGTTTACTGAACTGCTGTCTATAATCTGTATTGATTTTGATTGTGTTGTCATTGTTGGTGACTTTAATATCCATGTTGATAATCCCCAGGACAGAGGGTCTATACAGCTATGTGGTGTCCTTGATAACTATGATCTGACTCAGCATGTAACAGGTCCCACCCACAACAAGGGGCACACTCTGGACCTAATCATCACCAAAGGTCTGGACATTTCCAAGGTTGCTGTGACTGATGTTGCACTCTCTGATCATTTCTGTGTTTTCTTTGAGAGTGCAATCTCCCTGCACACAAATGTCCAAACCAAGGTTGTGACAAAGCGTTACATCACTGAAAACACGGGTGAACTATTTATTCAGAAGTTCTCCTCCACACCAGCCCTCTCTTGCATCTCAGTAAATTAGCTTGTGGATGACTTCAATTCTAAAGTTAAAAATGTTATTGATGCCATTGCACCCACTAAGGTGAAGGTTGTCTCAGGTAAGAAAAGATCCCCTTGGAGAAATGCCACGCTGGTCCGAATAGAGAAAAGAGAGTGTCGGAAAGCTGAGCGCAGGTGGCGAAAGACTAATCTCCAGGTTCATTGTGGTATCTATAAAGAGAGACTTCGCAACTACAATTTGGAACTTAGAAATGCAAGGCAGTCCTTCTCTGACATCATAATCAAAAACAATAACAATGCACGCGCCTTATTTGCTACCGTGGACAGGCTAACAAACCCTCCGGTGTCAGTAACTGCTACGCTCCAATCCACCTGGGCATGCAATCAATTTGCCTCCTTTTTTGCTGACAAAATTCAGAAAATTAGACAAGCAGTTGGTGGCTCCACACCAACCACAGGATGTGTGTTGTCCCCATCTTTAAATAACATCCATCCAAATATCATGACACAATTTCATTCAATTAACCAAAGAAGCTTAGAAGATATTATACAACATCTGAAAACATCCTCATGCTGCTTAGATATTCTACCAACACACTTTTTCAAAAACATTTCACACTGCATGATCACTGACCTTTTACAAATTGTAAACACATCCCTTCTCTCAGGTGTCTTCCCACAAGCCCTAAAAACTGCAGTTATTAAACCACTCCTAAAGAAGGCTAGTTTAGACCCTGAAATAATGAAAAATTATAGGCCAATATCAAACCTCCCCTTTTTAAGTAAAATAATGGAAAAAGTGGTTTATCATCAGCTAAATAGCTTCTTGGCCGAAAATAACTGTTTTGATGTCTTCCAGTCTGGCTTTCGTCAGCATCACAGTACTGAAACTGCTCTTGTTAAGGTTTTCAACGACATCCACTTAAACACAGACAGAGGCAGAACTTCTGTCTTAGTATTATTGGATCTCAGTGCTGCATTCGACACAGTCGATCACAACATACTACTAGACAGACTGAAAGTCTGGGTAGGACTCTCTGGCGCAGCACTTAACTGGTTTGACTCTTACTTGAAGGACCGACAATACTTTGTGTCGGTAGCTAATTACACATCAGAGCTGACTGGTATGACATGTGGTGTTCCCCAAGGTTCAATACTGGGGCCTCTTCTGTTCAACATCTACATGCTTCCACTGGCTCAGATTATGAAAAACAACCAAGTGTGTTATCATAACTATGCAGACGACACACAAATCTACATAACTATATCACCAGGGGACTATAATCCCATACCAGTGCTGGCTAAATGTATTGAAGAAATCAACAACTGGATGTGCCAGAATTTTCTTCAATTAAATAAAGATAAAACAGAAGTACTTGTTTTTGGTTCCAAGGACGAACGATTGAAAGTGAGCGCTGAGCTACAATCACTGACGTTAAAAACCTCAAACCAAGCCAGAAATCTGGGAGTAGTTATGGATTCAGACCTCAACCTGAACAGCCATATCAAGACAGTTCAAAAATCAGCCTACTATCACCTGAAGAATATATCAATGGTTAGAGGACTTATGTCTCAACAGGATTTGGAGAAACTTGTCCATGCATTCATCTTCAGTAGACTTGACTACTGTAATGGTGTGTTCACAGGTCTCAGTAAAAAGTAAATCAGAAAGCTGCAGCTGATTCAGAACGCTGCAGCTCGAGTCCTCATTAAGACCAGGAAAGTGGATCACATCACTCCAGTTCTGAGGTCTTTGCACTGGCTTCCTGTCCAACAAAGAATTGACTTTAAAATCCTGCTGCTGGTTTATAAAGCCCTGAATGGTTTAGGGCCTAAATACATTAGTGATCTGCTGCTGCCTTATGAACCATCCCGACCCCTCAGGTCGTCTGGGACGGGTCTACTTTCTGTTCCAAGAGTCAGAACTAAACACGGAGAGGCAGCGTTCAGCTTTTCTGCTCCACAAATCTGGAACAAGGTCCCTGAAAGCTGCAGGTCTGCTGAGACCCTCAGCCTCTTTAAATCCAGACTGAAGACCTTTCTGTTTGCTGTTGCCTTTAATTAAACCAGATTCTACATTTCACTACTGCATTTTATATCTTAAACTGCACTGCAACTTTTATTCAATTCTGTATCTATCTATTTCTGCTTTTTAACTGTTTTTATTGTTTTAATGATTGTTCTTAATTGTTTTAATTCTTTTATTTAGGATTGTGTTTTTATGCCTTTAATGGTTGTATGTGAAGCACTTTGAATCGCCTTGTGTTGAAATGTGCTATATAAATAAACCTGCCTTGCCTTGCCTTGCCTAGGTTAACACTGGCTATATTGATACTATATAGTGGTATAGTTAACTTGACGGAGAGCAAGAAATCAAGAGAAATGGGAATCATATCACAATCGTTGTTTGTGTATATGTGTCCTATCCAAGCTGGTAAAGAAGCACAGATGGCACACACACATTGTGTTGTGGTGATGTATTTCCCACATCAGCTTCACTGTTGTACGCTCTGGGCGCTGACATGCACAAATATTTACACATTAATTAAATACTTACTTGGAATTCAATATGTCTGCTTGTTTGCAGGGCAGATTTAAACGTGAATAAGAGTGCAGCCGTGGGTAAGATGCAGTTGCCCCATGCTGCATGAGAAGCTGAAGTGTTGCTCATCATTCAGGGAATGTTTAAACTTATTTCATGAGCTTGATAAAGAAGCAGAATGATGGCACGCTGGCAAATTGAAAGCATTAATAGTTAATACATTGCCTCCATTATACTTGGTGTATCGTCTCAATTTTGAGTGTCTCAGTGTTTTGTGTGTACTGGAAATATGGAGTTTATGTGAAGATGTTTTTGTCATATCCTCATGTTAATTTACTGTACATGTAATTTTTTTTTTTTCTTCAAGCAGGTATTGCTGTCACCCATCATTGTAAGTTCCACCTATTCTATATTGACAGAATACAACTTTTTTTAAGCCATGCATATACACTCACATACAAAGACACAACCTGATGCACTGTAAATCAATGGACGGGTCAACTGTTATTGCATTAAGCTAAGTTAATTACAATAATGTAATAGGTCAAGTCCAAAGTAGGCTACATGAAATGAAAGCTAAACAGGCATGGATAATAACACACACATGCGCACAGAGACAAGGACCTGTGGAGAGCACTTATTCATTGAATTACACTCAGTATAAATCTTTAAGACAGATGTGTGTGTGTGCTTTCAGTGTGTTCCGGTCATATGTGTACGTGCTGGTGTCAGGGCATTGCCTTCTTCTCTATTGGGAATATTTTATATGTGATGACATGCTGTCCTTGCCATGCCATGCAGCAAAATTTAGAACTATTTATAGCCCCTTCGTTGCGCTACACACAAACATGCATATACTGTGCATGTACTTAAAGAGATGCTGTAATATGCAATACATGCACACGCATATTTACTTAATATGTGCTACATGCGTATTATGCGAGCACAGTCAACCTACATATTTGCAGTCTTAGCTTAGCTTACACTCTAATAGGCATTCGTAAAAACTTAAAAACAATGAATTCTAGCCTCTCATCCTGAAAGAGAGGAGACCTGGAAAATCTCTACAGTCAATTTTGAATTGCGGCAGAAAGTAATATTGGTCAGAAAAGGCTTAGAAATGCAGCTGGGTGCAGAAAAAAAAGCCTGCTGACATCGGTCCTTTGTCTGTAATAAGCAGACTTCTTTCATGCCTTGACACACTCAGGAGTTATTGACTCTCACACACACATACACACATACAAGTGTAAAATAGCCTATCCCACCAACACAGCACAAATACATTATGCATACTAAAAACTCCCAGGATGCTATGTTGACTTTTATGAATTATGAATTGTAAACAGCACTTGCATAGCAGTGTTAATTTTGGCACCCGGTTTTGATTCAGTTATTTGGTTAGTTTTATCATTTAACTTTTATGAGCAAGTCATACAGTAAATATACAATATAGTCAACAAAAACTACTGTTAGAAACATCTTTCCATCCCGACAGCAATAATAAGATCATGTCATTCAGCCCGAACGATCACGTCTAGCGTTCACAGCCGGTGGCAACACTGTGTCCATTCATGAACGCCACACTCAGCATCATGTGTTCACAGCTTGCTCACCTCATTCGTCATAGCTTCTCTAAATATGATATTTGTCGGTGATGCGTACATGGACCTCATCTCTGGCTCGGCCATTTAAATGTTCTCCCTCACTGATCTCCACACAGGAAACAGGAAGGATTTGAACGTAGTGACATAATATCGTCTCCAAGCGGTGATACGTTCAGGGATCCCATATCCGTCTTGGACTTTTCCATGTTTCCATGTTTTGACCGGCGTGCCGTTTATGGAAGGTCAGGTGGCTCTGAGATGCAAGACAGGATATGACGGCTTTTCCGGTGCAGCGAAACAAAGCTGTTTGCATGTCCCCGAAAACATTTATTTGACGAGGAATGGCGTCGCGACAGAGTATGCACGTTTCCAGTGTGCGATTGCGGGCTCGTGATTGGAAGAGGGTATTGCGTAAAGACTTCAGAAGAGGCTCGGCTTAAAGGACCAGGATTTTAATATCTAAACCTTCATTTATTTCCTTGTTTTTGTTGTGAAAAAAAGAAGAACAACTAAATATGTGTACAGAGTATAACCAGGCTTCATAGAGGCTTTTATGTGCTAAAACAATATGTGCTGAATGGTAACTGGTTGAATAATGTTTGGTCAACTGTGCGTCAACTTTTGACATGTAAAGTTAACGGCTTTACTATTAAGTGGTTTGTGAACCGTTCACCGTCATCACTGCTTGTGTCATTTTGGGGACCTTTGTGAGATTTGTGATGAGGCCAAGAACTAGAGAAGATATGCTAATTCCAGGGTCCAGATTTAATTGCTTCTCAACTGAAACTGGGTTGTTTCTTTCTTCTTTGTGAATTGAGCATTCATTGGTCCCCACATGACAACAAGATCTTTGCCCTCATGTCTGTCTTGAAGGATTACTTTTTTTGGGTGATTCTTTCCTCATTTTCCTTTCTGTCTGCACATCTCGCTCTCCGTCTCACCATCTTTTCTTAGAGACACTTCTAGTCAAGTGAATAATGTATGAACTGGGCTGTGCTGTAGTCTTTGGGGAGCAGAGTAAAACATGCATCCACATCCTCATTCATAAGCTTTGACCCAGATTATGCTAATATCTCCGTCCTGCAGACGCAACAAAAAAAAATCCAGTATAACCCCAAAAGCCTACAAAACCAATACCACGACTTTACAATATAGTGAGGAGTCATACAATTTACTGTGTGTGTGTGTGTGTGTGTGTCCACAAACAATATACGGTATCTGTTTTGGTCAGAGAGCAACTCCCGCTGCACTGGCACACACACACACACACCACACACACACACACACACACAAACACACGCGCACACACATAGCTGGGCATGTGTGTGTGGGTCCATGACGTCCAGTAACTCATCCCAGTCTGATTGGCCTTAGTCGAGGGGCATTGTGGTCAGCAGAAAAAAACAAACTGCTGACTCAATACTTTCTTGAGGTTTCTTCTTTGTTTGTTGCGGATATGAGTGACAGGAGGGTTAGCACAGAACCCCATGGGTCGCAGAGCAAGTGGAATGATATTGTTTCTGCAGGGTGTGTTTTTTTCTGTGAATTGTAGAAAAGAGAGACAAGAAGAGAGAACGGGGACAGGTGAACAGAAAGATAAGAAGTGCTCATAACTTATTGTTGTGTGAGAGGTGGAATTTATTTCAAATTATGTGAAAAGGTGTACAATGTTAGCTGTTCGGACCTGAGTGAAGTACTGTTTATTAAACAAATTGGATGGCAGGTGTGTGAGTAATTGTACAGTGTAGGTTTTAAGCTGTTAATTGGTTTGGCAGTTAATCAGAAACAGCATGTCAAAATTAAACTGAAGAGAAATGAATAATGAAGAAGCAATTTCAGAGAATCCATCATTTCTGTGCTGAACTGACCTCTGAGCGATTGACTGTTAATAATTCAGTGCTCGTGTTTTTTAGTTTTTTATTGATTGCTTGAATGTTAACATTTTAATCTCCAACAGCTGTAACACCACAAGGGACATTTAGTGAAAGGAGAACGCTAGATAACAACAAAATAATGAAATAAAGTAATCCACCCCCTATCGTTGGTGCACAGACAAATCAACGGAGAAAGTTGGAAGGACAATTAACGTGGTGTGTATTGGAGGTGTTTACCTCAGACACATGCCACTTGTTTGGCACTGCTCATCATGTCTTTCACAGCTCCTGCATATTTTAGCTTAGTTGAAGTACACTCCGTCTCATTCAGAGTCATGTAATTGCCCTAAAAGTTAAAATATTCATCAGACTCACAAAAACATCTCCAATTTACTGCAGGGAGAGGATGAGCTATGCAAACGCCTTCTGCTCACCCCTGAAATTGTACATCTTTAATAGGGGATAACAAAATTAGTGGCTTTTCATGTTTTGGGGGAAATTGTTATGTCACATTGCTAAATTCTCCAAGCGACTTAAGCAGCTTTTTTTGTGTTACAAGATAAGTAAAGTGGAATTGTAGACAAAACAAAAAAAAGTGTTCTTTTTAAACTTTATGAACACATTTTTTTTGTGCTAAGAAATTAGTATATTGAGAGTGTATATTGGCTGAATGATTGGTATTTTAGACCCTTGAGCAGCAACTTTGGTGTTGAGTAATAAATCAGTTCATCGACCATGACACAACAAATAAAAGACATTTTATGTTTTCT
This sequence comes from Cottus gobio, assembly GCA_023566465.1. Classification (NCBI taxonomy): domain Eukaryota; kingdom Metazoa; phylum Chordata; class Actinopteri; order Perciformes; family Cottidae; genus Cottus; species Cottus gobio. The sequence continues at coordinate 21,154,910 of CM042220.1, read as the reverse complement.
AATCTGTTACTAACTTTTAGCACAGGTCAATCTTAGGTTACAGTTGAAAATCAGGTAAATATGCATAAGAAGAGGAAGAACAATGAGGAACACTTAGCTATAATATGCATGTGATCCACTGAGAGCAACCAACATGCAAATGCATTATCAAAATGGCTGCATATACATTTAAAGCAACCAGAAGATTGAAAACATATGATAGTAATATCTGCTATATGGTTGTGATATAAAATATAAATTTAAATTCCAGATAATGAAAAGCATTGTTGAAAACACAAGTAATCCTGTACTTACTGTAACTGTAACAAATGATCACACTGATAAGTATTTGTTTTTAAGGGAAAGGTTACAAAGGATGGATGTGAGGGAACTGCTTACTACTTCTACTAATAATACTAATAATTTAAATCCACTCATTAACTGACATCAATGATTATATAATAACTAAAATGTCTACTGTGTAACTATTAATAGACAGATATGAACACATTACGTTTTTGATGAGAAGGAACTTGTGGCAACAGCAATATTGCACCTGCAAAGACAAAAGAAATCAGTGATATGATTATATTTAAGAGAATGATGATGCTTTTAATGACAATGGCGACTGTGACGAAGGCAGAGATGATGAGGGCATACGGCAGTAAGAGTAAAGTTGATGTGTAGTGGCCACTGCCAAGCATTACTCATCCTATAATGTAATGAGAACGCCTGGTTCTAATGTCCAGTGCTTAACCTCGCCGTGAGGCAAGGGCAGCAGCACACGCAAGAACTGAAACGCCTGAGCCAAAGTCAGAAGTAATGTCATGTCAGCGATGGCTGCATGCATGTCTACTCATTTACAAGTAGACACGCATGTCTTTAATGAAAGCACAAAATATCATGATCATCCTCTTCTCAGTATATACTTTACCATGCATTAAATATTTCAAACTAATCTATTTTTGGTTGGGGCACGCATGTTTAAAAGATGCACAGCAAATGGGAAACCACAGTGGTTTCCATGAGGGACAAATTCTCTATTTTGCTTTCTCACTCACCATTTCCCCTTCTCACATCCTCAATTCTGACCATCTCATGCTTTCATTAATGCATCCAGTCCATTCAGTGTGTCCAGTAATCCCGCCACTCCTCCACTAGGGCCATTGATTATCCAACGAGCTAGTTTGGGTAAACTAAAACCAGAAAGATGGAACTCAAATGAACTGTTTTGAGCAGTATATATATAAATATATGCCTTCTGTATATACAGCAAAATTCTTTTATGTGTCTTGAGAACCTAAATAATTCACTCTCAAGTAAACATTTGATGTTGGAAATGCGTACCAGCGGGATTTGATCTTGGGACCTTCAGAGTGCCTTGTTTGAATGTCATGATGGTTATGTACTTTAGCATAATTAAAAAAGGAAATATAACAAAGTTTGACCCTTAGATATTTTGATAATGTTTAATCTGGGAATGGAAGCACAGACTGTTGATGATAGCAATTTTACATAGAACAATATTCTTAATTTCTCAGACAAATAAAAAAATGTAAGATAAATAATCCTAGAGAGAAGAATAAATAGTGCAAGCAGATAATACTGATGCATTTGAAGTGTTCTTGAATGGAGCTATTACACAATACTGAGCCTAGACGAGCAATGTCATTTAGTTATATCCAAGCTACAATCCCAAAATATACTTCAAAGTCAATTAGGAGTGTTTGGGTCAGCGTTATTTTCTTATTTAGCCCTCCCACCATAGGTTACACGTCAACCTTTATTCCCACGTAACAGTGGTAGTCAGCACATAAGTTACCCATTGTGCGCCGTTCCTCTAACTATCCTGGCAGCTGCAAGTGATAAATAAAATCAATAATGAATCAAGAGTCTGCAGCAATGTTTCTGTCATAAATTGGACTTTAGATTGCTACATCTGCAGACAATATGTGTGGCTGTGGGAGCTGTTGCCAGACCATTTGTGCCATCGGCCTCTTGAGGGACCAATTTTGGAACTTGCAAGGCTACTGCCTGCATCTGGGCCTGCTGCCCGAACCCCGAGAGAGGACCTGGCCTATTTTCCTTTAAATACTGTGACACATATATTTAAGCGCACACAGTAAGAGATGAAGCCATGTTTTAAATGTCCCTGTTAAGATAAAAGCTCTACTCTACTTGCGCCCTAGCCCGTGAGCCATTATGGATTTCATTATAGGCCTTAAGCTGCAGGGTTATGGCATACAGTATATGAATACTCCCGCCAGCCATTGTATATAGAGCATCCACAGTCACACATTATGCTTCATTGAACTTTGTCTTCTGATGAGCTGTTCCTCGAGGGAACATCTGACCCCATAGGATGCCGTACCCTCCTTGGCCCCTTGAGTCTAGGGAATGCTGGGATGCTGATGCTAGTCTCTTTGATGTGACTTACTTTCTAGAACAGCGCTGGTCTGTTTCCTGGAGGTAAAATGAGAGGGAGATAGAAAATTGTCCTTCTCTGACGGTAAATAGTTTTGAAACAAAGCCGAATAACGAAGTATCTGCATGCATAGAAGAAGGGCAGAGCTATAACATTACAGAACACAATACACCATTTGCAGATTTTTCACCACGTACAAGTCACATTTTAACCTATTAATTGAACTTCAGAGAGAATAAATTATACACATAGATAGCTTTTCATTCAAACAAAAAAAAAAGAATACACTAACAAACAACAGAGCAACACCAAACTGCACTAAATGACGGATGAACCAATAGTTTTGTATTTGTTGAAACAAAATCATCTCTCCATGACCTTGGAATATTCAGACCTTTATGATTTCACTCGCCGTTAGCAAGACTTTATTTGTGACCTTTTACATCCTTGGGCTGGTTGGATAGTGCAACAGTCCGTCTGTCTGTCTAAGCACAGATAGAAAGACGGACAGATAACTCGAGCACAGGCTTGACGTTATGGATCAGCAACGCTCCCAGAGCTCATATCTCTCCTTTCTGTGGATTCCAGGCTCTTCATCCTCAGAGCCTTGAGATAGGCGTTGCATCTGAGTCACTCCTCGGGAACCGCTGGATAGCATAGTGGGAGTGTGTGTTTGTATGCATTTAGGTGTGTGTGTGTGTGTGTGCGTGTGTTTATGTCCACCCATGCCTGGCTTTGTGCCCTCTGGCTAGCTGCAGCTCTATCTGCGACTGTCACTCTGCATGGAGTGGGGTGGATGATTGACAACTTTTCGTGCGTGTGTGTGCGAGCACGTTGTTGTTTGGGAACATCCAGAGTGAGCATGCATTGGTTTGCAGGCAGAAGTGGAAAAAGGTGTGTGTGTCTCTCTCCTCTCATGCAAACACACTCAGGCACAGATACATACACGCTGGCATAAAGATGAATGAAACAAAAAGCTAATTTCTTCTCACTCTGAATATTACACATTGAGAGACAAATACAGCAAATCTACAATCAAGTTTTTTTTTTTCAAAATATACATTTTCCTGTACTACAGTATACAATTGGTAAAATATTTACCAAATATATTCTATGCAATTCACTGATCTTATATTGCCATACATTACTATGACTCACTTAAAATACAGGGCAACATTATACAAAACTTAAACGGATGTTTTTGATGCCCAATACATTATGAAAAGGGAATTTGAAAAAATAAAAAAAAACTAAACAAAACTATTGCAATGCAAAGTAAGAAAATGTAATTATAATGTCAAAATGTGTAACAGCTTATATGAAAAATTAGATTCCAGTGTTTGCTGCATGGGTTTATTTGTGTCTCACGTGATCTAAACATTTTCAGAGCATTATGAAGTTTAAAGGTAATAACTCATATCTCATGAAATATTCTGCTTCAATCCATATTTGTTGTCTTTCAAAAACCACATTTTCACTACGGTTTGCTCTTCCTCATGCTGCCCACACAGGCAGGCAGCACTGACTTTTCATTAATTTTGATATAATATATATATATATATATACATTTCTTAAACTATCAATTTGAACAGATTCATTGCTTCATTTCATTTGAGAACAGGGGATATTTGCTGTGTGACACATATACTAACTTGCATCTTGTCCTTCGCATACTTTAACACTGTCCTCCACTTTTACCATCGTAGTCCAACCACCCTACACACACACACACACACACACAAACACTCACTCACACGCACTCACACTATGTCCATGCGCATCACATGGGCAGATGTTCTGCGGAATGCAAAGATGTGTTTGGTGCAGATAAGAGAGGAGTTATCAGTTTCTCAGTGCGCCCTCCCTTTACAGTAAACACTCATATTTCATAAACCCTTCGCCCTTTCCCATTAAGTATTCATTCCATTTCCACAGTTTACCAACAGGGCAGGAGGAAAGAGGGCAGATTAACATCTGCAGTAGATCCACACAGACCAGACAGATGGTTTACAGCCCTACCATTGTGAAATATTACGAAACTTCCACACCAGGCGAAACAACCAATATAATAAAACAAAGCAAAAATATAAGCTCAAGAATAGTGTAAGGCTTACTTGGCACATGAAATTCAATGGGCATTATATATGTAGATGCTTTATATATATATATATATATATATATATATAAATATATAATCAAGACTCCCTAGTATTGATTGAAGACAGCATGGTTAAAATACCCACAGAGTCATAACTTAGTCACAGGATGGCACCAATAAGGATATGGCTCATTTAGCCTCTAGTGTAAGTGACTTGTACTTGCACCTATAAGGGAAAAGCTTGTACTGGTTATGCATCGAGTGTGTGTGTGTGTGTGTGTGTGTGTGTGTGTGTGTGTGTGTGTGTGTGTGTGTGTGTGTGTGTGTAGTACCGTGTCTGAGAAAATTTCTGACCGCCTCTTCAAAGTCTTTTCAAATTTCTGAAAATGCTAGTGGGGTTTTCAGTGAAGTTGCACAGCTACTGCATTATGATGAGATGAGACATGATTCAGAGAGCTTCCTGAAGTTTCTGATGAAAAAGTAGCATTTTATGACATTTTGAGTATTGGTTTTGAAGGTGTTTGATGATTTGATGTTCTGGTTATCAACTAACAATACTGGGATGTAGGGCTGAGCATCAGAAGTCCTAGACCATTGTTCTGGTCTTGGTCCTGGTGTTACCTTTTTGAGACAGCTCCTTTAAGCTAAACTATACCATCCTTATCAGTTTCTTCAACTTTTCTTCATGTTCAAGTTTTTCTGTAAACCTTATCACCTGAGAAAAAAATCTATATTCTTCATCAAGGTTGCCGCCATGTCCTTTTGTGATCCAAGGCTTTTTATTCAGATATTCTCTATTCTTATGTCGGGATCGTCGCGTCTGTACAGGTTATATAGATAGCAGCCAATGTCAATCTCCCAGTCACCATTTATTGAGGCAGTCAGTGAAGATGGATCGTTGTGATCTGCAGCATAAACAGATGGGTCAATGTAACAGGATGACAGCACATACATTTATGGGTCACTGAATTCAATAATTGTTGTTTTCATTAATTTGGAATACATTTTTTAGATCTATATCAATATTTTCTCATCCATGTTGCATGTGCCATTTGTGTTTCTCGCATCGCCGCTGTAGTTCTCCTACATGCTTGGTACACAGGAGAAGTTTGCAACCTGCAACCTGCAACCTCATAAACATGCACGGAAGAAAACAAGTATGGTGAAAGGCTGAGAGGGCACATCGTTGTCTCACAGAGTTGCTGCGGAAATGGAGACAGTGAGAGGCTAGCTGTTGTTGAGAAAAACAATATAATGAAATTGCATCATCGTTCTTGCATAATGATCGCTGTTTGTTTTAAGGGGGGGATACAATCACAACTATGGCACATTCCCAATTCAAGAAAAATATGTCTAATTTGTAAAGATGAAGGACTTTATGGTATTACATTACATTTCACTGACGCTTTTATCCAAAGCGATTTACATCTATACACAGCAACGGTGCGCAATTAGGATTAAGTGTCTTCTCAAGGACACATCGACTAGCAGAGACGGGGATCAAACCACGATTTTACACCTGAACAAATTTGACTGTAATGTATCTGACGTTTTGTTGAGGTCAATGATAGCGATATGCTGTTCACACTGGCTGATGTAGAACAATCTTTCTCAACCCACGCAACATGAACTACCCTGTTGTCCTTGACAAAAGACATGGTGTCGCAACTCATAAGGGATCGTGTTGTTGCAACAGTATCATCATTTGTAAGAAGCAATGACAACACTGTCACTACTCCAGCTGCATCGACCTCACTACTGTGTGATCATGTATGTGTTCCACCTATTTAAGTACCTTACACCTACCAAGGTTAATAAAGGTTAACCTTAGGTCTAATACCCATAAAACCATCAATACAATATAATAAATGCCGGGCCACTATGAAGGGAAAAAAAAGGAATCACTTTTTTTTTTTCTGTCAAGGTCATCGTGTGATACTGGGCTTCAGTCCAACGTGTTTGAACATTTACATCGACAAACTTGCTAACATGATTGACCAGGGCCACTTGGCTCAACTCACAACCCGGTGGCATTAAATTACATTATTGCTCTTTGCAAAAGATTTGGTTTTGCTGTCTCCATCAGAATCAAGATGGAGGCAGCAACATGGAGGTTAAAAAGGACATCATAAAACTCACGGCAAGAGAAATCTCTGCGGCCCTCTTTGCGCGGCAAGCCAAATGGAAAGGGAGAGATGATCCATCTCCTGTTGCACGGCTCTTTGGGAGGCAGGCACAATCACTTTGTCAAGGATGCATTACAAGCGGGACTGTTCCGTTGAAGAAACAGTGTAAACAGTGAGGACATTAGTAAATCATATTCACAGTTTGTACCACTGGTGGTGGTAGTTAAAAGGTTGAAGAGACAAATTGATAAATCTTTCCTAGCAAACCTTCCAGAAGCCCAATCATGTTGTCTTAGGACACATGGGGGTAGGCTACTAGCATACATGCTAGATAGTGTGCAATGGAAGAGATGGCTAAATATACCCCAAACTATCACTTTTAGGAACCAAAACATAATCTGCACTGGAGGATGCTTGTTGCATGGTCAGCCTGTGATAATGATTACCAGTACCATGCTATTGACCTCGGCAGAGTCAGCAACAGCTGTGCTTGCCTGCTGTGGTGGGGGCAGTCATGAGGAAGCAGCAATCCAATTTGAGAGTCCCACAAATCCATTTCCCCTTGAAAGGACGGGATGACACCACAACAGTTGGGAAGGATCACTAACAAGTTTACAACTAAAAACCGGCATTTCAAATGGAAGGAAATTGATTTTGAATAATACTCCTTTCACTTTAAAGGTGTTTTTTGTCGTGGATCTTTCCCATGTGTCGATGAAGATAGATGAAGCTAGTTTGGGGATATAGCTAGTATGAAGATTGCATATGTACTCAATGCATTTGTCCAATACATGTTTCATCCCATGATTACATCTCTTTTCCCATCACTGTCAAGACATGAATGGCCAGTTAAAATATATAGAAATACATATATATATATATATATATATATATACATGAGTGGCCTTTCATTGATTTGTATAAGCAACTTACATATTCACGCAAATCAGGGATCTTCCCTGGGCGACAAGCAGTTAAAAATGCAGTGTGTTGTGCTTGTATCCTACACCCGCTACATTGGCCATTCATTTATTCATTAAAAAATGCAATTTCACATAATTATTTCTCTTTGGTCCAGACCAAATGAAACAAGCTGCCATTATAAAAGCATCCACTCAATTTAAAGGATGCTTTGCTGTAAGAGAGAAAGGGGCATACAAGTCAAAAGATAGACAGCAGAAAGGTACTTTAGCCAAAGAAAACCTTGAGAATGAAGGTAGTGGAAAAACATCCCAAATATTTTTGGAAAGCAATAAATGTAAAACATCCACAGTTTAAAATGAAGTTCTGAAGAAAGTTAACTGGATATGTAACTGGCTGAAATAAAATCACATGGATGCATGTATGTCTGCTAATGAACATTATTCTACAGCTCATCAAAAGATGACAGTCCCATCAACACATGAAATAACAGTGCAATCCTAAGAGCATTGGTGCAGCGGCTCACAGCCAGCTGAGACCTCAGTGAAGCCAACTCCAGCCAGTGCCCCCTTTCAACCTCACCATGTGCTGCCAGAGGCCCAGCTGGTCCGGCCAGGCAGACACCTGAGAGCTGCGGGAAGCTGCCAACAGACTGCAGGATTTGGGTACTGGAACCCTGCACGCACTGGACCCTTCACATAGCTGAGAATGGCTGCAACTGGTGGAGCGCCTCCTATGCAAGCTCCGGGTACCCCTTTTTCACACAGTCCTAAAACGGTGTCAGTAATGCCTCTGAAAATTACAGCCTGGAGCCATGGTCTGAAGACAGGTCACTGACTCTCCCATGTTGTTGCTCTAATGCTGTATCAATGCTTTGGGGCATGGTCGGCATATCCAGTCATGTAGAGCAGTGTTTTTCAACCACTGTGCCGATTGTAACGTACCGCTTGATGTGGCTGACAGCTTATTCAAGTGTTAAACTGAGGGAAAGTACTGACAACCCCTGATTCACACCAGAGGTCAGTGTTTCTCACGGATGCTGAAATGTGTCGTACATCTGCGGAACAGTTTTGTTGCAATTCCGTGTTGGCCAGGTGTGAAAACAGGTGTGGTGGCAGCTAGAGGTGTGCTCTGAGAGGAAATTGCTCACTGGCTCTCACAATTTGGATAATATCCGTAGCACTTTCCCCAAGAGCCAATGAACAGGTACACATTGAATGTAGCGGACGCTGATGGCCCGTGCACCGCACAGCTTGTGGAACAGTATTAAGAGGATGTGACCTTTTGAAAACCACGTTACTAGTATTATATACAAGTAGGGGCACTGAATAACTGCAAAGTTGACCAAAACTTTGGCAAGGGAAAACTGGTGTAGTGGATCTGTTGTGAAAGTAGCTTATATAGGCATATACCCTCCGAGTCTCCCTACTTTATTCTAATTACATGCAGTTTACATGCATTTTTTATATATTGGTCGGCTTTGAGCCTACATTTCTATCTGATGATTCACATTTATCACAATGTATTAATCATGTATACTTTATCATCTCACGGACCGCTGACAATTAAACCAAGGACCACTCGTGGTTCTCGAACCCCTGGTTGAGAACCACCGCTCTCACCACATGATCTCATCCCTAATTTCACAAGGACCCTACAATATGTATGTTATTCTTCATTCAATTAAACTCCTTTCTTGCGTTTTGCGTCTTTTTGCGTGCCACGTGGTCTGTACTGACTGGAATGTAAACGCATCCATGTGATCCAAGCACTCACAGAACAGGACAATCAAAACCTTTCTTGGAATTTCAGTTCTGGTATTTCTTTATGCCTTAGCTTGCAGGGTATTTACAAAGCACAATACAAGTTGAGAAGAGAAAGAGACAGAAAGGTGGAGAGACTGAAACATTGCGGCATCTGTCATATCCTCTTACAGTAAATGACAGTGTTGCCTGTCTTACTAAACACACCCGGAAGGCATGCCACATTAATATAACAAATAGAATATGACTGGGTGCATATTTCAGAGGTGAATGTACTCCTCTTTGTTTTTGTAAAGCAATGATGACCCCTCAAAGGGTATAAGAGTACTAGCAAAATAGGAAATCATATGTATTTTCTTGCATGTGTGTAAACGTTTGTGTACGTGTGTGAATACACGTGTGTTGGTCTTCTGAGGTGTGTAAATGTCAGCCTGTCAGAGCAGACGCATCGGCGAGAGCAGGTGTGTTGTGACAGACAGGTGTGACATTTAACTTTAGTTTTTATTCCAGAAACTCCATCCATCTCTGTCTCCCTTACACACACACACACACACACGCACACACACGCACACACACACACACACACACAAACACACACACACACACACACACACACACACACACACACACACACACTCACACACACACACACACGCACACACACACACACACACACACACACACACACACACTCTCTAGTCTGAATTATTTCATATTTACAGGTTGATTTTTCATGCCAATTAACATTAACATATACATCATTTTGATCATTAATTTGCTGAAGAATTGCATAATCACAGCTCATAAAGAGATGGAACTAAATTAAAATGTGTTTTTTCACTCAGTTTTTTTCACAGTGATGTTGTTAGCAATGTTAATACCGTATACCTTTAGTTTTCAGATCACTAGATGTGTGTAATAAAACCATTAGTCAAAGGTAAATCATCTCCTTATCCCCACAAAGCCAAATTCCCATCTACAATATAGTCGGCTGATAAGGATCAGTAATAGTGCATCCCACACATTGAATCTTTTTCTCCCACTTCTTTTCACCAGCCCTAAGTGCAGACTCGGAGAAAGACCAATTTGCCAGGCAGGTCAGCCAGAGTTATATTCCTGTACTCCCAGACCACACAGCATTGCAGTGCATGCAGTCAAAGGATAGGAAAAGTTACTGACAGCAATCTGTTCTTCCTCCTCACCGGGGCTGCGAACGTTCAGACAGAAACTGGAAACGCAGACCATCTGTCTTTCATTCTTCTCACGTTGTCTGACTAAAATGGGGGTTGAGGTGACTGAAGTACATGATGTCTCAGCAAAAAAAAAAAGAGTGAGAAAATATATTTTTGGTCGCACTTAGCGTTATCTTCATCCTCTGAAGGTGCAAACTGCAGCAGCAACACATCCTGGACAGTGGGAGCGCTGGGCCTGAGAATGCTCCCGGCACACAATATACTGGCATACACTGGTGCTCTGTAAGGTTGGAAGGGCAGAGCCTTGCAGTCTATTCAATATATGTGGTCATCAGGGTCAGTTCCCATCCCATACAAGAGGATGAAGGGCAGTGACTAATGAAAGCTGAAGTCATCACTGACACGCTTCACAAACAATCTCACCACAAGGCCCGCTGGGTGGCTGCTCTGGAGTTATTCAGATGCTGCTGCCCAGTCACCATGGAAATGTAGATGTTGAAATCTCCATTATTCTGCTCACTGAAAGAGATCTGACATGTTGCCCTAACAATATAGATTGAAAGTTCTTTCTTGACCTTGGAGAGCGGTAGTCAAAACATTCAGACCACAAGGTCCACTCAGAAACTGTTCTGGAGTCTGCTGATGCAGCCCAGTATCATGCCAGCTCATGAAATAATGATGAAAAGCTATTTATTGGCACGAGAGGGGAGGTGGATGGGTCAAACAAATATAGTACTTTTACCCACGGGGCCGTGTCCGAACGTTTTTTTATGGTTTTGTTCCCTTAATCTAAAGTTTGTTTTGGTTTACCAAAACCTAACTGACTCGTTGTGTGACCTAAACCTAACGTTTATTAAAAACCTAACCTAGTAATTACCTAGCTCAATTTAATTTAGAAGCATATTGTTGTTCTGAATAAGAAGTCAACCTGAGTGACACACAATAGAATCGGACAATATGTGTCCTTGTACACAAAACCATTAGATTGCATTTTGTGACTACTTCACAAACTGTGTCAAAAAGCTGAGCTACTAATGTACCTTGTTTATTAGATGATAAAAACGTTTAAACATTTCAGTTGTCAAATGATGGTGAGTAAATGTGAAATGTTTGTTAAAAAAAAATCTTAGGTCATCATATCCTAAAACAAATCTGTGCATTATTTTACCCCAAAAAGACACGTTATTTGTACAGCACCTTTCAGCAACAAAGTCATAAAAGTGATTTACTTAAGACATAATAGCCAGTAAACAACATTTAAAAACACAGGTAATATAAGAACACACTGTTAAAAAACACTTAGAAGATACAGGTAAGGTAAAAGACAAACATTGCAGTTCCACTACAATGCAATGCAACATCTGAATAAGCAGTGGTTAAATATTAAACCATGATTTATATGAATATCTAATTATTTGAGTGTTTGTTCCAGATAGGAAGTGTTTAGGTAGTTGTCCCTGAATATAACTATATTTTCCCCCATTGTCATTTTTGATGCTCAGATGTGTAATTACTGATCGACACAACATATTCCCTTTCCTTCAAATATAATGTACCCACCCAGAAAGTCCCGCACATTTTCCCAGTTAGTTTTGTTATGGTCAACCGTGTCAAATACAGCACTGAGATCTAAACATATATCAATTAAAACAATACGTTTCTAGCATGTAAAGTGATCATATTGCAATGTATTTCCAAACCCAACTTCCTCAGCTATAGCTGAAGGCTGGTGTTGAACTGTGGGTGGCACTACCAGTGGTGTACAAGACAAAGTCTCCATTTGGATTGGGACGGCCCTGGGAGAGGAACAGTAAAGCCGGGTTGGAACGCTGCCGCTAAGACAGCTAAGCCACTCAGATGCTTCAGCACCAAACCTGACACCACCATAATGGGAATTATGGAGGGATACCACACAAATCTGGGCTGCAGGGAGGAGGAAGTGGGCTAAGAGGGATGGAGGTTTAACGTGTGTATTTGTGTGAAGGGTAAACACAATACATAACCGTGAGTGAAACACATTTTGTGTAGAAAGGAGAATACAGTATGTCTGTTCAATGTTACTGACGTCTGATATCTCTTATCAAACCATCTTTTGTGTGTAATCCTCGTACTCTACATGCTGGACCTTAATCGTTTATGTGTTGTATGTCTGTGTTGAACAGAGTATTTACAGACATGGTGTGTGTATGTGTCTTTGAACTCACAAGTAGTATGTGTGATGTAGAGACAGAGTTATGTATGTTTCAGGGCAGTAAATGCTTGATGTGTATCAGGACATTACATTAGATGTCGCTGACGCTTTTATCCAAAGCGACTTACATGCAGTAGATCGTAGAGACAGCAACGGTGAGCTATTAGGGTTAAGTGTCTTACACAGGGACAAGGCGGGGATCGAACCACCGAGCCTCAGATTGGAAGACAGACCTGCTAACCACTGAGCCACAGTCACCCGGCATTTCCGTGGCTCACAAGTCTGATGCAGTGTGTGCTAAGAGGCTGAAAAGGTGACTCAAAAAAGTAATTAGCTGTACTTGTAATTGTAAAAATCACCTGTAAAAGGTAATAATATAAATCTGCAACAAGAAAGCCCTGCAATGTACACTAGAACATAATACAATGGGTCCATTCCTGTCGAATTCATACAATGACGTGCACACCACCAAGTGACAGTGGAAAACATCTGATAGCAGGGTCATATTGAAGCAATAATCACGTATGATCAGGTACAGGGACTTGTTGATCTGATACAAAGCTTTAGAAAATGGTCATAAAGTATGGCAACATAAAAGTTATAGAAACATTCCAATTAATACAAATCTTCATGATACATAATGAATGTTCACTATAAAATTGGCCCTCTTAGGCGAGCTAGCTGCACATACCAAGATGATACAATGCTATGGAACGTACACTAGCTGTTAGCATATTTATCATCATATCAGAAGCTAGTTTTAGGCTATATTCATTTAATTATTTGGCTATTTATTTACATAATTTGCTTATTACCATGTAACCAATAACTTACCAGAGTCGGTAAGATGACCTTGACTACTGCTTATTCTAGGCTTTTCTATTTTTGTCACGTGGAGGGGTGTTGCTTGGTCTGGCGAGGATGGTCCTCCGGTGCTCAAGTGTTGATTGCAAAAAGCAACTAATAGCACTTACTGTCATAATCTCTCTCGTGTCAAGAAACACATCAGATAGATTCTGAATGTCGTTTGGCAGGTGGATTTTTCTTTTCTGGAGAAAGGTATCGCTCAATGCATTCCTCTAAGTTTACCTTAAATGTTTCCATTATGATATGGCATTGGACTCGTATTACTTTGTATCTGTAAACTGTTCCGTGTTACATTATATTTAGCTGACGCTTTTATACAAAGCTACTTACAGTAGTGCTACACAGTAGACACAGCAAGAGTGAGCAATTAGGGTTAAGTGTCTTGCTCAAGGACACATGAACATGGACTAGATGGGGATCGAACCACCGACCCTCTGATTGAAAGACAGACCTGCTAACCACTGATCCACAGTAGTGTTGTGACTGTCATTTAAAACGTGATTCTGAAAGTGCAAAGGTGTTAGACATCATGGATGTGTTTCTCAGGGTCACTGACCACACAACACTATAGTTAATATTTCCAAAATGGCAAGAAGCCATGACATGAAGCATACATGGATATGACGGTTCTGTGGATTCTTACAATGGTTTATGCAGTCTTCCCATCCCAAGCCAACAATATCCTTAAGATGAGTGAAACAAGATATAAAAAGCAGTACATACGATAATAACATTCTCCAGATATGTCTCCTTCATATGTCATGTAGCCAATTATCTCATCGTTTCAATGAGAAGTATCAAGGAAAGACAAATGATCAGCTTGCTGCTGTAAGAGGTACGGGGACATGTATCATGCCATAATCATTTTAATTGGCCTGTAAAGGTCGGTGAAATATAGCTCCCCAGGTTGATTAATTGAAGGAAACTCTTTTAAAAAGGTGACATTTTGGAAAAGTGTTTTCTTACCTGCAGATGAATACTTCTGCTACAGTGATGTTCCCACAAAAAGACTCATTACAAAGAAAACGATGCAGTTTAAACATCAATTCTAGAAGGACTGCCGCTGTATATGTGTCTGTTGTATTGCATCCTAAGCGGAGCAGGCAGGCAGCTAGAGGTGCATGAGAATGTCCTTCAGTCAAACAAACCACATAACCAAGTCTCCAAACGTGTGCTGTCAGATCAAATTCAAGTAATTTCCAGCTGACTCCATCCTGGGTATGCATGCACACACACACACACACACACACACACACACACACACACACACACACACACACACACACACACACCGACTTTTAAAGTACTAAGAGCTTCCACTTCCACTGTTGAGCATCATTTATTAAACTTCACTCCACAGGGAAAGGAAGCAGACATCCCACTTAACCCAGGGTAGGTCTTGCAAATCTCAATCAACAGCTTCATGAAACTGATTCCTGCCTCCAGTGAATAATTTTAACAAGCATTTTTTTGTGGTGCAGATTAAATGAATACTAGGAACATACAATACTCACTGCCATTTATATTCAGCCATCCAAAATCAATCCCTCATCAGCCCTCCTTTAAAGAAAACCGCAGCTATCTGATGAGGAAAAAAAATGATTTTTTTGCCTAAACATCTCAGGGCAAAGTGTGTGTGCCTAAAGTCAGGTTATGAAGACTTGACAGCACTTCCTGTTATTTGCATAAACAAAGCTATTCATTCCACCGTTTGATATAGATATATATTGTACAATATTATATTATCATTATTATTTTCAGGCTCCAGGACCGACATCACTATACCTAAAGGGACATCTCTCCAAATTCTAGTAATACTGTAAAAGCAAGTATCTGCCATCATGTGAACTTCAGAAAGTCTTGCAACCAGAGCTTCCCAATAGCGAGGCCTAAATTATCACCTGCTCGTTGTTCCATAAAATCTGACACACTGAGTTTCATAATTATCGTATTCTTAAAAATAAAAAAATCCAACAATAGTTGTAAATGTGTCCAGCAAACGCAGTGATCGAAGGCTTCGACGTATAAAACAAGATGCATCCCCCCAATCTATTAAAAGGCAGTTCAGGGTTGCTGGGTTTGTTAAAGATGAAACTTAGCATCGCCCTCCATTGGAGTCTAGGCCAATCAGGATTTGCGTACACGAGTATGTGAAGACCCCTCAGTATATAAGGCAGCACACCTCATTGCTAAGATATCCTTCTTCTCTTCAGGGTTGAACAGTGATTTGCAGCAGCCACTAGTCTGCCCGGCCTGCTGAGCGCAGTCCAAGATTTGACCCAAGCAGCAGTTTGATTACCTCCTGCACTTTAATGTGAGACTTCTCTGCAATAAGAAAGAGCCAGAGATCGAGATAGATGTCGTAGAAGTCCCCTCTCCGGCTGCCAGTCTTCCTTGCTGAGACACCGGCTCTGTCTACAGATGATAATGACGACATTTTACTAAGGTTACGATATTGTAACCTCAGTTATCTAAGCACAGGCAGAGTCTTCTACCAAAGGGGTCCCTGCTGCTCACTGCTCGCTTAGCTGCTGGGTGTACTGAGTGAATCGCACGTGTTTGGATAGGCATGTCGTGATTGACCGCCTGCACAAATACACATTTTCAGGAGGTGAATGCATGCTTGTGATTGGAGGAGAGTATTGCCCACAGAGCCCACCAGAGGGCTTAACCTGTGCCATAGAAGTGGTGTAGCAATATAAGATGACAGATCATCACAATGTTTGTGCCATTTAAGGTACCACACATTTAATTGCGTGAACCAATTGTACAAAAGACTCTGATCCAGAGCTTGATATCTCTACATCTCCTGACTATTTTCTGCAAACATTATCCTTCGTGGAAGAATAATTTTTTGGTTTGACCCATGACCTTTTCTGTTAGGTACTACAAACAGGATAACATTTCTACTGGTCTGTCAATGCCTGTGAACTTAAATTGGTTTTGAACACATTGATGCTTCCCAATGGTGAATGAACCCTTTCCATATTAAACACTTCAAGACATTGCTGTACTGGCATTAAATGTCAATCACACCGGGTTACTTTGACCGGAATAGACGAAAGACGAAAGGAACTAGAAACATGCCTGGGGTGCCTTTAATGCACCCATGCAAGGACCCAAATAACATTTAAATAAAAAACAAAATAAATGCTGCAATTCATAATCACTCTACCACATTTGCCAAAGGCCGCTGATCCTGACATTTATCGTCTATTTTTGTATTTTAAAAATACAAAAAGGGAAGAGATTCATGCAAATCTCTTTGCATGTAAAGAAGGATATGGAAGAAGAGAAGTAGAAGTGGGGCGTGAAAGAGAGCATAATGTATGTGGATATTTTGCAGAGAGAATGTGGAGGTTACGAGTGAATTCTCATTGGAGCTCTATAATTACTTCATGCCATTAGACCTGCAGTCTATAATTAACTACCTATTTGGATTAGCATGGACAAAGTCACTGGGAGAGGAAAGCGATAGAGACAGAAAAAAGAAAGAAAGAGCAGAGCACAGATAAAACGAGGGAAGTGTGGTGCGATGTAGGAGAGAAAGAGACAGGAAGTGCAATATAAAGAGTATTATAAGTGAAAGTCAGAGAAATAACACCAACTGGCCAGCACTAACTAGCCAGCCAAAATCACGCTTGATATGTTCATACTGATGCTACTGTCTGTGCATCAAATAAAGACAGAGAAGATAATGAATGTTATATTACTTATTTGTTTATTTGCTATTTAGTTATTTGGCACTGGCTCAAATATGTTATGTTAAGTGATTGAGTATTGCTATTAGTAAGCTCTTGAAGGTGAGACAATACGCTTGGGGATAGGCAATGAAACCTGTGATGCTGGTAATGGTGCATGGAGGAATGGGGGAACATTGAAGCATAATGAAAGGCAATATTATAATAATCATAAACGATGCATGTGTATACAGTCTATGTCGAGAATGCTGTGATGAATTTGGATCTGTCTTTGATGAAAGAGAGAAATTAACATGGATGAATGATGGGGGGAACCCTATGACAAAGACACTTTTGGCTAATGGAGAGAATGGTTAGGTGAAACCATCGAGAAACGCATTATGCTGATACAGAATAATCATATGTGCATTAGACCATGGATCATGGGCTATGGAGGAATGATGCAATTGCATCCCTCAAGGCCTCTATTGAAAGAGACAGCGCGGGTTAATTGAATATTAAGTCCCGTATGAGTAGTTACATAAATGCAGTACTTTCAGTTTCCATCTCATTTGAGTATTACTTAATGGTTGCAATGCATTACTTATGCTTGATAAACAAACTTTATCTTTTTAGAAATTGCGAGAGCCTTCATTGGTTACTGCCTGTGTGTGTGTGAGAGAGAGAGAGAGAGAGAGAGAGAGACCCACAAGCAGACATGGTAAGACAGACAGACAGGGAGCGAGGGCCAGGGAAAGAGACAGAAGGAATTAGTGAGTGTGTTGAGGTGTGACTGCCCTGCTCTACTTGACTAATGAGCTGGTGTTAACTCGGAGGAAGTCAGGGCTCATTCTGGCGATGCTTGACCCCGGTGCTAACACTTAACGTCGTGTGACAGCTACATATACACTGACTGCCACCATCAACCCCAACTTTATTCATTAACTACCTTGTGTGTGGGTATGAGTTGGTGTGCTTCCGCGTATGAACCTTGTAAGTCTTAAGAGCTGCAATTGTGAAGTTCTTGCATTCACCGTTGAGATAGCAGCACATTGTTTTAATAATTTGACTATTGAGTCAAATAATGTGTTTATTTCGTCACTGTGATTACATGTAAACACTGAAGATGTGTACTTTGGACCTGAAAGACAACACATGATTTAAGTTTGCAAAGTAGCTGGTGGACGGCAAAATAGAGGAGTTTGTCCGGTGGTTAGAACTCCAAATAAATGCTCATATTTCTCTCTTTCTAGAGCCCTTTATGTACCTTACTGTTAAACACACAAGTAAGAATTCCTCTCATTCAGAGTAAATTTAAAGATCCAAGATCATTTTAGTGTGAAAATTATTATTTACACTTGTTTTTGTGGGTTTTGTTTTGTATTTTTGAAACTCACATCTTAAGGCATTCAGAGATATAATCTCAATTGTAAAACAGATTTGAAAGTGTGTGGGACATACTGTGAGACAGAGTTTGAATATCACAAAGTAAGGGACCAAACAGGAGTTCCCCTCTGTTAGCCGAAGAGACACTTTATGTCTACCACATGAATGTTGTGAACTTTCAGATAGCTGGCAGGAGAGCCTGGGGCTAGAGGCAACATGCCATCCACCGTGTGTTCATTCGACCTCCCCCATCGAGCAACTGTGGGTTGAACAGAGGAAGAAGCCCTCAACTGAACAACTGTCAAAGAAAGCTGAATAAAACAGGCTTGTGTTGGTGTTTATTGTGTTGTGCTGATAGGAATGTTTTGTATTTTCCATTTCCCAATGACATAAATGGTGGCAAAGTATTAAACAATTCAACAAACTTTCAAATTTACTATGATAATAAATCAATAGAGGGAACATTGGCAAATTCGTTGTAGATTGGTGAAACTGAAAAGTAATGCCAATCCAGGGCCTTGTTTTTCATTTGCATACTGAACAGCCTAGAGGTAAGAGTGGTTGGGCAGAGAGGTTTTTTTTTTGGCAGGAGAGAATTTGTAGTCAGGACTCCCCTGATGTTGAAGTAGGTGGTCGTCTGTAAAAGCTCTGACAAGGGATTGCTGTTGGCTGCGTGACCTGATAAGCTGCAAGTCATGACAGTTGCTTTTTTTTCCCTGGTGTGCCATGAGCCTTTGGTTTGAGTGTGCTTGAGTGTGCTTGGTGCTGCAGTTGTAGCGCAGGCACATGGATGGTACTGCGCCGTGCAAAGGCATCACTGTCACAACACATACGCACATGCCGTACATACAAACAGACAGCTTAACCAAATGACTCCGAGCCAGACAGAGACAAAGAAGGAGACAGATGGAAAAACCCTGACAGATATATACGGAGAGGCATTCATACAGCCAGTCAGTTGTTTGATGATGACTTGTGTCATAACTTTTCCCATATGGCTTGTCTTGTCTCTCTCATCTGCACCATGGGACAGCTGTATCGAAGCTGGGGATACATAACTATCAGGCTATGCATATGGGAGCTGTCTGTTCTGGATACCCCTTGGCACATCAAAGCTACAGCATATACTGAATCATCTCCCCGATGCTGAAGCAGCAAAGAAGAGAAGCAAAGACTTACTGTATATGTACTGGCGGATGCATATGTGGATATGGATGAAATATCGTGGCGATGAAAGTGCTTATGGAGGCAGATAACCAGGACTTTTTCATCTAATGAGCACAGATACATTTAATTATTTAATTACAATGTTGCATATAGCACTTTGAATAAATAAGACGGATGAAATGCTGGCTGGACTGTAACTTAAATCAAAAATACAAATAATGATCAGCACAAAATATTGGTAAACTGACAACACAGCAACATAAATGATCACATTAACACAAGTGTCTTGCTTGTATCTCTCTACCTCTGTCCTCACCTGCTGGCCCACCAGTCCAAATAAAAAAAAATGTATGCATATCGATTCATAACTGCCCTGCCAATCAAAGACCTGCCATGCAAAGTTCAGCAAGAGTGAAATACTGCTAATAGCCCAACATTACCAGGCCTCATTTGCATATAGCCATAATATCTGTTGTCAACACATAGCTGATTGGTGACGTCTCACTCGATTTGGGAAATAACATGCAGTTTACGTGGGACCTTGGAGATTTTCAAGAAACAATGCACAGACTTTTAAAACTATTTAAGATGTATACTTCAGGAGTCAGGATGAATTGAATAATAAATACATATGCAGTATATGATAAAATAGCACCTTACATTAAGTTCAGGAGGTCAACTTCTCACAGTAGACACTGCTGATATGGCTTTTCAACAGTTTTCAATGTAATATCAATTAATTATCATCTCAGTATATCTGGAGGAAAGGGAACATGCATGCCCAGAATATTGAGTTATGTATATATTATGTGCTTCCATGTGATCCATGTGGACCAAGGAGATTGTTGTTGACTTCCGGAAAGGCCACACTCATCACCCACCACTGACCATCAACGGTGTGGACATTGAGCGAGTCAGCAGCACCAAATTCCTGGGGGTGGACATCAGTGAGGACCTCTCGTGGACAGCCAACACGTCATCGCTGGCAAAGAAGGCACAGAGGCGGCTCTACTTCCTCCGCAAGCTGAGGAAAGCAGGAAGCCCCCCATCCATCATGTGCACCTTCTACCGTGGCACCATTGAGAGCATCCTGACCAGCAGCATCACTGTGTGGGGCGGAAGCTGCACAGACTACAACAGGAAAGCCCTGCAGCGCATAGTGAATGCAGCTGGACGGATCATTGGCGCCTCACTCCCCCCCCTCCCCTCCCTGCAGGACATATATGACACCCGCCTCACCCGCAAAGTGACCATGATTGTGAGCGACTCCTGCCACCCCTCACACGGTCTCTTCAGCCTCCTGCCCTCCGGTAGGAGATACCGGAGCCTCCGGGCTCGCACCACCAGGCTGTCCAACAGCTTCATCCACCAGGCTGTCAGGAAGCTGAACTCTCTCCCCACCCTCCCACTCCGTCCTCTTTAGACACACACGTCTAAATGCTGCTGAACTCTGTCTGACTGCTGCTAACATACATAGTCATTCACAGTTCCAAATGTATGTTATTTATGTTGTTATAACTGCTTATATGTTTCTCTCTTTTTCTTAATTTGTTTTTGCACTTTATTATTATTATTATTATTATTATTATTATTATTATTATTATTATTATTATTATTATTATTATTATTATTCACTTTATGTTGGACAGAATGTTTGCACATGTAAAGAATTGATATTAAAGCTGACTTTGACTTTGACTTTGATTGGTACTGTATATCATATGCAAACTATGAGCTGGATCACACAGCCATGTAGCATTTGGACAGTATTTGTCTGTGAAAAGAATGAAAATCTACTTTTTAAATTATTGGTGCAATTCTGCTCTATTGTGCTCACCAGTCAGAGCACAATGGCTAATTGAGCCTTTAAAACTCATTTGATCTCACAACTCCTCTCTGATGCAGATCTTTGTGGCCGTTTTTCACTCTCCTATTTTACAATGATATTTATTTAACTGGGTCAACTTTCTCTAGTAAAGGAACCCTTATCCCTAATCCCTGAAGGATTGTGACAGTAACGTGGTAGTCTGACTTTGCACACATTCACACACAAATGCAGATATGCACGGGCACATACTGTGTGTAAATACATTCTGCACATCAAAGCATGCAAATCCACTTCGCTGAGGCCAGCGTATTTTTCAAAATAAGTAAATAATTTACAAATGGAGCGCCGTGTCCTTATGCTATGCTACTAATGGCAGCGGCGTAGCATGTTTGGCCGTTTTTCTCTGGTCGCTAAGAGTAAACTTGGAGTAAAATGGAAAAATAACCTTCCACAAAAATATAATCAAGAGTCTGTTGTGGCCTTTATGTTTATGTAATGCTTTTGCTTCTATTGTTTTTACTGTGGAATGTATAGTGTGTTCATGTCAAAGGGACTGGGCCAAATTATTTGTCTGTCTAGGGTAATGAAGTTGATTTGACTCTGAACTAATTTATGTTACTACCTAGGATATTTCCACACCCACAACATCTCACTAGCCACTTATAGTGCTTCATCCAGAGCAGATATGTATTGTAACCAGACACAACCAGCTGAAAGAAATGCTTAATCTTTACCTCCTTTCAGTCTGCTGTAGGCTTCTCTACTCTTTACCTGCTGCTCCTGATAGAGTGTCATTGCCTGTTACCAAAGATCCGCCTTCATCAGTGGCTGTCAGGCATTATTGATATGTTGATATAGTGAATTCGCAGCAGTTTTGGAGACATGCTGGTATGTCAATAAACTGCAGATTAAATATCTCAAGCAAGCTTTCCTTACACATGAGCATATTTATTGATGACTTTGTGGGGCATAACTTCATTGAGATAGGTTTGTCTTGGTGTGTGTTTTTCACTGAGAAGCAGGAACATTGTATTCTCTATTCTCTAAGGCAGAGCACTTTGGAAGTTTCTGGCCTGATTTATTTTCTCATTGCCATCAGTCAAGGTGCACAACTGCTGGAGCAAGTGGGCCTATAAAGCCCATCAGAGGATGTAGCCTTTAGGAGTGGAGGTTTCAGACCAGCTAACCTCAAACCAACAAAATGTAAACAAGAGTGCTCTTCCTCTTCATAGAACTCTGATTACAATGTGTAACCCTGTATTAACAGAAGTTATGAATATAGCTTGTCTGTTCTGTCACTCGCTTTGTTTTTTTTCTATCTCATTATTCCTTGGTTGTCTCAGAAGCAGGTACACAGCAACACTCACACACACACACACACACACACACACACACTGATCAGACAACTCTCGAAGTATCTCAACACCTCTTTTGTCTCTATCTCACATTATCTCCTCTGTCCTCACCCCATCCTCCACTACCTCCCATTTGCCTCTGTGCCTGCTGTTCATCCATGTGTGATTGATGGAGGAGTGCATCCTTCCCCTCCTCCACCACTCAGCACTCCGCTGTCCCCAAAGCCCCTCCATCTTTCTCTCTTACCTGCCGTCACCAGATGGCCCACCACCTGCCTCCAACAGTCAACAAAAGCTGCAATTACCCTTCATGTCCAACAAAGGGAAAATCACTCAGACACACACACATGCATGATGAGACATCCAAATAAGTAACACACACATAAAAGTAAACTCTGTGAGCATGCACACAAATATACACTTTTATTATTATATTATTATCTATATAAATTATTACCCATTGTGATCCATCCCAGTCTTTGTAAACATTTGTAACCGGGCACATCATAATCTTGTATGATATGTTGATGTACCTTTTCCACTACATGATTAATAATCAGAGGGAATTGACCAGACTTGAGTTCTATTGAGCTGAAACCAGCACAGGACACAGCAGGAGGCAACTAGTACAAGCTCCTGCATGAACATGAACATGGACCGACATCTTAGATCATGACATCTCAAAGTATAACTTTATTTCAGTTGAGTTGATGATCGGTAGAGCAAAGAAGATTTGTTAGAACTACAAACCTATCTTTATACCTTAATGATGGTTATTATTTTGTCATAGATGTTACTGACTGCAAGTTATTTTTCGTGATACACTATAATTACACATGATTGATTATGCGTGTGTGTCATGGCGTGTGTAGGCAGTTCCCTATTGCTGCTGATAATTACAGCGATGACTGACAGCTGTACTAAACAGAATCACTACTACATCTACCGTATTGTGTTGCCCTCGGCTGCCAGGAATCAAGATAAAAACTGAAAGAGCTCTGAAGTAGTCTAAGCTTCATGACTAATGTTTTTTGTCTTTTGTTATTGAAGTGTAAATGAAAAATAAAAGACCAGAACCGTTGTTCAATGTGATATGCATAATCACCTTTTATACAGATCAGCTTCTTTCATTTCCTCACAGTGTCTGAAAGGATTTATGCTCCCTGACAAAAGCTTAATGCTCACTGTGCTATTGTCACAGTACAAACCTGCTACATTCAATAATAATAATATTATTTTAATTAGTTGTGTTCATGTTCTAGTTCTGATGAGTTTTATGTTTGTGTGAGAAAGCAAAACAAAGGCATACATTTCCATGTTTAATTAGATAATCTATAAGAGCAATCTTACATTGTCAGAGGTACTTTTCTCAAAAAAAGGTTATATTATTTTGTGTAATGGTGGAAAATACATGACCATTTCTGTTGCCCCTCAACGGCTCTCAACATGGCAACAGTTAAGAGTGATGAGGTGCAAGGGCTGACAGAGTGAGCAGTGTTTAACCTCAGGGAAAAGCGGAGGGTGGGGTCTACCCTTCCAAGGGTTGGGTCGACGTTATCAGCTGTAGAAGCCGTATGAGAGCTGATGGAGAGCCGTGAGCTAACCAGTAAGGCAAGCGCACATGTCCACACATGCACTAAAATCACACGCGGCCGACCTCCACTATATCTTTACTGAGAAAATGGTTGCCTGCTGCTATATCAATACTCTGAATGTAAAATCAGCTAATTAAAAAATATATCAGGACTACCAACAACATTGTAGAAAAGCATCCACCTGAAAGACATTTGTCATTCGATATGTATCTGTTACTTATGTGACATGTCCATGTCCATGCTTCATGTGGAAATTATGTGTAATAATGTTTTGAATATTACAAAAGTAATTCAAAATGTTTTTGCCAATGTTTCTCTTAACCTTCCATTACCAGAATGTTTTCTAAGCTAACTAAGACATACTGTATGCTGTTTGAAATGGAACTAATCTTAATTTGGTTGAAATTGAACATTGCTGTTACAATTTAGTAAAATATCAAACACAAGAAGTCAAAATATACAATTTTTTGTTTTGATCACTTTACAAACTTCAGACATCACTATAACCTCTTGAATAAGCTAATATGGTAAATTAATGCACAGTGATTGAATTGTGTAAATGTAGGAAGCATCTGACTGTAAAAGAGAATAGGCAAGCATTCTGTAAATAAGACTGCACACAAACACATATGAAAAGATCAGTGCAAAGCTAATAATCCTACAGCTCTTCTGTAGTGTTTCATTGTCTACACTATCAAAATGTTGTAATGTTGGTTTTTGTTGTTTGATACGTTTTTCCAACTTTTTCTCACGAACAAAACATGTCCTTACAAATATAAAGCTATGCACAAGCTTATCAAAGGTACAGTCCATAGTCATATCATAATTGCAGCACTGCTTTCACAAGTTATGCAATGCATATTTTATAATACAATGAAGAATAAACTGAGTTGTGTGTAGGAGAGGCAACATAAAATAAGTGTGTTTGTGTGTGTGTGTGTAAGATTGTGGTGTTTTTTTTCAACACAGTGTTGAATCCTACCAGAGAGACCTGATGATCCCTATCAGCCTACTTCTCTGACCCCCCTATCAAACACTGTTTTCACACTTTACTACATAAAAAGCACATTACTTCCTGGATGTTGAACATGGGCATTGGTCCCAAGTCCATTATAAATGTTATTGCTAGGGATACAGGACAGGATGTTTTATCAGCAAAGGAAAATTAGTTGTCTGGCTAGTTTGGTATATATATATTTACCAAACTAGCCAGACATATGTGCAACAACATTATTCCACCAAACTTTATTTCACTTATACTCTGCATATAACATAATCCAAAAATAAACACAATGCTTTTTCACTGTATGGAACTATTTCGTCAGTCTTACATAATCAGCTAGGTTTAAGAATATAAGTGCCCAATGAGTAAAGTGTGCGCCTCCAAAATCCCTTACTTTGCTCATTGTAGTACTTTATTGGGCCATTTTATTTTGCACTCTGCATGAGAACCTTCCTGAATGCTCTATTGTTTTTCAATAAACTCACTTCTTTGAATTCATACCCAAGTGAACATTGATTTGGCTTTATTGAAAAGTGGATCCCTTATTTGATGCATGGCCTCACGATGGCTTGCACCGTCAGTGAAATGTCCATAAAGAAGTAGAGCAATGAGAATTACAGCACGGAAAATAAAAAGAAAAAAAGTCCTTGCTCATCCATGCATCACACTGCCTTCCTTCTCACTTATTTAGTCAATTCCTGGTTATGATGGATATATCAAATATGATTTATTTCCCTCTCCTATTTCACATTGCTTTTAAATTTATATTACTCCAAAGTGATGTTTTTTTCTGCTTGCAGATGTGAACGTACACACACAAGTACGCACATAGCAAGGCGATGTTTCTCTCACAGGGAGGCCAATCAGACGTGGCTCCTGGTGCAGCAATCAACAATGACAGGCAGACCAATTACATCAGTAAATCATGCAATAACAATTATTCCACTCAACAGATCATATGCCAGCACTTACGACACGTTGTACAACAGCTACACATGTATGTGCCCAGTAAAACATGCGTTGCATTTAGATTTTCCTGGGAAAGTGAGGTGATAACATAATTATTTTAGTTTTTTTCAATATACATCATTCTGGTTAACTATTACAATCATTTTTGGATTACTCCACATATTGTCATTAACCCCCTTAGCAGTGAACCTGTGAACGCAGCACCGGCACACATTCACTTCCTCATTACTTATGGCAGCAAACATCATGTGTTGTCATATTGTTGTGCCTGATTTTATATATTTTCTTATACTATAAGCAGTTATAGCAATGCTTTTTTGTATTTTAAATTCTCATTCCATTTGTTTACCTTAAGTTTATTGTAATTATGTGTGTAAGGAGGACCTAGCAAAATAAGCTTTTCATTGTACGGAGTAACTGTCTGTTATCTGTGCATATGACAATACAAATATCTTGAATCTCTTGAATTTTTTATCTCAAATGCCAACCTCATAACGTTACCCAAAACCAATCAGCATACACTATTAGAAACCTGCTGTGTGCAGCACCTGGTCAACAAAAGTCTTATCATCAATGAATTGCTACTGACAATTACCTTGATATTCACTGTCTCAGTTAAACTTGTCAAAAACCCCATGGCTACATCTCACTTATCCAAAATGCCCATAATGTATACAATTACATGAACAAAATATGTCCTGATTGTCTGCAGTGATAGAATTGCCGACCTTTACCGCCAACACATAAAAACCATCCCAACTCCATCCTTATTAGAACACATGACAGTCAAACCCTTTGATTTTAAACCCCTGGTCATTACAATTATATTGACCAACCAATTCAACCAACGCATCAACTTCCCAACCCAAAGCTATGGGCACATCCTTAACTTTGTCTGTTCCACTACAATCACCATCAACCACCTCTCCAGCTCTGACCTCACCATCTGCGACCACCTAGACATCATCATTGACATCGAAATTGCCGTCCCAGAACCCAAACACAGACGTACCATCACTTGCTTTAATATTAAGTCTATCTCATCCCTGTCAGCCTGTCTCACTGAAAAATGTATGCTGATTGAAAACCCTCAACCCCTCCTTGAGCCCCTGGTCAACCTCTACAATAACACACTATACTTCTGTGTTGATCAGCTTGTCCCTCCCAAAACCTGGACTGTCTCTTTCACACACACTGCTCCCGACTTCACCTCTGAACTCACTCTAATGAATTCCTGGAAACGCCAACTAGAGCGACTCTCCAATAAATCTGGCCTCACAGAACCCTCCCTGGCACACAAGAGTGCATGCAGCAATACAAAGATTATCTCAATAATGCATGCTCACCTGGCCTCATCTACTCTGACTCTGCGAACCCCAAGGTCCACTACTCCAAAATAAACAAACTTCTCAAACCTATGGACAATCTCCCCCTTTCCTTCCTAAATTGTGATACATTTTATAAAGAAATATGATAAACATCTTTGATAAATGTAACTCCTTCCTGTCATTCTAAAAAAAGCAAAAATTGAGACCACAGACATCCATTGGCTACTGGCTGGCCACTTCCAACCCAGCTCCTCTCAACCCTGAATCTGTCACTCCCCAACTAACCAACTAGTCACTCCCAATTCTCCCTAATCTCCCCTTTAGAACTCAATAAATCCTTTGCACCCTGGACCACATCCCCATTCGTCATCATTTGTTGTGTCCCTGCTCATCCTCTTCGTCATCAACTCCTCCCTGTCCCCTGACTCTGACCCTTCCGCCCTCAAACTGGCCTGTCACACCTATCCTAATAGCCTGGCCTTGACCCTGGCACCCTCGACAACTACAGACCCCCGTCCCCCCGTCCCCAGTCCCCCGCCGTCCCCTTTATGTCTAAAATCTTGTAACGGGTTGTCGCCTCCCAACTCAAAACCCACTCCAGCCAAATTCTGCCACACCTCTGCATCAATGGCTCCAATGTTTCTGCTTCCAGACACATCTGTATACTTGGTGTCATCTTTGATCAAACCCGTTTCTTTGAACGCCACGTCAACCACATTGCAAAAAACATCGTCTTTCATCTCAAAAACATTGCCCATCTTTGCCCTTCCCTTGCCTCCTCAGCTGCAGAAACACTTCCTCACCTCACGACTCATCTACTGCAATAGCATCCTGTACGACACATCCACCAAAATCATGTTACAATGAATCCAAAACCCAGTGCTCAGCCCACACCATAGATTGCATCCCCCTTATCTCAGACATCCTCCCTCACTTCCCTCTTTCAAAACTGCACTCAAAGTTTACTTATTTCAATCTGCCTTTTACCGACGATTCAATGTTGTGTAATAATGTAATCGTCATAATATAATTGTTGTGTTTCGATTGTACTGTAATGTATTTGCTATGTATTCATTGGTATTGCACTTACTCTTCTGTTTACCTTTTGCAATCATTGAGTATCTATGAAAGCACTTTACAAATAAAGAGTATTTTTATTAGCATTTTATCCTAATTTTATGTTTTTTTTAGAAATCCCCTTTATATATTGACATTTTTATCATAATTGGTTGGCACCTTGTTTCTTTTTGTTTCAGTATTTTTTGTCAATGACCATAATAATTAGGGATGCAACGATACCATTTTTTACAAACCGATACGATACCGATATTTTTATTTGTGTACTTGCCGATACCGAGTACCGATACCGATACTTCTTAGATTTGGTCTCCATGAAAGTGCAATTAATTTGGAGGCAGATTTTATTTTATCCTCTGCAGATTATGTCAAGCCTATAGTACAAAATTAACAGAAGGCTATCCCAAGCTTTAAACGTCTTGTGGAAGTCCCTCTAATGTCGGACCATAAAACGCCCCGTGTCCGGGTTCATAATGTAAGCGATAATATTAGGGATCGAGCAATTATATAGGAAGCTGTGTTCCAAGTTATGTTTCCGGTGCTTTTATTGTGGAGGGAGAAACGGAAAGGAAAAGAGTGGAATTGTGGGATATACGTGTGTGAAGGAGATAAAAAAAAGTGGTTCAAGTTACCCTGCAGCGTGTTTTCATTTTATTAGAATTACAAATATAGACACACAACAGACACTCGGCTACAATAATATCATCCGTAGCCGCACAACAGCGTCTGAATGAGGCCGCTGCCAGCGCTACTTCAGGTGGATCAGCAGCCGTTTGATTCAAACCGGCAGGACGGCGGTGATGACGCGCAGAGCTTCTCAATTATAGATGTATTAAATATGGAAAATTTCAACTCGCGTCTAACGTGCCGCCGGCGTAAATTTGCGTCTGTCGCAACCACACGCGTCTGTGCATAGACTTTACATGTAATCTGGTCGCGCGAAACATTTGCGTCGCGTTGGGACGGACTGATTACAAGTAACTCCGGGGCTGTCAGCCACTAACAAGAGCACTAATATGAGCACTAATATGTCATACACACGTATGCAACACCGGTTAATAAGCACAATATCGATAAAGTCTTGTATTGTACTCGCGTCTCACTTTTCTCCTGTCTATTGAAAGAAGTGAGCGCTGCGTAGCGAGGATCCAAGATGGCGGCTCCAGATTCTGCTGTTGAGACAAACTGGCCATCTGATTGGACGGCAAAACAACTTGGATAGCGTGATTGGCTGCTCAGAAGTTGAGACTGTTGAGACAGTTGAGACAGAGAAGAGTGTCTCCGGCTCCGCCACGGGGTTGCTTCTCCACAAAGCGCGACCAGTTTGTTGTAGTGAAATACTGTTGAGTGAGTATCGGTTCTTGGTATCGGCCATTGAAACCGATGCGAGTACGAGTATTTAACGCAGTATCGACCCCCGATACCGATATCGGTATCGGTGCATCCCTAATAATAATCATATCATGAAAATACAAGAAACAAATGAGCATAATGGTTTGGACAAATCTTAAGAATAATGCAACAAGTAGGCAAACTTTAAATCACTGAGGGGCTCTTTACAATTTTGTAATATTTATCACATATAGCCAGCGTTCTTTTTCGTTCCTCCAAAATGGGAAAGCAATGTTAAAAAGTATCACCACATATTTGCAATTCCCCTTCAAGTTTACCAGACAGTAGTTCAGTGTGTACCTAGGACTTTGCCACCAAACCCCACTATCCCCTCTGACAACTCTATTACAACACAATGGGGAGGGGGTGTCATGGCAAGAATCCCACCCAGCTGAGATGGCAAACAGTAATTCTACAGAGCAAATTGAACTTAGAATCCAATTCCATGGACAGATTTGATGTGTTTCTCAGACCCGCTGCAGAAATTAACTAGTAGAGCGCAGCATCGCAAATGAGGAAATACATCAGTTGTATTTCTTTCAGAAAATTCTTCACAAATGTATATGGGTTTTATTTTTATATACGGTACATGTATATATTGTTTCTTCACTGTGGCACAAGCTGAATCCATTCTTTCTAATGCATACTAATATTTTTCTGCAGACAATCGTCACTGCAAACACTGAAAGAATTCTTCATTTCAAATTCAACTTTTCCCAAAATGTGCATTGCATTGGAGCGTAATTGTTTCAAAAAATGTTCACAGGATGTCGCCATCTCCAACACTCCTGATGAGTTGCATAAATTAAGAAGCTATAACCAACAAGTGTGATGTGCTTACACATGTACATTTTACATGGTGTTAATCAACACAACCAGTGGGTTGAGTGTGAATCTGATGTGATTGGTGCTTTGACTATGCACATTTATCAAAGTCTCTACTTCTTTGGAAGAAAAAATAATGTCTGCATTTGGATGTGTTGATTAGTTTGAGAAATGGAAATTGATTTGTTGGTTATTTTTGAAGAGTTATATGTGTTATTTGGGTGATGTTGACCTGGAGGGGGCCAGAACCCCCCCACGGTACTCTACTTCACCTCTTCTCTCATTGTAGAGCAAGTAACACTGTCTGGAGAAAACCTTTGTATACCCTACGGGGAGAATTATACCATAACTGTCCACTTGCATTTGGACAAAGTCCAACAATATTCTTAGAAAGGAACAAGCAGTGAAAGCAATATACATTGGGAACTAAGATGGGAAAGAGAGCCGAGTTCTTTTGTTCATTAAAGTGAACTTAGAGTTCAATGAACTGTGTAATCACTACTCCCATTCAACATTTTTGTTAAGACATTTATTTTGAGCATTTGGGTGCTTTTGCTTTATTTAATAGTGAGACATGGGCTGTACCAACCTCATCTCACTATCCACTAACTACTGCAGAACCCACACGGCTCTGTATCGGACAGCTCTGACTCATTCTCAGCTTTCTCATCCAGTGTGGCGACTTTATAGTCTATTAAGTGTTTTCTGCATCTTATTATGTTATACATAGATTTGTCTTTTACGTTTGTTTAATTTGGATAAACCTTGTCTCAGTAATAATAAACTAAGTACATTACAGTGATTTTTGTTCTCCAGAAGAGCTTAGGATTTGGAATTTTTTATTTCTATTTTTTATTAATGAGTACCTCTTTGAAACATTGGGACATAATTATGTATTATTATTTGGTCATATCAAACAAATTCCACCACTGATCTGTCCACAACTTTGACTTGTGATTTCCTGTACATACATATGGCACTCAGTGTGTAAGAAACAAACCCCCCATGACTATGTCACACACACACAATGTGTGTGTGTGTGTGTATTTGTGTGCGGAGTTTGCAGAGAATGGACACTTATTGCTTTTTCACCTATTTGCATTTAGAGCTCAAATTCAATTAGTTGTCCATTGTTTTTGCCTAATGAATCAGTTGAAAGTAAAGTGCCCTCTCCACAAGTCAATTAAATCCATTCAAAGGCTCAGTAATTGTTTAACACTGCCTCAGGTAATTATGCCATATAAAATACAGTCAAAGTCACCTGAAGTGACTGTGTGTCGGTGGGTGGGGTGTCAGAACCTGTTTGATGGGGCATGGCTGCTTGCAGGTGGGCTACTTTACCACTCAAAAATAATATAAATGCTCTCAAGCTATGTGTTTGTGTGCTTTTTTGGTATCCAATGACTGCATGTGTGTTTCTAAAGTCTCCCGTGTGCTAGCTGTGTGCCGAGTGCCAAGAAGAACAGACGCCATGGAAAACCAGGGCTCACTGCAGGAGATAGCGATGTTTAATGAACCATTTGGCTGGCATGTGTACGCAAGCTAGCACACACACACACACACACACACACACACACACACACACAGTTTCAGGTTGTTAGTATTTGCACATTTTTCCAGGATGAGTTCCTAGTTTTGGCTTGGTGGCAAAGCAGAATTACTTTGCCTCCTGGTGAGTACACACACTTTGCCCCTGGGAGCGCAGCAGAGAAATGTGGTAGAAAACGGTTTGATTGAATCAGAGAGAAGGTACTTGGAGTTCTTGGGGTTTTGTGCCATATGAAGCGAATGGTACAGGGTGACAGGGTTTTGACTTGGCATTTTGGAGCAACAACTTGAGACCCTATTGTAAACAACAACAAGACTTGGCTTAATTAAATGATGACATGCAACTTTTGCTATCCTTTAATATTCACTTTTGACACTGGATTTTCTTCCTGTTGGATTTTTCTGATGGATAATACAGGTAGGGACTATGAGATATTAATAAAATCACGCCTTACTATCCTACAAGGCCCAAATTTAATGTTTCGTTAAAACAATCAGGAATGTGCTATTCATGTTATTTAAATCAAGAGAAACTTTAACAAATGTAACAATACGTTATATATGCATACTTGTTTAATGGTGTAAGGTCTTTGGTGATTGGACTCCATCCATAATTAGGATAATTGAGGGGTAGTGATGCCTAGGTCAGATAAGGCAGAATCCACCAGACACTGGTGGTTGTGGTGAAGGGAGTTGCTGCAATCCAATGATGAATGATCAGCAGGACTGAATGCTGACTGGAGGTGACTGAGGTGGAGGAGGGTCACATCTGCTTTGAGCTGAAATTACAACTGACAGCACCAGAAGGGAGAATATTCTTTTCACAGCAACAATGGGATTGGTTTAAGGAAATTGTGCAGAATCTGGTTGGTTAATTTAAAGTGAACGCCCACAGTCAGCTGATAGTCACTGTTTCTCCCTGTGATTACTCTGCGAGATTATGAATGAAAACGAGTGCAAAGAGAGTCTTCCTGCTGAAGCCTCATAACGTGGTTCACAAAGAATGTTTGCTTGCATGTAGTGATTGGCCACTGCATCGAGACAGCATGGTGGATGAGCCAGGTTCAACCGGCTTTATTGTGTCACAGCACTATGCAGAGGCACAGCTAAAGATGAGGGCTGTAGCTTAAGTCAGATTGAATGTTCCCACAATGCTGTTTTTGTTTGTGACCATTGGTGAGGTTGTTGAAATGATGGTCCGACTAGCACATTGACAATTTTGCTTCAAAGCTAAGCTCTCTCTTTAAATGAATTACCACAAAAAAAGATAATATATGCTCTTTGTATTTGATTACTAGGACTAATGCATTCTGATGCAAGTCTAATGTGAGAGGAAGTTCCCTTTAATCCAATTTAACTAGAGCATGTGATCTTATCAGCCTTCATTTAGCCACCTTAAACATCTGTTACCAAAATACTTGGACAAACACACACTTACATTTGCTCTGACTGAGGGAAAACAAATCAGAGTTTACGCTACACAACTTTCAAAGTTGTCAGATCACTGTCTTGTCCACATTGCTCACCCTCCTGTCTTGTAATTGGTAATCTTTAACCCTAGAACACTAACATTGATTTTTACTCAAACAATTGTGGTTATGATATTTTCATTGTGTTGCTATTGTCTGAGCTGCATGGGTCCTTGTGTAGCTCCATGGTGCTCACAGATGTTATTTAAGGTGGGCGTGTCTTTATTGAAGGTGGGCGTATCTCTATTGAAGGTGGCCGTGTCTCCAGTGAAGGTGGGCGTATCTCTCTGCTCCAATCCCTTAAGTATAGGTATAGGAATGCACAGACCCCTCCCCCTATAACTCATTGGACGTAGCTCTGTGACAGATTCCTAGACAGGCCATTGTATTTAGACGACTAGATATTGGGAACAGGAGAGCTGCTGCAATGAGTGACTGACGGATGTTTTATGTGATGAATTAACTGCCGTGTCAGGATTTGGTGAAGAGCTAGTGGATATACTACAAACAGCCCCATCCCAGTGGCCAAGACCTTAATGATCTGAGCCAACCACAAGACTTCCACAGAAAACAATAATAATTAGGCGTGGACAACAGATTGAAACCGGGTCTCTGTGTGTATTTGAGTTTGTGTGTATGTGTGTGTTGTGTGTTGTGCTTGCTTTTGTGGTGTGATAGCCTCAGGGGATATAAATCAATGTGTCACATAATTGCTTGAGTGACCTTTGCTGATAAAAGACGGTACCCTTTTGAAATCTCTATCTGTCTCTGTCACTTTGGCCATCTTCACCCCTCAACCATTGCTTTCTCTTTGTCACATGCTTCCACATCATTATACTCACATACTCTTAAGGAATCTCTTGGCTAGTGAAGGCGTTGTATCAATTTGCTTTTTGTTAACCTATGCACAAAGTTAATCTAATTCTGACCACTGATCCAATCACATATACACAATTTGCCTGTTTTTTTCAATAACAGGGCCAGTGGAAAGGTCAATTGAAGAGATTACCATGACCTTTAATAATCCAACCATTTGTGCCATTTATCAAGAAGAGCTCATAAAGCATTGAGCCTTTGCAGACCAGGTAGAACTGTGTTCATTTATATTTCCAATCATGTGAGAAAAACATGTAACCATTACCTTAATTAGATATTTCAGGGCCTCCTTAATGATTGCGAAAAGGGACATCTGATAAACGTCTGATCTGACTAAAACCTTGAGTTTCTGTGACATTACCTTTCATAAAAGGTTCATAAATCATTGTAATTATTTTATTTCTTTTAATTATTGTTGTTAATTACTTCTGGCTTGAGCAACTCATACGGTATATAATCATATATCATAGACTTTTAATCAAATCACATGGAGTTTCTAAGCTTTTGAAGGGGTTTGATTGACTTCTTTGCATGCAGTCCTCCTTGAAAGCCACAAATTGCACATACAGATGCCCCCGTTACAGTCATTTCTCACTGAATGCTGCTGAATTTGAATTTGCTGCTTTTTAACATTTATTTTTTAAATGGAAGCTTCCCAGAGACCAATGCTTTCTTTTTCCAGGATGGCCCTTTTCACACTCACCTGTTGCTGTTGCAAAACACCAAGCAAACCATATGTAATCAGTTGAAGGCATTATGATAATCATTATTTAATTTGTTTTTTACATCTGTCTTCTTTTTCCATGTTGTCCATCCCTTTTTTTATAGATCTTCTTCCCTGTTTTATTCCGCCATCTCTTGCTTTTATTAATTTTCAAAAGCTGCACCCAGCCTTTTCACATAATGCACATACTGTACTTATCTTTGGTTTGACGTCTTACTCTCGCTTTCACTCACTTTCTATTTTGCCTCCGTCTACCTCATCTGCCAATATATCTGAAGCCCTCCACAGTTCCCTCTCCCCATCCACTTGCCTCCAGTTTCTTTTCTTCTCATGTGCCTGACGGTTTTGTCATTTACAGTGGTGTGTCGCGTTAAATCTCTCCCCCGCTGTTGCAGGATCCTGTGGAGAAGGAAGGGAAAAGGGAAAGAGGAGAAATGAACAGAGGAGTGATTTGTCGTTCCAGGTAGTTGCTCCTTTGGGAAGTGTAATGGCCAATGGCTCTTCAAAGTGTCTCCTATCTGTCATAAATGTTCACTGCAGATGGACACATACAACAGCGTGATGCCTGGCTGGGATGCAGCTGTATGTCAAAGATCGAGGCAGCATTTGAGCATGTGAATGAGGATCTGTGTCTGCTGCAGTGTGTGTGCACTGTGTGTGTGTGTGTTTGTCCAGAAAACTAGCATTATATGGATCAGTGTGACTGCAGTGTAATATTATTTGTGTGCTAAGTTATTCTGTATGTATGGCATTTCATATCTGTACTTATACATGGCTGAATGGCTGAGATGGGAAACAGGCAACAGTGAGCTCTCTTACAATAAATGGAAACAAAGAGTTTGTAATAACATTATCGTCTTGCTTTGTACTCAAGCTTAAGTAACTGCTCGATAGCACTGTCGCCGCTTACGCTGCTCTCTCTCCGTGTAATGGTGTCAGTCTTGCCTCGCACGTATTCCCTTCCCTCTTTTCTTTCTCTTTCTTCCCTCTGATTTTCTCACTTTCTCTGTCTTTTTGTCTGCTGTGCCACCTTATTTCACTCTTCATTTCAGACCGTATCTGTATCTGTCTTTTACTGCCTATGGCCCAGTTTTCATCGCAGCTTTAAAAGACACCACTGCTGTAGTAGTCAAATAATTTGTATCATTTTGCCAAAAGGAGCATATGAAACTCCATGACTCTTTGGAAAAGAGCACAGAAGTCTGAAAGTCTTTGAAGGAGCTGAAAAATGACTTGGATTGTTTTTTGGCTCAATCCAGCCAACCGAAATGAGCACCTAAGAAAATGATGTCTTTGCCTTTTTTTCAATGATTCCATCTTATGTTATATTGTATTCAAACATTATGAGCCTACTTTTCTTCACCAGCTTTGTGGAAAGCAGGAAACTATCCCTGCATGTGAGAGGTAAAGTACACCGTGGACAAGTTAGCCATCGCATCACCGGCTTGACACACACACACACACACAGATCCCAGATAGGGGTCAAATGTAAGATTTGGTTTCAGAACAGCCTCTCGGCAGTTCATTGAGAATTGCTCAAGGACGCGCAAGGCGGGAGGATGCTTGCAGTCACAGTTGCTTGAATTCCAGGCCCTCGAGTTGAAGAAAGTAATGACATAGCAATAGTTTCAAATTCATTACTGCAGCACAAAATATGTTTTCAACAACACACAGCTTTGAAGCATACTTGAGTAGCAGGGGGTCTGGTTGTCTCAGAATCATTGCTCATAATTAAGGTAAAAAGACAACTGAAACTTTCTCGACATACCGAATGGGACTCCTTATTAGCACTTGAAATGGCATCCTCCCTGCATTGTTAAATACAAAATATAAACAACTGCATTATTGATATTCTAAAAAAAAAGATGTTACAGTATTCCTTTACGTTAGTACTCTGAGGTGTGCACAGGTTTTCTGTAAATAGTTGATGACGTCTCACTGTAATTGGTGTGAATATTTCAGGGATGGTAAAAAGAACTGACCTGCTTTCTGCTCCATCCAGGGTTGCACACATATATCCACTCTTTTAAAAACATTGTACAGTAATGATATTCACTCACAAACACCTGCAGATACACAGAGATGCACACACCATAGGATGTGCTCTAAACGCAGCCTATTAAGGTAGTTTTTGGGACAGTATTGTGTAATGTTAGTAATGTTTCATGGGTACACAGATGTGAGTTCAGGAAATGAACTAAAACTCTTCTGTCATATCTTTTTCAATTAAGTTTATGTGACTCAAGATTCTCATCTTGTGGTTGTCGATGTTTGAGACTTACTTAAAATAAGGCCCTGGAATGGGGTGGTAAATATATGTTGGCCCATACGGCCATAAAATACACATAGTAACAACACAGCCTTTATCATACTAAATGTTGAACACCTAAGAATGCATAAAAGATGTGAAATTACGTCAACAAGTTACTTTAGTCCCGAGGGTTTTGAGTCAAACAATTACAAACAAAGGATAGATCTCCATTATTGTTTTCCTTGTGTGCCTTTCAAATGCCAATCAATGGAGTATAAGTGTTTTGAAGTACAATTACTTTTGTTTTTTTTTATCTGGGCTTGTGCTTTTCATTTTGTAAACTGCATCTAAGACGTTAAACTGAATCATGCATTGTATGTGTGAGTCTATCTATCTATCTATCTATCTATCTATCTATCTATCTATCTATCTATCTATCTATCTATCTATCTATCTATCTATCTATCTATCTATCTATCTATCTATCTATCTATCCTTCATGTTGTTCACACATTCCAACACATCCACCTCATTCACAATCAGCCTCATCCTGCTTTTGTCCAAAAATAGTGTGAATATAACCCTTCGTTCTCTCCTGGAGGGACATGGGAGACTGCTTCTTTTAAATATTCTGTATATTTGAAGAAATACAAATATTCTGCTTCCCTCTCCAGACTGCAAATTAGCAGGAGTCTCGTCCTCTGTGCATCCGCACCTTCATCATTTTAACTAACCACTTGCAATTAAAGTGATTTTAGAGGGGTCATATTTAAATCTTTACTTGAATATGTGACATCCGTCTTCAGGATATTACTAAGTATGGCATACCTCGGTTTTGTTCTCCAATTAAGAATTCCGCTTCTTCAGAAAGAAAAAAAGGCAGCAGAGAAGGAAAGAAAGAGGGAAAGAAAATTATAGAAAAGACGCATCGATGGGGATGGGAGTAAAAACAAAAATGCCGCTAGATCTTTGATCCAGTACATGCAACCACACACTATCTCCACCCACCCACCATGTACACACACACATACATGCCCTAAACACACACACATGCAGACCACCTGTATGGGTGTTTGGGCAACTGTTTAGGCAAGTTAAGCAACGATCTGTCATATCATCTCCAGCGTCAACAAGAGCAGTTGCCGACGATCTGCTGGCATACAGATTCGGAGACTTTGTGTGTGTGAACAGTTGTTTTGCGTTTGTTTGCGTGTGTGCGTGTATGTGTGTGTGTTTGTGTGTGCAGGAATCAGCAGAGTGTGGGACTGAGAGAGAACAGGAAAGAGCATAGACACACAGACGTGCATCTGAAGGCCACGAACGCACATCCAGCAGCTATTAAGTATGGAATATAAGAGTCTTTTATATGGATTTGCAGACGCTATTCACAGGGAGGCATTTTAAACAAAGACACACAAATCAATCCTCTGCATTCAAACAGAAATCAATTTTCTGAGCTCGCCATTTCTTCCTCTCCCACAATCACAAAGACTGACAAACACATGGACATACACACCTGTCTGAAGTTCTAAGAGGGACGGCAGAAGAAGCCGTGAAGCCAAAACGCTGCCAAGCATGAACAGTCAATACGGTGCAAGCTTTTCCCAAACAAAACTTGCCTGCCCTTAACAGCTAATACAAACGCTTTTAATTGTGTTTTCAGTTTACATTGATGAGAGCATTTGTACTGCTAATATGTTTGTTTAACAAGAGACAACCTAAGTTAGAGCAATCAAGAATATCAGTTACATATTGCAACTTTATCTTCTATGAGTATAAGCATAGCCCTCTAGGCGTTGTCGCCATTGAATAAAGCGATAGTGAAGATGTTTTCTCTCACCCTTGTTCTGCACAGCCCCTTTCACATCTGCACTTGTGATACATAACAGCTGCGTGACATAGTTCTGCTATCTCGCCCTCTAAGAGCGCTCACTAGTTGCTAAACGTTGATGTTGATGTTGTCTATATCCCACTGTGACACCGAGTTCTACATACATACACCAGCTTACAACCAATTATAGCAATGCATGCTATGGCAGGTAGGCGCCGACCCAGTTAACAAGATGTCAATCCTGTGTTGAGAAGAACAATGTTTCACGTTACACACTGTTGAACTGTTGCTGCAAAGGAGTGGGAGAAGGATGTTCTATGATAACAGCCCACTAATTAGCGATGGCCAGATTATATGCAGGCCGTTAGACGCCTGAGTAAAATGCAAGATTGGGCATCGGCCGTCTAGAACATTTATAACTCAATGAGTCAGGAAGGCTAAAGCCCAGGATGCTGTGGCACATATGTCTTCTATGCACCTTCTGCAGAGGGCCACTAAGAGAGTTATCTAAGAGTGGGGAGTGTTTCTGGGCAGAG
Source organism: Cottus gobio (assembly GCA_023566465.1). Lineage (NCBI taxonomy): Eukaryota > Metazoa > Chordata > Actinopteri > Perciformes > Cottidae > Cottus > Cottus gobio. The sequence continues at coordinate 21,114,507 of CM042220.1, read as the reverse complement.
GTTTGAATCCTGCTTCACTTCAGGCTTCACACAGCCAGTGGGACAAATGCTGTTATGACAGAGCCACTTCTTTGTTATTAATTTTCCGCAGCTGTGTCTGCCTAATGCTGTGCGTACAACATACTAAAACAAAGCACGCACCGGCTAGATACTTATTCTGTGGAAGGTGAGAACCGTTCAGGAGAAATGATTCTCGACCATAAGGAGGAGAGAAAGACTTTGAGGTGCAAATAAGAGATCTGGGTGTAAAGTTACTGTGCGTCCACCTTCTCAAATAGAAAAGCAGGACCTTAATACAGACAGCGTGTACAGGTCCCTCATGGACCTCCTGCAATGGACCCAGTTTGCATTGTGCTTGCTGCTGGATTCAGTACATAATGCTGCCTGGTTTCAACTGGTTGAAAGAAAATATCTGGTGCTGTGCGAGCCATTAGAAATAATGGGTTTCAGAGCAATGATGTTGCTGACATTGTTATTTCTGTCATCAAACTCATATGAAGACATGCTCATAAAACAATCCCACTCCATAGCCTCTGTGGCAGAACAAACTGGCTGCAGCATATTATTTAGCTGATGGATCCAATGGATGATGGTAAGTTAACACGAGCAGCAAAGGGACATGACTTGGGAACTGAGCTTCTCTGCACACTAATGCTGAAAAGCAGACCACCTACTTGTGTAACACTCTTTAGCAGATGGGGCTCTAGCGCCCTGGATAATGTGCACGGGACAGCCCTAACCTTTCTAAGCGCTCCCATTCAAAAGCAGGCCCTCATTTGCCGGCATATCTCGTGGACGTGGGGGATTGCACTGTCCAGCTGTGACGGTGCATGTCAGCGCCATGGGAGCTGCCATGGGTTCTCCACCAGCGGCTGTACCATGGTCAGGAACCATGACACACTTGGGGGAAATGCATAAAGAAGAGCTGTGGGCCACGGTTAGTGAAGTAATGCATTCACTCCTACTGGAGGGTGGTCTTGTGTGGTAACAGTGAGCAATGCGTATTCACTGGTGAGGCAAATAAATCCTACAAAGTATGAAAGAGTGAGGGACTCAGTTTCCGCTCATTTTGGATTGTACCATCACTGGATTGTACCGCCCCTCAAAATAAGCTTTGACATCATGTATTTATGGATAGCAGGCATTGCTACACTGAGCTGTGATCTGTTAGCAGGATGTCTGTTTTTTTGCCACTATATTTGCAGCCAGTTTGTGGCCTTCTCTGCCAGTGTCAGTGTTGGAGGGAGGTGATTGATAATTCTTTATGGTCAAATACACATTTTAGACGAGGATTTGTTGCTCGTGAAAAAGTGACTGGGCTGTCTGTGCCTGCTGCATTGTGACCTGTGTGAAGCAGCAAGCCTTTTATTTGTGGGGTGAGCGTGAATCGGTGCGGGACTGCGGCTCCGGCTGGAGGGCGCCTCAACTTTGAGTGAGTGTCTTGGCATCTGTAGTGCTGCGGATGAGGTGCAGCTTTATTTCCTGACCCTCTCCGCTTCCTTCGCCTGCTTTGTGCAGATGAGACATGGCCGGCTGCAGGAGTGGTCCAAACAGCCCATTGGGGATTATGGGATCACAGCAGCTGCTCCCCTCTGATCTGATCCGCCCTAGAAGCTGTAGGGAGGCTCAGGACAGCCGTCCTAGCCTTCCCAATGTCTACGGCCTGCTCCGTGGACAGAGCTCCAGGCTAAAGGGGCCATTGTGAAGAAAGCGTAAGACAGCAGTGAGATGCTGTCATGTGCTGCCGCCACCTTAGTGGCACGCTGGTTCGAGTGGTCAGTGAGCTGAGTATAAACATGGTCCCGATTAGACGGTGGTACAGTTTTCCAGGGTCTGCTTCCGTGAAGGAACGCCCACTGGGAAGGACATCTGGTCAGCGGCTATCGCTCATAAACGTCTAAGAGGTGCAGGTTGTTTTTCCAGCATCACGATGCCTCTCAGATCTTCCCAAAAAAGAAAAACCACCACTTGTCAAGATATGCCTCCACTTCTCCCAATGGAGAAGGGGGAGAGTCGGGAAGATAGCCCACCATGCAGAGAACTGAGCCAGCAGCTGGTGTCCATCACAGAAATCCTGATCCAGGACCTCCTGGAAATCACAGATGAAGATGTCCGGCTCCTCCTCCCAGCTGCCGTGCCGCCACCTTCAACACAAAGCTCCACACAATCCTCTGCCTGATACTCCAGCTCTCCCATAGGTAAGCGAGCACAGACTGGCAGACTGCCTGTGGGGTAGCCGCTAGCTAACCCAGTGTGGAGGCTGCCGAGACAGCTCCTTGGATGGAATGAGCTTCATTCAGGAGGGAGGATGTAGCCAACCCAACAGACATCACTGCACGCCTTCATTGTTTTTACTTCTTTGCTTTTTGCCTGCTTGACGCTGAAGAGTAAGAATGGGAACAGAACTATGGTTGCACAATTATATATTACAAGTGTGTACAGAGCACCAGGGCGCTAATTGAATATTACAGACTGCATGCAAGTGGAGATTAACCCAACAGCGAATTCAAACCTGATAAATGGACCCAGGAAACCTCCCGTTCAATTTTCTCTAGATAATTATTTTAATGCGATAACTTGCAACTCTTACCCCATTTCGTTTTTGACAAGATTTACTTCACCTTGAATATTGTATATATATAGCTTTCACACACCTATGACTGTAGCACACATCCTCACACAAGAGCAGAAGAGGCAGTTAGCAAATAAACCGAAAGGTTACAAGGCAGACCGACTCTGTAGGAAGAGGTCAGGGAATTTCAAACTAATAGTAGGTAGGTGAATGAACATGCCGACAAATTATTTGTATTGATCAGTGTGCCTCTGGTTGATATTGATAAAGGGGACGACTACCTCTATGATTAATTTAACCTATGTGCATCCCTCTTGTCACCTCCCTGCATTCATTATGATCTACTGCCTCTTTCACATCCAACCTAACCTCATATATGTATGTGGCTTGAAAGCCTACATAATTCACTCTCAAGTAAACATTTGATGTTGGAAATGCGGAGCAAAGCCCCATAAATGTGATGTTAGAATCCGTTACACCTTAATATAGCTGATGGGAGGATGAGAGTTGAGTAAGAGGTATTGGTGAAATCTTAGAGATGTATATGTTCTAAAATGTCTATCTGCAGTGATTTGTCTTGAAGTAGACTGGCATTTTCAAAATAAAAGTTGATCTGAAGAGGACACGTTGAGCATAATAACTATTACATGATACTATGCATAATATAGTATTCATCAAAAGAAAAGAACAATACATTTGTAGCATTCATGTTATTTCCTGTCAAGCTAATGTCATATTGAATCAAAAATGAAGATGTAATGCTTGATCATGCAAATATTAACTATTTACCACTGGCTTTATTTGTGTTATATATAAGGCAAGGCAAGTTTATTTGTATAGCACATTTCAACACAAGGTGATTCAAAGTGCTTCACATACAGCCATTAAAAGCATAAAAACACAATGCAGAATAAAAGATTTAAAAACAATTAAAAACAATTACACAATCCAAAATAAAAGATTTAAAAACAATTAAGAACAATCATTAAAACAATAAAAAACAGTTAGAAGGCAAAAAGCAGAAATAGATAGATACAGAATTGAATAAAAGTTGCAGTGCAGTTTAAGATATAAAATGCAGTAGTGAAATGTAGAATCTGGTTTAATTAAAGGCAACAGCAAACAGAAAGGTCTTCAGTCTGGATTTAAAGAGGCTGAGGGTCTCTGCAGACCTGCAGCTCTCAGGGACCTTGTTCCAGATGTGTGGAGCAGAAAAGCTGAACGCTGCCTCTCCGTGTTTAGTTCTGACTCTTGGAACAGAAAGTAGACCCGTCCCAGACGACCTGAGGGGTCGGGATGGTTCGTAAGGCAGCAGCAGATCACTAATGTATTTAGGCCCTAAACCATTCAGGGCTTTATAAACCAGCAGCAGAATTTTAAAGTCAATTCTTTGTTGGACAGGAAGCCAGTGCAAAGACCTCAGAACTGGAGTGATGTGATCCACTCTCCTGGTCTTAGTGAGGACTCGAGCTGCAGCGTTCTGAATCAGCTGCAGCTTTCTGATTGACTTTTTACTGAGACCTGTGAACACACCGTTACAGTAGTCAAGTCTACTGAAGATAAATGCATGGACAAGTTTCTCCAAATCCTGTTGAGACATAAGTCCTCTAACCCTTGATATATTCTTCAGGTGATAGTAGGCTGATTTTGTAACTGTCTTGATATGTCTGTTAAGGTTGAGGTCTGAATCCATAACTACACCTAGATTTCTGGCTTGGTTTGAGGTTTTTAACGTCAGTGATTGTAGCTCAGCGCTCACTTTCAATCGTTCGTCCTTGGAACCAAAAACAAGTACTTCTGTTTTATCTATATTTAATTGAAGACAATTCTGGCACATCCAGTTGTTGATTTCTTCAATACATTTAGCCAGCACTGGTATGGGATTATAGTCCCCTGGTGATATAGTTATGTAGATTTGTGTGTCGTCTGCATAGTTATGATAACACACTTTGTTGTTTTTCATAATCTGAGCCAGTGGAAGCATGTAGATATTGAACAGAAGAGGCCCCAGTATTGAACCTTGGGGAACACCACATGTCATACCAGTCAGCTCTGACCTGTAATTAGCTACCGACACAAAGTATTGTCGGTCCTTCGAGTCAAACCAGTTAAGTGCTGCGCCAGAGAGTCCTACCCAGACTTTCAGTCTGTCTAGTAGTATGTTGTGATCGACTGTGTCGAATGCAGCACTGAGATCCAGTAATACTAAGACTGAAGTTCTGCCTCTGTCTGTGTTTAAGTGGATGTCGTTGAAAACCTTAACAAGAGCAGTTTCAGTACTGTGATGCTGACGAAAGCCAGACTGGAAGACATCAAAACAATTATTTTCGGCCAAGAAGCTATTTAGCTGATGATAAACCACTTTTTCCATTATTTTACTTAAAAAGGGGAGGTTTGACATTGGCCTATAATTTTTCATTATTTCGGGGTCTAAACTAGCCTTCTTTAGGAGTGGTTTAATAAGGTCAGTATTAAAAGGGAGATTTGTTTATGCTATGCCTAAGTGGGTTAGCTTTAATGTAGTCATTCAGTATTCCCTCCAATGTCTTCAGTTACTGTTACATCTGGCCAGTTCTGTTCCTTTATCAGTTTTGATTGCCCTTGAAGTCTCTTTGACATTATGCCTGTTTCTTATCTTATTATACTGCACTTGCTTCAGTGTTTCCCTTTCCCTTCCCCTGTCACTCACATCACATTTTGGCCCTCCTTGTTTTACTTTCAAGTTGACTTTGACTTTTTCCTCACATGGAGACTTTGCCTTCTGTCACATTATGCAACTACAATACAGAAATGTAGATATGCACTCACGTATCATGGCCCACAGAACACACACTCAACAGACACACATAAATGTGCTATTGGATTCAAATTTAACAAGCAAGGCCACAAGGTTGTTTTAGTCACCTTTCCTCTAAAGATGTTGTTAACAAGGGGACATATTCTAAGTTAACAAGGGGTTGTTATCTGCCTGCAACCCTGCCAAAGTATTCTCCTTGATGATCTACACACACACATACACACACACACACACTCCTCATCAGTTTTTGTGGCCATCAAAATGTCTCTAACTGAATCATGTATCAGGTATAACAGAACAGTGCATAGGGTACATTGTCTAAGCATATCACACTGTCTAGACTATAGAACACTGGTTGTTTCCATCTGAATAGCAAAACACACACACACACACACACACACACAAACTCTAGCTCTCAAAGTGGCCACCATGGATTCAGCAACAATCAGAAATTTCAGTCCACAGTAACAAACACAGTGACTCAGATTCCTAAATACACAAACACTCAGAGCGCCCCCACCAGCCCCAACGGAACCGACGACACACACAAAGTCCGCTTTTAACAAACCACACACCAGTGGCTTTGTTCTGAGCGACTGCCTTCATCTTTAATGTGTTTTTGCTGGTGGCTGCTGATGTTTGGGCCTTCAGATTGCTTCAGACTTTACTGTTGTCACACTACAGAGGTCAGTCCAATAACTTGCCTCCCCTGGGCTGAAATACACAAACCACGTCAGGCCAATTACACACACTGACACACAAAGACATGGCTTGGACACACACTTTGACAACCACAGAGTGGCACACCGACACACTCACACACATCTCCATCCCGTTTAGTATCTCTAATGCACTCCCTTTTTATAGTTTACATCAATTAGCGATGCTTTTGGTAAGTGTTTGCTCTGACCTTTCATATTGAAATTGAACGTTATGAAGAAAACTGTGCGAGGCACGTCACTCTGACCTGTCTCACAGCTTTAGTTGAATATAATTATTTGTTAAGTGTTCTGCACATTCCAGCTCTTGCAAAACACATATATTTTCCTCACTTCCATTAAGAATCTAATTGAACACAGATATGCACTCAGACAGAGGGACTCATATAGCCACTGAACCAGTAATAGATGTTATTATAAATTCATAATTGAAAAATGTACAAAAAGAACACACACACACACACACACACACATTAACCTTGTTCTTACAGTAAGAAAACCAATAGATTTCAAAGTTGCAAGGCATACGTAGATAAAAGAGCAAAAGAAAGCACAAAAAGACTTAGAAACAAAGTGTACTCCTTTGATAATAATTGGAAAAGAATTCAGAATTTCCTTTAATGTTACTGGTTGGTTGGTTTTAAGTCATTTTGCATACGCCTTCATTTAATATGTAATACTAAAATAATGTAAAATGTAATGTACATTGAAATGTATTTTGACACATTACTGAGATACATTTACTCAAGGTTGCTGCAACACACATATGCTTAAGTTATAGCACTATATATATATATATATATATATATATATATATATATATATTGTGAAGGAATATGCTTGTTCGGTGAAGGTACAATGGCGTCACAATGACGCAGGTTTTTTAATGTGACAATCACATTCCAGACGGGCCTAAAGCAGCGGCATGCACATTGCAATTTATAGAGATTACTGGAAAAAAAACCTTGCTGCTAACAATTACAGTTTCGCCGGTCGAGAGATGCTAAGATTACTAAGCACTGAGGCACATATAAGAACACCCATTTTCAGTTGTATTGTCATTTGCTGGTACTGATGGAAAGTGAATAAGGAACGGGTTGACCTTTTCCATTTTGTACGGACAACTCCCATAGGATCTGATTGGCTGGTCATATACATAGACATTTTCACAGTTTTGATTCACAGAGTTAAAGCCTCTAAGAGGGACTCGCCTGTGTGAAATAGAACAAGAGGCCCATGGACCCCACCCTGTAGAGCCTCCTATGTGTGCATGAAAGAACATTTTCGTATTCTTAACCTTTCTCTCACTTTTTTTTCGGATGGTGGGCTCATCAGAGATCAGCTTAGAGATCAGCTTTCCCGGTTTCAATAAGGATAGTTTATCATTTCGGACAGTATATTGAAGTGACCTGCTAAAGTCAATGTATGGGTGAATTAACGAGTGCTGTTAATGCCGAGTCAACTAAGGGTCGTACTGTCACTGAAATAAAGAAGAAATGGTTTGATATATAAAAATGTATTACTACAGCGAGGAGATCAGTGCCTCGAATGCAGGAGGTCAATTTACTTTAAGTAGTTGTGCAGTTTGAGATGGTCATATTTATATTGTAGTTTTATACAGTAGCACCAGTAGTCAATTTAAATTAGTGATTCACATTGTTGTGTGAATAAATTTATAATTGTAATTGCAGAGTCAAACAGGTTATGTGAACATATAGATGAAGTGTAATTTATTTGTGCTTTTTAAACTCAAAATTGCTTCAAAGAAATACAATAAATAAATCACTCTTTCAAGCCATTTAAGAATGTGTCTATTCATATGAGTGGTTCTTGCATGCAGCCCATTGTTTCTTATGCCTCTGGAAAGAAAGGAATATACCGTCTCTGCCATTTATGTATTAAAGTTCTTGGTCTGACTTAGAGTAAGATCATTAACTGTATGTATACACTTTAGCGAATCAATGGAAACAAGGTCACACACAATAAAATGCAGCTACTGCAGTGTGCCAATGGCACTGCCATTCGGTACTCATTGTCTGCATTAAGGATCACACAATAATGAGAGCAGCAGTTGCTGTATATTCAAAGCTAAAAGAGCACCTTCTCAAGGGCTGTGTACAGGCCCGGGCTGGCCATAGGGGATACCGGGGAATCCCCAGTAGGCCAACGGGGTTGGGCTGATCCAATACCGGCCCACCACCGTCACCAACCGGCCCTCCCTCTGACATTGCCGGCTATGACTATATTCTATGCTTCCCAGAACATGTTAGATTTACTTTAATACCTAAAAACAGTAATAACTGACTGACTTTTATACTTCTCCTCGCGATCTGTATTTACACTCATGGTTTCCATCTTCTTTACTCGTCTCATCTCGTCAATTGTAATTATTTTACATAACAAACATACTTCTTTTAACCAAAAACAACCTTTTCTGAAACTGACCAAGCTGACATGCAGTCAGGCCCATCCAAAAGTGAAGCTTGATGGTTACCTAAAGAGACCAGGGTGCAATATTTGATGAGTTTCTCAGATCAGGTCTCTCAGCCTATCATATGCTAGCCTGCAGTGGAGAGAGTAAAAGAAGAAACATAGAAGGTACAAGGTCGAGCAATTAACTAACATTACTTCAACTTGATAAATGCCACCTTGAGGCTAACCAGCTGAGTGCATTAAACCCACTGGATATTAATTTATGAGCATGGCACCTTGCTACTAGTTGGGTGTTCTTTAGCAATGTAATCAGAAATTTCACAAATTAATAATTGCAACAAAAATGATAAAATGAAGACCTTATCTTCACTAAAAAATTAAAAAAAAGATTATTTTGGCTGTAATTGTAGCCATTACTATATTATTACTATATTCATGAAACTGGTTTTTGATCTGACAATGCTAAGATGGCAGATCTATCATTTGCAAAATACATTGTCAGGTAGACAAAAAACGTAAAAGTAATGTGCAGATCACTCAACTAGCGTAACATGCATTCTTCATTTTAAAACAATGTTTTAGAAATGCCAATCAATATATTTGTATTTGAGTTATACTTCAGTTGCCATTGTATCTGGCTGTCTATCTTCTTAACAATTGATTGATTAAATAATCCTGCATGTAATCAACTCAGCGTGCAGCCAGTCCACCAAACCTATACATATTATTGATCAATGTATTTCTTTGAGCAATAACAATCTTATGCAGTAAACACATCCACACAGACACAAACACATACACAAATGTGCACAGAAAAACTCAAAGACGTGGATAACGTTTTCTCAAAACTCTCTAGGTTTGGAAACAACTTCTTAAGCATTAACTTTGGGAAACGGTAAACAGGCATCAATATTCTAACCTGACCCACCAGATGGTTTGTTATACAGAACCATCTGAGACCGTCTTTGGAAAGTGTTTGGTAAGGGCCGGGCACTCTCAGAAAATACTTGGCAAGATGAACTAACTGTCAATTAAACCTTGGCCAAAGTCAGCTGGGAGAAGAGTGAAAACATATTTTCCATTTTTAAAATCCTTCAGTGATGTTCTTTGCTGCTTTCTCAACAACAAAATATTCTCCAGTTCTGACATAACTGATGCCATTGCAGCATCCAGGCTCCCCCCTTTAGGAGCCGCTATTGTTGTTTGGTACAAACTGTGCAATCTCTGTGTCGTCTTGCACCCACCGGAGGCACGCTTGCATCTGCAAGTAGCTCCTCATGGGGGGCGGATTTGTCCATGATCCGGCTTCCTGGGCGCAAACACTTTACTTGAGGCCCTACTAGATGGATTTTTGTGTAATATACGATTCTGAGATTCTTGCATGATCTTGTGACATTGTGAGAATCCCGCTGCCATGCAAGGCAATATAACTCTGAATTACAGATCACCTATTATTTGTAGAATTGCACGGCACTGACTACTTATTTTAGCAATATATATAGTGTAATAATGTAAATATGTTCTTCATGATCACATGAAATTAATTTAGATTCGGTTGGATGAATGGATGATTCAAATATAGACCCCGCCCATGACATGCCAGACGAACGATAAACAACCATCATAATATTGCACTGCTGTTTGAAACAGAGTCAGGTCTACACATGAAAAACGTAATGATGGTGCTGTAAAATGTGTTCATTCAAAATGCTGTGTCAAAACAAAAAAGAAAAGAAAAAAACATTAACAGTTTGGAGAGTGCAGCAGAAAGATAGTATAATCCTGAAAATACACTGAAGGCAGTCCAGAGAACACGATCACAACAGCTTAGTATTGTGTAGCCCTTTTCCTCTGATTTCATGCCTTGTCAACTACTCCTGGGGTTGCCCAAAACATAACAAAATCTGTATTTAGTTCGCACTTGGACTGTTTCCTACTTAGTGGCACACTGCCAGTCCACTTCCACATAAGGCTGTTTTATCTGCGATATATCGTAAACCTTAAACAAATACATGTTGTAATCTCAACTGCTTCTGTTGTACACATCTCTTCATTCTTCTCCACTTTGAAGAACTCCTGACCCCTATGTTTGCTAGTGGCTCTGAGGCGTTGACTGGCCGTTCATATATCCCTGAAGAAAACCAGAAAAACATCAGTCATTTATTGGGGTGAGTGACTGGTCACTGGTTTGGGGAAATTTGGGATTTTGGCCCTTGAACTGCCCACTATACCTTTTAACTATCGCTTCTTTTGTATTATTTGCAAAAGCAATAGTATGGAGCAAAAATGTAACTTTAGGCACAAACATCTAAACCATGTGAAATGACTCAACTGTCCAATTCAGCCCATTCATGGTGAATAGCAAATGACATCCATTAGTGTTGAACATATCTGTCTCCATTGCTTTCTTTCAGAGACATATAACTATGATGTACATAATGATTGCTACAGCATCAAATGTCAACGTTTTGTCCGCTGGATGTTCATGCTTTGCTCAAGTATGCAGTCTCTGATTCCTTAAATTATCACAAAGAGGAAATACATATGGTAGCTAAGGTAAGCTAGTCGTTGTACTTCTGTTTTCTTTAACGGTGCAAACCTTATGTTAGACTTGCAGTACAATAGGCCTATATTAAAACACACATTTTAACATTTGCACAATTACCTGAAATATTATTGGCAACATACTGGGGCTGTTACCCATGAGTTAACTTTTAATTGTGTTTATCTCTCGAGCAGATAATGTCAAATTCATCCCAAAACATCCATGAGAGACTTGAAAAGAAGGATTGGGTCTCTTATCACAGTCAGACCTTCAAGGTATAAGAAATACCTCAGACTGCGCTTGCTGATAATATCACTGCCTATCATGAATCACAAAACTATGGTGATTTATGACTTCCTACTTTTTAATCATGGAGGTGCTGTTGCTCCATATGTATTAAGAGTGAATGATTTTGTTATCTCTTTCCTTCAAACTTTCCTCTCCCTTTTTTTCCATATGAATTCACCCTAAACAAGGAATTTCCATCTGTTTGATGTCTGTGCTTCCCTCTGTCTCCCTCCCACTTCTTGCATCTCACTTCCATAATACCAGAGACTCCCTTCCCCAGTCTACCTATCTGTGTAGTGAGCTATTCCTGTGGGAAAGCATGGCGCTTCCACACCTTGCGCTTTCTAAGTTAAAAATAGTGCTCTTCTGGAAATGAAAAGGTTATCCAATTAAAAGTAATTGCCTGAGAAGAGGAATGTATGCCCTGCTCTTCCAGGAAAGTAAATAAATAATGACAACAAGTTGCTAACTGCTTGTTATTGCATTATTCAGCGTGGTGTCCCCCCAATCTACGTCCCCTCTGGTCCTTCTCAGTCTATCTTTTCTCATATTTTAGCATAAAACATCAAAGATTTTTAACTTTTAATGTAGAGTGAGGCGTGATGATTTGAAACAGGATAGTAAGGAGACTGGCAGACTTGCAGAAATTAATCTCATAAAGACACAGAACATAAAACAAAGCAGAAAAATAGAGAGCTGACGGTTGTGTTACAAGCTCAGAATGAAACGGCTCAGACGCAACTTAAATTACAGGGGCCACTTGTGTAAAACATCTTCATGACAGTAGTTCACTTCATCATTTGTTGTTCAGACATAGACATAGAAGTCATACTAACACTCGTGCCTAATATAGACTAAAATAGTAATAACGAGCATGATATTGACAGCGATAATACAACCTATAGCTTTCAGCCCAATAATAATGCTTTAAACTGTCACACAAATATGCGCCAATTTAAAGTAATAGAAGCAATGGTCTGGATGTCGTCGTATAAAACACTTGCAACACTTGCAAGAAAAAAAAAAGCTAAACTTACCAAGCTGTCTGCCCCCTTGGCAGTAACTCAGTGGCGACGAGGTATAGCGGTGTGTTCATGTCGTGTCTTTCTGTTAGCTGTTAGCCAAACACATCGTACAAAACAATTAAGGTGTTTAAACTGCTTCAGCTCCACTGTGTCTCTGCCTGCAAAATAACGGCTGGAGTGCGGCGATGCACTCAGCTGTGTTATCGCTCACCCCTCCCACTCTTAGCCGGCCTCATGAGGAGTCAGCAGAATGAAAGCATGTGTGGCACGCAGCATATTTATGTGAATGCAACTCACTTGTAGCTATGCTATTATTTTACATAAAATATGCACTTTATTTTGTATTGATGATTTAAGAGTCACAAGAGCAATTGTGGCTATGCTAAATCGGCACTAAAGACCAGCAGACCATTTGTATTAAGTCTTGAACATTACGACATAATGGTTTCTTAAAATAAATCCGTCCTCAGTCTGCTGTGATTTGTTGGTGCAACACATGCAGCTATAACCGGGCCCCCAAGATTGTGTGCAGTTTGCTAAAGCAGAATGCAAGATTAACCGTGGACCACCACAAAGGTGCACGCTCACTCAGTCACGGACACACACACATGACAGAACATGTGACCTGTTCCCCGGCTTACGCCTGGCGGAGATAACAGCAGATATATACATGCTCTTACATGTAAAAGAACATTTCTCACAGTCATGCTGTCTTATTTTCTGAACCTATTTGACACACACAGAGTTCATCAAAACAGTGCTCAAACCGTATAGAGGTCCAAAGACAGCTCGCAAGATAATACATGCAAAAGGAGAGTAGGGTGCTGAAATAGGTGTGATTGAAAAGCCACGAACAATAGAAAAACCACAAAAAAAGCAAGGCACATCAAGAATGACAACAAGCTACAATGAGAAAAGAAGAGAACGTGGCAGACAGAAGAAGGGGATATCAATGTTGTCCTCTTTTCCTTCTCTGCTCGGCAGTCTTGTTGCCAAAAGTGGAACAGAATTGTTGCTTCTCAGATTATCTGCCTCCACCTCTGTTTTCCACTTCCACCATCAGTCTTACTTTCTCCCACTTGCCCTTATTCCTTCCATTTATCTTGTTTCTTTACACCCCATTTTCAACTCTGTGTTCCTCCTTTCCTCCAGCTGCCACATTTCCTCTCTCTTCCTCTCCCACTTTCCTTCTTATCTCTATTTCCATACCTCTTTCTTTTTTCTGTTTACCCCTCTGTTCTTCCTTTCATTTGTCTCTATCACTATCCAACCCTGTTTTCAACTTATTCTGCCTTTGCTCTGTTTCTATCTTTCCCCTCCCTCTGTCAATCATCTCGCTATATGTCTCCAGATTTACTCCCAACTGTTTCTTTCCCTCCCTCGCTAGCCTGTTGCATTATTCAGATGTGCAGCTTTCATTTCCCCCCCTCCTCCTACCAGCTTGAGATTACTATTGGAGGCCACAAGAAAGTGGATGAACAGTCTAAGTCTGTCATTTATCCTGATTTGCTGTCAAACACCTGAATGAAGCCTAAAAGATGATGGAGTGGGGTTGATGGGATAGGGGAAGGGCAGATGAAAGGAAAGAGATGTCTAGGGTCAGGGAGCTCGGGCAGCTTGTGTAGTTTTCTCTCTCCACCAGATGCCTGTCTTGTGGCATGTGTGCCATTTAAACGGGTGACTGGCAATACTGCTGAGGCCCCGATAAGGCAGTATATGACGTTTATATATGGCTTTTATTTTTGCACATCAAGTGGCTTGGTGAAACTGTTGGAAATGTCCTCGTTTCTGAGGAATTATTCTCTTTCTAGTCCGACCCTCTTTGGGGGGGGGGGAACCCTTTTGGGATTGGCAATGCTAAAAACAGGCAGTTGAGACCTGAAATCACCACCTCACTGGATGGCACATACCTGTTACAGAAGCTGTGGTGTGAACACACAACACACACACACACACACACACACACACACGATCGAACAAGCGCACCTTGCCACTTCAGCACCATGGCCAGTGGCAGCCTCAGTGATACAGCCATTGCCAAGAGGAGCTTAACTCTCAGCACCTTGGACAGCACTCATTCAAAAGCTTACAGGGCAAGTGCATGTTTGTGTAGCTGTGGCTGAGAGACCAAACTAGTTTTCTATACACTGCTGTGACGGGCATGTTTTAAAAAAAGTGTTTTATTCCACAACACATATTTTACCACTAGAGCCTTGTGCCTTCCTCTATGAGGTTTCTGCCTGATGTAAAATTACATTTTGGATGCTCACAAATAAAACACATGACCAATCCTGTTTTACTGCATCAGATAGTTGATTGATAAATGCATTCATGTATCTTTTTTTTATCACAATACATTCCTTGATCTAATTTCAAATGGGTTTATTATTGATGCAAATGGTTAATATCAGTCTAGTAGAATATGTTTTGATTTATAGTTCAATATTTTCACCCGTTGGTAGCACCACTTCAAAACCAGATGGATATTTTGTACGTGATCAGACAATATTGTGCATCAATTATGTTATCCTGAATAGTTGTGTTTGCATTATACATTCATTCTATTATTCCCTGTGATGGAGGGCAACGGCCGTGGTGAGCAAAGGATTTTCAGCTGCAAGTTTTTGCTGATATTTCTTATTTCGGAGCCTTTCCTCAACTTGATTAAAGTTAAAATCGTGAAGATTTTCAGGAAGGCTAACTCCATTTTTCAAATGATTTATGGTCTGCCTTTGTGTGTTATTATAGCCATATTAAGTATGTTTTATTGATGTTGGTGAAGTTCATCTTTCCTGCTCTGAAAAATGGTATTTGCTTTAACGGTTGCAACACACTGTTCACTCAGACTTAAACATAAAGAGAGTTCACTGGATTTCCATGCTTCGTTTGCACTAACAAACATCAAGAATGTTGAGCAGATGGTAAAACACATGATGAGTAATATTAACACCAGAAAAGTAAACAATGGGATATAGGCTTTGATATTGTAAATATGACAGTTGTGCCAAATTGTAAGACACTAAATACTCATTATACTTCCATTATAACACTGTGCCATGGTGTTTGTACACACAAGCACATAAGACCGTAAATGAAGAAAGTTTTCTAACTGCTCAGCAATTGTTGACAGATTCCCATTAAAAAACACATTTCCATATATATATATATATTTTCCACTAAGCTTAACCAACTAATTGCAAAAGCATAACCATACCTTAACCAGTGAGTCATTTTTAAAACATGAAAGAAAAATGTGTTTTTGGTATAAATACTTTGTTTTTTAGCAGATTATCACAGTAACCCTTGAAAACAAAGTGAAGATTATTCCATGAAGACGATGAGTAGGACTTAAAAGGGTGCAAGAATAAACCTAGCATGTAATTTTCTCCTTAAGGTAATTGTGAGAGAATTATAGGCTAAAGCTTTATTGTAAGAGCTCTGAAGAAGCCTCGTACAATTACTACCCAAATTACTTGTTTTGTACTTGCCTAATATGGCGTAATGTATGATCTTATCCCCATATGGACAAGATTATATTTTGTATCATTACATTTTGTGGACTTTTTTTTCCCCTTTTCCCTCTCACTCCGTTTCTTTTTCTGTTTTCTGTGGTCTTCTTTCGGCTTCTTCTCTCTCCCTGGCTGTCTCCAGCATTATGCTAAGACATTTAAAGGCAGGGTCCTGCTGTGCAGAGTAATCCTTCAGTGAAGCTACACTCCCTTAATGTGTCTGCCGGGCCTGCAATTCCTCCCAAACCGATCTATCTCTTGGATGACACCAGCCCCAAGGTTAAACCAGGGTCACAACAGGCCTTACACGCACACTTACATTTACATGCAAGAGCACACTCACACTAAGCAGATCTGCACACACATTCAAGTGTATACATTTTACAATGATGTCATTGTGTTGAACAAAACTCTATGCTATGTTTGTTCGACACTATCATATTGTTAAAGTGTTAACTTAATACTAATGACACACATACACACACAGCCATATATAGACACATAGCCCACTTCCACTAGAATCACAAACCATGCATGAAATTGCGTAAACATGCAGAAAGCTTTCCATAAACATACAAGGATGTCCTTTGTTGTAAAGTAAAACCCACACAATGCTATACACTTAAACCAATGTTTTAATGGTCAGTCAAACATTGACTATCTAGTCTAGTCGGATGATTTATTTACTTCATCCATCGCCTTTTCATTATTTAATATTTTGGAGTTTTTTAAAACACAATTAGCTGCTGGCTTTACCATTGTAATAATAACAACATCCCCTTACACTGTAGCACATTGTATGATCAAGGACAGCAATTCAAAGTCACCAGAAACACATTGACTAAACTATTGTCTTTCGCTGAATGTGTGAACTCGTTAACAAGGTTCAGCAAGTCTGTGTTCTTAATCCACAACATGCACTTCTTCTAATTGTCTGTCCTGTGACGTCACGGTGACATTTAGGAGGGATTTGGTCGGCATCCCCATCTTAGTTACTGCGGCTATTACTTTCATCAGGATCCGAGGCAGAGGAGGTTTATGTGATGAGAACGTTATTAGACTGCCCGTTGGAGGGTGTGGAGGTATAGGACAACAGATCCTGCTGGGGTTCAATTCCAAGAATAGCACTGAAGGCAAAGCTTATGTAATGTACACACACAGGCGGTAAGGAGGAAGGGCCACCATGTGCTTGCTGGCGGTGATGATTTGTGTGATGTGAATGTCCTCTTGTCTCTGCTATTCTGCTGTTGGTAGGAGAGCAGCAGAGAGCCTCATACCTCCATGACTCATGGTAAGTCACAATCCGCTTCTAGCCAAGCATGAGATGTACAGGGAGGGCATGATGCTTGAAGTTTCCGGTTCATTTTCTCCCCATGTGCCACCCTCCATTGTGTAGGTGCCCCTGCCATCTGGTGAGAGTCCCTCGTATGGTGACAGGGATGAGAACCCTTGATGGCTTCCGATCCCCGAACACGGCCACATGCAACCCCGTGTGTCTCTGCAGGGGTCAATGACGACGTCGCCGCCCGAGTAATGTTTCATTCATTAGTCTTTGCAGTTAGACTTTTAGGCTGCAGCTGCTGCACCTGACCAGGAGCGGAGCCGGACTTTGTAAACATTCAGGGCTCAGCCCAAACCTAAGGGTGTCTAGGTTCAGATGTTGTTTCTTATTTACGAGCGCTGTATGCACTATTTTTTAAAGCAATTGAATATAGCTTACAAATCTGTACATCATTCAGGAAAAACAGGATATTTGCCAAGGGAAAAAAAAAAAAAAACATCCTGGAGAGCCTTGATCCTACTTTCTATTTAACTGTTGACTAATTTTTTTAAAAAGAGGGACAAATTGTCTGTTGTTACTATTTTCATAAAGGTTAAAAACTATTAAAAATACACCAATGAACCTTACTGCAGTTGTATAGTTTATCTCTAAGCGATCCCACATACGCCATCCTTCTGCCGAAATATCTCACTTTGGCAGCAAACGCACCTTTTACGAATTATTTGCAAAAAGATATTTTTAAAATGACATGTCCTTTTGTTCAAAATGAGTGCTGCCTGTTAAAGCACAGTGTGTATTTTTGAATTAAAGCTAAGTAGGTGTCACTCTGGCTGCAGACAGATGGGAGACCCCATGCTGCAACCAGAATCTTCTCATCTATTTCTCTCTTATCTCTCTCTGTTTGCCTTTCTCCATTTTTATCCTTGCCTCCGTGCAGGCTGTCTCTTCACTCAGTGGGCTTTTACTTAATGCGGTGGGGGTTCCCTATACCTAAAATACCTAAAAACGTAATTACATGGAATAAATACCTTTTCCAGAGCTGAAAGAAATCCACCAAACTGTTTTCAATGAAGCTGCCTGAGATTGGTAGCTGTCACATTGAAGTGCAGTTAATGTGCATTTAGAATACAATGTGTACTTTTATAGAAGTACCATAATGCGTTGTGTGCTGATACCATGATGACATTCATAGTGGCCTTCTTTGCTTTACTTGGTAACTAAAAAGGGGAGGTGGGCATTTCTTTACATGAGCACAATATGCCACTCTAAATGCATTGCATATCAATAAAGTGTGCTTTGCTTTGCTTATATTTGCTTTTGCTTATATTATATTTATTATTATATATCATTGCATATATTTGAATTACTGTATATAATTTATATACACTTCACATAGACTCTATGTACTTTGCATTTTTGCATTTTCTTTATTATTTAATGTTCTTAAATTTAATTTGTTCTGCTCTGCTGTTTTATTGTATTGTATATATTGAATATTTTCCATACTTAATACTTTTATGTTTACTCTGTAACTTTGCTTACTGCTGCGGATGAATAATGAATAATAATCTATCTTTTTAATGTCTCACTACAGATCATTAGAAAATAACATGACATGCTAAAGTAATATAAAATACATATATTTACAGTAAGTAAAGTACAACAAGCTTAAAATAAGTAAAATACCTATACACTGAATGGTCTATTCAGTCCTAGCACCACTTCCTAGTAATGGTGCAATTTTATGAGGAAAGTTATCTGCAAACATCGTATGTATCCCATAAACCTGTCATCAACATAACAACAGTAATAATGTGTTAAAGCCGGCCAGCAGGGTTAGTGGAGCCAGCAGACTAATGCACTTGGGTTTGGATTCAAACGGTCTCTGCTTCTCGGTATTCCTTCCAGCTAGTCTCTCTTTTTCTCCTTCTCTTAATCTTTTTCCTCTTGTATACACAAACTATTAATCTTTCCTTGTGAATCACTGGCTTTATTCATGTCTTTTTTTTCATTCAGTTGGATTGAAATGCCTTATTATTTATAATGCTGGTGCGGTGTTAGTCAATTACTTGAAAAGTTTGTATTTATTTACTTTTTGTATTTCTCTTTGTCACTTCGTCCTCTGCTTCTCGTTTCTCTCCTCGTGGATCTGCCGCCCCTACTCCCTTGTTGAGCATATCCCGCTCACATTTTGCAGGTGTCTCTCCCGTCGTAATTTCTTTTATTTCTCTTGTCGATATGTCTCCCTCTCTCCCCGAGCTCTGACTCTCCTCTCTCCCTGATGAGGCCAGCCCTTCCATGCCGATGAGAATGACAGAGGGTGATTAAAGTGGAGTCTCATCTGGTGGGAAAACTGACCTCAATCAGAACTATTCTACCAAGAGGACGCTCTCCTCCTCTCTGTTTCCGTCCATCCATCCCTGCTGCTCAGTATACTCCTGACTCTTATCCACCATCCTTTATTCTCTCTGAAACGCTCCCTCAGCATGTCAGTGTCTCCCCCCCCTCTCTCATCGTCTCTCTCTCTCTCTACTTTAATTTCGCATCTCCCCCATCCACTCACAATGATCACTCTCAATTTGTCATCATAGGCTCTATTGTTCTGGGATGGTAATCTGTCCTTCCGGAGACGTCTCAAATTCTGCTGTGTTCAAGTAAGTTCATATTGAGAAAAAAAAATACTTTTCAGGATATTCTTTAAAACATATATGTATGCAGAATTGCTGGAATTGTGGATGCACGGCACTGTACAATCATCAACAGGTATTGCCAGTTAGCTCGTCGAGTTAGCATGCTAACTGCTAAATACCGTAGCACTGCAACTCAAACCACAATGGAGCTAACGAGGACAAGCACTTGACAAACGTACACCTTTCAGGTGTTTTTTTTTGTTTGTTTTTTACTGTCAATGATTGAGGGACCCTGCACACACCGCTGGAAATCTATCAAACTCCTAAACTTACTTAGCTGTGTTGGACACACCAGTGACAACCACTCAAATAATCCCCAGAGCAGTTCAGAACCGGGCCTCTAGGGCAAGCTGACTTTCAGGGGGAGTAAAATGACTTTTGTGAAGTTTTTTTTGCTATAGGTTACTGCTCTTCTCTCGTCATTGTTTTTGGTGCAATTTGTTGAGCTCCTTGTGCATCCCAGCTGGAGCGTGGTGGCTGTTACATTCAAAGGTCGTATTGTGTTTGCATTTCTAACCATTTACAGTATATTGACTATTACAGTGTTGATGTTTCAATTATACCATTAATACGTTATTACTCTTTCACAGGTGCACTTATATTAAATACGTAACATTGACTTTTGGTATTACAAAATGTAAATATACATTTTTGTTTTCTTGATCTGGCCCCACAGAAGAACACAGTTTTCTGCATGTATGACAACAAAAACATAGTAAACTGTCATTTCTGTCTCTCTGTCCTATCTCTCTCTGTCTCAGTGTCACTATTATTGTGAAAGGTCAAATAATTGTTAAACTTAGGTGATAACGTCAGTTACCCCTTAAGATTGATTGTCTCTGGTAGAGTAACAAGTTGAGCTAATATTAATCAATGCTCACACTTACACATTTACCCTGTAATTGCACTATAAATTCACGTATACGTCGCACGACTTTAAATAAAGGAGATCAATCCGTGTGTGTCCTTTATAAATGTCAGGCGTAATGTGCGTTGTCATGGCAACATTCATCCACAAACTAAATAAAACACTTTCCAGTTTTAGCCTCGCAATTACTACAATACATCACGACTGACAGCCTTTGCTCCACTTTCTGACTTGTGCCGAAAATATAACATGCTTTCCCCACGAACGTGCCCGGGCCCACACACACGTGTGTGAAGTGTGTGAATGAATCATGAATGTGTCATTTTCTGGGGGTGATTGTAATCTGCAGTGAAGCTGGAGGTGGATGCTTCGGTCCCCTTGTTTCTATGGCGGTGCTGGGACCCAAAGGGGGAGGAAAATAAATAAATAAATGGAGGCGAATACAAAATAAACAGAGCAATTTCACCCCACACTCTGCGCACATAATCAGCACGGATTACGCATTCGTTTATTGGTCTTTTTTCGTGTCCCCGTTTTATCGGCTGACAGCTAAAGGGAGCAGCTGTCACACTCAAATGCAACGCTTTTATTCTGGAGTTCAGAGCTGTAAGTTTGACCCTTCATACAGTTCACATGTAATGGAGCTGGTGTTTCGGTACAGTCCAAACACCAAAGGGCAGAGTGCGTTTAGTATAATTGCATATATGTAACCGTAGAATGCACTTATTGTAAGTCGCTTTGGATAAAAGCGTCAGCTAAATGACATGTAATGTAATAATATATGCCCGCGGCGACACTGTTGGGCTAGCTTGATCCGAATCTTCAGTTTGAAATTACACATGCTATCTGGAGTATTGGATTGCTTGGCCACCAGAGGCATTTAACTAGCTCTGCTGAACCGGAAGTGATGCAATCACACTGGCCCCATTTCCAGTGATATTTAAATCCTTTTCTGCGTGGATGGTCTGGCCAATTGGCAAATTGCTCTTCCTCCGTGCGTGCCCTGTTTTTGATTTGATTTGTAAGGAATGTTTGTGCGAGTGTGTACGTGCGTGGGTGTGCCGTTGTGCCATTTGATGTGATTTTGTGTGAAGATGTGAGCGTGGCCATCCTTCGGTGCTTAATCCACAATCTGCCGTCTGCCAGGAAGAAATTTCTTTTTTTTCCCCCTGAGTGCTTTATCCAGAAAAAAAATATATTTTATTTCTCAATTTGCAGACTCCTAAGTAGCCTTGCAGTTTCGCCCTCTTTTTCCGTAAGGCAAAGAAACGTAAACAAAATGTTATCCATCATTTTTTTATTCGACACCTAAAGCGTATTGTCAGCTTTTTGACTAATTGGTTTGCAAGTCATTTCAAGGAAAACAGAAACAGTTGGTCTCTTGTTGATCCACCAGTCAGTTCCAGCCATAAACACTAATGTTCAGCAAGTCAGTCACTTAAAAGCATGCATTGGGGAACAAGGTCAAAAACCAGACACAGCCCGAAATGTCCGTTTAACCCCAGTGCTTATCGACATTTAATACAACTTTATTAAATATATGTTCTTTTACCTTTGCTTGACGAAGGCGTTTTAAGACTGATGACAGTTATGATCATGATGATGGTGATGGTGATTGTGGCAATTATGATTGCCATGCCACCTGAAGGGGTAGCGCTAGTGTCGACAGATGTGTTTTAATGGCATTTATTAATTATAGTCGTTCACTCTAAAAAAAGAAGAAAAATAAACGGCTGTCTAGTGCTCTCTGCAGATTTATCTCTGTTTATTTTGCCCTCGCTTTTGCTGATTCTGAATGAACACTGTCATTCTTTTGGATCTACCCTTTGTCTTAAAAGTTATCCTTAGATGTTTACTGCCATGTTTTTAATTGACTACGTCTGGTGCACGATTGTCTCTGCATTGTTGCTCTCAGTCAATCATATTACAAGTGTATTGTGGGTTGTTAATGTCAATAATTTATGTGTGATACTATCCCAACCCGCTAGCAGCCTGCCCATGTGAAATATCATTAATCTCAATGTGCTTCAACTACAGCATTTAATTCAGCAGTGGAGTGGAAAAGTGCAAACAAAAACAGATGCAGTAGTTGTCGTATTGTCATCAACTTAACATTTCTGTCCAAGATATTCACCTAGAATCTTTCAACAAAAGAGAAAAGTGCCATTTCAAAAGGAAGAGACGAAAAATAACCATCGTATTTACTTCAAGGGCATGCTGACAAATAAGGATGAAATGAAAGAATGGGATGACAATGTTAAGGAATGGCAGACATGAATCAGTAAAGGGGGTGAAAAATGCAAAATAAGTTCACAACGTTTTAAGATTTCTTTGAAATGGTGTTTTTTTCTTCCCTTTTCACCTTTTGCACCACCAGCTGACAGGGGAGCGAGTATTTCTCGGGAAGGAGCATTCATCTTTGCATTGCCTCTCTTAAGGATTCTTCTTATTTCTGATGTGTTTATCATGTGAGGAAGTCTTTCATTTCATTCTTTTTACTCTACCTTTAATGCAGTGCAGCACAATTAGCATAGGAGGCTCCCAGCAGGCAGATATGTATGACATGTCAGCGTGCATGACTGCCCCATGAGCGGCAGATTAGTGAAGGTGAAAGGGAAATTGCATAGCTGAGGCACGGTGTCAACAGACATGAAATAGCTCATGACTAACAGGGGACATTTCTGCCCCGCGTGTCATGTGTGAGGGAGAGTGTGGGAGTGTGTCAACGACTGTGAAAATGACTGCGAGGTTGTGGTCAGGTATGGCGCCACCGGGTTGTCGGCTGTGCTCACAAAAAATGACATAAATGTATATGTGCGAAGGAGTATGTATGAGTGCAAAGAAATGGGAAAGAGTGAGGTGATATTTGTCTATTCTGTAATCCCCTTGATTTATTTCTGGCCTGCATGTATTGTGATTCAGGGAAGGCAGCAGTTAGGAATTCACGAGAGAAGAGACGGTATAATTTGGATTTGTTTCCACACTCTGATGACTCTTAATTTCAAGATGCAACTCGTTTTCTAAATAAGAATGAAGTAGAAGGAAGCAGCTGGTAGCTTATATGCACACAGTTTTTTTTTCCGCTGACTGTTACTTTAGCCTGCAACCAGATGCACAGAAACACAATCACCCAATGCTTAATCATCTCAGTACTCATTTCAGGTTACATGCACAAAGACAACAAATCATTCAGACACACTAATATGCACAGGCATATATAAGTACATCAACACATTAACAAATGTTAACACAAACACACACACATAAGCACACACAGACCCATCACATCTGACAGTCTTTGAAGTTGTCAAAGTGTTTTCCTACTTTCTCGCATGTTGTTTTATTGTTTTGTTTCCCCCTTCATCTGTGACACACTTGTATCTGTCAGTCACCCCGGTAACAAAGACACATTGTTACCGCAGCTCATTTGAAAGCATGTCGGCTGGTGAGGCGTTCTCTTTTCCAAAGTCAGTGAAAAACACATTGATCTGTGGACAATGAGATATAAATGAGACTGTCTTTGAAAGTGTTGGGCCACATTATTTCATTGTGTTGGAAGAAGGGAACTTTAAAAAAAGATATATTACAGAGAAGGACATTATTTAATGCCATGAATACTGTCCGTAAACATAGCATTTGCATCATAGGTGTATGTATATTCTTCTAGTTTTTCTAGATACCGTGTACCAAATATACAACTGAGGCGGTACATTTTGTGATACTCTGCAGACTACACGTTGCAGGCAAAACACGTCCGAGCACAAATAGAGTTGAAATCCTCTTAAAGTTTAAGAAGTAAGGCAGATTTTACTCCCCCTGGGTGTAGTCTGTCGAGGTAGTTGGCAGGAAAGAAAAGAGAAATCAAATTCTGATGATGATAATGTCAGGGGGCATTCATTATTACGTTTCTTTCTTCTGCAAAATCGGAGATGCAATTTGTTGTTTTTTTGTGTAGTCTGGTTGCTATTATAACGACTGATAAAACCAGTAACCACAAGTGTATGAATGTGAGGGGACAGATGAAAAGATTGTTTCAGAGTTTGTTTGTTTTTTTCTCTCTGTTATGTCTGAATCCAGGAAGAATAACTAGACAGATCAGCTGCTCAATTAGCCCTGCTGGCACTCGTGGGTGGCTGACTTTGTTTTCGAAAAGGTAAAACAACGGAATATTCTATTCAAAATCACATTGTACCTGAAGACAAGGACTGGAATTAACTATAAAAAATCTGACAAGAATCATGGAAACACAGAGACACACACACACACACACACACACACATGCCCAGCGTTCAGAAGTGAACCCCTTTGTACGTTCTCACCCAAGCAGTGGCGATCAGAATGGAAATCAACTTCTGGTTCCCATGGTTAAATTGGTATCATTATGTTTACTGCAGGCTGAATAATAGATGGCTGTGTCATTATATGGGGAAGTAACTGGACGAGGTAACGCACAGGTAGACAGCTCGCCGCAGGTGAGAGCTATAATTAGTGTCTCGTTCCTGGCACAGACATACATGTACTGATGCATTCGCAATTGCAACTATGGGATCACGCAGGTGCCCATGCATACTAAAACCTGGCAATTCAAGCTGCATATAATAATTCTACTTCAGTCATTGTCACTCACGGTGAATGCAGTGCTGCAGAGAATCAATGATAGCAGCATGCATCTGTGGAATCTAAGTATTTCCAATCAGGTTGATGTAAAGCAGACATGTTGGGATGTTGCATGGGTTTCCTTCCATTGGTCATTAAATCTGGCTGTCTTTCATTTAATTTCCTTGTAAACACCTGTTGACTTATTTGGCCCAGCAGTTGGTTGCCTACTGATGTTTCTGTGTGGTGAAATAAGAGCCAACACATTTCATAAAATGACTCACTCTGCATGTGTTGTGGACACAAATCAGGTTAACGCGTCTTTCCTGCTCTATTAAATGAATAATGTGACAATAACTGAAATGAGATTGTATTTCCATGTGTCCATCATAACAAAAATAACTGCATTTAGTCAAATAGAATAAGCACAAAAAGATTAAATGCAACATGCAGGTTGACTTTAAACGTGTTAGTTGATGATGAGGATTTTCTTCGTCATAAAGTGTTTGCAAGTCGAACGTTTATAATCCTGTTTATTTGCACGCTAACTAGCTTCAAAGCGGCTTTCCAGCTTTTGTTGGGCGCAGTTCAACTATTCTTGGCACATTAAATCACACTAGATTAGACACTGGATTATTGTGAAACCATTGGCAGGACTGTGTATCACATCACCCATGTGTACCTCCTCATGCAGAGCTCCAAAGCTCTACTGGAGGTCAACGATTATATGAGGAACCTTTCATGTAATTTTGTAACAAAATCAACGTTTATTTTTGACATTACACTTGCACTTTAATAATTCATGTTTCTGTTTTGAGGATAATGAGATACAAAACAGTTATTTATTGTTAAACAGTGTCATTTCTTGCATTATTTCTACATGTATTACATTTGTTTATGTTAAAGCAATGTGCCGAAAAGGCTCATCAATGAGAGTACATTTAGGTGATTGCATGTTAAAATAAAAATAAAAATGTTTTTCTTTGCATCATAATTTATGACAAACTGTACTCGTTGATTACAAGGTGGTCGTCCACGTGATCCTAAATGGCTCATCCACACGAACAGATGTTGGAGTAGCATCTATTATCACCTCCTATAGACACAACAAAAAAGTAATTAATTAATTGCCAATATTTCCTCAAATATCATATTGCACAGTTATAGAAGAACATTCATTACAATTATGCTATCATTTAAAAAAAGAACAACAAAATGACTCCATGATGTCTTCATTTATTCTTGATCTAATATCTTCTCTTCTTCCTTTAACATATGCATTCTTTATTTTTACAGTATCATTATGATTGTTACGACCCTGTAAAGGACAAGCGCTTACAGATATTGCATGTTATTTATTAGTGAATGTAGTTTTCCAGCCAAATACTCATTTACTAATTTGATATTTGTTTTCCGCTCCAGACAAGCTGAAGTGACCCTCGATCATTATTGAACCACAACGGTGCTGCAGTCTAGGTTTAAACTGGGACTTGATATTCTGTGTTAGCTGATGTTATGCTGTTGTAAAGGCTATGTATAAGCAATGTATGTCAAAAAAAGTATAAAACATCCTGCCGTAAGTGTGAATAATTGCCGGTTTACACGCTTTACCCGTCAGACTTGTGGCTTGTGCAGGTCGCAGTCGGCCTCTCGCCCAATGCATTCTCTATAAACTCAGCTCCCTTGCAACCCTGCACAGCGAACGCGAGTACAGATGATTGATCGATAAATGGAACTTGCCCTTGAGAAGTTAAGTCTGCTAAATGTGGCACGTGTGAAAATGGACGCTACCTTCCTCCTGCCATGAAGCTTGTATCTGATTTAAAAGGAAAATAATCCCATTTCGTTCATGTCATAAAAAAGAAACACGGGTCCCCTGTGAAGGTAAACAAGCCTGGGCTTGTACATGTGATCATATATTGTAAATGACAGTAGGAATAGGGCTAAACTGATTCATAATAAAACATCCTGTACAGACAGAAATAGCTTCCCCACCTCACTGTATTTAAATGACGCGGCGCCAGCTGCTTACTGCTTCTTTCAAGTTGTTACCCTATCAGACAATACTTAAGGAGATGAATGGATTGTCTTGCACTGAAAAAACACTTATTACCATACGCATACTGTGTCACCCTCATTCCCTCTCTCGCCACCCTCTCTGTCCTTCCTCCTTCCCTCCGCCCATCTTTCATTCTTCCTGTTTATCTCCTTCACCTCTCCGTTCCTCTCTCCATCTGTTTTTCTGTGATGCTCTCTCTCTCTCTCTCTCTCTACAGCGCTGTCTGTCCTTCCTTCCCTCTCTCCTTTTTAAAGACGGACTGACTTTTCATTATTCTCTACCCATCCCTGCATCCCTCACACACTCACACACACACACACACACACACACACACGCACAAAATCCCTCTGTCATTCTGACTTTCTTCATTTGCAATTCTCGCCGTCTCTTCTCGCTCTTTGCTGTCCGTCTCCTCCAAGAATAGTATAAATCAAAGGCGTCCGGGCTTTTTCACCTACGATTATTTATGGAGCTGCTGTAGCTATCATTTCCATGCGTCCGATAAGTGCACTGAGTACAGTACACAACCTCGACAGGAATATTTTATCACGGGCCAAATGAGGAAAGGGAAACACATGGTATCTTCTCAAACCTGGCCTTGGTTTCTGTTCTCTACTGCTTCACACTCTTGGAGCAGTACATGTCTATATCACCCATCCTCCACCTTAAGTTACACTGTAATGTGGCCCTATGCTCTCCCTCCCCTGCTTTCCAATTTCTCCTTGAATGATCTGAACTCTTCCCCTGATTAAAGAAGGTGTCCTTTAGTTGAATAACCTTGATTACAAGTGACACCGTATAGCTTCAGTGGGATGTTGTAATCGACCTTCACCCTGTGATCTCTCTATTGAGGACCACAGAGGAGATTCACTCCCGTTACACCGAAAGGAATTTCCTTCGATGTGAGTGTTCTCACAGTGTCCACTAAAAATGTGACTGATTAATCACCACATTGTAAGTACTGTAACTGGCCCGATGGCCCGATTCTCTATCACAGCTCTTTCCGCTCAGCCATTGGAGCAGATGATGGAGCGGGGCGAGAGGAAATGACAATCATTTTACACGAGCGGCGGCGAAATCGCTGTCCTCAGTCAAATCTTCAGCTCGGCATTCATTACGAAACAACAGTGTCAGGTGGGGAATGCAGAGTTGATTATAGCTATCAGGTCACGCGGCGCGGCGGGGGGTCGTGACCCCGACGGGGTGTTTCCTTTCTGTTGTAGCGACAGCTTTTGACTGGCAGGGAAATGCTCCATCAACTTGAAGGCTTGTGCACGTAATGATGAAGGAGGCTCCGTGAGCTCAGTGTATTAATGCTCAAAGTGAACTATTACATGCAATGACATTGATTGTTTGCACGTTGGACAGTGATTGATATGTTTATTTGGGGGTTAACGGAGCATAAGTGAGGGTGAACACATTTGTGGGACGCAATGGGATATGTGTGCTTGTATACACATCCGTTAATAGTGGGCCATTACCAACAAAGTTTCCAGTCCCTGCTAGGGGGTGCCTCAGTCTAATAGTCGTGTTCCTAATGAGCAGTGAATGAGACTTTGTAAAAAAACAAACAAACAAAAAAATAACAGGTGATTTGAAGCAAACGCTGTGAGGCCATACACTGTGAATTGGAAACTAGAAACATTTTTCTGTTTTCTTAAATGGTTTTCCTCCGGCTTTGAAGCTGCAGTACAATGTGGTTTGTCTTTTAAATGAAACATATCAACAAAACAAATTCAGTTTATGACTGCAGCTATGGCCACAGAAATAACCATAAATTGCACTTGCAGGTCACAGCCCCATGTCCTATGCTGATGATGTTGGTCAGCATGTTTAGATAGATAGATAGATAGATAGATAGATAGATAGATAGATAGATAGATAGATAGATAGATAGATAGATAGATAGATAGATAGATAGATAGATAGATAGATAGATAGATAGATAGATAGATAGATAGATAGATAGATATCATGATGAAGCTGCACAATGACATAATTTTAAGCCCTTTTATAAAAACACTTTATTTAATACAGCTAGCTATTTAGATAGATATTTAATGAATTGTATGACTACATTTACTGACCTGAGTGTCGGGGATGATCGTCGGGCTCAGCGGGTATACCGTTCCAGCCGCATCTGTCAGGATTACGTTTGAGATTACGCCTGCTCCCCAAAGCTTCACCTCGCCCAGGGTCAGCCGGTCAGCGGGGCTCAGACCGCTGTGGACGACCTGACTCGACAAGGAGTTCTGGAAGGGAAAGTGTCGGTGGACGGGAGGAACACAGACACACAGGGTTATTACAAATAGATAAAAAGAACAGCATGCAGTTGATTCACATTAAGTGAAATATATTCTGCTCCATGCTTCATCTCTTTACCGAGAGTGATTTAACATTTGGGTATCTTTCTCCATGCCGTTGGTTTTATATCCACCGTATTATAATTTGTACTCTCTGGTTTGCTTTGAGTAGATCATCTTCTGCAGGGAGAGTTTTATTGTTTTGCATGTGTGCCTTTATTATGCTCACCTTGTGAGGGACACACGTGTTTGGACACACACACACACACACCTTGAATGTCCCGGATTAAGTGTGGGTACTTAAAATTAAATAAGTCTAAGATGTTCTTAGTTTGTAGATAATGGCCTCACACTTAAGGTTCAGAACTCATATGGAGCTACAGCAACACACAAACACACACACACACACACACACACACACACACACACACTCACACACTCCTACATTCAGCCATCCAAAATGGCATACGATCTACTAATCTACCAGGCAGCACTGGCCTCATTGCCCAACTTATCCTCATCTTCTCACATCTGCCTGTTTACACACACACACACACACACACACACACACACACACACACATGCACACATGCACATTCAAACACAAAAACACACGCACGCATGCACACCCACTCCCTCTCTCCCCCCTTTGGCTGTCAGACAGTGTGGCTGTTTTATCGCTGTGGGAAATTGCTTTGGAATGAGCCTGATGGTAGCAGAGGACAGCCACAGATGTTTGGCCATGGTAGCTCCATGTGGGTATGTGTATACTGCAAATGTGTGCGTGTATGTATATGTGTGCGTTTGTGATTAGGCGCGTGCTCGTTAATGTGTGTCTGTGTGCGATTGTGTGCCTTTGCCTGGCTGGGTTAGTCCCATTAGTCCCAGTGATTAGGGGGTTTCTGTCATGTCTGACTCTAAATGTGATCAAACTGCGGCCTCGTAAACACTCTTGCAGAAATTAGCCTTGACTTGTGCTCATACAAAACAAACTCTTTGGTGCAAACACAGCCACACTTTCATAGTTATGGTCCATCTATAAATATGCATTTGTTTAACTGATTGGTAATGTCATGGCTCCACTTAGGGCACATGTGGGAAGCATCTGTTGAAGACAATCACTCATTAATATGAACCGAGTCGGCTTTAATCGCACAGAAAGTTGTACTTAGATGCACCCGTCAATCTGTATGAAATGAAAAAAAAGGAAGTGCAACATACAAGACAAGATTATTATTATTATTATTTTTTTCCTTACTTTGAAACTGAAGCCACACAATTACTCTTTGTGTTTGTGATAAGAGGTTGCCTGTGCAGGCAGAAACGTAAGTGCAATTTCATGCCAAAACAAGTACCAGAAACACAGTGTGATCTGCATAAACACAACCACAGCTGCTCCACTCCAACCAGCCCTCTGCAAACACACATCTTTTGGAGAAATCCAGGTGTGTGCACAACAAAAGCCTTTCATCTGATGAAGATGGCATCGTGACATTGTACGCTACACTTGAGGCTTTGGACTCTTACTTTACATTTAAAACATCACATTTCCGTATAATATTCTCCAAAATTGACTGCAAAATCCATTTTACAGTATCTACTTTCTTTTTCCACCTTCTTAAAATTGTTAGGATTATAATACAATTGTAATTCCAGCCTGACATGCACGAGACTGCTAAATTGTACATCAAAAGCAACACGGAGAACGCGACAATACAATTATAGTATTCATCCCCCCTACCTCACCATTTCAGTTTTTATATATTGTGACTAAAGTTGAATGAAAATTAATCTATTGTACTTTTAGATGATTATATGCTATTACGAAGTGATTCATTGATTAAGTATATGCATGTCATTCCTAAGTTCGATGTGTCAAAAGAAGTTTTTTAACAATGAGAACTTTTTCTCCTTCAAAAGGGTTAAAGGCTACATTTAAATCACCACCTTTGAGTTCGACATGAATTCTGCGCTAATGGTTTCCAACCGTTAACCTTTGACATCCAGCTGCCGCGGCGGCCCTGTTGCATGCTGGAGCGCGGGCTCATTGTCCAGTCTCTCTACATGAATAGCGAAACTGATGAAGACAAAAAGAGACGTGACATGCAGTCATGAACTCACCGCTTCTGCTGTGAAGGAGGTCAGCAGATAGTGTGCTTTCTCAACTGTGTCTGAAGAGAGAGAATAAGAGTTACACACCCAACCACATGGAAAGTAGACGTGTGACTACCTGAATGAATGATTGGACAGAGAGATGAGGAACTGTGTGGGAAGGGGAGTATTCATATTGACCACGAGTTTGTATTCATCCGACTGGCTGGATGGACACATAATACATATAATCACCTTGAACGAGTGAGTCATGTAGGGTTGCATCAAGGGGTGAATGAAAGACTTAGCAGCATCATGAATGGATAAAAAATAAAGAATATTGGCCAAGTGACTGGATGGATGAGTTAACATGGACTAATAGACTCATTAATAGCCTCATCACAGAGCATCACTGCTTGATTAAATGAGCAAATAATATAATTATGGTAGCACAAGCTATGCTGCTAAGCTGTATGAGAGGCTGAATAATGAATCGGTTGCGTGAATGAGTCAACGGAGGCCTGTTTGGATGAAGCTGGTGCTGTAACCAACGCAGACGAGTCAGCCTGCGTTGACAGCGGAGCGAATAGCTCATCCCTCGGAAGTGAAACTCAAACCCGCGGGATTCAAGAGGCGCAGAGATAACACAGGTGAGCCGGCGCTACGGCGAGAAGCAGAGCAAACGAGAAAGACATCGGCGGGCCACGCTGCCGACAGACGCAGAAGAGAGGAGCGAGGGAGCGGATACACGGGGAATGATGGAGAGCGCATCTGCAGGCAGCGACACGGGGAATTACTGTAGTAGTTTCTGTCAGTCCCCTTCTCTGTCATCCCTCGTTCTCTCTTTATCTCCCCCTCTTTTCTTTGTCCCACCGCAAACACGCCCTTCACAGAGGAGTGAACTTCTCACAGAAGCTCTTCAGAGGCGGATTCTGTCCGCATGTCGGCGTGTCTCTGAGAGAGAGTGTGTGTGTGTGTGTGTGTGTGTGTGTGTGTGTGTGTGAAGACGAGTGAGAAAGTGGAGAGATGTTGTTTTTTGTGTGCATTCATATTCAGTGAAAATAACTCCATGTGCTTTCGCATACTGAATATGAGTTTTAGAAAAATAAATGCAAATACTAACTAAACAATTAATATATATATACATATATATATATACATATTTGTGTTATTGCTTTAGCTGAATTAACTTGTACAGGGCTTGTGTGATATGTTACCAGCTGCTTTTCAAGGTCAACTAAATGATGGTACTTGGTAAAATCCCTCACATGGGCTTTCAGCATTTTCAGTAATTAAGTCTGTCACAATGGGCTCCTGAAAACATTCAGTTAAAATGATATGCAAACTGGAATCAGCTTATACAATGTGACTATCCTTCATTCTGATTTGATTACCCAACAGGCCTACTGGGCAGAGGCCCAGGGGCCCGAGTGCCAGGCCCGCCTCTAGCCTCAACTTACAAACGTTACTCAAAGAGACACGCACCAACAACAAGAGACTCAAAATGTCCCCAAACACACTATAAACAACAACAAAGAGATGCATAACAAATGCAAAAAGACTGACAAACGGCTCTGAAAAAGGGCAAAAAACACACAAAGAGACACAGAATGACAACAATGAGACACAAAACAACCACAAAGAGACTTAAAATGACAGAAGAGACACAAAATGGCAAGACACATACAACACAATAACTATCACAAATAATCAGTCCATTGATACATATCTAAGAACATAAAAGGACATGCTATCCACTCTCTTTCTCTCTCTCTCTCTCTCTCTCTCTCTCTCTCTCTCTCTCTCTCTCTCTCTCTCTCTCTCTCTCTCTCTCTCTGTATGGGTGTTCGATGGTGACCTTTCACTTACTTATCCCTTCTCCATCATCCCAGAAGAACGATCCTTTAGCAGTCCCAGCGTCGCTCAGAGCCACGATCAGTCCTAAAGGATTCTTCCGACTGACACAAAATGGGCAGAGAGGGTGAGAGCAGATTGCTACAGGACGGCATCTATTTATACTCGCTGCTGAGGACAAACACATTAACATTTCTGCTGCGGGGATCCACCTGATCGCACCTCGTTCGGAGCGTTCATCACCCACTAAGTTTCACTCACTCTCATTCCCACCTCCCTTTTCAACACACGCTACAAATCCTAGATGGCATTCATTTTGATGGTTGTTGGTCATACAAAAAAAAAACTCTCAAACACATCAGTGATACGTATGCACGTGTATTCCCCTTCCCCAGGCACCCTGTAGCTCTGCACAGGCATTGACACACTTCCCTCTAGCCATGACGTGTCCACGCTTACCTGTAATATGTCGTGTTCTCCGGTTTCTGCCAGGGTACGATATATCCACCTCGGATATGCAGGTTAATATGGTCCATGGGTGTGAACATGTTATGCATTTGGCCGCGCACTTCCAGTTCTTTGGCCTGATGAAAGCAGCAACAATTCCATTCCATTAAGATACTATAAATAGGGTTAGTAATTTAACTTTGATTCATTTTATTCAACAGTCTCCTTTGTGGGAAATTGGCATTTGTGCGCCGGTAAATCACAAAGCACGCAGTAAAATATGTGACAACTATAAAGGCTACATCTGAAACATTTCAGTAATTTATGACATGCCAAAGTAATTCTTTGCAAACTTCTTTCTTCCAGTATTTTCCTCGTCGTCCCCGGTCCCTTCTCTTGCAGCGTGTTTAATGTGCTTAATGGACAAGTTTAATGGAGGCAACCACTCCTCCCCACCAGCCCAAGCCCCAGTTTAAATTGTTTCTGAAGTTTTGTGTGGCTTTATGATGCCGTCTAACAGATGGGGAGTCCCCCTGCTAGAAAGAGGCGGAGTGATCGGATGTTTGTTTTTGTCACCAAGGCGCCTTCTGCCGTTCTTGAGCTGCACGTCTGTAATAATGTTGTCAAAGATGTCATTTGGGTTTTTGTCGACATGCTCTCGGCCTCTTCTTCTGACTTGGTTTGACGACATATTTGCTTTTTGTAAAAAATAGTTTTTTAGACATACAGCATTGATGCAGTGCTGAGCACATTACATTACAATACATTTCATTTAGCTGACACTTTTATCCAAAGTGACTTATATGCACATCGACATGGACTAGCGGAGCTGGGGATCGAACCACCGATCCACAGTCGCCCCTTCCAGATAGACAAACGATATGCTGCACGGGCCTATTGTCACATGGTATGCATTGTTGTTGCATCTACGCTAATCAGCCAGTCAGATCTCTTTCAATAATAGACGCTGTAATTACTGTTCAGTGTTACGCTGTGTTGTTGCACCGAAGGGTGTAACAGGAGTGCTTCATTTTCATCCGCAGGATTTTTGCAATACATTAGACGATATAATTTGTTTTCTGGCTGTTTACGGACTGGGACTCACCGTGTGGAAGTCATACCAGCGTGCATTGGGAATGTAGCCATCCACACTCCTGGCTCCCTGTCAATCACAAAGTTAGTCAATAGAACGAATTCAACCAAATCATAGAGAAACACAGACAGAGGAAATGATAATATCCCTGGAAATATTGAACAGTTGAAGAAGCTGTGTGCGTACGTGTGCATACCTGATCGAGAGCAGGGGTGATAAGTAGGGCAGGACCCCAGAGGAACTGCTTGTAGATCTCCCATGTGGCTTTATCATTCACAAACCTGCGACACACCAGCACAGATGCCAATAAGCTTGACTTGAAAAAAAATATTACTAGCACTTTCTCCTGTGTCCTCAGCCCAGACGACTGCTCAAGTACTCATTCAAATTTCAATGGTTTGAAGATGCAAGCCAAATATCCCTGCCAGACTCACCCTGCCAGCTCCTTAAATACCATCTGTGACTGTATAAGAGTCTCTTAAAGTGAATAAATATGTTTTTCTTGTCATACAGTTCCACACATTCACACACGGGAGCTGCAAAGTATAGCCACAGTCTATGGTTAACTGTCTCACGAGAATTGAAATAGAAAGTGCCTGGCTCGAGGGCCATTTAATGGCACCTTATGTGGCAGGAAAGATACTTCTATTTTCAAAACCTTTCAAGATATTCAAATGAGGAAAAAGTCACAAACCAGCTTGTTTAACCTCCCTGCAACATGTAAATATATGAAAATAAAGTTTGTGTCTACACATTTAACTTCTCATTTGTAACTAATAAGAGAGGCTTTGTTAGTAACATCCAGCAACTAGTTAAAAATGAATTGGGAATCAAAACAGTTCTTCTGAAAACATGTTGGCACTTTTAGTGACTTGATGATTTGGTTAAGTGATTACATGTCATGCTTTGAGCCCCGATGTAAGAATAAAAGATAAGACCTGTGTGTGTGTGTGTGTGTGTGTGTGTGAGTCCGTGCTTACTCGTGCAAGAGCGGTCTGACTACTGTGTTTCCGTTGGCATGAGCCTCGTACATCAGTGTGTACAGGTAAGGCAGGAGGGTGTAGCGGATGTTCAAGACGTCCCGGGACGCCTCAGCGAAGGTGGAATTCCAGGAAACGGGATCTTGTCTCTGAGAGAAAAAGCATGTGCATGATGATTAAAGACAGGTTAACCAAAATGAATGACAACAGAAACACTATCTCTGGTAACAGTCGCTGGAGTCTCCAAACCCCAAATCCAATAAAGTGACATTCCCTGAATCATTCAGTTTATCAGGGGATCCGATTATTCAGTGGCTCTTAAACTTTTTTAAACCCCTGCTTGAAAACCTCTTTGGTAGAAATAAGATAATACATAAAAAGGTACAACACAGCATTGTACCATCAGTTTCTGATTTATTAAACAACAACCATGTAACAGAAAAACTCATTCAATATCACCGTGCAATACGAATACGACGACAATGTAGTTGCTGTTTTTAAAATGTTGCACTTAAACGAGCTGCTTAGTAACTTGTTTTTCTGTTTAGCTGTTGTAAGATGTTACATTTTAACCACAAACCATTTATCTTGATTCAATATCTGACATTATCCAAACGGTCTTCCTGGTCACACTGAACAAATGTTATCTTCAGTGTGATTGTATTTGTTGCAACAGATGTCAACAGCAATTAAAGATTAGATATAGAATTGCAATATCTAATATAAAATGTGGTTTTCCAAACTTACATATACATTTTATAGAATTTGTTAAGGTAACTTATATTTATATTATCAATAATATATTTTTTTTATAAAAAAATAAACTCAAGTATTCCCTGTAGTACTTCAAATATCCCCTAGGGGTAAAAGTACCTGCATTTGAGAAACAGTGCCCTGAGACAATCTGTTTTATGTTGTGCCAAATAAAAAAATTCAAAATACCTTTTCAACATCCACTGACTGAGTTTGTTTACGTGCAGCAAGAGAAAAGCACTCAAACGGCTTCACTGCTTCCATAGATGTGCATTTCAAAAGCTCTGCCTGTGTATCATCCCTCTCAGTTACAAGCACAGATACAAGAGAGAGCCAGCAAGATTATGGACATATTACTTTGTCCATGTAATAAATCATCATTGCACACAGCTGCGTCTTTCTTATCGCCGCTGTGTTTCAAGTGTTGACTCATTCCTGTTTGGATTTCACAACAGGCTGAAAACGATTATCTTTAAATTGATACAAGGTGAAGAGAGACTGACCGGATCACTCGATAGTGTGCAGCATGCCAGAAATACTCAAATGGCCTCCGTGCACTCATACTGATAAATGATGCCCAAACCATTCTGCCCCACACTGTACTGGCATTTACCTCGTTTTTAATTGCCAACAAGTGTAACGTCCCCTTAAGAGACAAGGACAGAAAAAGAGGACTCAGTGTTCTGTCATTTTATAGATATGGGCCGATATAAATGTATCGGCTGATTTTCTGGAGTTGTAGTGAGGACAATCATCAATCTGGTCAAGCACACACACACACACACACACACACACACACACTGTGGAGGACGCTGAAGCGTGTCATCGGCATATGCTTCTCCCCATGATACTGTGTGTGTGTGTGTGTGTGTGTGTGTGTGTGTGTGTCTTGCTGTCTACATTATATGGATATCACTACGTGTGTGTGTGTGTGTGTGTGTGTGTTTGTGGGGCTTCTCACAGTGTGCTATGCAGTTAAGTGTGAATATGTGCGTATGTGTTTCCTGTCTTTTAATGAAAGAAAAATAAAATCTGAAGATATTATTAGAATAAAAAAAAACTTCCCAGAGAACAATACAAGTGACACGCATTTTTCTCCCAGCTGCAATATCACTGGGGTCAGATTTGATAATAGTTATTAACTGTAGCCCAGTGGTTACTAAGTACAGGCCCAACAGCACACGATTAAATACAGAGGATTTCCAACGTATGACCTAAGGAGTTTACCAGATTATCGTTTCATTTTCTGAGAACATTTACAAGATTGTAATTATCTGGAAACCCAGGAGTTATTCTACCTGTCTGACAATGAAGCGTGTTCACCGGCAACTAATTATCATCGTAGGTTTGAATTAATCAAAACGAGTGAGTAAGAGCTTATTTTGGTTTTATAATTAGAGAGAAGACAGATACAGTTTATGCAATGCATAAACACTTTAGCCTCCCCACCCGAGCCGGATGAGTCCAAACAAAGTACCAGGGCCGCCTTCGGGGCGGTTTTGCTGTGTAAAGCTTCAGGGTCACATCAGATTGGGTTATTTTCAAGTGTAATTCATTAAGACATTCCTCTCTTTTTTTTTCTCTCATCTCAACTCCAATCATCATCTCAATTGTGCCCATGTGTGTCATGTGTTGCAAGTAGATGCCCGGTGGTAAGTAGCAAGAGAGGCTGAGTGTAGCATTGAATTAGCCTGCAACGCTAATCAGTACTGGAGGAAAGACAACACCCAATCATTCAGTGTCGGACAATGCATTATGGAAACAGTCTAACCTTGTTGTGACAACTGATAAATATGCCACCGGGTATAAGCAGTGTAGAGATCCCAGTGATATTCTGACATAGCAATAAAACACATTATCTCTTCCGCGACATACTGGGAATTCAGCCTGGTCCCACTCCGAGGGCGACATATACCGAAGGTTGGGTTAGTGGACTTCAACCTCTTGATACCGACACACAGGGCATCCTTTAGTGTCTGTATGAGAAGCACCGGCCTTTCAAGCACCTCCAATGTAAACTCATCCACGTCGTTAATACATTCTCAAGGCAACATACTATCAAGAGTGTCCTCGAGTTGGTGGATGTGTCACACAAACACAGGACGTTTACTTAAGGACAGGGCGAGGAGGAGTGCAGTCTCGGGAGGTAGCGCCCAATAGAGATTTGGACTCTTGGTTTTGAAAGGGGGACCCCCGAAGGCACATACCATCCACATTGCAACGATACAAAGCCATTTGAGTTTGTGTTCCCCCTAACATTCAGTCAAGGCTGTCAACCAAGATTTGTAAAATAAAAATGTGTGTTGACTCATATTTTGGATTTTTAATTAAAATGAGTGACCATAACCCTCCTCTCCTACCATTTATGCCCATCCTTTGCCCTGCACTCTAGTTCTGGCCTCGTCATTGATATCATCTAATCATCTTATTGAGATAGATATCTGGCATTTTGTTTATTAAGACATTTTGGGTTCTGGGAAAAAGTCATTTTTCACTTTTATTTGGATGATGGCGACTGTGGATCAGTGGTCAGCAAGTCTGTCTTTCAATCAGAGGATCGGTGGTTCGAACCCCGGCTCCGCTAGTCCATGTCGATGTGTCCTTGAGCAAGACACTTA
This sequence comes from Cottus gobio, assembly GCA_023566465.1. Taxonomy (NCBI): domain Eukaryota; kingdom Metazoa; phylum Chordata; class Actinopteri; order Perciformes; family Cottidae; genus Cottus; species Cottus gobio. The sequence continues at coordinate 21,074,985 of CM042220.1, read as the reverse complement.
ACCCTAATTGCTCACCGTTGCTGTGTCTACAGTCTACTGTATATCATGTAAGTTGCTTTGGATAAAAGCGTCAGCTAAATGTAATGTAATGATTTATAAACCAACCGATTGATATAAATATTATAAAACAACTAAATGGCGAAGCAATATTGACATTAAATTGTTGTTATGTGTACATAAATAAACATATGGTGTTCTTACTTTAAAATGAATGCTAGTCCAGCATGCACAGCCAAATTACTTCGGTGTAGATGCTGCCATCATGTAAGAAGTACGCTCACCAACAGGATGATCTCCCGGAGACTTTGACACTTTTTAGCATTCAGTCGCACAAATCTTACATGACTTGGCAGCTACACCAGTGTCTCTTGGGCCCTCAAGGTAGACTTTTCATTAGTGGAAAACCAGAGAAGGGATTGATGAAAAGATGAGAGTGGGGAGTGCTGAGGAGTGAGAAGCAGACAGAGAATCCATCTTATGAATTCACCTAATTTATGGTCACATTGATAGTGGCGAAAGGGCCTGTGACACACACTGATTGTAGACAGATATGCATGTGTGTGTGTGTGTGTGTGCGTGTGTGTGTGCGTGTGTGTGCACGGTATCAAGGAAAAATGAGGTTATCTGGCTGTGTCAGCCGTTCTCATCTTTTCTCTCCCCTGCATGGTCTTTCTCTTCATGTATCTGTCTGGAATCTCGTCCCTCACTCCACCTCATAAACCTTTTGAGTTTCTATTTTGCATTGCAGAGCACACATCTAAAAAAAGAGAATATTTAGAGAAACAATAATATGTCCCTTTGGGAGAATAACAATATGCACGACTCAAATATGACTACGCTGCTGAACTATTGTTACTACTGAGAATATATATCTTGTTTAATTAATTTAGCATTGTTCTGATACGGCTGTGGACACTGCAGCATATTGCTGGTGCAGGGAAATTATCTCAAGGTCAACATTGAAAGTTGTCTGAGGGCAAAGAGACACTAGGCGTGACAGAGCTCTGGGAATGACTCTGCAAAAAAAAAAGAAAAAATCCTCCCTCTTTCTCTCTCCACCGTCTCTGACCTTGTGCTCCCTCCGGTCTGATTTGTGGTGTTAATACTTTGTTGTCAAATGCCTTGTTAAGCAGAGGCAGAGGGTTACAGTCACTAACTGGGATCTTATGTGGCTGACCTCAAAAATACATTTTTTTACAGTACAGACGACAAAAATAGTCGACCTTGATGCCATCGTCTCCCGTCCCCCAGTCCTGGTTTGTGTATTTGTTTTCCTCCCATTGTCAGGCTCACATTCCTTTTCCCGCTTGATCATAGGTGCTTCAAAATCGGCAAATTGTTTATTCAGCTTGGTCCCAGCTTTCATTTCCTTGTCACTACCCTTTGTCACCACCATTTAACTTGCTAAATTGCCATCTTGTTTCACTCTCCGCCAATTTTATCCCTCATCATTTTCTTTTTTTGCCTTTCTTTCTCCGTCTCACAGCCTCTGAACTTTTCAAGCACTCCCTATTCCTTTATCTGTATTTGTCAGTAGTTCACCTTTTGGATCCTATCCCAACAATCCTCTCTCTATCCGTCTTACTTTTTTCAAAGTGCCATGTGCAGACCTTGCCTGTCCTGCATGTGTGTCTGCGCTTTTTCCCGTCAATTCTCTCCATGTTTAAACACCTATTTGCAAGCCATTATTAAATGATTGGAATCACAGGGCGTATGTGTGTGTGTGTGGAGTGGAGGTTAGGTGGTGTGCAGTGGTGCCCAGATCACCTTGAGAATTCAATTATATCCCTACCCCATGCTGTTAAAAAGCACAGACACACACACACACACACACACACACACACTCTGTGTCCTGTCTGGTATTGCAGACTCCGGTGCAGAGAAAGTTCGCCCGGTGGGATCGATCTCCGGACGGCCGTTATTGGATTTTTCAGATGTGTTCCAACGCTAAAGGTTACCGCTAGAATGAATGCCACCGACACTACACCACCAAACAGGTCTATCTTTTTGTGTGTTTGTGTATGTCAGACGCAGATTAAGAGGGAGTTGGGTTGAGAAAGACACCTACTGTATTTTCTTTTTTTTTTTTACAGACAATAAGACTGTTGATGAATGTTTTGTTTCTTTTGTATACTACATTCATACAGTTTGAGCCTCTATTTTCAGAGCACAAGAACATGCTAGAGCAGAGTTATGGTCAACTCTATCATTTACAAGTGAAATCAGCTCTCATACCTTGCACACTAGGAATGCAACGATTGTTCTGTGTTGCATAATTTGTGATGATCTTTATTTTTACTTATCTTAATCCATTGTGGTATATTGTTCTATAGTTAGAAGACTCTGTCATTTTCGAGATACCAATTGTCAGCATTATAGTAAACCCTAGAAAACATGTGTAGTTGCAGTTGCAACTGAGCAACAATGTTTAAGACATGGCTCCAAAGTTGGTCATCAGCATGAAACAACCTACCACAAATATGAGCAAATATCATAATATATATATATATATATATATATATATATATAACAAAGTCTTTTTTGGGGGAGAAAGCTTAACTTAAGTGGGTTTACAGTTCCGTACATCTAAATTGTGAGTGTTTTTCTTTAGTTTTGCCCACCTCGTTACCCTTGCCATTGTGGTTGCGTGAGTATGGATAGAAGGCCCCCAGCAGCATCCAGCGAAGACACATCTCATACTCAGCGGCATTGAAGAACCCGCATATGTCTGCACCGGTCTGAAAGAGAGGGACAGACAAAAAAGTGTTGGTATGTGTGTGTGTGTGTGTGTGTGTGTGAGGAGAGAAAGATGGACAGAAAGACGGGCACAAGAGTGCAGGTGTGACTATACAGATTATTGAATTGATACATTGATATATGTTATAGATGGCTACTATTTTACTAATTGACATTTAAGAGGAATTCATATTTGTATTTCCAAGGTACGAACACAATGCTTGAGGGCCTTCTCTATTTGCGGGGGCCCCACCCCACGGGCCTCAGTGCAACAGCACAGCCTGCACTGTCTATATTTATGCCCCTGGTCACTCTACTTGTGTTGCACGCATCACATTTCTTATGCGTCCTTGAGTGTGACACCGCAAGAGTGAGCGATGTTGTGTATCTGACCCTCTGCTGACTGGGGCATGCAAATGATTTACCATATTGGGATCGATGAGATGTCAGATTACAATTATTATTAGATGCACTGAAGAGATGAGAGACAATAGAAGGACAGCATTTGATGGAGAGAGAGAGAGAGACAGAAGTAAACACAGAAGACAGCGGGGCAAACAAGCAAAGTCAGAGAAGGACATGTAAGGATGTTTTAAAGTTTGATTTAAGTTTTTATAGGTCATGACGGACTAGCGTTAGGCTTCTTGGTTGGGGTGGGGCTTGTAATGGCATGCTTCACATTTTATCTCACGATATCCTCTGATGAAAGGGGCTGGCAAGCAAAATAACATCACTCAGGCCGCTCTAATCTATTTAGGGAGGACAAGGTCACATCAATAAGATTATGTCTTGTCAAAACCGAGATCAGATGATACTTACGTAAGGGATGCCAAACAGACTGAACTCCATCATGCCTGCAGAACAATGGGAAATGGGGAGTTATAGCAAATGAAATTCCCTGCTCTAAGGAGCACAGTTTGCAACCAGTGGGATCGATCACATCTACCTCGTCTCATAAGCCCTAAAACCCTAATATTGTAAGATTACTAAAGCAGGATTCATACACATTTTGACCAATGGATTTCCATGACTTTTCAATGACTTTAAACCAAATTGCCATGACCAAACATTTTGTGAAATCTGTGTGTATACATAAACAAGTGAAATAAAGTAGTACTTAAACTAACAATGAGGATTCCAAAGCATACAGTATTCCTTAAATGACACAAATGAATGAGAGCAAATAGTTAAAATAATAAATGTATAGATATACTCAGTGTATGCTTGCTTATATTTTGAGCGTCTTTCTTTAAAAAGCATATTAATTATTTCAAACTCAGCGCAAATGAACGACATGAACATATGAATATAACACATTTCAATGACTTTTACAAAACTTTGGGGATTTAATTTTAGTTGTATCCCAAAAGATATTGACAGTATATTGTCTTCATGTACCTATGATGGATTTGGATAGCTGGTCCCAGCTCGCAAAGTTGTCTCCCAGCCAATGTCCAGCCCATTTCCCACTGGAGGGGTAAGTGGACCTGGTCACCACGATGCCTCGCTTATTGGTCACGTTCAGCAGGGCTCTGCACAGAGAAGACAGGCTCAAGGATTAGTAAACAAGCAACAAATACAATGTGAAAGTGTCTTCCCCTTAAGTAACGAACATTCATTCTGGAAACAAATTGGCCAATTAATTGTTTTTGTTAAATTGAGCACAGGACTAAACACGAGACGATTCCTACCCTAAAGCACCTGGGCTCAGGCCCAGTGGTGCCCAGCACCCCCAGGACCTTCTGTGGCCAATTTTGCAAACTGGACTCCCTCCAGATTGACAAATGAAATTTCACATTGGTGATTATTGTCATGAAAATTTGATTAGACTGTATTTATGTAGATAGCTGGAAGATATACAGTTAAGCATCTCGTTTGTGGCTGCATTTTCTTCCGAAATGTGTTTGCAATTTCAGTTTTTCTTCCTGTCCCCTTTTCTCTTGACTTACATCAAAAATAACTGAATTTTATTATATAAAATTTGGATAATTATGTTGATTTGCATACTTCAAAAAGTAGTCTGGTTTGGTCGGCAATACATGGAAATATCTTTCGAATCCTGCACTATTCCCAAATAATCTCTCCTATTTGTGGTGTTTAAAATATCACACAAAATCTATTTACTCTGTGTTGGTTCATATGAACATTTTGTTTCATATTTTTTCTCAGAAATATATTTAATCTTCACTCTTTCAGGTGACACATGAACTACTATATTAACCCCCCAGAATTATAGAAGTTGGCCTGCATCCACAAAAACAAACAAATATAAATGCTTCACTTACTTATAGGTGGGCTCTGTGTGGGACCAGCCATAGAGGTTGTGGACGTCGTAGTGCCTGACCTTTTTCCCATCACTGAGTATCTGCTCGCTGTTCATGCACAGAGTCTTGTGGTTTAAGCCTAGATGCTTAGACTCCAGTGCTTTTGTAGAAAGAAACACAAAGAAAGTTAAAGGTATACTCATAATGTTGACTTCATGGCTTAATGATATAAGTACAACACAGGGAGGAATACAATAAAAATAGAATCATGTGTGGCTTACGTGGCATATATGGAGGGTTCTCAAGAAGTGGATTACCAAGACAATTCCCATCAATTGTGCCGTGGACAAAACTGGCAGGCTCATTCATGTCCTGCAGAGGAAGACAGTGTGCAGGAAGTGAAGGTGAGAATATCAGGCTTAATGAGGGAATAAGGTGATTTTATTAAAACGTCTTATTTTGGGTCACTCACAATCCAGAGGCCATCAAACTTCATTTCATTATAGAAATCCTGTATTTCTTGTTGCCACCATGCTGCTGTTTCAGCGCGGAAGAAGTCGGGGAATGCGGTGAATGCCCTGAATTTCTGGTAATGGGACAGGGAATGAAATGCTGAAGAGTTAACAACCCAAACAAATATCCAGATCTCATACCAATATTACAAACATTATACAAATGTTGGAAGCTAGAAGTGATTTCAGAGGGATAAATACGAAAAATAGTGTACCTCTACTTGGGTTTCCCAGTCCAGAGAATCATTTACCGTGACATTGGGGTAATCTGGCCAGACCTTTAAAACACATGAACATGTCTGTTGGTTTCGGGCTCTCTTTATTAATACATGCTTGTGTGAATTCCCACTTGTTTGTTTGGCCTTTCGTTCCCTCGTACCTTCCCCCACACAATTCCATCGCCGATGTGTTTGGGCCATTTGATGAAAACATCGGCTGCTTCACCTCTCACGAAAGCAGGGTATCTTGTCTCATTTCCAGAGATGGCTGGATCCTGGATTTGAATACACACCATTCTTGTGTATTTAGCAGAACAGAGGCTAGTGATTTAAAAATATAACATGCTGTATATGATATGATAAAATGGCATTACCAGAATGAAGATGAACCTCATGCCCTCTGCCCTCATTTCGTCAACCAGGGCCGGCAGTCCATAAAACTCTGGGTCCAGAACAAAGTCCAGCTGACGGTCCATGTAGTCAATGTCTGCATACTGCACATCCTGCAGCAGACGGGAATTAAAGCTGCTAAATTCGAGAATTGAGAGCATATTTTTGTCTCCACATTTCATTAATTCGTTAATTCATTAGCCATGTGCATGTGCGCAGCACAGTAGGGCACGCTCACATGCACTCCTATGCATTAAAAGGCACGTGTACCTGGCTGGTAATGGAAACAAAGCATTAAGAAATTCGGATTACAACGCACAAAAAGTGATTATGGCTTCATTCTCTGCTCAGTTTAGACATTACTCTTTAAATTGCTAAAACATTAGCTAGACATTGCTATCTTTATTTAGCAAATAGTCATTTGATGCTCTGAATATTGTTTAGAGAACCTTTAAAGCTCAAATTAACTGAAGTTAAACTTGGTTTCATTTGAGATATCAGAGCCAGACATAAATTAAAACAACAAACAACACAGTCATTTAACAACATTTGCCTGTATTACCTTCAGGTCTTTTATTGTGTGCTATATGAGCATGACACAATCACAGCAAAATACACTCCAGTGCTGTTCAACTGTTTACTGCATATTCAATCTCCACGTTAAGAGCTGGTACACTATGTGAATGTAATTCAAGTTTTAATAAATAAATAACTATAATGTTCATTTTATAAAAAGCAATGCTCTTGTAATCAGGTGAGCACAAATTAATTACACATCTTTCAACAGTAGTGTTACATGTTGGGATTATTTTTAAATAAATATGTCTTAACATATGGCATGCAACACCTGAGATATGAGCAAAGCGAGGGTTCACACTTTTAAAATATGAACAACACTCTTTAGAGCCAATGATTTTTCAGACAACATTGCAAATGCTTTTCATCTCATATTAAATCCTGATTATCTCCTCATTCACAAGGTCTATTTGAAAAATGTAAAACGCTATAATATATAGAAAACCCTTGTGAATATACGTAGATAGCAAGGCCATATATGTGTGTTAGTGGTATATTGGTTTATGATAGTACACGAAAAGAAAAAGTGAATTTTTATTATCTTAAATATATCAACGATATATCGACTTTTGATTTCAATATAAAATAGCTGTAGGAGTATATTTTCAAAGTTTGAACCAGAGTTTAGCCTTCTGGCTAGTCCTAACTTTTTTAATCAGCATTTTTTTCAAAATACAGGGTGCATTTTGAGTCAATTTGGGGGTCATTATTATGGTTTATGTTTATTGTGTAATATTGTTATAAACATTACACAATTACCTTATATTGACATGTGAGGCCAGGATTTGACATTTTTTGCGTTTTTATTTTATTTATTTATTTTATTTTTTCTTATATTTTTTGATATGCTCAGTCCCAGAGGCTGAAACCCAGTGTCCCACAATTGTCACTGATGGGGCCTATGGTTGCTTGGTGTGTCAGTATCAGTTTATGGTTCGTCTGTAAAGCTAGCCGATGTATAGTAAGTAGCTGTGCTTTCCTCTTCTTTTATTTTAATTGATGATGGATGATGGGGCGACTGTGGCTCAGTGGTTAGCAAGTCGGTCTTTCAATCAGAAGGTTGGTGGTTCGATCCCCGGCTCCGGCAGTCCGTGTCGTTGTGTCCTTGAGCAAGACACTTAACCCTCATTGCTCACCGTTGCTGTGTCTACGGTCTACTGTATATCATGTAAGTCGCTTTGGATAAAAGCGTCAGCTAAATGTAATGTAATGATTATTTTTGGGTAGCGTCAGCACCTTGCAGGTGTGAAATTCTATTCAGGGGATCACTTGATTATTGATGCAAACTCTTGTGTTCTGTTCGATCATGATGAAGAGGATTGGATCCTGGCCTGTTTTCACGTGGCACATCTCACCACAGTCAAACACAGTGCTCTCGCAGTTGAGCATTCCTTATTATGTTTAGTCCAATGTGATCCCCAGATTTCATCATCAGAGAGAATTACTGGTATTGGAACAAACTGGAAACCTGTAGAGGCTGTGAAATCTACAGTGTAATGGATTTCAAATACATGTAGAGGTCACATTTCATTAGGTTAAACTGGATATACCTGATGTAATCCATGAAGTCACTGTCTCCATGTTGCTTAAAACCAATAATTTATTTAGTTTTGTGATGTTATTGTATGCATACATCCTATTGTAAAACATGGGTAGATACTGTATTGGATTGAGTGTGTGCACCCTGTACTGTACAACCAAGCAGACAAGAAGAAGCACTCAGATTGCATTTGTTTGTATGAGGGCGATACAATGAATCCTTGAGTTAAGACACTGATTGAATTAAATCAATGTTTTGGCAGAGGCAGGCAAACATACGGGAAATGTAATTGGATACGATATATGTGTGTGCAACATCAGCATTGTGTCCTCTGACATTCTGTTTTTAAATCACATTGCTGGAGGTACAATACATGAGCTTCGATATTGTTTTCATCATATATAAAGTACATATTATCTTTTATTTAAAAAAAAACAAATGCTGACAATAGTATTTCCTGCTTGAATTTAGACATCTTATGGGAACTTACATAGGGTATGCCCGCTGCCCTCATCTGTTTGTATAGATCTGCTATCTCCTTATCGTTGGCGTAACCATAGCGACAGAGTTGGAACCCAAGGGACCAATAGGCAGGTAGAACGGGTCGTCCAATCAGCTGTTGAGAAGAAAAACAAACAAGGAAGTCAAAACAGTTCAGCACAGAAAAAGTTGTTTTGCAGGAAAGCGGGATGGCGTCCCCAAAGTGTTTATTTGATTTGTGTGTGTGTGTGTGTGTGAGTTTGTGTGAGTTTGTGTGTGTGTGTGTTTAGATAGGCTAAATGAGAGAGCGCAATGAAGCGAGGAACTCACAGCTGCTGCAGTCCATCAACAGCGGCCCAGGGCCAGATACAGAACACACACACATAGGTGTAAAAGCACACAGAAACGCACAAAGATACACACAAAGCAGACAAGAAGTCCAAAAAGACTTACTGCGGTGTACTGCTGCACCACCATTTCAGGCGTAGGTCCCAGGACCATATAGAAATCCAGGATGCCTCCAATAGTACGGTAGGTTAAAGCTGGAGTAGGCTGGAAAGTCACATCTGAAAATAAAGACATTTATTTCCCTTAAAAATGTATAGGAAATGGTATTTATGTGGTGGGTTGAGTATGTGTGTCCCTGCTCACTTAATGTGTGTGGCTTATGCATGTTTCAGGACTTTAGGAAACAGTGCAGGAATGGAGGAAAAGAGAACAACAAACAACTGAATCAGTTTGTTCTACACATGTATGCAGTTTCAGACTCTTCATATAAACTGTTTGGAATACATTAAAAAGATGACATTTCTTTCACTTGTTCATGAATACAGAACAGTATGAAAAGCCTTGAGAAGGACATTGGCGCAGAATAAATGACTTAGCTCTTGCAAAGTATAAAATGTGAGGAGTACATGTGTGTACTTGTGCATTACTGTTCAGTATGCAAATATACAAAAGTAGGCATGAGAAGAAAGTGCTCATTGTGCAGTTTGGGCCTTATGTAAGACTCCTCTTCTGTGGACATGTGCTTAAGACATGAGGAACTGCCTCACTCATTACAGTTTTTCTCAGTCGCTTTAGTGCGTTTTTCACATCATCCCTAACGTGCAAAATAATAAGTGCATTTCTCAGAACAATTTGTACAAACTGCAATATACAATAGATATGTTTCTAAAGCTAGTCAGTCACTAAAAATCCTTAGTACATCTCTCAAAAGTAAATATTCATGTCAATGATCATGTCAGTGTCATCAGAATGATAAGTCATTGAGTCATTGTTCACGAACTAGGTCGTCAAAATGTTTAGGCATGTTGTCAATGTAACTGTGTACTTTGGCAGTATTACCTGATGTAAACTTAGGCTACAGTTTGGATGACAGTTACTGTATTGAAAATGCACAAGGCTGCACTTCTATGGCATATATCAATTTCAGTACTATTTACATATTTACTGTATGTGGGTTATTGATTGAAAGAGACTGGACAGGATTTAGTTTTTCACAGCTTTTACTACTGCTACTTTATGAAAGAAAAAAAAAGAAAATAATTTACAGTAAGAAAAAGACAAGGGGCACAAAGGAAAACAAACTAAATTAGAAAGAAACACAGGACACACCTCTAAGGCACAACTTTGCCCGCAGCACTGTTCTAGTGCTGTCTCTACACATCCAGACGTTCCTGTCTGTCGGCCCACATATTCTCATTCACATCACATCGGATTGTTGGTTGAACTAACACTTTACATTCCTTCATGAGTGAGGGTCAATTTCACCTGCACGATTCATCAATTCACTTTATTTTACAAAAGGTCTAAAACTATGCTTGACAGTTTATGACAAACAGTTCAACAATTTTGCATGTAATGGCTTATGCAAGGAACTAATGCCTAGATGTGTTGAGGGGTAAGAGTATTCAACAGAGAACCATCTACTATATTTTGATCAACATGACATGAGCAATTGAAAATGTGGAAAAAAGCTGACACTTGTACATTATCAATTGCAATATGTACAAAAGCAATTGCAATTTGTTCAAAGGAATAAGAAATTGGTTTAATGATGTGCACAAGTGACTAGATGATTTGGAATTTGTACAAGTAGTATCAAGAATTGCACTTTTGATCTAAGAAATGCACCAAAACGACTGAGAAAAACTGTAATGCATACATTCTCCCTGCATATGTAATTGAGTGTGATCAAGTGTGCACGGGAGGTCAGTTGGTCGCATTAGCATGTGGTGCATGTGCAGGTAATGCATGTGCACAGCATGCGCAAGCATACGTGTGCCTTTTTGCATGCGTGTCTGTGTGTGTTTCTCTCACCCATGGCGTTGCTGTTTAGTAGCAGCACACCGTGAGCCTCTGCAGTGGTCTCAAGGCCCATGTAGAAAGGATGCACTCCATAGCAATTCATCTTGTACTGAAGCAGAGTGACGGAGAGAAAGAATGAAGGAGAACGTGTGAAATAGGTGAACGTCGGAGAAATAATTGGTCTGTTTTGTTGCGTGTGCAGTGAAAGAGCGTGTTGCTCTTTATTTATTCAAGAGCGTTTTCCTTAACACCTGACAGGGCATTTCTCATTGTTTACATGACAACAATAGTGGGTAAATGGGCTATGGCATTTCCAAAAGTAGTGAAAGAAAGTTATCAGCTATCCTCTGAGCAAATTAAAGTATACTGAACAGTTATTTAAATATAAACCTTCTGTGTTGTAGCACCCGCTAATGCTCCAACATCCCCCAAATTCATCTTCCCTGAGTTTAATAACATCAATGGACAACTGGGATGTTATTTGGGGATTTAATTTACTGTGGGGTGCTATAAAAAAAACTGGAAGTCCTAAATGTAGCATACAGATTATAAAAAATGAATGACGAAGCTGTAGCTTGGTGGTTGGCAGACTTATACTACTCTTCTTTTTCCTGTGACAATTTATATATAAATGTTGCAACCGCTTGCATTTGTTTTCGACATACACACACACTGCAGTGTGCAGTACATTTACATAGCAATATATGGTTCTAGTGGGAATAACTGAGCTTCAGAGTGTGTTACTTATGTTACTACTGTGGGGGTCCCACTGTTGTCTTCAATGTTTAGACAAGAATGAAAGCAGACAGACCAGACTAAGAGGGACGGATAGAAAGGTGGCGGGGGATCGGACATCTGCCACTTTCAGATGTCACCATCCCGCAACTAAGACTCATGGGTACGTCACACTCCATCAGCCTCCTGCACTTCTGCTTCATAAGACGTTGTTAAGCTGTAATGTAATGGCTCTTAGGCATGTCTCTGTGTCATCTTCGTCTGGATGTGTGCTTTTCTTGCTACGTGTTTGTCCTTGTTTCAGTGTGGCCCTGCTTCATGGTGTGATCATGGCCCGACTCAGGAAGAAGAAAGGTCATTAACTTGTCCGATAACAAAGAGTGACAGCCAGTAACAATGTTCTTTTGGTCCGTCTCTCTCTCGCTTTCTTTACTTTTCTCTCACAATGAAAATGTTTGGACACACTGTGTACATTTCATGGTACACCCTAATGGGAACTATGGATATTCTTAGCAAAAGACAGGACATTAAATAAGCAATTTCCTTAGTGCCTTAATAACTTCATATTTATATTCTCCTTTATTTTCTATGGCACACATCCTAGTTCATGACTGGAGATATATACCCTCCAGAGTACACAACAAAGTCTTGAGTTTCCCTCAACTATCACATATTCAACCTCAAAACATATCTCTCTTTCATGTTGCTGCAGTTGTGTATCCTTGTGGCTATGTCTGTGCACATTTTTAACAAAGAAGACCCATAAGGGAGAAACAGATGATTATCTCTGCATCTCTTTTTTTTTGTCTTTTTTTGTTTTTTGTCTGCTCCTTTTTAAATGATCTATGTAACTGTTGGTTTGAACTCTCACAGGCTCCACCCTCTGTTGGACCATGACTCCTGCTTTGAATGTTTGGCAGGGAGCAGATGGAGGAAGCTGTTGAGCAGCCACCTCCCTGCCTCGGCTAAGACCCCCCAAGACCATCTCACGCTGCCCGAGGTGGGCAGAACCAGCTGAGTAAAAAGAGGCTTCCATGCCAAAGGAAGGCACAGATCGCCCCAGACCTAGAAAAATAGCTGAGACATTACGGTCTATTGGAGGGGGGATGAGTGTCCGAACATTAAAACTGATCACCACTACTTGCTTAGATCAGTAGAAGTAGAAGTAGTATCTGTATAACTACTAGTCTCAGTTGCACACTCTCTCCATGTCTTTTCTTTGTCTTGCCTTGTAGTAACAGTGTAATAAAGAGACATCACACATAAATTACTTAAATTACCAAAAGTTATGTGACTAAAATGTATTACTATATGTATTAATGTAGCTATGACTATCAATAAAAAATGTATTCACGATACTATATTGAATTCTATTTTATTCTGGTATATTCCTTAAAAGGTTGCCGTTCAATATTAGTATATTAAAGACAGGGTCTATGTCACCCTGTCTTTAATAACCCCCCTCTCCCCTCTCAACTCTAATTCCTTTGCTCTCCAAGGGGCCACATAACATTTGTCTGAACCCCGTGGAGCCGTGTTGACAGCTCAGCAATTAGGCTTGATAATGCTGATGCAGGTGGAAACCTCATCCTGTCTGGCCTTGACACCAGGAGGGAAAACATGATGACACCATATAACCGCCACACATATCAACAACACTGCATCAAAGTGACACGACTGTGAGGGAGACAAGTCGACATACTGGGCAAGAAGGTTGATTTCAAGTCAGCTCTGCAATCACTGGGTGGGGTGTTAAAGACATTCGGCGCAGGGTGCTCTGTTATTATGCCATGACAAGCAAAATTGGTGTTGATGGAACATGAATGCTTTAAAAAAAGAGGTGAAAAATATTGCTAGTTCAATTTGGCATTTTTTTTCCATCTATCCTTACCAGTCAATTCATGGCATTCTGTCAAGCAGATGCCATGCAAGTGGACTATGCATCACCAGCAGGGTGAAATAACAGCTACAACTGATAAGCACCAGTGCTAACAGTGTTTTATTAACGTGTGCATGTGTGTGCTTCAGTGTGATACTCACACCAGGAGGCTGGTCCTTGGCGAACATGCCCCAAGTGTGATAGTTGAAGTTGTGTTTATAGGTGGGATGCTCCGTCTCTCCGAAGCCGTAGACAAACTCTGATGCCAGTCGAGTAGACACTTGTATGAACATGTCTGAGAAGGTAAAACCTGGCACAGAGGAGTCCCAGCTGAGAAAATGACAGAGGATTAAATCAATGAGAGATGGAGAGAGAGGGCGAGAGGGAATTATTGTCAGAGGGAGTTATTCACAATCTGTTTGACACAAATAAGCATAATAACCCGCAGGAACAGCAGGCATCCCTTCAACATAGTTCATACATTTTAATTAGTAGAATTTCAACTATAAAATAATGCCACCCTGGCTTGGAGATATGCTTTGAAAAGACTCTCCAACTCTCGACTGCTTCACGTGACATCATCTCGCCTGCTGAACAAGAGGAAACTACTTTTGGCGCTGATACACTGGGCAACTTTCCTGAGCATATCTGATTGGTAACAGCGCCAGCAGAGCTGACTCAGCATTGTTACACAGGGAAACAAAAGAACTTTCTTGCCTGGAAATTGGAATTGGTTGATTGGAATTCTCACCCCATGTCTTACCTTATTATTCGTTAATGGGAGCATCTATTTTGCCCTAATTTGCCTGGTGAATCTCCACCCGAAAGGGATCAATTTGAGGGACAACAAAATGCATGCAATGCAAATTAATTTACATTGATAAGACAGTATATCATTTATTTATTTATTAAAATCCACTTTTTTTAAGAGTTTTCTGGCCAAGGTAGACAGCAATAACGAGGAGTTACATGCAGGCTAACAATGTCAAATAGGCACATCCGAATTAATGAGAAATATGAGTTTCCTTTATTCTATTTGAACTGGAACGTCAAGGCTCTGTTGCAGATGTAAAACAACTTTATATATTGCTCTGATTAAAAATTGCATTGCCATTGTAATACCACTAAAAATGTGTTCTTGGTTATATTGTTATGTTTGCATAACTAAAATATGTACTTTGATTCAACCAGATGCTTTGTTTAAACAACTTGTACTTTAAAGTTTGTTCAACTCAAGACATCAATACAAGTTAGTTGGTTTAACGAGTCATTCTAAGTTGCCTCAAATAGGATTATGGTTTGTACAAATAGAAATGTCTTGTTGATATCACTAAAAAACGTATTGATTACATTTAAAGTACATAGCTATCAGAACTATTTTGCTAGCTTCACCTTTGTCAACTACTATTCTAAGTTTAGGGAACTAAAGTTTCTTAGCTGGCCTAACTCAACGTTTTAAGGCCGCCAGGTTACTAACCATTTTAAGTTTAACAAGCTTGTTAATGTAACAGTGTAGATAAAGATAATATAGAAATGAATTAATTTATGCAGTGGTAAATATTTTAGGTAGCTGCAGGTTTTTCTATACTGCCAAATAATTCTTGTTTTAATTTGTTAACATAGAGAGGGTTTGAAATTCTATTAGCAAATGCTGCAGTGGAAGCCAATTTAAGGACATGGAAAGCAAACGTCTGGAAGACTTTTTTAGAAAGGCATTTAAAAGGTACACACAACCAATAGTAAGAACCCAAAACTCATAAAACACTGAGAACACATAACAGCAACGTTATCCCAACTGATCCACCTATACAACTAAAATACTCACATCTTGGTTCCTGTGCTTTTCCTTATGACCTGGATGCCGAATGGGTTGTGGGTAACTTCCACCTTGTAAAGCCTCTTGCTCTCGTCAGTCTCCGGAGCAAGGGGAACCGACAACGGTACTGGAACCTCATAACGTTCTGTGGTCGGGTCCCAGATCTGAACCGGGAGGGAATGAACAGTAGTGTGTCAGTGTGTTTATGTGAAGCAGGCAAGTCGGGCGAATGTGTTGAAATAAAGACAAATACTGAAAGGAGCAGCGTGGGGAAATAAACATAAATCATGATATGCAAGAGAAAGCACCCAAAAGAAACACCTTGAACTGCAGCATGTCGCTGCTGTGGTAGCGGATCTCGACACGGAGCGTGTCAATGTCCGGTGACTCTGGGCGACCACTGCTCCTGTACTTCTTGTTCCGAGTGATATCGACTGTCATGCCTGAGTTGGTGTGGCCTACGTTTGCAACAGTGTAGCCAAAGTCTTTTGGATAGAAGCACCATGGAACACGATCAATGGGGCTCGGCTGAATGGGGACAGAAAGCATATCAGAATTTTGCAGCTGTTTGAAAACACAACTTTTCCTTTCTAATTGTTTACCGATATAATACAGAAATGATATATATATATATATATATATATATATGCATTTTAATTCACCCCTTACCTCCCAGATGCAGCCTCTGGCCTTGCACTTAGCCTCAGATCCGTTATCCTCTGGATGGCAGTCATAGTGTTGATTCACTTCCAGCTCCAGTTCCCACTGCACCAGATAGCTCTCCCCGAGTGTGAGGGAGAGGCCTCGCAGGAACATAACCTATATGTGCGTGTGTGATGAAGTGAAGGGGAGGATGAAGAAGGGAGAAAGTAGTGATTAGAAAATCCAAGGATGCCACAGCGAGAACATGCCCAGACAGGCCTCCTTGAGACAGAATGTGTGCTTGACGTTGCGTGTGCTATCAATTAAGACACAGCTGTTAATTTCCCTCGCTGTTTCAACAGCCTCTGTCGGGAATTATGAGTCATTCTCACAACACATCTCGGGGAGACCCTTTCACGCTAGTCACTAGTCACCAGAGGTGGGACAAAGTCATTGTTATGCAAGTCACAAGTAAGTCTCAAGTCTTTGCCCTCGAGTCCCAAGTCAAGTCGAGTCAAAGATGAGGCAAGTCCCGAGTCGAGTCACAAGTCAAAGCCAACAAGTCTCAAGTCGAGTCCAAAGTCCTACCATTTTAGTTTCGAGTCATTTCAAGTCCTCTTACCACAGAAATAAAATGTATACAAATCATGTATGTCTGTAAGATTTGTATTTATTTAAACCTCTTTTTATACAATGACATTAATCAAATACAGTAAACATTTTCACAAAAAATGCTTGTATTTCAACAGCATATTGCACTAGAACAATGCACAGCAACTTCAGTCCTGTATTGTATTGACCTCATATTGCAAAACAGTTTAACTTTCAAATAGACATGGGTCCTTTTAGCCTGAACTTTTTTTAAACATGTCATCAATAAAATCCTCACTCCTCAAAATGATCACTTCTGAAAAACTGGACCAACCTGATAATATAACTGGAATGACTCCATAGAGACTTGAGTGAGCTGTGTGGACAGGTGATGAGCAGAGAGTGAGTGAGCTGTGTGGACAGGTGATGAGCAGAGAGTGAGTGAGTGAGCTGTGTGGACAGGTGATGAGCAGAGAGTGAGTGAGTGAGCTGTGTGGACAGGTGATGAGCAGAGAGTGAGTGAGTGAGCTGTGTGGACAGGTGATGAGCAGAGAGTGAGTGTGTGAGCGCATGCGTGCTGTGGACAGGTGGAGGGAGGCCCCTATACTGCATTGCATTTGCAAAAGATCAAATTGGCCAAAAGTCTGTCAGTCATTTGTGCACGATGGGGACGCAGAATGATGCCACCATGGCTGATTCTTCATACCTGTAACAGAGAAAATACTCTTTACTCATATCAATGTTGTTGTGTTAATATTCATTGTCTATTGTACACTACGGTATACGATAATACATTTCAGTTTCAGTGTATGCAATATTAAGAACATTTTCACTGCTTCAAAAGTCATAAGAAAGCCCTTTCTCTCAAGCAACTGAAGTCATATGCTTTATAGCAGTGGTTTTCAAAGTGGGGACAGGGACCCCTGGGTGCCGCGAGGAGGTGCTAGGGGGGCCATGGCAAGTTGGCATGAAAAGTATAGCAAAACAAAATAATTGAATAAATTAAATAACTAAAGTAAACCAAAAACAAGCTAAACAATATTCCCATTAGTTAAGAACTGCACTATAATAATCTATTGCATCTCTGAACATTACTACTATAATCGTTATTATTTTATTTTATTACATGGCTTGGTTGAATTCCAATGTAGAATGCGGTCTGTTATTTCTTGATAACAGACCCTGCGCCCGTATAGCGAGGCGGTAGTTATAGCGAATACAACCCCTGATATGAAAAGGGAAGGCTAATGGTGGATCTACTGTGACTGTGTTATGGTACTTTAAAACGGACGTTGACATGATGTTGGCGAGGTTTTCCATCTGAGTGTGCTACACTCATGTACCTCATATAATCAGGGTTAAAAAATCCCTATTTTTGTAAGCATGAACCAGCAAGGGAGACGTGCGTTTACTCTCTCGTTGATACAGTAAATATGCAGCAGCTAGCTAGTAAGTTACGGTACATCCGATAAGGTGCTTAGCATTCGTTCAAAACTTACCTTTCTTTGTGCAACTTCAGGTGTCGAACAAAGTTGGACGTTGTGGCAGCTCCGTCTGTAATCTTCGACCCGCATGTTTTGCAAATTGCAACTCTTTTTTTGTCGATTAGCTCGTAATTTTTATAGCCAAACGAAACTATCTTCGGTATCATTTTGCCAACTGGCGCGTTGTTGCTTGTGCTTCATTGGTTGTCTTGCAACGTGCCTGCTTAGATACTGTCACATCAAAACAACGTGGGACTACAGTGATTGGATGTCGTGCAGGCAGCGCGCGTGCTCTCTGCATGCATACAGGTGGTGCACATTTTTTTCACAGATGCAGATAAACTGAGAGCGGCGTGGCCGTGTGAACATTTTCTTCCCCAGTTTTCATGGGAAGTAGCAAGTCTTCTCGAGTCAAAAGGCGCAAGTCCAAGTGAAGTCACGAGTCATTGATGTTAAAGTCCAAGTCGAGTTGCAAGTCTTTGTACATTTTGTCGAGTCGAGTCTGAAGTCATCAAATTCATGACTCGAGTCTGACTCGATTCCAAGTCACATGACTCGAGTCCACACCTCTGCTAGTCACCATCTGATACATCCTCCGCTGGATCGGTGACTTCCGGGATCTTCATCAGTCTGCCTTCCTTGTGTCGTTTTATTTTTGAATCATGCTTCAGCAATTCAATCGCATCTCACAGGACACACAAGTACACAAGAATGTATGATTTGCAAGAAGACAAAAGACAATGCAGGGACAAAAGGCAGTCAGGCTATACAGCAGGCGGAATTTTTTATTTTTTTAAAAGCACAACGCAATCAAGTCAAACAACTAAGTACAAAACATTGAGTCAACGTGACTCATGTGTTGTAAATGTGTTGTGGAACTAATGATTGTAGGCAGCCGTGCAGCCGTGAGCTACGTTCAAGGCCCAGTCCGACTGGGCATACAAAGACCGATGGACATGACAAGCCAGAGTTTAGGTTTAACGGCACATTTACCCTTCACCCCAGGAAATGATTACCACTGAGAGTCATTTGATAAATGCAGGCTTGTGTGTGTCACCACAGAGACCTTGAGGATTTACAAAAGCATAGCCCCTGCATGGCCACACACACAGCAACATGTATGTGTGTGTGTGTGTGTGTGTGTGTGTGTGTGTGTGTGTGTGTGTGTATGTGACAAGCGCACAAAACAAATCTCTATAGTAATTAACTGAACCTCTTGACACTTTACAGACTCCAGACAGTTGCTTATAACCCTGAGCACTTACTGCAGGACTGTTGCTCAGTCATTACTTCTCACCTCTTCTGACGCACACTCAGGTAAAAGCTTCAATGATCCCACCTAATGTAAATTATAATCATTTCTTACACTTAGAGGCTAACCTTGAAATATACAGTAATGGCTTCATCCCTGGTCCTATTGAAACAAATAGAGTGCATCTGCAAGAGTAACTACGGTAGTCCTCAGCAACCCTGCATCTGCCCCAAGGAAGTGTTGCCTGCAGCATCGTCGAGAACAGCTAATCGCCCATCGACTCCAGCGAGGAGGAGTTTGGTTGTAACATTAATGTATTCAGCTGCTCTCTGTAAAGGCCCGCTGCAGACGACAGGCTCAGCTATGCAGAGGCCTGAAGCTCCGCCCCCCCACGGCTGCCCAGGGCTGCGTTGGCTTGTTTATCAGGCTATTGTTGAATGTATTAGGTGTCGAAATTGCACCAAATTTGACGTGAAGAGTAAGGTAGATCTGACGAATGGTTCTTGAGATAGGTGAAGGACGCACCCACAGAGATTCCTTGCTGTTTAGTTAGATGCAATTTGATGTATATATTTTATTATAAATATTATAGACATTATTATTAAATTGTAGCATTTTTTTCATATTATCTTAGTATGAAGTTGATATGGCAAACTTGTCAGCAAATGGTGAACTATTTAAACATTAAGTAGACACAGAGCAACATTAGCATTTATTCAGATGTGATTCTGGCCACCTGATAGTCAACATTCACTCATTGTTTATCTCTCATCTAGTCTCTATCAACTCCTGAGAGAAATAGCTTGTCAACTTGTCTCTGCTCACTTTGTATCATTAGTATTGTTACATTGTGAACAAGAATTGAATGCTTTTTCTGTCAGGCTCATTTTCCCCTCACATGTTATGCATTAGCACATGACAATGTCCACGTGTGTGTTTACCTGCTTTACTGCATCGTACTCTATGTTGGCGGCCGGCAGGGTGGATGTGTTACGCTGCGTTACGCTGATCATGTGAGTCACAGAGACGGATAAGGGAGGACGAGGTACACCGAGGACAGTAATGTTCTCAAACTTAAGAACGTTTGGGTCCTTGTAGCCGGCTTGTGTCACCTGCATCGTCAGCGCTCCCTACAAGGCAGAGGACACACAATGTTATGCCTTATTTAAACTCATTACATTCATTACATGCTCTCAAACTTAAAATGCTGATTATTTAGAAACATATAACTTTCAATTGCTTTTCATTCTGTTTTGAATAAACTTGAAATGGTATATTCCCAGCATGCAGCACTTCCTTCTAACACGTTAACTAGTTAAGCCACCAGCTTATAAACTCCCCAAACTCTTGTGCATCAGTCAAACAGCTGATCCGATCGATTTCCTGCTGCAAACCCTGCTGCCGCGATGCGATGCCAACATACAGGAAGAACATCACCGTCATACATTAAACATGCAAGGCAATTCTCACTGCCTCGTGAAGCAGGAACACGGGGTAGCTGGTTCAACAAAGCTTCAGCGGCATAACATGGATTGATTATGCTTGGTGTTGTGGACTTGGGGAATCTAAAGTCTCTAGTGGTTTTGAACTTTAAACCTATGTTCAGATCAGAAGGAATATGTGGGCCAGATTTAGAAGATGACACAGATGCGAGCGAGAGAAACTTACATAGACAACGGAGAACTTGTAGTGGATGTAATTGCCTGATTTAACTGTTTCTGTAAAAATAAAACACACACACAAAAACAGCAGATGTTAATGTTTTGTAGATAAGATAACTGGCCTTCATTTGTTAATGTGTGTGAGCTGACTGACAGTGTTTGAACAGTCACCCTGACTCATGTGATGCTTTGTACTTAACAAGATAAGAGCTTCAATTGGATGCTCATACATTTGTTTGACTGTAATGAGAGGTACTAACAAGATGGGGATGATCCTGGCTGACACACACACCAGCACATTTGCACACAATACCTCTTGAATCTCCATCATCCCAGAATAGCTCCCCAGCTGCCTGGTTGTTGTCATCGAGAGCGACGATCAAACCCATGGGGTGACGGCGACTGAAGACGTACACATAAACAAACGCTATACACCATATGCATGTTATGCACAATTAAAGAATCAAACAAGTGCACATTAACCCTTGAACACTAGCGTTACAAATAGTAACACCATTGAAGTACTCTTCTTTTATTTTACCCTTTAGAAATTCTCATAAAACAAAAAATGGGGGGACCCTAAAAAAAGGCTCAAAATCGGGAATCGTCAATAAAACATGATTATAAATATAAATAATGGAATATGAACTTGTTCTTTTGTCCACAAGTTCCTGGGAGATGTGAACCTCGGCCTGTGAAGGAAAAGTCTCCATTCAATGGTAATGTCCACCCAAAATTGTTTCACCCTCTATCACTAACATGCCTGTTGAGAAAAACAGGGATTGGTGCAGAGAGACACGCCCACCTTCAATATAGACACGCCCACCTTCAATAACTTTAGTGAGCAGCATGAAGCTACACAAGGACCCAAGCAGCTCAGACAAAGGCAACACAATGAAAATGACTTAACCACAATCGCTTGGGTAAAAATTCCCCAGACGTTAGTGTTCTAGGGTTGATCCAATATTACACAATTTGATGTATATATTGATTATGATGTGAACATATGTTAATCTATAAGTTTGTGTGCTTATGTGAGCATGTGTATGATTTACTATTTACGTACAACACATGTAACTGTTTTGTGTGATAGCTTGTTGAAATCATCATGTGTGTGTGTGTGTGTGTGTGTGTGTGTGTGTGTGTGTGTGTGTGTGTACCTGTATGTGGTGGTGACATCAGGTCTTTGAGTTGGGAGGACCGCACCACCTCTGATGTGTAAACCAAGCTTGTCAGCTGGAATATGCATCTCAACATAATTTCTGCGGATTGCCAGTTGCTGCATCTGATTGGTAAAACAACAGAATGTGTTAATTGACCTAAATATCTGTGATGGTCTGTGGGCAAGAAAACCTACGCGTGGCCCCTTTCAAAGTTACAGCAGTGGCCATATGCAAAATACTGGCTTTAGGCTTGTGTGATACTTCCGTCCCTAGAATTAACTTATTCTGAGCCCCCAAACACTCTTTGAAATACTTGAGAAACTTGAAGCTGATTTCATCAGTTGTTACAGAATAGTTAAAAATCAAGAAATGCTTTGAAGGATTGTATTAGAAAAAAAAGAGAGGAAAATAAATGTAATAAATAAAAACTGATATAAATAAATATATTCTCACTTACCCCTCGGGTATCAAGCTATGCGGATAGACTTTGTTGTGTTTACTCTGGATAATCCATAGACATCAATGAGGACTACTTTCAATGGAGCTAGTTTCTACAGAAAAAAATAGTGCCTATGATATCTGTGGATTGTGCTCTATTGTTATTTTGAAACCTGTGAGCTCCACAAATTAAATTCCATTCACTGCCATTGTTTTGCGGTTGAGGCAGAAATCTCAGAGAAATATGCCTGAAAACCGAGTAGATAAATTAAATCAATCTACAGTACATGGTTACATAACTAAGTAGGTAATAAAGTATGCATTTTTGTAATGTGGGTGAATTGACCCTTTTAATATAATTGATTAAACAGGAAAGTACCGCATGCAATTGTAGCTCATAGTTATCAAATTAAGACTAATTCTGGACGATGGGCTTCATCAAAATTAAATTGGAAAAAATAAAGTTTTGAAAATGCAGCGACTGAGTCAGTTGAGGACACTGTCAAATGTGTTATTATTATTATTATTATTATTATTATTATTATTATTATTATTATTATTATTATTATTATTATAATGATTGTTCTGTTCAGCTTAGAAGGATTTATTTCAGATGAGGAAACACATTATCTCTCCCTCTCCACTCATTTCTCTGAGGGTCCAGCTCGAGCATAGTTAATTTCTGATCTCCTGAGGACTGAATTAAAGCTCTCTTCTCTCCATCTCCTCTACCTACTTCCTTCTCCACGTCATGTTATCCTCTCTTGTGGTGCTCTAATTCTTTTTTCTTCTTCTTCTTTTTATCCCATTTTCTTCCATTCCCATGGTGGTGTGTGTGTGTGTGTGTGTGTGTGTGTGTGTGTGTGTGTGTGTGTGTGTGTGTGTGTGTGTATACAATTGTATGCAGTACAGTGGAGTACTGGAGAGTGTGTGGGCTGGAGTTAGTGGAGCGTCTACAACCAATTTCAGATCTTATCACCCCTTTATTGTCTGCCTTAAGGAGGTCTTCTCTCGCCTTGTCTTCTCTTCTTCTCTTTATTCCTGCAGGCCCATCCTCGCATCTTCCAGATCCTCTACAAACTGGGATTGTCATCCCTCTCTCCTTCTAATCTTTTCTCTTGTCCCTGATTTTCCTATCGCTTACTGTCCTTTCTTTTTTTCCTGCTTTCTCTTAGTTCATCTCACATCCTGTGTGTTTTTGCTCCTTCATCCCTCTGTTTTTTCCCCCCCATTATTTCTTACCTCCATAAGTTGTTTTTCATGGTTTTTTTCACTACATCAATACTCCCCCACGAACCCTTCCATCCTCCTGCCCAGATAATCACAGGGGACCAACCAGGACAAGGGGCCGGCGGCAAGACCGCCAATCTAATCGTTCATCTGATCAGTGGGCACTTTACATCGCCACTGTGACGCTCAAATAAGGTCCCAAAGGAGCTCAACACCTCTTTTATCTCTTTGTCAGGGAGATAGTCTCTCTCCTCTCTCCTCTGTCCCCTCTTTCACTCCATCTTTGTCCTCACTCTCGCTCGGTCTTGTCTCTCTCATCTCTCGGTACAAAACAAAGATCTCGAGGCAAAGACTTTCATGTGATACATGTTTTTTTTTTGTGTTTGTGTTGATTCCACATTATAATTATAAGCCATTTTGCAATCATTTTTAGTGAGCACTAAAGTGCTAACACTTCTATTTTTGAAAGCATTCTTAGTTTACAGCATTTTTTCACACCTGCCTAAAACTTTTGCACAGTACTGTATGCCTCTCACTTTTCAAAGCTGATTGCATTTTAGTGAAAGGTGTTTCTAATGTTCATTCTTCTACTTGTTTGTAAATTGGGTAGAAAAAACATGTGAGATACTGTGTCTAGTTAAAGTATGAATCCAATTATATTGTATGGCCATACTAACTAATAAATGAATGCCATGTGCACATCACATCAATTTTAGCTGAAACATGTGCTGCAGGTATTTTAATTTAATAATAATATATAGTAATTTATATGTCGAATAACTTTTGATAATGTCTCATCTGCAGTGGAAAAGGATGTGCCTTTTGAGGAAACTTGTCTTTAACATGAGCAGATTTTAGTCTTACCGTCTCGTAGTCATACCACACAGCATCCGGGACATACGCCGACACTTTGTCCACGCCCTGCGGAAAACAAGAACACAATATTTCATCATATTTGTGCAGATTTGAACAAATCAAAATGTGTGTTGTTTCCATTTGAAACAACATGATATATCTCTGATTTGTTAAGTAGACATACAAAGGTGTCAGCTTTGTGTTTTGTGTGAAAGCATGTCTGTGTTTGCAGCCAGTAACACCTGCTTCTGCCCCCTGCACAAATCCTGACACTCTAATCCCATACAGGCCTAAACAGGAGGATATAAGCCACAATACACAACAAAGGAAGCATGGATATTTCTTTCAGTTATAAATCACTGCAACTTAATCAAAAATAATAAGAAGATAAAAATGTTTCTATCAAGGAGAGTTATTTCAAAACTGCCTACCATCTGATATAAAGTATCTGCCAAACCCTTGTGACATTTCAGTCTACAGTGCTATAATGCAACAGATGATGGAAAAGACAGCATCAAGGGACAACTGATAGGTAACAGCCTTTGATAGCTTAAGGTGGTGGACAGGCAGGAGCAATCAATAGAAGAGCACCAAGCCTTTGATAGCTTTGTCACTTCCCTGCTCTTTCTGACAGGGCAGAACAGAGAGGGAGAGCGATAAACACCGTGAGCGCAGCGAAAGAAAGAGCCAACTCGGTCCTTTTCAAAACAGACCAACTTGTGAAATACACCACGTCAGCTGTGTGGGCCTAGGCCGTCTGTCAAAGGCACGGATGGCACCTCTCTCTAACTCGCTTTTCTTTTTAGTGAAAGAAAGCGTGCCCCTCTGAGGCCTGTTAATGAACCAGAGAGAGGGTTGACAGGAACCCAAGGAAGAACAAACATGGAATAAGATGAGGAACAAAGGATAAATACACAGAAGCAAATCATTTTAAATGCAAAAACAGCCCAAGTACATGCGGAACTCAAATAAAATAGCAAAATAAAATAGAAAGATATTGCTATAAAGTATAATTTAACCATATTAAATTACTTCATGTTCCTCCTTGGGGTCCATAATTGCAGTTTGAGGCAGATCACCTGTCACAATCGCTACACAGCCTGTTGGGTGACATCCTGTGGGGTGACAGCCTGTGGGGCGACAGCCAGTGATGCGACAGCCTGGGGGAATGGATGCTCCCCCTATACCTCGTTTTCTGGTGTCTGATTTGCTCGCGGCGCCTATCAATCACCACGCCGACTAATGGGAAGGGACTGCAGGACCTAGCATGGCTGCTAACTGCGATTGAGAGGGACAAGGCATGAGGCCTGTACCCTCATTTGGAGTACTGAAGCTCAGTTAGCCATGGGCTAAGATGTGATCAGGTGGGCTAAAGATTCATACTGGCAGAATGATCAGATGGTAGCTGAGGTAGATGAGAGAAGAAGTGAGAGTGAGCGAAAGGGGTGGAAAGAGAGATGGGATGAAGTGAAATGGGATCATAAGGATGAGTTGACAGCAGCTGATTAAGAGAATGCAGATGAGATAAGGGAGCCAATGCTTGATGAAAGGATGAGCTAAAAAAGTATAGGGAGCAACGGGCAAGCAGAGGGGGAAGAGTGGAAGCATGCACTGTAAAACATCACAGCCCTGTTTAGTTACTTCCACTTACTACTTCTCTTTAACTCAAAGAGCTCTGATAAGTTTGAGCTTTTTAACTTAACTGTTCAAGTTAAACGTAGTTAAACTTATAGTAATGCGTTGTGTTGACTTCTTTGAAATTTGTTCAAGTTAATTCAACTTGGCTCTTTAAGTTGTCAGTAAAAAAAAAAAAGACTGGAAAAAGGCGGGAGTGGGGGATAAAAGAACAAATGTTGTCATGTTTGAGTTTTAGGGAAACTGTCTTTTTTTAAACCATGGCCAGGTTGAAGCCTAGCCATAATCTACTGGATAAACACTGCAGATAAGTCAAAATTCCAATGAAAATATCAGCATTTTGTGGTAAACAAGAAAGGACTACTTCCACCGGCGGAGGGAGTCTATTAACCTGACAACCTCCAGTGAATCGAGGCGGAGCAATTCACCGTTACTTTCCACCTGCATCAAGTAGAGCGGACTGAACAGAGCTGAGGATTCCTCTCGCTTTGCTTCGGCACATGAAGGTGAGTTTAAATTATGACTTTAATTCATTTTCTTAATTAATAGCATGGGTAACGTTAGTAATGTAACTGTAAATGTAATGTGCTTTTCAATGGTCTGGAAAGGCTAGCTAACTGTGTGGCGTTAATATTCAGCTAGCTTAACAATTTCCCTTAATAGTTTTTCCCATGAACTTCTAAGACAAATGGTTGACCTATTGTATTTGTCCTGCAGTTGATAAAACGTAATTAATGTAGAACTAGAAGCTATTGGTTCATTTTCTTAAGTGACCGCAATTTTCTTTCATTACCTGCCAACTAGCTTGTTAGGTTAACTAGCTTGTTAGGTTAGCTAAGCTAGCTAGCGCGTGCTAGCTAACCTAACACGAGCATCCACGAACATTAAGCAGGCTATAGAGTCATGGCTGAGGGATTCACATTGAAGGCTGAGTCAGTGCCCATGCTTTGCTTGCTCTTTGTCAGTGGGCAAAATGTATTTATTAATGGGTTGATATTTAGTTTGTATGCCAGTAATTACTTGTATTAATGCACACCCACACAGCAGACAGCATTTAGAAATGTAAAAGATTGATAATTGAAGCATAAAGTAAATGCACGTTATATTTATAATAAATACAAATATATGTGGGTTTTATTTGTCTGAAACTCATTTCACTAAATATATATATTTTTTTAATTTACAGATGTCATCAAGAATGTCCAGTACTTGACGTGGAAATGTAAGTTTTGTGAATTCCCCTCTAATTGACAAAGAAGAATAATCCAGCATTATAAATATCATCATGGACATCATCATCGGTGGTGTTTAGGACTCAAGTTAGGATTATACCTTTGGTATTGCATTCATCTACCCTTATCTGTTTTTCCTAGGATGCAAACCAAAACCGAAGAACAGCTGCCCTGCCTGGTCTTCCATGCTATCTTTCAAAGGATCCCTCTGACAATATCCGGATGTGTGATGTAAGACACTGTATTTACACATTTACTACACTCAATGGTTGTAATGTGACAATGGTAACATGTTTTGTGTTCATTAGTTTTATTACCCCTTGCCACACTATTTTTTACAGAGATTTTGTATAATTACAAACTGTCTTTTCAATAGTCCCCTTCACCTTTTTTTTGTTTTAGAGATTTTTAATAAGGATTCTCCAAACATTGAACTAGTACTATTTTGGAGATGTCTGTTAAGATGTGAATGTCTTTATATGTCTCCAGGTCCTTTGACAGTCTTCGATGTGGCCGAAGTAGCAGAGAAGATCATCCAACACGAGCTCAGAGACGTACCACAGGCTTTGCCATGTTGATGGCCACAATCTACTGCCTTAACCTGGAGTGCCCCCGTAATATGAACGACACCTTTGAGTTCCTTCATGAACATTAAACCGGACCAGAGCTCAGCAAGATTCCATGGGCTCAGAAGCAAACTGCTCAGATAAATGGTAAATGGACTGTATATTTTATATCTCTCTTCAAGTCTTCCTACCACTCAAAGCTTTAATGCTACATGTCATCATTCACACCCACTCACACACTGATGGGAGGAGCTACCATGCAAGGTACCACCTGCCCATCACTAACTAACAGTCACACAAGAGAGGTCAAGAGTCTTGCCCAAGGACACATCGACATGGACTAGCGGAGCCAGGGATCGAACCACCGATCCTCTGATTGAAGGACGTCCTTGTTCTACCACTGAACCACAGTTGCCCCAGATTATAATAATTAGGGATGCACCGATACCGGTATCGGTGGTCGATACTGCGTTAAATACTCGTACTCGCATCGGTTTCAATGGCCGATACCAAGAACCGATACTCACTCAACAGTATTTCACTACAACAAACTGGTCGCGCTTTATGGAGAAGCAACCCCGTGGCGGAGCCGGAGACACTCTTCTCTGTCTCAACTGTCTCAACAGTCTCAACTTCTGAGCAGCCAATCACGCTATCCAAGTTGTTTTGCCGTCCAATCAGATGGCCAGTTTGTCTCAACAGCAGAATCTGGAGCCGCCATCTTGGATCCTCGCTACGCAGCGCTCACTTCTTTCAATAGACAGGAGAAAAGTGAGACGCGAGTACAATACAAGACTTTATCGATATTGTGCTTATTAACCGGTGTTGCATACGTGTGTATGACATATTAGTGCTCATATTAGTGCTCTTGTTAGTGGCTGACAGCCCCGGAGTTACTTGTAATCAGTCCGTCCCAACGCGACGCAAATGTTTCGCGCGACCAGATTACATGTAAAGTCTATGCACAGACGCGTGTGGTTGCGACAGACGCAAATTTACGCCGGCGGCACGTTAGACGCGAGAGTTGAAATTTTCCATATTTAATACATCTATAATTGAGAAGCTCTGCGCGTCATCACCGCCGTCCTGCCGGTTTGAATCAAACGGCTGCTGATCCACCTGAAGTAGCGCTGGCAGCGGCCACATTCAGACGCTGTTGTGCGGCTACGGATGATATTATTGTAGCAGAGTGTCTGTTGTGTGTCTATATTTGTAATTCTAATAAAATGAAAACACGCTGCAGGGTAACTTGAACCACTTTTTTATCTCCTTCACACACGTATATCCCACAATTCCACTCTTTTCCTTTCCGTTTCTCCCTCCACAATAAAAGCACCGGAAACATAACTTGCAACACAGCTTCCTATATAATTGCTCATCCCTAATATTATCGCTTACATTATGAACCCGGACACGGGGCGTTTTATGGTCCGACATTAGAGGGACTTCCACAAGACGTTTAAAGCTTGGGATAGCCTTCTGTTAATTTTGTACTATAGGCTTGACATAATCTGCAGAGGATAAAATAAAATCTGCCTCCAAATTAATTGCACTTTCATGGAGACCAAATCTAAGAAGTATCGGTATCGGTACTCGGTATCGGCAAGTACACAAATAAAAATATCGGTATGGTATCGGTTTGTAAAAAATGGTATCGTTGCATCCCTAATAATAATAATTATAAATATAGCCAGTAAAACAATTAGAGCACATATCAAAGTCAAGCTTTAGACTAAAACTCTTAGATTGGTTGTTTTGACACGTAACACCTTTTGTGGGGCTGTTAGAATTGTGTTTAAGAAATTAAACATATAATACATTTTTATAAAAATGTATTATATGGATTTTATAAAGTTCTCAGTATCCCACATATTGCCTCTTCACAGCCACACTACCTTATCTCCAGCTGTCTCTAATTATATGTTTCCCTTTTTTTGAAAGTATGCAATTAAGTTTTGTGTATCCATTTTTTGGGGTGTTTACAATGTTCTTATGTTTATATTGAAAACGTATGAACTTGTTGTAATTATTTCTCATTTGTCATTGTACAACCACACATACTGTCAGTGTCTGTCAGAGTGCCTCCACTTGTATGTGGGAAACATGTATTTAACACATGTATATATGGGTGTGTTGAGATGTACTTGTAGCCAATGTTTCAGTCTGTGTATATTTTCTTCCAATAAATGTTATATATTTTTAACAGAATCAAGAATTATTGGTCATTTCGTTTTTATAAAGCAAGCACACTTTCAATTATCAGTCAAAATAACATGTATATGCAAGTTGAAACAAATTTGTGATGTAAATCATCTTAACTTAAAATGGCAAGTTGTACACACACATGGTAAAGTTATTTTAACTTGGTGGATCAAGTTTAAACAACAAGGGACTAAAAGTTCACTCAACTCTGACAACTTGACTCATCATGTTGAGACAACTAGCTCGTTGTAGTTACATCAACCTTATGAACTTACATTTCCTAGTTGAATCAAAGGACATTTTTAAGTTGAGTGAAATCGCTTTTTCAAGGCAGCAGGCGAACTTTCGTTTGTAAGTTGAACTGGCCTGAAATGTTTTACAGTGTGGATAAAGACTAGAGGGGATGACAGAGAAAGAGAGAGAGAGCAGGAGATCTCCCCAGTTTATCACAGAGATCAAGGTTAAAGCATCGACTGATCTGAATGATGGAGCAAGAGCATCATTAGAGAAAGGGAGAGGCAGGCGGACAGAGCGATAAATAGAAAGAGACAGAGAGATATGAGAATAATGAAAAAAGAAAAGGCGGGATGTGGAGGGTTGTTAGAGATCAGCTTGTGACCTCACTCAAGTGGCTGACACGATCTGTCCATGTGGCCCTTTCACAGCCTGATGCATCTGAAACTGATAGTGGGCGCCCTGTTCTTAATGCCCGCCCTTACCCCGTTTCAAACCACATCACCGCGGCTCAGCAGCACCCTGTCACCGGAAAAGATGAATATTAAGCCCCATCGGATCTGTCATTTGGAGAGAGGCCTTTTAAAGTGGCACTGACCGAGGTCCGAAGTGTTTCTAAAGCGTATGTGCTACACAGTGCTGCTGTTATTTGAAGAAAAGAAGAAAAAAAACACAATACATCGGAGACGGAAATAAATATTAAGGTTTTTCTCGGTTAAACATAGCAACAATATCTGTCAAAATTGCTCAAAGCCACATTCACTCTAATTGACAAGTGGCAACCTTGTGGCCATTGTGACTGTATTGGCTTTATGATGCCATTCATGTTGAATTTTTGTCAGATTCGCTTTTTCTGCGTGCTACCTTGGACCTATTTGGTATTTTTCTGCCTGCCGTGAGCTTCAGTATGCAGAAGTCAGAGGGGGGATTCACACATGGTCTTGTAAGTATTGATCATAAGCATGCATCGAGCAGCATTGAGCATCTTTGGTGTTCTGCTCGGGTTTGGTTCAATCCAAATTCCAAGCACATGAACAAATGTTACTCAAAAGCTTACAAACAAAGGTGGAACATCTGTCGGGGATATGTCGGACACATTGATTTGAAAAGTCAACACTCGCAAGCCGAGAAAACTATTTTCTGTATACTGCACACGTGTGCTGTGGTGTGAACGTCTGGTCTCGAATGTAGAGCTGTCCAAATGTGTCATGATGCATTAAGTGAGAACTGTAGGCCTGAATGCATCATCTGTACATGTCCCCATAAACAAACCTGCTTAGAATGTCACTCACAATGTTCCACAGTGAATTCATCCGTGACATTTCTGCACCATTACAAGCAAAGGTCATACATTCCCTCCACCGAGATTCATTTTTATATAAGGTATTTATCGCTACTTAATTAGCAGTGTCACGATCTTGGTTTTGTTATAGTTTGTTTCCTGTTTTATTTTGAAGTTGTCTGCCTCTTGTCCTGTGTTTATTTGACTTCCTGTCTTTGTGTTTTTCCCTTTTTCTATAAATCACCTGTGTTGGATTTGTCTCGTCAGCCTTCCTCTCTTCCCTTGTGTTTCTTCCACCTATCAGCTGTCAGCCTGTCCTCATGTCTGCTCACCTGTGTCTTGTTGTCTGATTAGTTTCTTGTGTATTAGTGGTTACGTCTTTTGTCCGTTGGTTGTCGGTTCATCCGCTATGTCTCCTGTGTGTATTCCAGTTGTTTGAGCTACCTGATCATGTTTCTGGTTTAGATTTTGACCATTCTAGTTAATGGATTTTGAGTTACTCCCTTTTGGACTCACCTTCCAAGTTTTTGTTTTGGTTATTTCTTTATTAAATCAGTTTAAAATCCCTCTGTCGCCCATGTCTGCATTTGGGTCCATCCCCTGTTGGCCGTTTCTACAGACCAGGACAACCAGGGCACTTCGATGATGCAGAGCACATTGTTTTTACAGAGACAAGAAACGGGCGGTTGTTCATAATGGATACCAGGCCCTAACACACCCACTTAAAAAGGATTTCTTTTCACCCCATTCTGTTAACAACTTCACTTTAGTTTAGCTGTGCCTCTCACCTTGAAAGGACCCAACGTAGGTGTAGATTTGCTATTAATTTGTCTTTTTGATTCAAATTACAACCTACGTGGTCACCTTATGGCCCCTCAGACCAACTCGAGCCATGAGGCCAATAAAGCCTCCACTTTATCCATGAGAAACTTTTCCACAATCACACTGATTGAAGTTACTTTATCCCTGGCCCCACTATGAATCCAATTCGCTTTCCACCATTCTGTAATTCACAAGAGGCCATGCTAAATTGCTTATTAATCAGGCCACTTTGACATGACCGCATTCGCTGTGTATGCACGCATACACATGCACGTACAGACACGCACATTTCCAAGTACACACAGGTGCACGCATACACACACACACACACACACACACACACACACACTGAGACAAACATGCACAAACACACACTTCTATCTACACTTCTAATCTGCTGGTAATGAGGTCAGTGCTCTCATTAGAGTTGAGAGAAAAGAGGGAGGATATGAAAGAGAGAAGAAAGAGGGATGAGAGGAGGGGAGGGCAACAAAGAAAATCCCAAGTCATGTTTTCCCAGCGGAGGTCACAGTATGTGTGTGTGTGTGTGTGTGTGTGTGTGTGTGTATGTGTGTGTGTGAGTAACTGATCATCTCATCTGCATCATCTGCAAGACACATTTCTCTATGTACAACATGTACGTTTCCATATTAACTGTAGCTGTATATGATGGTAGTTTATGTCCAGATGTGATAGAGTACAGTCATGAAAGTGCATTTTTAGTGAGCACATGCATTAAAAGGACAAAAGCATGTTTATTTCTTGTATTTGGGTGTGTTGGCTGACCGGTTGTAGTACGGGTGTGATGAGCAGGTGCTTTCCCCAGAGGAACTGTTGGTCCACGTTCCAGGTGGCGCTGTCGGAGTAGAACCTTGGGAGTGACAAAGAAGAGTATATAATCCAATTAGATATATTTTGAATCATGTTCCTGTGAATAAAAAACAATTTTAGACTAAAATCATTGTGTAAAGACATTGTGTAACTTATCAAGTACCTGTGCACCTTTCTATGTGAAGTAAGAGAAATAACGTTTTTAATTAAACTAATATACCCTTGCATTAACAAGCTACTGCAGTGAAGAAAGTGCTAAATTAAGATAGTTTAGCTTGTGAAGTTTGTTCAGGCAGAGCATTGAAATCGCCCCTCTACTGGCTGATTGGCATCCGCTGTTTGTCGTGTACTTTGATTGGCTCCTTTCCAGCTAAAACGTCCACTCAATATGCATGCAGGTGTGCAGCGCGGGCCTTACAAACCGTCACTGGTCTTCTCATTATTCCCACATTGATGCGTTTGCTGCCACACAGTTTACCTCTCCCAGTCCCCTGCTTCTCCACTTGGAAGACTGTTTTTAATGAGTAAATAATGGCGGTGCACTGCGTGTCTTCTGCTTCCGCTCTCTGCACACGCTCAGCTGGTTGTCAGACAGCTGTCACTTCAGATGCCGGGAAGCGGAGTATTCCTCTGTCCCCAAATTTCTATTTGCCACTATACTGCGGTCAAATGTGAGCTGCTTTTTGGCTTTATGGTTGCTTCGGGTAGTTTTGTTTTTCGGCTATTTCCGGTTTCTGCTGTTGTTGTTCCTTACTGGCATGCATGGCCTGTGCATGCCTGCATGTGATGTTGTGATGCTTGCTATTCACAGTCTGCAATGCTGCTGAGTATGTGCGTCTTCCTTCAAATCGGTGTGTTCATTTGCAATGGATGTGTAACATACAGTGCAAGGCTTGCCTTGGCGTTAATGTTCAAGATGATAAGAAGAATAGGCAACTTTGGTTTGTACATAATTAGATTTGGCCATGTTTTGCGGTTAGCAGGTGTTTTTACCTCATCTTGCGAAAAAGATGATCACTAGAGAATGCTTATTTGGACGAGCTGAACTCCTGCTGATTACTTATGTGCTTTGTGTGAAGAGGAGAGGAGGCCTGGCTTCCCACCGCTGTTTCCTTCAACAGCTATCTCCTCCACTGTGATATTGCTGATTTAACTAAGATTAATGTTCGTGCATGTGTTTATTCAGGGGATTACCTCTCTCAGCTGACTCCTACATTTAAATATGCACAAACAATATTTTCTCCAATGCATTCCATGGCCCTAACTGTTGACTTATTATAGCAACTTTTTAATAATGGGAATAATAATAATGTGGTTCGGGCATCTAATTAGGATGCCTCCAGGACGCCTCCCTTTAGAGGTTTTCCAGGCACGTCCAACTGGTAGGAGGCCCCCGGGGCCTGGGTCAGCCTGTTGGACCTGCTGCCACCGCGACCCGACCCCGTATAAGCGGATGAAAATGGATGGAATAAAAGAAACAATGTTTCATATCAGTCTAATATTATTCTGCAGTGCTACATTTAGCATACAGTTCAAGCAGAGCACTGAGGTTCCAGTTGGCTGATTGACTTGTACTACAAATAATGACTCATCAACCGTGCCCAGTGATGTCCACACATAGTCATGCAGGTCTTTTGCGTGGACATTAAGAGGGTGACTGTTCATTATGTTCATGTGAATGTGTTTGCTGCCACAGCTGACCTCAGTCTGTTCTTGTCCTTATGGATGACTACTCACTCTTTTCTCGCCACTATACCAGGGTCAAAGGTTAGCATGCTGCTGTACTGCTGTTTGCTTCATGGTTGTGTTTTCATGGCAGTGCCTAGTAGCTAGTAGGCTGCAGTGTCGTGGGTTATTTCTGGGTTCAGATTTGCTGCACTGCTGTTGCTGTTTATGATTCAATTCATGATGTGAGTGAATTATTGGCATTCATAGCCTCTGTGTGTTTGCAAGTGATGTTTTGCAGCTGGCAGTTTGACATCTGCTATGCTGCTGAATATGTGCGGTTTCAGCTGGCATCTTTGTGTGTTCATTTGTTATGTATGTCAACACTTTCCCTTAAAAAAATGAAGTTCATATAGCAGTTAAGTAAATGGCTTGTGGTTGTTTGTAGCTGTTGTCCAAAATGATAATTTGAATATTACTTAAATATGAGCTGAATTGATTTTGGGCACGTTTTTCCCTGGCAGTTTGAAGGTGTTTTTCCGCATGCATGCTAAATGGATGTTCACTAGAGAATACGTTATCAAATATCATTTTATGGTCATTCATACCATAATGGCATATAAAGCTAAACTCCAGCTGATCGCTAATTTGGTTTGTGTGGAGAGGAGGCCTGGCTTCCCAAAGTAATTTACTGCCACAGCTAACTCCACCACCCCAACCTCCTCCAATGTGATATTGTTGACTTAACTAAGATTGATGGTCACATTAGCATTATTAGCTTCTTCAGCAGACTCCTTGTTGCTTAACTAAATCTGTGATAACTCCCTCAAAAAAAAAACGTTTCCACCAAACTGTATAAACATTTCCTATGGATCTTTATTTATTGTTTATGAGGACTGTGCAGATACAATATTTGAAATGACTTACTCGTGCATGACGGGACGTACAACAGTCTCCCCTGTAGTGTGGGCTTTGTAGAAGAGTGTGTAGAGGTACGGCAGAAGTGTGTAACGTATCCTCAAGTAATGGTTAGAGCTCTTCACCAGTGTTGAGTTGGGACCAAAGAAAGCCGGATCCTGGGGCTTGAGAGAGACAGATGGATTAACGGGATGGGGTTGATGAACGGGAGAGAAGAAGGGCAAATGGGAAATAAAGATTTGTCTTTTATCCACACAGGAAAAAGAGAAAGGGGCGATGGAAAAGAGCGCTTGTTTGAATGAGAAAAGAAATACGATGGAGGGGAGATAAGGGAAATGGAGAGACGGATCTGAAGTGAGAGTAAAGAAAGGTGTTACGGGAGAAAGGTAAAGAAGAAAAACAATGAACTATATTGGTTTTATATCGCCAAATCATTCACGAGTGGACATTAGCTAATCACACAGATTAAAATGGAAATTAACTTTACATAGGACTAATCTAAAAGCAGCTATTGCAACATGAATGAGCACAAGAGAACTTGAGAGAAAGATATAAAGGAGAAAAAGTGTGTGAGAAAGAAACAGAAGTATGATTTAATTCCGCAGATAGTGGAGAGTGAGAGGGTGATTAGCTGCTAACAGGCCGTGCTCCCCTCATCTGGCTAATCATTTATGCCCTCGGCACCTCTGAGAGTGTGATGAGGAGTGTGTGTGTGTGTGTGTGTGTGTGTGTGTTTGGACTGGCCTGCATGGCCATGTGTTGAGAGCCATGATTAGGGCAAAGCAAAGGTCACACATTAGCTGTCTCGTTTAGTGGAAATCGTACTTCAGATTCATCATCATCATGTCTCTGTCCTGCAGCATATACCCCCCCCCCCCCTTCCTTACTCTGACAATCCCCCCCT
The DNA here is from genome assembly GCA_023566465.1 of Cottus gobio. Lineage (NCBI taxonomy): Eukaryota > Metazoa > Chordata > Actinopteri > Perciformes > Cottidae > Cottus > Cottus gobio. The sequence continues at coordinate 21,037,922 of CM042220.1, read as the reverse complement.
CAATGCTGTGCTATTTTTGCAGCAGTGATGAGCATTAAAATGTCACTTGAAGAATGTTGTCAGATCATACATTTTCACGCTATTAAATGCTGAAGATAGACTTTGTCTCTCGGGTTATTTGTTCATCTAGCTCAGTGTGTATGATCAATATAAACACTGTGGGCTTATCACGTGTCTCTCTGTGACATTTTAAATCTGACATTTACATTTATAGTGTGCTTCCTAAAGATAAATGTAAATATCACTCTATTCTCATTTTAAATTTCCATGATTAGTATTAGTGTTATTATTGCAAGTAGTTAAGTAGTTTTCAAAGTTTGGGGTTTGAACACCAGCCATTTTTCAGCCAAAATTGCGAATGTTTTTTTCTCATGCTAAATCCTGATTATCTCCTCATTCACAAGGTCTATTTGAAAACTTTAAAAAGCTATAATATACAGAAAACCCTTGTGAAGATAGATAATACGGCCATTTATGTGTTTGTGGTATATTGGTTTATGATAGTACACAGAAAAGAAAAAAAGAAAAATATTGATTTCTCGAAAAATGAAATGTAATTATTATATAAAATAGCTTGATATTGTAGGATTATATGTGCTAAGTTTGGAGTCGTTTGAGTGACGTTTTTTGTGTGAAGTATTTTTAATAATTATTTTAGTTCGGACATGTCGAGAAGTGTGGAAATTCAGAATGTTTTGAAAGCCCCACAGCTCGTCCTACGGTCCTCAAATGCACCTCGCTTCACTGCAGCTGTCTACAGCCGGGTCAGACCTACAGTTTGCACTCAAACACTAACGGATTATCCATATTTCAGCCAAAAGTAAGTCAATTTTCATCATTTTTGCTGGACACAAATTACTTTCTTGTGCATATATTTGCAATGATTTGTGTGAGAGTGGAATGGTTGGTATTGGCTGATTCTGTCGGTTCTCAGGATTCCAAAACCGTTGAGTATAGCATTCTAGCTAGTCCCTAACTTTCTTCATCAACATTTTTCAAAAATGAGGGCAGCATTTTGAGTCAGTTTTATTGTGTAATAGTGTTATAAACATGACACAAATTACTTATATTGACTTGTTGGGTCAGAGTCTGAATTTCTATTTTTTGTGGGATTTTTCTAGTATTTTCTTGTATTTTCTGATATGCTCAGTCTCAGAGGGTGAACCCTCGACCTCCCCATATGAGGAGCTTCCGTGCTTATAATAAAATAAAAAAGTAAGACAATCGAGAAACATAACATAAAGAATACTTGAAAATTACAATGATACATCTAAAAAGTATAATAAAAGTAAGTATAATATTTTTTAGCTGCAAAGCCGGAGTTGAAGGAGGTGGTGCTGTGTACGAGTGCAGAGGGACTACACTACCCTGAAGCCTACTGGGGCCACCTAAGCTGAAATTGCCATTTTACAAAACATTGACCATGTATCTGCCACATGGCACACCATGTTATTTTTTAACTAAAGTCTTGCAGTACCTCTCTTGTATGGGCCGACCAGGCTTTGTTTTACCTCAGGCTCAGATGTTCGAGTACCTGCAGCTATAATGGATTTTCAATAAACAACATCCCCCGTGTTAAACCCAAAATCAGTGGTCCCACCGCACAGCTGTACCAGTGCTGATATGATGACAATCACCATGGATACTGAGATAAGTTTCTATTGTTAACCACTTGGCATTTTATAGCACCTTTTATGAAATGCTATGAAACGAAGGCTATACCCTGCAGCACTTTAGACCAAACAATGGCCGTGTGATACACACATCTAAAACTGACAGTCTAATCGAAGAAGTGCAGAACAAAATGCCTTCACAGTACCTTGTAGCCCTGAGCGTTGTGGTTCCGGCTGAAGGGGTAGAAAGCTCCCACCTGCATCCAGCGACGACATAACTCTTCACTGGAGTCGTCAAAGAATCCACAGATGTCAGCCCCGATCTGAAACAGAGGAGGGGACGGCAGCTTGACATTCAGCCAGAACCGACAGTATAGTTCCATTAATGTCTGAAATGTAACATTCAGTGCATCTGAATGTTACAGTTGTCAAACTCCGAGAAAAGTTGAAGAATGTGTATTGGATCTGAAATAAAATACAGTAGCTCTGTTTGTATTATAAATGTCAATCCAGGCGCCTTCAGAAAAGAAACAAACTGCATCCGAGGTCAACAAATCTCCCGCAGTTGTGAAAAAGGGGCACTTATGTGATAGCCGAACGCATATTTGTCTTTTAAAATGGCTTTCTTGATGTCCGCTCAATTCAGTCAAGATGTACTGGCAGACAGTAGATCTTTATTTGCATTAATTGCACAATGGAGGCCAAGAATGATACTTCAGTCAAAGGCCAATCCACAGAGACTGCTTGCTTTCTTTTGTTTACTACTGGCCACATTTTTACAACGGACTCAACAGGAGGGAATCGATCCAAACTGTGTGTGTGTGTGAGTGAGATCTGCCTGACACAGTCCCACCAGGATGTAGTTGGCATCTATAAGAACACCTGATGTGCACAGCTGGAGGTGTGTGTGCGTGCATGTAAGCGTTTGTGTGTGCGTTGGACTCGTTGCTGTTTTCTTTCCTGTGTGTGTGTGTGCACTGCATGCAAGTACATCGAGCGCACTTGGGTACTGACTTGTGTTTTTTTTTTTTTTTCGTCTTTTGAATGTGGTGTTCCCACAAAGGGAACCGGTGTTCTTCCAGACATTTTAATGGATCTCATTCCAAACACACTTTTTCTTGCCTGCCCTCCTGTCTTTGTGCTTACGCCTGAACATGGATCTCAATTAGCAGCTGAATCCTCGTTTGAAAAGAGGCAAAAGAGGGAAAGAGCCTAATGCCAGAACTACATGTTAACTAAACTGAAACGCGTAATAAGACCTACGACTGGCTCAAGCCAAATTGATTTGTTACAAGGTCTTTTTGTATGATACAAGCGCTCTACATACTGAACAGCGTTTCTGACTTTCATTAATACTATCGGAAGGGAGTCTGAGCCTCAAGTGAAATGTGCCTGTGTTAATGGATATTTGCTAAAAATTAACCGAGGAGCCCTTGGTTGCCTGGAGTTTTTCTTTTACTCGCATCAATAAATCAAAGCAAGACTTTTTTCTTCTGCGAGTGTGCGGTGACAATGTAAGTAAAAAGGCTTGAAACGAGGTCCACATTCAACTGGAATGACGTAACGCTTAAATCTGTAGCCCAAGTGAAAAGCTGAAGAGGGATTACTCCTTTGCAGTCCTGTTAAGCTCTGTCATGGCATCCAGGTAGAACGTGTTTTTCCTGTCAAACTCACTTACCTTGAGCATAATATGAACAGTATTTGCCCTTGTGGAGGTTTAGTACTCACATAGGGAACCCCGAAGAGCCCGAACTCCAGCATTCCAGGGATGGCCCATTTTATGTCGTTCCAGTTGGCAGCATTGTCCCCCAGCCAGTGACCCGAATATTTTCCCACACCCGGGAAGGAGGAGCGGGTCAACATCAGAGTGCGGTTCCCTCCAAACACACGCTGCAGAGCTCTGCGGGGGGGAGGAGGAGAGAGAGGCGTCGGAGCAAGAAAGAGAGGAAAAAAGAGGATAAAAATGACATGGGTACGTTGACAGGAATCGTAAGAGATATTATGCACACACACACACACACACACACATGCTCACGAGTAGAATGAGAGAGATTAGTTTGGGACAAAGCCAGGGCTAGTTGTACTTTTTCTCCCCCGTTGTACATTATTATTATTATAGTTTGCAAAGGGAAATCGAAGCCACATTGATTTCTATGACAATATGGAACCCTGGTGATGTTTATGAAATGTGTCTCCTGCCAATAATACATTTTAATTTGTGGACAGACGGAGGAAAAGAAGGAGGAAGTGAGGAAGGGCACAAAGCAAATATGAGCTAGCGTCAATACCAAAGGAGGGAGTCAGCAACTGCCCTTCAGAGGGCTGGCAGTTCACGGTGTCCGGTGAACGTGTGTGTTCCCTTGTGTTTGTATGTGTGTGCCATGTGTGTGATGCTACTATGTTCTCCTTAATCCGAACATTGTTTGTGTGTATTTGTGCAGCTGTGTTTACTGGGCTTTTCTCGTTTCTCGATATTTGCCCGTTCGCTACTCCGGCTTGTGACCCAGAAATCAATCTTGGCGCTCCATCTTGAAGGACGTCACAATTCCTGAAATGCAGCTTGAAGAGCGAGGATGGCGGAGGCTCGCCGCGGGAGCTATATATGGAAGCCCATTTCCGCCAGCAAAAAAAAAAAGAAAAAATCACTTAAAAAAAGAAAATTATAATAAGCCTTTTTTTTTGTAAATGTAAATGTTAGATGTTTTAATCCGTCCACTATTGCTATGGAAGCCCATCGGCACTTCTAATCTCTATTTATTTTTAAAAAAGTTTTTTTTCTGGCGGAAAAAGTAATAAAAAAAATAATAATAAAAAAAGGCTTATTATTATTATTTCTTTTTTTTTCTTTTCTTTTTTTCGCTTGCGGAAATGGGCTTCCATAGATATAAGCGCGGAAACACCGGCGTATTCTTTTCGTCAACCAGTGACATAAGGGAGATCCGTGACACACAGCTGGAACGAGCATCTCAAACCGTGGCTCTTTTTGTATTCACAAGTTGTAATTGTATTGTTCTACAGTCTTGTCACATTATGCCAGACTGTGCATTGAATTCATAGTAAATATATAAGATGTCACAAACATTGTTATGCTCATCCGTCGATTTCAAAAGACGGCTCCGAGGCGAGGATTTCTAATTTGTTAAATGCCTCACCACTTCCGTTCACATCTCCGGGTGAGACCAAGACATGATGAGAGGTGAGGAAAGGGATCGACGATCTACAAATTAGGAAAGTGAGAGGCCTCTGTGTGGCTGGGATGGGTTACACTGTTCCAAGAAGTAAAATGAAAAGTGTTGAATTCATTTTTAGTTCAGTTTCTGCTTGCTTTACCAGTTGGGCTGCAGTGACTGCTATTTGCTATACCTGGGGAACTCTTAAACGGTTATTGGATTGCTAAAATAGCAGCAACAGGAAGCCCCATCACTGTAAGGGCCGTTAATGTAGACTAGACATGTTTTTGCTTCCTGTTAATGTGCAATGAATGTCTTTATGTGAGAGCCAAATGTGAATGTGAAAACCCTTTCTCTCTCTCTTTCTCAGTCAAATATCACAACAATCTTTTAAAGGGCCAGTGTGTAACCAAATGTTCCTTAGTGTACAATCACCTGAAACAAGTTTTTGTTAGCTTAGCATGAGCCCTTAATATAAGCGGTTCCGCTTCACAATGTCACTTTGTTTCTACAGAGGCCCAGAAAGGACAAACAAAATATCCTCTAAGAGAGCCTCTTGCATTTGTACGTTACCTGAAGACCCCCGTATATCTAAAAGTTAAAGTTTGCAAAGAGGTATTCAGATGGTTGCAACCACACTGCTAGAGGCCATTACATCCTATACATTCTCCCTTTTCAGATGTCACAAAGAACTTTAAATATTATACCGAATGCTGTGCCATAATCATTTCATCGTGAAATTATCTTTTCCTCTGCCGACATGGTAAGGACAACAGTAGCATTTAATCAAATGCAGTGATTCTTTTTTTTATTGGCTTCTGAGACACATCTGAAAGTATAAGGCTGTGAGGAATCCCAAAGTAAATCCCAGTAAGTGGGGGAAAGAGGTGAGGGAACCCTTGTAGCTACTTTTTGACCTCAACATACAGTATATGATATATTTCTGCATCAATGGCTGTGCAATGCATTTGTTTAGTGGTATAGGGTGTTATTTTCCATCAGCTGAAAAACCCATTAGTGCAGGTGTGTGCTGCTTTCTAATTGATGCAATTTCCCATACCATCACCATTAGTGCATATTAGGATTCCGGCAACTGAAGCCAACTTTAGCCTTGTGTGAAATGACTAGCTGGAGGCTTGGAGACTAAATAAATTCCTGTACCAAGATAAATGTGACTGCCGCCTTTATACCTCTGTGACATTTAAGTGGTTTGTGTTTTGTGCAGCACTTGCTCATGAGCCAGGCTGACTTCCTTGACTGTACAATTTGCATAGTCTTTTTGGATTATGAATCTAATGTGCTCTTGTGAACCTCCTCTGCTACTCTCATTTTCAAATTGCTCTGTGCTTGTTTTCATGATGGAAACAGAAAGAGATTAGCTGCTTTTTAGGCACACCTGACTCATCTCAATATAATATGGCACCAAAGTGCGGTTTCAGAGGCGTGGCGAACTTTAGGCAGCGTACTTCATTTAACTAAACGGCTTTACATGCATTTGCAGAACTTGATTGTAGGATATACACAAACTGGTGTTTGTGCTCACATTAGCGTGTGAATTGAATATAATAATATTGACTAATGAGTGTCCTGCATCTATATCTAAAAATCTAAAAATAAAGCATAACTCAACTTTAACCTGCTTAAAGCTCCATCAATTTCCATATTTCAATAATTATGATTATTATATCCGATAATCTCATTGATGCCTCTCTGTAGGTTTGTGTAAGTAATGGGCCCTTTTAAACAGTTTCAGCGCCAGACCCAGATGAGAAATGAATTCTCTCGCCCTGGGATTTGAGCTCATTAAAACATATTTCTGCACTTATCACATGGGATACAACTTGAAATGGTCTGCAAGAGTCACAGGCATTGATTTAGCTGAGGTCATAATTCACTGGGCCGCGCTCAACTGACAGATTTCTCCATTGCACCTTCTTCTTTTTTCCATTTCAGTTCCATTACCACGTCGCAATTTCTCAACAGCCACTGATTCTACTCCACTTAACGCTAAAGATCCCGGGCGTCGCATTGTTTTGACATTACGCAATACAGTCTGAGTTGGCCAATGGCCTCATTGCTCTGGAGGGTTGGCAGCAAGTTGGTGTCCGAACTCCTTGAGAATGCACTCACTTCTCGGTAGCCAGCACCATAGAGTAGCCGTACAGACTGTGGACATCGTAGTGGTTCCCCCAGGCCTGCTTGGCATCCATACACAGAGTCTTACTGTACATCACCTCATCCAGAATCCCTGTGGGGAGAGAAAAGATGGAGGTAAAGAGATTGGAGTAAGGTGAGCAGAGGCAGGGAATGAATACAAAATAGAGGATGCGGTGATGGAAGGAGAGGGAAGGAGGAAAACGGGCACAGAAGAAAGAGAGACATTGATATATACAGCAATAGGAAGTGGGAACAATGAGGAAATGAGACACAGCCAGAGCAATGGAGGAACAGGATGACTAAGGAGGAGTGCAATAAAAAGGTTTCATCAGGGGAGCCTGCCTTTTCCAGTTATGATCATCCTGTCTGGGACACAGTCGGAATAAAAGACATGGCAGAAGAGTCATTTTCAAAATCCCTCACTGGGGACCCGCTATTTTAGATGAGTTTTCCTCTGGACCTGAACTTACTTCATGAGCTATTGTGACGGATTTATCAACTTGTGCACACCAGTTGGGCTTCAAATGCAAACCTATGCCATCCTCTGTCTGTGCAGACATGTAGATGTTTGACTGTAAGCAAAGGCCCCAAACAATGCTGCCATGACAACGCTTTGAGACTCAACCATGTCATAGACGTGGATATCAAAACTGTGCAAGAAAATAAAATACATCGTACTATTAGTGTCTTACTTGGAGTGTAGGGAGGGTAGTTGAGGTTGTTATCAGCACAGCCATCATTTGATCCTTTCTGGAAATTAGCCACCTCATTCATGTCCTGCAAGAGCATCAGAGGACATGGTTTCATTAATTACAATTAAAATAATTTAAACTTATAATATGCATCATTTACAATATGCTTTAACGGTGTTATTGTATCCAGGATTCTTCCATTGAGGTGATCTTCATATACTAAAAAGGAGAATATCTTCTATATGTAATATTGGATAAACAAAGGGACCTATGATGTGCAAATTCTCAGCTGTGGACCCTTTAACAACATAATGTGAATTTCAGGCAGTTTTTTTGTTTGGTGCTCTCTATTGGCCTTAATTGTTCAACCCACAGTGAACTAATAGCCACCACAATGTAGAAAAAAAGTGCGCTCACTGCCCCTGTGTGTGCGTAATTGGCTGCGGAATAATTTCAGCGTCAGGATTTTGTGTTGGCGAGCATCTAATCAGGAACACACGCTTTCAGTTTATGTATTTAACATTGACTTACGATCCAGAGTGCGTCGTGTTTGACCTCCTTGGAGAATCGCTCATACTCATCAACCCACCAGTCGATGCAGTTTTGGCTGGTGTAGTCTGGAAACACTGTCTGTCCTGGCCACACCTGAGTGGAAGAGACCGTGAGATATGTCTTTACAAGCACATTTGAAGAGTTTGGAGCAAAAACCTTGAGAACATAGATTTGGCATGTGAGCTCCTCTACTGATGCTACTTACTGCAGATGTTGTTTTGCAAATGCTGTACATTTTTTGATGGGAAAATATAATTTTTTCTTGCTCTCCTTTTTGTATTCCTATTCAAAAAGCACCCGCAACATGTCTTTAATGAGGTGAGAAGCGAGCCTCCGCGATGTCGTACAGGTAAACAATATGAAGGAGCGCGGTGGCGTCGGTGTGGAGAAAATGTCAGAGAAACAGCTTAAATATGCGGAAGTGACAAAGAATAAAGATCAGAATAGAGCTGAAGTACAGGTTGGGAAGGAATTGATGAGAGGGAGAGAGAGCGAGAGATGGAAATGGAGAAAGGTGATAGAGAGACAGGAGAGTTGAAGAGGAGAACAGTGGAGAGGAGGAATCGATAATGCAATAGAAATCTCTAGACGTGACTGTGTATTAGAAGTCGTCCTTAATGACATGGATTGAGAAAAATGATTAATCCACAGAGAAAGGCGGAGATTTCGCGAGTGTGTGTGTGTGTGTGTGTGTGAGAACCCTTTCCGTAGAGCACAGTAGATATTAAATCTCAAGGTTGCTCCACGCTAGCGATCTTTCTACCTTTACTTCCAATGACTTTACAACCCAGTTTGCAGCAAAGACATGAATCACGCTGTATGTATGCTCTCTCACACACTTATGGCAGGTGTTTTTGGCAGGTGGTCAGAACTTCAAGGTCAGAGCTTATTGATAGTCCCTCGCAGTTGCAATCTAACCCTTTTCCAATTAGTACTTCCTTCATTTATCTCTGGATGTCTGACCCTTAGCCGCTTTCTAATGCTAACGGCTCACTTTTAACATGTTTGTTAAAAGTGATTCGTCGCAGCATATCTCACTTTATTTTTGGATATCTGCGTGTCCGTTTTATTGCTCTCCAGTCTGCCAATCTGTGTCATCCATCTGCTGCCTCTAATCCAAAAAAGGGACAGACGAGACGAAAGGTGGGAAGACGTCCGTCCTGTCTGTCCCTTTCTGGTGTTTAGCCGGTTATCTCTGTTTTCCTCTTGTCTCTCAAGTGACTGACTTCCTGTGTACCTCCGTGTCACTCCAGCAGTCAGACAGACAGCCAGTCTGTAGCTCTGTGCATTACTCTCTGACCTATTATCGGTGACTGTGTCTGTTTTCCTGCTCCTGCCTTTTCCTCAGCCCATGTTACTGTCTGTCATTCCTATCGTTAAACCCACATGGACTCTTTCCTCTCCTCGCCGCTTTGTTTATCGTGTGAGCTAGGTCCTGCTGTGATTTTACTCGCACGCCGAACCATACGCGCCACCGGAAAAAAAGCTTTTATCCTTTTGCGAGCAATTAGCTGTATTTTAGCAGAATAAATACCAGCCTGTCTCTGTATCTCCTTTATCACCGACACATGTACCGCAGAGGTCGCTTTGTAAAGACCTCGTTTTTGTTTGTTGTATAACCAGGACACATCCTTCATATGGAAATGAATTAAAATCAATTATAATCCTGCACACGTGTGCACGGAAATAAAGCACAAACGAACAAGAACAGCGTCTCGTTTGGAGACATTGATACACATAGATGTACACACGGACTGACTTTCTCCTTCCCTCTTTATATCTCCCACACACACTTGCACACCTAATCTGTGGTGCGTCGATGCGGAACATTTTAAGATTAAACGCTAATGCGGAATCAATGCATATGTTTGACCTGTTATAAACGGCATGAAAAAGCGATTAGCCGATGGACTGGGCCTAATCGTGTGCATAATCAAAAGCAACACTATAAAAGCATGGCAGCCACAGACTTTAACCCCCCACCTCCACCTGTCTCTGCAGGGGAGAGCTGTTTAAACATGTGCTCTGTAGGGAGAAGGATCAAAAAGCAACATACGGGAGGCTTGAACTCCCATTGGGGAAGTGTAGAGAACCAGTTACAGCTTGCATACACATGGCAAATGCATGTATCTATGCTTATGTTGCATGAAATATTGAATAATGCGAAGGCTCAAATACTAAATGGCGGTTTTATTTATATATGTATTATGATTTTTGTTAGTCATGGATTCAGCAAGGTCCTAAATAATTTGAGGAGGAATTTCGCCCAATATTATAAATGTACTCAGTTCATGCTCATCCTTGAATGGATACCCTCAGGCTAATATCCTTGCATAGCATCTCCATCGCACAGTTTATTAGAATTGATCAGCCTGCCAACATATTTGCCTTACAAGGAATACCTACTGGGTTCCCCATGAATAAACTAAACAATTGTTTCTTCTCAAAATATAATTTTTCTAAATAGGTATTATGTATTCTGTCATGTATGTGAGTGTGCATCCCACTGTCTGTACTGCTGGACCCATCAGCCTTCGATTGTTGTGCTCAGTTATGTCTGTATGCTCGAGTACCTCTTGTGGTTGCAGTGATTTCCCAATTTTTAAAAGCATATCTTATTGACAGCATATTTTATTGTCCGTTTTATCCCTCCATTGACTCCGCACTCGGCTGATATGGAGCCTCAAGTGGTCAAAAACGGCGAACTTCATGTTGCACTCTTGATTCAGCTGCGATTATGAATTGTTCCTCTCTTGATTTGCACATGGGATGTTTGCACATACTGTATGAGGACATCTCTGTATCCGTCTCTGTGATGACTCCTCCCCATTCCACTATGGGTTAGGGTCCTGTTGCTGTTGCTCTGTCTTTCAGGCTGTGCATCATCAGCTGATGAGCCACACCTGAGTCTGGTGGGAGGGCTGGCTATAAAGTAACACCACCTCAACATGGATGCCCTGTTGCAGCCTGGTTTGACTGGCTGTTATTCTTTGTTTTGTTTGTTTAAGTTAGTGTTGGTATTCTTTAAATACATGTATATGTATTACTCCTCTGAGTAAAATGCCTCTACCCTCCCTTGTAGTTGGTCATACTTTTTAATTGGGACCCATGCTTAACAATAAACAAATAAGTACATAACAATCAATATATGTATCTATTACAGTCTTTATCTCTTAAACTACATAGTTGGAATTGGGTGCTTTTGACTGAACCAATACATTGGTATCTTTAGAAAGCACTGCTTAAAACTGAAAGAGAAAACAAGTCATTGAGAAGAAATTGATTGACAAAGTCGAATGTAGAATAAAGCACCTCTGAGATGGTAAGTATACCTCTGGGGTCTGTGGGTATCAGATTAAGTTATCATGTCCCTGGAAACATCTTGAGTATTATATATACTCACAATTTTTCTTTAACATTTGGCTTCAAACACCATGTTGTATTTGCCATGCAACCACATATTGCATAGAGTAGTTGGTAAATATAAATGCATGTGAATGTAATGGGGACATCTTGAAGATTTTTTTTTTTTTTTAACTTATCCTATAGAAAGTTTCAGCACAAGCTGTTTTAAGACTATTGCTTTGGGACTCCAGCTGACTAAATGTGTGTTTTGTTAACTACAATATTCTGAGTAAAATCCATATGCTGTTGTGTAAGCCATTCCCAACAGTTTGGCAGTTCTTGAGATGCCAGACTTCTGGCAACAATAATGCCATGACGAGGTTGTTTAAAGCATGTCTGTTGCCAATTGTAATGCTAAGTAGAACAGAAAGTAAACCTCTCAAACTTGCGTACCTTTTGCTGATGTAGTTTAAAGCCCAAGATAGTCCAAAATGTGCAAGTAGAAGAAGAGATGGATGGGTCAAACAAACGATGGACGTTTGTCTACTGAGCAAATCTAATAGTAACATTGATATTTTTTCATGACAGTCCATAGTCACTCGAGTTGACTCGCATGCGGTAGTCACGTATGTAGTCAAATTAAACACCCTCTTTTCATAAACCTTAGCAAGTGGTTTTGGTGCCATGACCTAATTGAAGACAGACGTTTATTTTGTAACTAGCTTCATGTAATCATTGATAAGACCTAAGCTGACTCATGAGGGGTATGACGAGCATAGTTTGAAGCCATAGTTCAACTGACCATCTGCATTATGTGATGCATTGGCATGGGAATGTGTTAGAATATCCCTGTGATCAGCCTTGTCCACAAGCTGCAGACATTGTGCAAACAAGTTATAGAAGCCAAGTGTTAAAGAGGCATTAACTTCAGGAAGATGTCAATCTTGGAGTATTTATTTAAGGGCAACTGAGAGTATTGCCTCATCTCAATGCATGCTTCATGTATGTATTTCACCCAAATGCAGCTCACCTCTCCTAACAGGGGAGTCGTCCCATCTGATGTAGTCACCCAGGCGTTCTTCTCATTCCCCCGGTCCAAGGAGCCGTATGGAGAATCCCCTACCCTTTTACTGGTAGCTATAGCAGGATCCTGGGAGCAGAGGCATAGACTTCAGAATAGGACACATAACACAATAGTCTTCTGAAAATAACTGTTAATGTGTTACAGACTCAAGTAAAAAACTACCACTACCAAACCATAAAGGACAAATAGTTGTTCTGTATTTGGTGATGTGTACAGGTTACATTTACTGTTAATGTACATATCCACAGTTCTCTTCACTCACACAAAGTGCTTCTTACCAGGATGAGGATGTATTTCTGTCCCTTCGCATGAAGGTAGTCGGCAAACTGAGGCAGCTCGCTGAACTTGACCTTGTCATATGTGAAATCCTTCTTATCCTCCATGTAGTCAATGTCAGTGTACTGAATGTCCTTCATGGGGAGAATAAGACGCGCTCAGTGTATGGGCATTTCAGGCACATGCAATACATATTAATATGCAGTTCATAAAATCAAAATTATAAAGATAAGCTGCATGTTTTCCTTGATGACTTTACTTCAAATAAGTTAGATGTCATTAGATATCCAAAGCTTAATTGGAAATGCTAAAATGCTGGCATGGCTTCCATGCATTTAAATGATATTTGCATCTTGCATTAATGTAATTAATTAAGAATTACTCTTAATGCTTCTTAAATTCACCCACTCATGCTTCCACCTCTGTGCATAACTTGAACACATTCAACATCTTCAAAATTACTTGGATAGGTCTTCCTTACATTCTATTCCCATTTCAGCATGGATGCTAAATACAAAACCATTTGTACTGTAGAAATACAAAAAAATAAAGTTTTAACTGTCATCTTGTCCGACCTACCTTTGCTTGATTGTTTTTTTTTTGTAGACCTGACGTGAGTGCTAACAACTTTGCTAATGTGCTGCTAAACCTTGGGAGGACAATGGGGATGCCCATTATTTAAATGTTTTTTTCCAGGGTGTGACTTCATGCTTGCTCGGTCTCTCTGTTGTCTGCCAAAATCTACTTCATATCGATAGAGCAGATGGTTTGGAACGTTCTGCCAGATCCTTTCTCTAATGGTAATCAGCTCCAGACATATTAGGGAGAATGTGATAATGCCCTCTGTGGTCTATCTAATGGTTATCAAATATGTCCCTGAGTACAGCAGGAGAGGAAGCAGCTGCATGCTAATGTCTTCGGATATGAAAGAGAGATTGAGGCAGGTTAGACATTTGTTTGCGTTTCACCTTAAATAAGAGTTCAAACTGTGTCCTTGATTGGTGCGGTCTTTGCAGAGTTGTGATACAGTTGAAGTTTTTTATGGGGACGTATAAAGATCTGGATTAGAAGTTAACCTTCGTAATTAAGGAAAATAAATTGCATCAAATATCAGTGTGCTGTGTGGAAGGGACTTCATAGAGATACTATTCGCAAGTTCAGACGAAGATAAGCAGAAAGACTCATTCCCAAGAAAATGTCAACCAGAGCTGGTATTTATCAAATGTCTCAGGAGGGAAGAGGTGTTGGAGTAGTTTTAACATTCAGATCAGGATGAATGAGATAATGAAAGGAACTTTGTCGATTGATCTTTGATCAGCGCTAACATTCAGTGACGCTCCAAAAATAGTCGTCCTGGGATTGAACCTATAGAGCCCAGACGACTCTCCATTATTTGACAGAAAGCTGGATTACCCCGTCGAAGCTAAAGGCCATCCCTATCACTCTAACTGTCTGTCGAACTCCTGCTTCAACCTTCATATCACGTCTTCCCATATAGTGTAGTGGTTGGGGCTCTTGCCTCTGGAACCACACAGTAGTGCATGAGTGGTTCAAATTTAACAAGGGGTGCTTAAGGTGAAGTATCGATTTTCCTCCCCAGCCATCCCAAAAGCTATACAACTGTGGAAGCAGCTAAAATCATGTTATGCATCGTCACAACAAGACTTCAGACAGTCGAGAAAAGAGGGATGCTGCAGCTTCCTTTTTAAATACCTCAAAATGTTGAAGTCTGAGGTCAAATTCAAGGAGTTGCGAACATTTTATCCCCAATTTGCATTATTTGCTATGCAAAGAAACAAATGGCATGTTTTCATGTCATTGTTTGATAATGATTGCCTGCTTCTCATACTTTGGCTGGATTTGGTCACGTAGTTTTCTAACAGATTACTGATTCCTCTTTGTCACAACATCAAAACTCAGACCTTACACCTAGCCTGATAGGAATATACTGTGATGATTAACTCTGTGCAAACAAAATGTTACAAGAATGTTTATGCAGGGGATTTACAGCATAAAGCTGAGATATTGAGTGTGGAAGTGCCAAACACATGTGTAAATGTACGCACCTGAAATCCATGATACATCACAGATATATGACAGCTCTTTTAAATTAGTAAAGAACAGTTATTTCACATTTATATCGCAATAATATGAAAAATAGCCTTGATAGCCATTTCAGATTGACACGCAGATACTACGCTTCATACTACATAAAGACGGCCTAAAAGAAGAAAAGCAAGCAGACAGGATCTTACATATGGGATGGACACGGCACGATTCCTCTCCACGGTTTTCTTGACCTCATCCAGGCTGCCATAGTCCCACCGAGAAAGCTGGAAGCCCAGGGACCAGTAAGGAGGAATGACCGGCCTGCCGATGAGCTGGACAACAGAGGTTGGACATATTATTGCAATTAATGTTCCTCGTCAACCCAAACAATACAGTGTTATGTATACCTTTTTTAAAGCAAAATAAATCATTATGTGTTCCCTCACCACGAGAAACTCCTGGACCACTTGTTCTGGCGTATCTCCAAAGAGAACGTAGAAGTCAAGGACTCCTCCGATCGTCCTGTAAGTCACAGCAGGGGCGGGCTGCAAAGTCACCTCTGGAAAAAAAAAAGAAATGTTGCAAACTAATTCCTATAAATCATAACCCTAAACGTGGCTTCTCAAACTATTGTGAACTGGATCTACCTCTGTTTTGAGATTCTGTTTCATCGTTGTGCAGACTTACGGTCTACACATAAACAGTACAGAAATCAGTCGTGACAATCCATGAGAGGCAAAACAAGAGTTTGTATATCAGCAGGCTATAGACATGAGCAAGAGAAACATGTCAGCGGGCATTACCATCACTTTCAGTCATCTCCTTTATATAATAAAGAGTCATGTAATATTCTCTTTGATTCGTCAGCACATTTTTTTGATTGAGGCAACAGTAAATCCATTTTTGTTGGTCGGGTGAGGCATAACTGATGGTCCATGCCCTTGAAGCATTTTCAAATGGCTCTCGCTTCCCAATGTTTGGTCTGCCTGTGTACGTGTATCACACTAAATGTTCTTTTTGAGTCTTTCAACTTCCCTGAGGACAGTGTCGTTGCATTATTGTGTGTGTGTGTGTGTGCGTGCGTGTGCGCCTCTTCACCCATAGCATTGCTGTTCATGAGAAAGACCCCGAATGACTTTCCACTCTCATCTTCCAGACAGAGGAAGAAGGGATAGTGTCCATAGAGGTTATGTGTTCCCTGTGGGGAAGGCAGAGGGAGAGGCGGATGAGAGGGGAGACAGGAAAGAGGTGGAAGTGGGAGACTCATTGAAACTGAGGGGGCAACTGCACTGCCTTATAAGGCATTCAAAAACACAAGTCAGGAACACACATTAACATGACACACACACACACACATCTGCTAGACCTACGTAAGTCTTTGAGCAAACAAACTGTCTGGTGCAGCAACCGAAAAGAAAAACATTATAGGGGTACTGTATACATGCAAATACACTCATTTATCATCTCAAATGTACATATATACATATTGTAAGCATGT
Source organism: Cottus gobio (assembly GCA_023566465.1). Lineage (NCBI taxonomy): Eukaryota > Metazoa > Chordata > Actinopteri > Perciformes > Cottidae > Cottus > Cottus gobio. The sequence continues at coordinate 21,021,486 of CM042220.1, read as the reverse complement.
ACAAGTGTATTTTAAACCGTGCATAATTTCAAGTTCAGTGGCATTAAAAGTGATTTGCCGCGTTAATATCTTATTTTATTCTCACCCCATTAGGGAAAGCATCTCTGGTGAATATGGGCCAGGTTTTCCAGTTCGTGTTATGCCGATACTGTTGATGCACATGCTCTCCCAGGCCATAGATATTATGGGATGGAAGCTTAGCAGACATCTGTAGGTACTGGTCTGCAAACACCAGTGGAGCCATTGTGGTGTCAAACCTGCATGTGTTTGAACAAAAGAGAGGGAAACGATAGACAAATAAAAGAACTGGTCACCACTGGGAAGTGAGAGGGCAGACAGAGAGCAAAGGGATGTGTGAAAAAAAGAGAGGGAGCAGGTGAGAGAAAATGTGAGAGACAAAGATGTAAGAAAGAAAGAAAGTGAGAGTGAGATGCAGTGATGCGAGCGAGTGGGAGCAAGTCCAGGACATGTTGAGAAGTTGAGAGAAAAGGGAAAGAAAGACCATCCCACCAAGCTCTAATAAGCCCTCTGGGTCGCATGACGCTCACCTTCAAAACAAGACATACACTGGAAGTTGAAATACTGCCCTGGCTCTATACAGCAATATACAGATATAGATACAAAATATATATATACAGCAAATATAAATTGTTATTGAATAGTCATGACAGCACAGAAACACTCAAATACATATGTAATCATGAGATGATGCTTGTATATAACTTCAAGTCAATAAGAATCAATAGGATGGACAGTGTTTACATTTGTGTCCAGTGAAGGAATCTAATAATTCACAAGTTGCTTGTAATAAGAGACGAGAGCGTGATGTGGTATCATAGTATCATAACCCTGTGCACACACTCACTATCTCCTTTTTTTTTGGAACTAAATAAACATTTAAAGATTGCTTTGTTGTACGTGATTTATGAACCTTGTTATCACTTTATGATCTTCTTAGTGGTCACGCGATGCTCAGGTGTTTATGAATTGATTATTAAATTGTTAGAAAAATATATTGCATGTCATACTGCTTTTAAAAATGGTAACAGAAGGAACAAAGAACGAACAAAACAAAACCCTTGGATCAAAGTGATGCAAAATATGGCCCATAACAATTGTCCTACAATTCAATAGGTCAAAAAAATTCAGGCAATACAATTAAACTATTCAATTTATGGAATGTTGTAACTGCTTAAATGATGAACCCTCCTTTCCTAAATGCTGGCATTCTACACAAATGCTAGTGAACACTTTACAAAGGTCCTGTGAGATAATTTAATTTAATATGGGTTTTTGTATTCTTGCGATTGGCAGAGACCATCACCTGCCCTCAAAAGTAAGGTGAGTTCCTAGGCGGTGCTCTATGGGACGACTTTAATGCAGGGAAGATCATTTCACCTTTGGAATTAATTCATTATAATCTGAACACAAAATGAGGCTCTTGAAAACCCGAAGTCTGACCATTCACCTGCACACACTACAAAGCACCCACCCTTAATGGTGATTAACATGTGGCCCTGGAACGGCAGTGAAAGCACAACAAAGTTACAGCAATTTGATTTCTGCTAATCTTAAAAGCAATCTCCCTGCCTCTGGCTGAAAGGTCATGTGCAGTGTTGAGAAAGACGAGGCTGGTTAATACGCCAACGTTTGTAAAGTGATGCAATGTTTCACAAAACATATAAAATCTTAAAATGTGTGTAAAAACTCAGATATTTAAATTTAGAACCATAAAGAAAGCATGTACTGCCGCTGCTATATGTTCTGCTCTGGACAACATCTAGGTCAAAAGAGAAGCGTTTACCTTTGCATAACATGTACTTCTGACACATCTAGATTAAAGATAAATGTTTGCCTTGCAGGATATTTGTCATGCACCATAAATGGATATCAGCTCTGATTCATAAATACAGAACACAGTGATGTGCAAAACACTGTGTTGTGTGTAAGGTCATGTCCTATTTAACCCTGAGCATCACGTAGTAGTAATGCAAACAGGGATGTGGTGCCCTCAAAAGCCCCATTTCTTTTCAGAAAGTGCCATATTTTACAGTATATTGCCTCAACAATTAATAATGGTTTAATGCTTTTTAATTGTGTGTGTGTGCGTGCCTGCGTGTGTCACACAGCTCTGAGAGGTAATGTCACCCAGGGCTAACGAAGTGGCCTGCTTCTACATGAACATAAGGATTTATTCCTGTGGGAAACTAACATGTAACATGGCACCACAATAGAAAATCCCTTCCATAATTGCATGACATGAGATCAAAAGAATCAATATTAACATATTGACAACTCTCAAATCCAAGTAGTGTGTGTGTGTGTGTGTGTAAAAAGACTGACAACTGTGAGAGAGACAGGCAGAAAAGGTGAGACACTGGATGAAATATTCAACAGCTCAGTTCGTCTTCTAATAAAATTTCGGACACTATGGCACAGGCTGTGTTTTGTCCCCAGAAATATATCCACACAGTCAACTGTGAACATGGCTTGCAGTATCCTCTTAATAAAACTCCCCATAACAATCTCCAGCTACTATAAATATTTCAACCATCAGCCCTGTCGACAGCTACAGCCATACAGGAGTACTGTATATATTCCACACACACAGTATATGTAATATACTGTATTATAACAAATAGCAGAGTAATATAGTATATATTATATACTATATTATATATGATATATATTATACTACAGGTGCCTGGATACACATCATGCTATTTTGTTAAATATACAACGTGTGTGTGTAGTCTGCTGTTTTTTGTATTTCCTTCACAGTCCAGATGGAAAACAATGTGGTATTGTACGATTACTGAGCACTCACAGGACTTTGTTGTTCTCCTTCCTGCGTACAGTGAGACCAAAGGGTTTGTGTGTCATCTCCAGTGTGTTGCTGATGGGGCTGGAGGGGTCACTGGTGAGGCTGCTGATGTGCTCATGGGGGACTTCAAACCTCTGCCTGTGGGCATCATAGATCTGAGGAGAGACAGCGAGAGACAACATACAGGCAGTGTGAGGGTGGCCTCATATTTCACGGTCATGTTCATACTTTGTTGTGTACATCGCTATTTTTGTCCTCTTTTTGTTCTGCACAGCATTTGTGTTTAACATGCTTTGATGAAAAGTACTTTTGAAATGAATTCGACTAGACTAGATTTATCTCACATTTCCCTCTGTTGCTGTCTAAGTGTGTGTGTGTGTGTGTGTGTTAGAGTTTAGTGTGAATTTGTGCGCAAGTAAAAAGGTGTTAAACAGAGGTGGTGTCTGACGCTCTGTACCTTAAATCGGAGTCGATTGCTCGACTGCATTTCGGCGTGAAATGACAGCTCTTGTATATCGGCCCCGAATAAGGAAGGAGAAGCCATTCTCTTCAGTCGGGCTTTCATCTCTGCAAAATTAGCCACACGGGGAAAGAAGGTGAAAGGTTATAGTACAGTTAAAAATATTCATATTAGGAAATATATCAGATTTAACTTCTTAGTCCCAAAAATATAGATGAAATTAAACAAAAATAGAACTCTCATTGTGGAACTTTAGTGGGTATATTTGCAGTCATTATATCAATCAAAGCACAAACAAGTTAGGAAAGTTCGCGATTTTATTTTTGGTTGACATTTTGAGAAATGCTAATATTCACTTTCTTGCTGAGAAGGTTGAGAAGACTGATACCATTCCCATGTCTGTCCAGTAAATATGAAGCAAACGTGAGCGGTCTGTTTAATTATCACAAAATGCCCCTCTGGCATCTAAGCTCTAGGGAACAATTGTTGGATGAGGTGTGCCCCATCCATCATAAAATGACATATCACTCCCGACAATGATGAGTGAACCGCAACAATGAGGATAAACTGCAATAGTCCTCAGTTTTAGCACTCATAAAACTCATCAGGTGAGCTTGGGAAATAATATATTCAAACTGATGTATCCCATGGTTATACATTTACCAGTGTGATCAAAGGGTGCAATATGCTTTCAGAGTCCACAGTTATCCCGGAGGTAAACGTAATTTGCATAGTAGGCTTTAGGGATACAATGGCAGAATGTAACAATATGTGAAGACCGTTAAACTTGTATAAGAAGGAGTGCTTTCATTTTTTTCTATAATGGTTAAAGTCCCCGTTGAGTAACAATAAAACGCTCATGCGGAGCAAGATACATTATTGTTTTGGATAATGTTCCTCTAAGTCTACATAACCGTTTGGTATTTTTCAAAACTTCTGTAAAAAAAAAAAAGAATATTGGGAAAATATATTGTTTTTTTTCTTTTCATAACATGTTCTTGTGCTATTCAAATGATGTCACCAGAAATATTGATAGAACATGTCCAATGTTTCTTGCTGCTTTTACACAATAACTGAGTTGACATAAGGCAATGAAATCAAGCAGAAAATGGAAAAACCTGCACGCTGCAAAGTCAATCATGTTTTCTGATATGCCATCCATGTCATATTTCACAGAAAAGCTTGCCTGAGGCAAAGGCAGTGAAAGAGGAAAAACCATGTGAGGAAGACAGATGGATAAATTGAAGGAATGTGGAGCATTTAGAATTGGAAAATAAGCTAAATAGAAAGCCAAATATTTCCATCGCTTTGAGACCGCATGAGTGGAAGAGCAGGATGGAGAGAGGGGAAATGGGGATTTACCGTAAGGATTCGGTTGCTCCACCGATTCCACTGTGTATCCATGGTTGGATGAGAAGAAACACCAGGGAACAAGTCTCTCGTCCAGTGGTTTCCAGCAACATCCACGCTGCTCACACCCCAGCTGTTCAAGTAGGGGGGGGGGGGGGGTCTATGCTGTTATCATTATCATCATCCACATTGTCATTAGTGTCTTTGCTGCTACTTTAAACAATGCTTGTCGCATTATCATCATCATTGCCGTTATTCTGGTAATTATCATAACCAGTGGCAATGGTCTGAGTAGGAATGGAGTCGTAAGGAAAACCATTCATTGAGGTGTTCAAAAGAACGTTCTCCGTTAACATTACTTTGCATTCTTGGAAATGGAAGTGACTCATACCTTTGAGGCTCCAGCATCAGGGAAGCAGTCTACTCGTTCAGCCAGAGGAATGTCGGGACACTGAGGAACGAATACTTCAGTAGTTTCTGCCAAAAGATGAAATGTTTACTTGAAACAAAAATGAAATGCTGCAACTGAGCTGCTTACTAATGTATAGTCATTTGAGCAATGAGCTGATGATGGCACTCACCAGCAGACATTTTGACATGTCATAGTTTGAAAAGCACAGGTGAAGCTGATTACATTAGCGATGGCTCGGTTCCATTATGTGTTCATTATTATTCCTGTCAGCCTTCACCCGCAATGCCAGGCTGACCCGAGTAGAATGCAGCCATCCTTCATGTTAATAAATGCACCTGTTCTTTTTGTACTATGACAAACCATCTGCTTCAAATTTAGACTGTATGAGAATAGGATATAGATGTTGTGGCGTCACCAATTAGTTTGAGGACTTTTGTGGATTTTGCCCATTGGCATCTTGTTTTTTTGCAACCCCTGAACAAAAATGGCTATATTTGAACTGCGGAGGAGTGACGTAGAGATGCTGTATATGGCTTTGATAGCAATAAGGACCTGTCCATCACAAGGTAGCCACGCCCTAAAAGCAGAGGTGTCACCTAATTTTCACCCTGGTCCACATCAGCATTATGGTTGCCCTCAAAAGGCTGGTTGTACTGTTACACTGTATAAACTACTCCCTAACATATTGTTACATGCATTTATATAAATGTAAAAATCAGCAAATGTCTCTGTTATTATAACATGAATACATTTCATTTTGGGTTAAGAAACCCATATTACTCTATCAAAGATCAAACTTAACTTAGCAGTAGTAGTTATGATGAAAGGAGGAAGTGAGGTGATGTTAGTAGAGAACAACATCCTCCCTGCACAGTTAGATGAATGGGTCAACATTGAACATTGAAACGGGGGAACACTGTTATTTTCTCGTTTCAACGCTGGGTACCTGACCATAACACCATCATAGATGGATATAATTGGGACCAGTTTGTCAAATTCAAAATAAAAAAGTAAGGTCACTTTTTTCTTGAACTACGGCTGAAAATAGGTATTCTAATGAGCATTGATTTCAGAGGAAAGCTAGAGACTTAACCCTCTCTTGGTTCCACAACTACGCTTGAAAGTAGGATTGTCAGGCCGGAACTCGAAGCAGGACTCAGATGCAGAAAGGTCAGTGAACAGGCTTTATTTGAACCAAAGTACAAATCAAAAACACTACTAAAGAACTCAAAATCACTCCAAACGGAGGAAAACCTAAAACTATGAACATCAATAAAACCTAAACTGAAAATCACTCCACTTGGGAGGCTTGGAAAATCCTAACCTAAGTTTCTGCAAGAAGGGCAGAACTAAAAGGCTAAACTGAAAATCACTCCTAATGAGGCAGGAAAAAGCGTAAACACACGGTGGCGTCGATAGCGGCTGTGGACGTGGCTTGAGTAGTCTTAACCAAAGACGAAGACACTGAGGCACAAGACAAGGGGAAGACACAGACTATAAGCACATGAGGGTAATGGGGAACAGGTGGACACAATTAGGAATCACATGACACTTAGACAGGTGCCACACGAGGAAGGAGGAGGGGCCACAGCCACGGTGTGACAAGGATCAATCCAAGTCACCTGTAAAATGTGATACGGGTCTCTTGTCTCCAAACCACTCCAAAGACACACAAGTTGAATATACATTTTGCACGTTTAACTCGTGTACAATTAGAGAACGAGCACTGGAGCATTTCCTGACCATTACCAGCTAACTCGGGGGACCACATGGCACCAGTCATGTCCTCACAGTCTCTACTCTGAAGATAACAAGTAATCCCAGGATATATTGGTGGTAGTTAGCCTGCATAAGTCAACGTCACCAGATGGCTTGATTGCAGTCATTCAGACGCTATCTAGTTTACAGTTATAGGGGTGTATACCAATATGGTGAATGCTTTGGGCTCATGTGTTTTAGTTGTGTTAAACTGTACGTATGCATCTTCATGCATGTGTAAGCATGTTCACCTACCGTCTTTGGGGACCTCAGCTTCTCCGGTGACAAACAGAACTATAAGGGCGATGGCTGCCACGGACATCATTGCGAACAGGACCATTAGGCTCACCTCCAAACCTGAGAACTTCCTTTTCCCCATCTAACACAAATGCACACATACATAGATAGTGATTGCAAAGGCCAACATCATTAACACCCAATAATGACACCTAGTGTACTAAAGGCAAGGTTTCGAAGGTCTCAAACTTGCCTGCCTAATGAGGCCCATTGGCAGGACACACACTTACACACATGCACAAAACAATCAAACTATAGTAAACACACACGTATATTGTATTAACCTTGGACTCAGTGATAGCTTTGTGAAGTTGAAACAAAAAAACACAATAAAGCGGAAAAAAATAAATTAAGACTTAAAAAAAAAAGAGAAACAGGGAGTCAACAAAACTGCCCGACAAGCTGGGCCTAATCTTGCAAAGGTACCCCATCATATCGTTCAAGCGATTAGGCTTCACTCCAATGTACTCTTAGACACAAAAACAAGGTGAACGTGTGTGGGTATGTGTCTATTTGGGTGAATGAGAGGCTCATAGCCCTCCTGCTTAATGTGCTGTGAAGAGCAGGCGAGGGCAAAGAGAGAGACAGAGAGTCAAACGTGTGCATGCCCCCCTGCACACCATACCGGAGCGCCGACAATCACCGGCAAACATGCAATGCAACACCGGGGAGGCACACCAGCAAACACATTCACTCAGTACGAACCTTTTAGCCTCTCTCGTCTTCCCTTCAGCTTCCACTAAGTGCCTAAAAATAGCTTCCACCCATAACAGCATATCACTTTACTTCTCCCAACGCACAGACACTCTGATAGGTGCAGATGCACACACACACTTTAAAAAAAAAAAAAAAAGCACTGTCACTTTTTGCCTGCCGTGTTTGGGTTTCCATGAGTGCAGGCAGTTTAGAGTATAATCTGATATTGTGTTTGAACTTTTACTTTTAGTTCACTGGTTACTCTGAGACACAGCTTTAAAAGTTAATGTCAGCCCAAGAGGAGGTTTGCCACCTGTAATTATGTGCAGGACTGGGATAAAACAAACGGGGATCAGTGCGGTGTGCATCTGAATAAAAAATCTGTCGACGCGTCAGTATTCAAAGCCCTCCATGGAAATCTGTTCCACGGGGCTGCATTGTAATATGCATTGGGTTATTTAGATTTTATTAAAAAACTGTATAAAGTGTAACCACATAACCAACATTATCATTTACAAACTTGTTCAGTCTATCCACAGGAATGTGGATACTGCTGCATAATACAAACATCTGCAAGCTACAGAAGGTTGAACGAGTCTGTATCTGTAACGAGAAGGATTTCTAATGCATTAGGTTTTATTTATTCATCACGTTAATACGACGATGTTGTAGTTGTTGAAATTGAATCCCACTAGCGTCACAGTAATAATCCCACTATCCTATTTTAAACGGTGGTGTATCATCAACAAATGCCAGAAGTGTATTATGAAATAATGATTAGTTTTGAGTTGAACAGGTAGACAGCCTGCAGCTGCAGTCTTACCTCGGCGATGTTCAGGGCAAAGTGCTTTTGAGTTCAAGTGAGATAGCACCTTATAATCCACAGGATGTATTGTGGTCATAGGGGCTCACCACTCCTTTACCGCGGTGTGTGTGTGCGTGTGTGTGTGTGATTGTGTGTGTTTTACAGTCTGTGCATGCAGACCCCAGAGCTGTAAAAAGTCAGATAACCATCCAGTGTGAGAAAAAAACTGCAGCCTAAAATCCCCATATCAGCTTGTTACAATCAATCCCGCAATCATGTTTGATTCCACAGAGTTTACGTGTGTGTGTGTCTGTGTGTGTGTCTATGGTTGTGATGATTGTGTATTTTTGTTTTATATAAGCTGTGATTCAGCACGGGTAATCTTTACCCCACTGCTACCACATCAACACACTTCTGTCATGTCTATGTCTACATGTCACTCACACACACTTGGCAGTGTTTAGTTAACAGGTTGCAGTCAATACAAGCAACTCAGTAGAGTAATCATACTATATATTATGTATAATATGATGTTTATACAGTCTAATGAATCCACTGTGCTCAAAGCTGAACAGTTGTGTTGTATTTTAATACAACAGGAGCATAAAAACGGATGATTCCTGAGTCTCTGTATTATTATTATCATATGAGGCAGCCGTCTAGTCTGGTAAATGTGTGATTACATGCAGATCACTGGAACTGTCAAGCTGCTTCTCATGTGTCTCAAACCACCTCCGTGGTCGCATCAGACATGTGTTAAAAAGTTTAAAATACATTTGTCTCTCCAAGAAGCATACAATATATTTAGTTCTCCCATAATGTAATTATGCCTGTCTTTGGAAATACCTCAGTCAACCACAGTTACACTAAAACTGCACTGAAATTGACCATTTTTGTGTCTCATTAAAATCAACTGCTCCAGCAACCTTTATTTATTTGATCGAACAGAAAGTACGGCCGGATCAGTTCCACCGCTGAATGATCTTTGTGGATAGAAGAGTGTGAGTTGGAGTCCATAAAGTCTCCTGACCTGTTGTTCATATTCATTCATGAGTTTGTGTAATGGATGGTTCTTATCTAACGCTAGCTAAACTGTTAAGTGCAGAGGTTGCTCTACTTCTGGCATATTGACAGTTACTAAACAGCTTCAGGTGCGTTACAAAGGGCAGACCCTGCTTTGCATGTAGCCTGGGGAAACAAATACTGGCTGCAGTTCGATCTTTCATCTGGCATATTTATGGCTCAATGAAAGTGTCTCAAATCTCATTTGGATTATACCTAGATTACCTGGAAAAGACACTTGAAGTGTTAATGGGGCCTATAAAGATCTGGTTGTCAACCTTTGAGTGTGGCCTTTAAAATGTCCATCACAATTTATTAAAGCCCAAAAGTGTGCTGTCTTGTTTTGTCCGACCAACAGCCCAAAACCTGTTTGTTGTTAACTAAAATGAGGAAAGGTAGACAATCCTAACACTTGAGTAGTTGGAACTAATTCATTTTGGGCATTTTTCCTAGAAAAATTACCCACAATTAATGAGTTATCACAGTAATTCAGTACCAACACTCTGTTGATTCATTCTTAGAGCTTTAAGGGGAATGGAGTACAAAATGACTGAGCTACAGTGCTTTTAATCACAGAACTGGAGTCACTATGTGTAACTAAGTCTTTACACCGCCGTTGTCTTGTAACAATGCTCCCCAGGCTTTGTGGGCTGCAGACAGATGACTGCACCCTCTGCTGTGACACAAAGACAATACCGCAATCATCATCATGTAGCAGGTCAGCAGCGAAGACGAACAACACTCACCTCCTCTCCGGCCATCACACATGTGGGAGTCGTAGGGGCCCGCGGAGAACCACAGCTGGCTCGAAGCAAATGGTTCCACTGTTAGCCTTCGCTAGCAGAGATTTAATAGTACGGGGTGCAGTCTCCCTTTGTTTCAAAGGGGGTTTTCCTCTGAAGCATGACGTTTCCTGGGTCTGGTATGTGAAGTGCCCCGTGTTGATTTTTGTTTGTCTTGTTTGAAAGGACTGAAAAGCTATGGTTTAAATGTGTTACCGACGTTGCTATAGCCAGAGATCCATCCATGCCAATGCACTCTATAGTTCGGAGATGGCTTTAGTCCATGCAATCCAAACAATCCGAATGGAGAGGATCAACCAAGTGAGCGATTCACTATCTAGAGACACAATCGCCGACTCCTTCAACACAGAGCTTGATTGCCATGGACTATACGATTTAAAAAGCCAATATGACCTTTGTTCGAGTGTGTGTGTGAGTGGGTCCATGTAGGTGAGACAATAAGTTCCTAAAGGCCACCAAAAATGGTCTCAGGTACCATGTGTGCGACGATGACCGAAGAACGCCTTGTGTGTGTGTGTGTGTGTGTGTGTAAGAGCGTGGAAACGTGGGCGTCCGAGTCGGCCTCTGATCATTCCGCTCACTCCTTTGCACTCCTTACACATCCAATTCCACTCCGCCACTGCCAATTCCAGGTGCTCTCCCTCTAGAATGCAGCGCCAGCCGATTTCAATAGAACAAACTGAAATTGGCAATTCACTCTCCTGTATCGATCCAGTCACTTTAAGGCTAGGCACTCAACATTGAGAGCTGCCAACCAACCATGATTATATATGTGTGTTCATTTGAGTGTGTTTCTGTGTGTGGGTATGACGGGGAACCCTCTCCATCCAGGATCCTGCAGAATCGATACCTGGATCGTCTACCTGATATCAGATCTGCATAAACCAGAGTTATTTAAGCTACTTTTAGACTTTTTTGCCACATTTTATGAGTTTTGCATTGTATACGGTCTAATATAATAAATGTGTTTATACTGATCTTTATCTGGCCTTGGCCCTCTGTCTGTAAATGTGCCTGTAAACTAAATTGTCCTCTACAGTGATAAATACCAGGTCTATTAATAATTGACCGTATGGAGGTCCAGCAAACCTTCACACAGGAAGACTACCATACTAATGCACACTCTCAGCCTAATGCTTGAGATAGGAGACATTTCCATGATGTCATATTTTTTTTTTGTCACACAATCAGTCATGTCACTTCCAGCTTCTACATTAACATTTATCCAAATAAATCTCTCTACAAGTTATGACACATTAATCATGCAAGATGCAGAGATGGCCACAGAAAGACAGCCATGACTGCATACAGCGTAACTTCCATCACAGGTGAAACAATACCAATAACAGATGTAAATGTAGTTTGATATTAATAATACATTTAAGCTAGATACAAAAATAATCTTTCATAAAAATATCTTACATCTATAGATGTAAATATAATTTGAACACAACTTTATGTAAAACATCAATTAATCAATGATGCGAGTCACTGATTCTACTTGGTGACATGCAATCTTTTTCATTTTTTTGTGGTTCATTGTTATTCATTGTACTCTTCATCTAATTCCTTATTCATTCCCTTAATTTTGTTAATTTGATCGTCTATTTTGGGTTTACTTAAGTCGTTAGTCCAATAAAAATTTCATTTATAAACTTGATCATTTAATTTGTGTGGATATGAAACAATAACAAATCTGCTACCAGCAATAGCTCTTTGCTTCTCTGTCGTGTATAAGGGAAAACCTTGTAATGATTATTAATTTGCTAGATTCAGTAATTACTACCCTTGAACTGCTAAATTACCCCCCACCCCCACCCCTCCCCTGTCTGAGCAGAAACAGAAGTTAAAGGTTTTTGTGGCTGTTTAAAAAAACTGTGTTAGCAGCTGGCCTGCAGCTGTGTTTAAATTTAGAGGTACCTTAAAATTCCTGATTCAATTTTCACAACCTAATAATTATAGTTATTGCATTCAATCAATTTGTCCATGTCTCCCCTGTACTCTCCTTCTCATACATTTTTAAATAGATTTTTTTTTTTTTTTCCCCCACACTCACTGTTTGCTCTGTGCCGGCTAAAGTGCCCACAAGCTGATGTGTAAAACACTGCGGAATAAACGCTGAAAGTCATGAAGTCGAGGAAGATGTAGATGAAGAGCCACGTTGAGTTTAAATTAAGACTGCGATGCGATACAGTACTGTGGGTTCTGGCTGCTAACCCTTTCACAGCTGTATGTCGTACAACACATTCTGTTCTTTCAGTTTCTTCACAGATTTGCACACCAGCCTATTGTGTTTTCTATATATATATATATATTACTTGAGTCTGCAACACATTAACAGTTATTATATATAAGTGTATTAACCTTTTATATACAGTGCATGGCCAGGTTCCATTGCTCCGAGACCTTAGAACAGTGTTTGGCTATAAGCTGTCTGCGATGGTTGGTTTAGTTGAGTCTGCTACTGCTACTATGGTGTCCTAGGCTTTTGCATGTCAAATAAAAGAAGGTTACTGGTGTGTAAGGTTGGTAGAAGATTGTGGATGAAATCGATACATTCACAATTTTTAGAGAATAATAAATGTGTATGTTATTACCGTCGCTGAATTTAGCTTTTATTGGCATTTGATTCCCATCAAAGTGTGCTGGGGCCTCCCACTGCATCACTCACATGGTGTAATATTGCTTGAGATGTGCAAAGGGATAACCCCCTTCCTTCATATTAAACTGCTGCCGCGGAATTAAGTTTAGTGGTGGAAAAATTATTATCTTTGCCTTCAGCCTCGCAGAAATCAAGCCCAGGAAATGGCAACATAACAATGAACTGTCCATGTTGATATCGCCGTTCAACCTCCTAGGAGACAAATTCATCGAGCAATTAGTTTGGGTTGTTGCAGTTGTTCACTCTGTGCGATTGTGTGCGCGTTTGTATCTGTTACATCAGCAATGACTGCACAAGCCATAATATGCAGGTGGCCTATCTAAGTGTTCCCATTATGCAGTATTCCCAAAAAGCATGGCACAGATGTTAGACCCCTATGGGGGAGAAACAGCATATTGAATGAAGAGGAGAACGCATATGCACAACTTTACACACACACACACACACACTTTATTCTGCATCGTTTCAAGGAAATGTCATCTATCCCCGCTGCTACTCTCTGCGTGTTTTGAAATACACAGACTCACACACACAGTCACATAAGCGTGTGCACACACAGACACACTCTAAAGAATGAGAGCGAGCTAACAACTGTCAGTTTTAAGCTTTCATAGTTGCATGAATGCACTGCGTGCTGGATCCGATTTGATGATTAACCACTATTTATTTGTGTGTGTTGTTATTCAGGCTCGGTGCAAAGCTCACCCGTCGCTACTATCTTTCGAAAGAAGCTCAAAGTGTGAACGTCGAGTTTTGTGGCTCCTTCTCATTGTTTTACATCCGCTGTGTTGCGAAACCCGCCGGTGACCTTGTGAACTCCGGAGGGGGGGTTGTAATGAGAGTATCGCACGTGAATCTGAAAGGGAAAAAACAAGAAAAAATGAAATAAAACTTCTCGCTCTTCTTTCGTGTGTCGAGGTCTCAGATTTACTGCTGAGCGGCTCACGGTCTGCAGAGTATCAGTATTTCATATCTGTGCTTAGCAGAAGAGGAGCGCATGCTCTCTCTCTCTCTCTCTCTCTCTCTCTCTCTCTCTCTCTCTCTCTCTGTATGCATGTGCAGCTATTTAAACCAAATGTTTTCGGGCTACTCCCCACTTTAGCCCATTCTTTTCAGATTGCATATAGCAGATTCAAATGCTAATATGATCTGGCAGTTAATTATCTTAAATTGAGTGTGCTGAGGATGGCATAATAGCCATGCCATTGAAGGATAAACACTGCACCAACAAAATCCACAGTCATTTACAGATGATTGTTTCATTGCTAGTCTTGCACTTCTTCCCCTGTATCCTCATTGCAACATGACATGCATTGCAATCATTCAGAAAGAGGTGTGCAAGAAACACTGAGCATCTCTTCAGCATTCTTCTTCACGTGGAGTGACGAGAGGTGCTGAGTTTTTCCGTAAAAGTAAACTGACCTTTTGTTGGCAAAGGTATGGAAGATAACATTAGCCATAATTGACGGGGTACTAATGGACGAGGCTTGTTTCTTTGTAATGATTGATGTACATGCATTTAGCCGTGTGACTGGCTGGCAGTCAGAAGTGTTGCCTCCAGAGGTGCTGTTGTGCAGCTCATCCTCTCCTCCAGCCGGCCTGGAGACGGTCCTCTGGTGATGGTTGTGCACTTTATGTCTTTATGTCTTGTATATGGAGATGTGTGTGTGTGTGTGTGTGTGTGTGTGTGTGTGCAGACGTTTCTGTTGCATTGCTTCATTTTGCCGTTGCATCCCGGTGGACCGCTCACAGTCACTGTATTCACTCATTATGTTTCTGCCTGTCAAGCAAACTCAAAGACGAAAAAAGATAAAAGAAAAAAGAAAAAACTAAAAGCTGCACCCTGTGTCTCGGTGTTTAGACAAGTTGCTGAGACAGAATCACTCGGGTTGCATGTGTGTTTTTATAGGAGTGTATCTCCTGAAGGATGTCTCAGACGATCTACACATACTTGGAAAATGTGAATATGACATTGATGTTTTAGATTATTCATCAACTCTAACTTCATTACACAGAGATGTCTAGGAATCATCATATTTTATAATAATACAATAACTTGACTTCAAAAGAAACATCGTACATATATCTATTTACTTTATTACAGTATTAGTATAGCAATTGTACTATCAAACACACTTGAATATATACCTGAATATTAAAATTATGGTGGATGGATTGCATCGGTATGGTCTCTGATTCCACTGCACCACAATAGTCCATTAAATAATAAATGGTTCTGACTAACAGGGAACATACTGCTGTGTATATTGATGTTGCAAAGTATCAGCATGTTGGTCAAACATGAATTAAAAACCACTCAACAAATAAATATGAAATCTTTGTACCATGCAATTAATTAACGTCCTCATTTAAAGTTAAATTAGATGTTTTATCCCCCCCCCCCCCCCCACACACACACACACACACACACACACACACACACTCACTCACTCACACACATCCTCTCTTCTCCCATCAAGCTGTGAATCAGGCTGTACGAGTAGCAACAACGAATTTCCCCGTTGCCATGGCAACTCTGCGCGGGTGATCTTTTGTCAGGTGCCAAGAGCTTGCTGCAATGGAATAGTGTTGTGTGTGTGTGTGTGTGTGTGTGTGTGTGTGTGTGTGAGGGTTAGCAGGATAGAAAGACAACAGTGTGCTTATCTTTGAAAAAGACTGCAAATCCCCTTTTGCTCCGTCACTCTCACTCCTCCAGCAGCGTGACTCTTTCTTTCTTTCTTTCTTTCTTCCTCAGCTTCCATCTCCGTATCTTACATTATCGTTGCCTCATTGTTGCACACTTCTCCCGCTCACTAAAAGGGACTCCACGACTCGTGTCGTCCCAGCTGCTCCCGTCTCTCTCTCCCTCCCGAACACAAGGACGCACAACATGAAAAGTTGCAGTGTGTACTTCCTGTTTCTCCACACCTCCTCTCCTCCTCTGTTCCATGATATGCAGATGCTAAGCTCTCGGAGTACAGACTGTATTGATCTTCCCCGTCCACCCTCACTCTGTCTCTTACCACTCCCTCTATCCATTATCCTCCCTTCATTCTGCTCTTTCCTTTTCCCTCCTCCCTCCATCCCTAATGACCTTTCTGCTGAATCAGAGGCCACGAAGAGTTATGGCATATCTTTATTTCTACATAACGATAATTAGAAAAAACTATTAGTCTCCAGTGAAAGATCGCATACAGACAAAAATGTTCCTTTCAAAACATCTTGTGGCGCAGCTTCTGCATGCAGAGTTATCAGAACGTGTGTGTGTGTGTGTGTGTGTCCTAAATTAGGTGAATGACTTGTTGTTGCTGTGTGGCTCTGCTTGCCAACACAGAGGCTCTCTCTTCAACTTCACTTAATCAGTATGCAGCTCTTCTCTGCATCACTGTCCTTGTGTTATAAATACGTAGACACACACATACACACTCGCTCTCTCACACACATACACACACACACACACACAAAGTCAAATAAACACACATACTTCATCAAAACTCCGTTTCTGACTCCATCGCTGTCCTGGTGGTATAAATATCATGTACAAAAAAGAGAGGGAGGAAAACGCAGAACTTGGACCGAGTCCAGTTTCCCAAACACACGTGTGCATGTGTGTGGACACGCTCTCCTCCCCCTCTCTTACTTTCTTTGATTCACACACACACACACACACACACACACACACACACACACACACACTGGAACGCAGACACGCTTGTGAGAGCCTCAAATGTGTGAACACATGCATACACACAGGCTCACTCACTCCGGGGTGATAAATAAAGCAGTGCGAGCTCAGCAGTAGCCCTTTGCTATGTCAGGCTTTACTGATGTCTGGTTCAATCCAGAGAAGTGGTTCAATCAGGTCCCACAAGACCAATCTAATCTGAGACCCACAACATGCACGCACGCACACACACACACACAACGGAGAATGAGAAAGTCTTGAGCTTTATTCATCTTTCTCTTTCATACAGTGGCTTTCTTTGTTTCATTCGTGAGGCAATTTTCATAAAATAACTTGATCAAATTGTCCTTCTTAAGAGGAGGAGGAATCTTTTCATTTCAATTAATTTGGCAAAACATGAACGGAAGAGGCCATGCAGAGATGAAACTTGAGAATGAGACAATATAATATATTTATATATATTTTCATTTTCTTTTTTCTTTTTTTTAAAGGCAATGACGTATTTCTTTTTTTTAATTTCTTTTTTTAAAGGCAATTACGTAAAACCACTTGAGCAGTATTAAGATAATAAGGAAAGGTGAAAAGTTTGTAGACAATCCAAAGCCTCTTCCGTTTCCGCACCCTCTGAGAACACTGGCAATAACTTAGTTTGCTGAGGCGCTGGCACTCTGACAAGTATAAACAGAAAATCACAAACCGTGCTCCCAAATCAGTACTTTGCTGAAACCTAAAAAAAACGGCATTTCCAATCACCAGGGTCTGCACATTTCATGACTGAGTGACTCTCATACGGCCCCTTTACAGTGTAGACGTATCACCTCCACACATATACCCTCCCAGTCCTTTAACACAGGATTGAGAATCATATAGAAATGCATGCAATCAAGTGTGAAACCTAGTCGGATCTGCTGACTCACAGATCCAAGGTGAATCCATTGTTATCTTATTATGTATTGTGTCTCATCTTCACAACTGAAGTTGATTCAGGGGCCGTTGAGCCCCGTCATGCTGCTCTCTCCGACTGTAACTGTGATTTTACATTTTCTTTTGTTTTAAACAGAGGAAATACCCGATACGGAGCAAATGTGTTGTTCTCCGTGACCCGCTGGAGCGTGGTTTGTTCTTTCCCTCTGCCCGCCATAGACGGCCTCCAGCTTTTGGCAACAACCTCAATGTCAGTCCTCTCCAACCTCTTGACGACCCTGGCTTTTGTTTACTCATGCATGCTTATAGGTTATTCATCCAGTTAAGAGCCCAACATGCAGAAAACAATATTATTAATTTGTTTGTCCCGGTACTTCTGCCCTCTCCGCACTCGGGAGGATTTCTCTCTTGCAAGGCCAAACTGTAAGATATAAACTTGAGATGCTAGATTGTTCTATGAAGTGAAAGATCTATTTTCTCTTTCAGGCACGAAAACCCTGGAGGTAATCAACGATCCTCTCTCTCGCTCTCGGATCCATTGGTTGCCGCAGTCTTGAAATCGTACGCAGCCGACAAACTGCATTTCTTCCGTCATCGGCGTGTTGTTCTTCCACACGTCTCTCGGGGAAGTCAAAATGATGCCACGCAGGTGACTTCAGGGAAGCAGGAGTATTGTTTGTCCGTCATCTGGACTCTGGCAGTGGCCATGATGTCTCCATCACGGCCACTGGTAACCTACGCTGTGGAGTTGTTGTTTTCCCTTTCCGACGCGCACAAGGGGTGGAGGTGGAGAGAAAGATCCTGCTGATCCTGCTTTTCAACTCAATGCTCCAAATTGAAAGCACTATTCGATTTATTAAAAAAAGATTGTGAAACCCTTCGATGAGATATTAATGTCTGGAATAAAAAATAATAGAACTGTGGAGAATGTTTTGAGCGTAGGTTTCAATGAGTATGATAATGTGTAGGCTACTCGCTATAGGTTGGTTATTTCAACATTGGACCTCGAGAATACATTACTGTGAACATAAAACATAAAACATGAGACACCGGACTTGTCAATGTGTCATATAAAGAGTTAATTAATCTGGGGACCATAGGATGCTATAGAAACATAGCATCCTATATGACCTCACCTTGTCATTGACCCTGGCCAGGAATATTCCAGCACGTAAAGCCCCGTTTAAATACAACAAACAAGACTTCACTTATTAATTTGTGAGCTTTAGAAAAGATGGCAGGTATATTCCTTTTTTTTTTTACATTTTGCCAAACCATCCGTTTTACCCCGTTTTAAGCCTTTGTGCTTCGCTAACCAAATACATGCAAACATGAGAGTGGTATCAATCTCATCTCTGAGTGATAAAACGAATAAGGGCATTTCCCAAAACGTCCTTTCATCTCTAATTAGTGTCTCAATATGTTTCTCATTCACATTGCACTAATGTTTTCCCTTCCCGGCCACAGATTGGTATCAGCATCCACAGCTCGTGCCGCTCCAGCCTTGAGGCTATAGTGCTGCTCCTAAACACCGCAGTAAATCCATGACATGATACAGGAGGAGGGGGAGGGATGGGGAAAATAGACGCGGTCAAAGTATCAGCAGATGATTGTAGAAGTTCAAAGGATGGGGGCAACACGAGAGGGCGAAGAGAGGGTGAGGGTAACACTCCCCTTCTCTTTCTTTTTCACACACACACACACTCACACACACGTTTGAACTCTGCGTCTTTCAGTCTCTCTGTCTCTTACATCAACCTGCCTGTCAACCCTTTCGACCTGAACGATCCATCAACTGCTGCTGCTGCTGCTGGAGGGAGGTGGGGGTGAGGGGGTATGTGAGAAGGAGAGAAAGAAGAGAGTGAATGAGTGACCCTGTACGGAAAGAGTGACACCACCTCCGATGCAACAAAATAGTATTTGGGCTGTAGGTTTAATTTTTGCCTCTGAAACCATGGAGGCTCCGTGGGATCTCTCTCTCACTATTACCCTTCCTCCTCCTCGCCTCTCCCGGACTACTCATCTTCCTCCGTTTCTTTACGCACTCTAAGAACTGATGCTCGCAAATATGCTAAATGCAGCAATTAAACAAAGCGGCAATCTCTCAGTGCAAATCCTCTGTGACGTCTTTTTTTCCGGTACAAAATAATTTGGTGTAATGACCAGTGGAAATGGTGATAAGTCACCCTGGCTTTTGCCTTTGAGTGCCAGTCCAAATTACTGCCTGACTCGCCGTTGATAGGAGGTGCAGTGTTACAGCTTTACATTTTACAGTCCATCCTCCTCACTCGCCTGTCCATCACCTGCTCCGCTCTCCTCTTCACCGCTCAGTCATTCACCAAACTGCATTATTCACGGAGCCCGGAAAATTACTCAGTCGAAGCAGTTAAGCATGCTCATACATCAGACATTTAAAAATAGTTCCTTCCCTTTTACCTCACTGTCTCCTCTCCCTCCCTTCTCCCCGTTCATTTTCTAGTCGCCTCTTTAGGTTTCTATGATTTCACTTGTCTGCAGTGTCTACAGTGTTTATCTCCCATCCTCTCTTCTCTTCACCTCTCCATCTCATCAGACTCCCCCCTGGTTCCTTATCACACTCTGCCCTCTCCTCTCCGGGCAAGATGGAGAGAGCGGGAGAAGGAAAAGACCAGGGTGGAGGAGGAGATAGTGGAGAGCAGAGTGACAGCAGCTTACGGGGAAGTGGGTGGGGGCTCTTTCCCCTCCCTGGTCCTATACCTCACTATCCAACTAGCTCTTCCTTCCTTTTACTCATCACACACACCACCCACCCACCCCCACACACACACACACACACATACATACATGCATACACACTGCAGGGATCTCTGTTCTTTCTTGTCTAGTTATGTTTCCTTAAGGGTTCTCAGCTTCACTCATACACAGCTGAGATCTGCCCTCGCTGCCTGACAGTCGCAATACGTGCTGCACACACACTTGCATGCATGCCTGTCTACTCACGCACGCCTGCAGGGAAACACAGAAATAGACGCTGACAGAAAATATCATCAAACGTAGAATAAACACTTTCCAGCAATGCCGACATGTAAGACACATGCTGATTTGCAAAAGAGCCTCCTCCACCCATGCAGTGTGCTAAGGCAAACCTGCTGCTTTTGTCCTGCCGGTGGCTGTGAATCAGCATTATGTCTGAATTATAGGGCTGCATTATGGATTCACTCCACAACCCACATGCTCTCTAGACATTGTTCCGAGAAACAAACAAACACGCGCACACACAGCCGTAGCTAGTCCACCAACAGACCAGTAAGACATCTTTTAAATAACAAAAAAACAGGCACTTTACATTGATTTTCCCTCGTTGGTGAGACTGTTATTTAACACCGCCACAGAAATTATACAATCGCTTAGCTGTGGCAAGAAGAAGCACATGCTCTTCCTACGTTCACACTTGCAGGCAGAGCTCTATACATTACAAACAAAGTGTGTTCATGGTATGAACAGCGACAGTCATGGTCTTATCTATTATCTATTATAGCAGGTTTCATCGGTGCGCAGTCCTTTGTGATACATTCAGGATGTAAACACATCACAGTCTAACACCACTTAATCGAGATGCCATGTACATGACAAATAAAAAAAAAAGACATTTTAAAGTAATTCCTTTCTTCATAAATGTTTGGCAATAAAAACGCTGCGGTAGCTGTGGATGTGTGACTGATGCTCATTACCTACAGTGTAGAAACGCATAGGCATATGTTTGTGTGTGCACGTCTGTGTGGGTGAGTGCTGATCCTCTAAAAGCAGTGCGGCCTTAATTAAGCAAAGCCCTGTATTGTTCGGCACGAGTGCTAACAATGCAAGTGATCCCTGCTCATTAGGCAAAAGTCTCCGTAAATCTTTGCCCCTCTCTGCTGTAGTAGTAGTTACAGAGCACTCATTACTCATTACTCACACACACACATAAACACACGCACATATAAACACACGCACACATAAACACACGGGCGTAATACACACAAAGTATAGGGACACATTATGCGTCATTACATTTACTAACTAAGCAGAAATAACATCAGGTCAGTGTCAGTGGGCGAGGACCTGGCTCTGGTTTGTCTTGGTGGGCTGAAAGGCAACGACTGCCCACACACACACACACACACACACACAAACAAACACTTTGTATTTCTAAAAGGGGCTGTTTTTAAAATTTAGAACTTTAATATAGCAGCAAACAACTATTGGTTATATAAAGAGTAATTTCTACCCGAGCAGAGAATGAAGTCACTCTTGCGCAGTTAGCAGCGTTAGCTAAGGGCCGCTATGTCTCGATTTCACTATGTTTACAGCTGTAAATAGAAATGCTTTTTACCTTTACCATCACCCCTTGTGCAGATCATGCACATGTTTGAACCTGGAAAACAAAAATAAAGCTTAAATGAGGACGAAACCCTGAAGAATGTCAATTGAAATTCCAAGCAATAATCTGGTCAGTATTGTGTACTGTAATGTAATCTCACCAATGCGGCCCAGTTAATTGCACCTTCGTCCTCTCTGTCTTTTACCGTATGTCCTTAATCACTCCTCCCTGCTTCTTTCTCCTCAGCTGCTTCCTCCTGCTCAGCCTGACCTCTCTTCGTGCCGTAGCCGGGGGCTAATGGAAGTCAGCAAGCTGATCGAACAGCCAGAGCCACACACACACACACACACACACACACACACACACACGCTCACATAAGGGGTGATACGCACTGTTAGAAATACAAATACATTTGCAAAAAAAATAGATGTAAGTCAGCTCTACTAAGTCTAAAACCCTGCTGTTTTTCCTGTGGGTAAGACGTGTTTGTGTGAAAGCAAATGCCATATATTTTATTCATATGCATAACCATGCGTGAAAGCAAGATGTATATAGCTCAAGATACAATTTGACGTGACACCTCACTTGACCTCATAAATTCAGCTTTTTATCATGTTGACCCTGCTAAAACATGAATAATGTATCACACATGCAAATACACCTCGCTATAGTCTGTGCTGCATTTTTCAAGCATTGGTGTGAGTTGTTCCAGCTGAAAACACAAACAAAAGAATGGGAGGAACCTAGCCTTCTACCATTTATACAAACTTTTCTCTTTGTTGTCTTTTCTTCTGCAATAATTCCAGTGTCACTCTTGTGTTTAGGGTGTGCTTGCACAGCAGTCTGCACTGGGCGGTTCAGGGCTGGCATAAATTTAACATGCTTTTATATCTAAATCGAAAGCTTGATCTTGCTTTCACTAAGTCTCTGAATACCAAAACGTTCCTAAATCTGCAACTGCACTGAACCCCCTGAAAGCGTTTTTTACGTAAGAAGCATTATACACTTAAACAAGCAGCCACATAAGCTACACCAGCCACCAGCAGATGGCCTTGGCCAACTAAACCATTTACAATCTGAGTAGAGCAGCTGAAAGTCAAACCACTACACGCAGACACAAAAGAGACATCGGCCTCTTTTATCTTGAGCTTCATTTTCTCTAAATGCGACCTGAAAAGTAGTTAAAGTGTTGAAGACTAAATCTAGAAACTGCGAAGCAATCAGTCTAACCAGTCAATATGCTTTTCCTCAAAACGGTACTTTTTTGTAAAACGGTACACAATGAAGAGGCACCTTTTAACAGCAGGGACTTTAGCAGCATTGTACCATGTCAGCTCAAGCAAAGCACAGATTACATGACTGAACTAAACTTTATTTACTTCGTGCTAATGTAAAAAAAATAATAATCATTGGCAAAGAAAAAAAGATACAGAAGAAAGGAATAGGATGATGAAGTAGGAGACAATCCTTATCAAATGAACTACTAAAGCACAAAGTAGGGCCCACACTGCGGAACAAAGACAGAGACGGTCTATTCAGAACACCAGCAAGGGACACAATGCTCCATATTTTATGTTTTTACATTATGCCTCTGCTCCTCCCGTCCCCCTTTACTGAAATGAGTGATAATGACACAAATTGCTAATCTTTCTTATATACAAGAGCAACGTCTATAGCGCACTGCTGAGCAGCACAAAATACTGCAACTTTTCCCAAACTTGCAGTATTTTTTTGGATCGGAGAGAAGGCCCCAATCTCCAGGGACCCAGAATCCACAAGGCAAACAATACGAAGGCAGAGCTTTACAGCGCAGACGGAGGCAGAAGTAGCAGAGGGTTGAGAATCTCCCTTTCTCTCTTTCACACTCACTTTAGCTCTCCCTCTGCACCCCCTTTTCTCTCTCTTTCTCCCCTCCCTCAACTCTCCTTTTCAACATACTGGGTCAGTCGAGCTCCTGCACTGCAGCACTGTGGAGTGATGTGTTGAAGGCTTTTTCCTGATTTCAGGACAAACAAAACGTGTACCAGTTGGAGTGGTTCTCGTCTCTTTTGGGTCTTTTTACATATTTGTAGGCTGTAATGTACCATTTGTGCCTGTTTTAATTGATTGCCGCACAATTTTAGTAACACCTAGGCTTAAGTGTGACAAATCTGTCAAGTGACGGTCGGTCCTCTGAGGATTAACCCAGTTGACACAGTCCAAGTTGTCAAACTGATGCAGTATTCAGTACAGCACAAATGGCAAATAAGGTGCCTGCGTACAACAGGAAAAACTGCACCCTCCTGTCTTTGCACAAGATACACACAGCACTTTATGACACTGCAAAGAAAACCAAAAGTTAGTTGAACCATCAGCATAATCACACAAAACACAAATAAGCTCTTACGCACACACACACACACACACGCACACGCACACACAGGCCTTTTCCCCGTTTCCCAGCACACACAAACATACACACAGGCACACAAAGTGGAACGTGTCTTTCTGCATGCAGCACCTGCAGTATACTGCAACTTCAGCACCATGGCCAGAGACAGATTGGCTTTTTCAGCACACTGGAGATAATTCCCTCTTTCCCAAACGGAGAAATCATACCACCCCAGCTACACACATGCATAAGTACATATGATGCCAAATATTAGTGGCCGCAACCCTCTTTCAGTGCCTTAATAACATGCTCTCTCTCTCTCTTTCTCTCTCTCTCTCTCTCTCTCTCTCTCTCTGTTTTGGATTCTCAGTTTGGTTAATTGGACAATTATGGATTCTTTCAGTGACAAAAGAGCACAAAGAATCCCTACTTTCTCTAAGTGGCACATCCTTCACAATCCTCTACTGACAACTCCATGTTATCTCACCCTTCCCTAAGCTGCTTCTCTGTGCTCGCCCTCCTATCAATATTGCTCTCAAACTGATCTCTTTTTCACATTTGCTTTATTTGTCTTCCTATTCATGCCGTGCTGTCATTTCAAATCATGTCTGAGCTAATTAAGACTCTCCATCAACAAACACACACTGATAGAGCAGAGAGAAACAAGAGAACGGAAATGCAGGGCAGCAATGTAGCCACCTCAATGGCATATACCATGTCTGTTTGAACAAACATATACCAGCATGTGCACACACAGACACACCTACAGCATGTGCAATGACAACTGACAGCACCACTTTTTCACTACGCAGTGCAGGCACATACCAGCAAAAAAAAAAACAGCAGCCAGAGACCCACAAATATACTGAGCAAAAAGCAGAAGGGGGAAAAATCTATGAAACATGTGTGGGGACCACCTCAAAAGTAATCAGTAATACAAGCAGTCCCAGCCTCCACTTATCATGAATTATATGCACTTACAGTATATTTACTTAGCAAATGGCTAAAGTGAATTCTGAGCTGGTGTGAGAGCCGACAGGCGTTTCTGATAGGCTTATAGTATCTCATATCTCTAAAACGAGCTAATTTGAAACAGCTATGTCATGGTTAAGGTTTAAATCAACCAATTGATATAGAATTATGTGTCATTACATTTTGTTTTAATAGGCATGCATTGCTGGATTAGTTTCTACATCATGTTCTAATAAGAGTTTTATATAAAGGACTGAAGAAAAGTGTGCCAAGCATTCTTGTAATTTAACTTGGAGCAAAACTAACTCAAGGCAAAAGCTTTGCAGAACATTTACAGCACAGGGTATTGTTGTCAACAAACAATGTAGCTGAATGCATGACAAAGATCATTGAAGTATGTCTGTTCTATTTAGATAATGAAGGATCAAGAGTGTGCAAGAGATTCATGGAAGACATTTTGTTTTCACAGAAGTTAGAAGACAGTCTGAAAGATTCAAAATGAAGAAATGTATAACCTTTACCACTCCAAAGACAGGAGAATAGTATCTCTTTCAATGCACCTAGGGGGATTAATAGATCACAATATAAACTCAGCATTAGAACAGAAAGGAAGACACAAGTGGACAAAAGAGAGAAAGAGAACAACAGAATAAAAAATAAGTTGTAGGGATGCAGACAAAGCCAAGGACAGAGAGGCACACACTGCATCTGCTAGCTCTTGCCAACGCGCAAACCTCATGAGGGATGTTGAAGGAAAGGTTAACTCCACTGCGATAATGCTAATACCACCGACTGAATAGAGAGATTCAAACAAGAAGTGAATGTTTACATTTCAAACACAAAAAAGAAACATTTAACCAACCTTCAATCCTATTGGTTGCCATAGTCTATTATTGCACCAAAGGATGAAATCACTTGGAGATATTAGTGCAGGATAACAAGAGGATTTATTGGGATAAAACCACTCAGCATGGTATACTGGGACAAAGCCCAGCACTCATTTGTGATATATAATGGTGGGTTGGTGACAGGAGCGGAGGATAAAAGGTTACCAAGATATGGGACTATAGCAAAAATCATCAATGATCCCAAAACTTTTTTTATTAATTCATTTGGGGGATAGGGGTGATGGTGGAGGGTTGGGCTTAACATAGTAATGCATTATGTTTTTAATCAAACTGAGTGCACACTTAAAACGCTGACCATATAGTCTAACCTCTTGGTCAGGGAAAGGAAAGCTGGATGTGTGTGTGTTTGTGAATATGCCTTTGTGTGTGTGTGTGTGTGTGTTTGTGAATATACCTTTGTGTGTGTGTGTGTGTGTGTGTGTGTGTGTGTGTGTGTGTGTGTGTGTGTGTGTGTGTGTGTGTTTGAAGGTGCATGAGTGATATAATAAACAGAGGAGCAGAGCAATGAGGTGGGGCAGGAGAACACAGGGGTACAGCATTGTGAAACGTTCTGCGAGTAGGAGACGGAGTCCCGACGTAATGCTACCATGCTTACAAAGGCTTTATATGAAGATGACCTCCACTCATTTGAGCAACAGTAATTGTCAAAGAAACTAAACAATGAATACAACACAAGGTAAAATGTTTCATATAATGCAAGCTTGTAGACTGGATCCTTACTGGAGATGACTGCTCTAAACTAGCTAAGGGCCTTCCCATTTAACAGGGAAGTGTGTGGTTTGCTACATGTCTTCCATTTAGTGTAAGTTGACACACATGATAAACTATAATTGCAACTGAGGATCATCACTCGTAAACCTGTTGAAATCAAAGCAAATGGCACGTCGTGCCCATTTTAAAACAAAACAGAAATGCACCCTATTTTCCATATATATTCACAAATGTATAGACATCAAGATTGCATCATATTTTCCCCAAATAGAAATTCCACTTAAAAAAGAGAATAAAGGAAAAAGCACTATGATCATGTGAACTGTTATACCACATTTCCTCCGCAGCTGCTTCAACCTTGTTTTTTTTTGTCTACATGTACTATTTGGTCCCAAGAATGATTCTGGCTTGGATATATGGAAATATAAAATAGCAAAAATCACAGCAAAAACGTTAATCAATATTTGCTGTGAGACTATTGAGGGTTAATTTACCGTTAGGGATTTCAGTGCAAAGAAAAATTAAGAAAAATAAATCAACAATACGAAAATTGATGGTCAGTTCTTTCAAGGTTGATTTATTTTTATTCTTGACCTGTGACCGGTTTTATTTTGCCATGTTCAAGTCAACTAGTTGCAATAAAGCAAGAAAAAAGAAGGGTCAAGAAAGCATGAAACGGATGAAACTGTGCTGGAATGGATCAACTTATCGAATGCCACTTGTAGTTATTTTTACATATATATCTTTTCAAAAATAATTGATACGTAATATGAGACGTATGAATGATCTCTTAAGATAAACATTTTGTGCATTACATTATAATTGCGTCCAATCTACTAAACGCCCAATGAATCTGAAAGTCTTTTTATCGCCCTCCGGTGGAATAAATCCACATTGCTACCATGGAAGGAGTCAGAAATTAGATGTGCAAATTCAAAGAGCGACACCCAATCATGTTTTCAGTCGCCCTCTCAATTACTGCTTATTGGCCTTCATCAGCAATACCCGTTAAGATAATTAAAATTGCAGCGCGCCGCACTGATTTGGTATATCCAGTCAAATCATCAACTTCAAAACCAGCTGAATTCACTCGACGTGTTCTTTTACCTTCATTACATCCAACTAGGACAAGTAAATATAGTGGCAAATAAAGATAGCACACTATCATATCCATAAGGTAAGCGTTATCGGACAAACTACCAAAAAAACAGAAGAAGGTGATTATATTTTGCAGAAAAAACATTGTTTACCCTTTTTAGTTGACCCTTTTTCTATGAGTTAAATTAACCTGCCGTTAATCCAAAAATATAGCGTAGTTGAACTCTGTTTAAATGTTATTGCCCTCTACACCATTACTGTCTAGTACTCTATTGGTCCAGTAGCTATTCTCTCATCTGCAGCAGCATTACCTCATGATGGTCGGCCACAGTGCCTACATGCCATTAACAAGACACCAAATACACAGCCTGTCAACAGTGCTCCACACACAGGGTCCCGTGGCATCAACCCTTTCATCATTTGATTGAAGAGTTTGTTTTTATTAAGAAGGCTATACCAGACGCATATTCACTATACATTGATTTAACATTACCTTTACAATTAAATTCTTCACTGAAATTACAGAATAAATATATGCACATTTTTCTTCAAATCTTTGTGAGAGAGAAAACATTAAAAGTGCCTCCTACAAAGCCATTAGTGGGTGACAATGGGAATCCAGAAGCAATGGAAGGGGTGTCAACAAAGTGCGTGGAAATATCCAGAAAACCTTGAGCGTTGTCTTATAATAATATTCACAAATGTTTTACCATCCGTGCGTCGGCGCATCCTTTTTTACGAGAAGCACCCTGATATAGACAGAAGTCCTCATTAATAGTAATAACCATATTAATAAGATATAAAAATTAAATAGAACACTGAACTGTAAATGTGTTGCAGTATCTCTGTTCATAATGTGATGTGATAGTCTGAGTAAATCCCCTCGCTTCCTGCACTGAAGCGAGTGCATGCAGCAAACTGCAGTTCATTTTAATATATGTATTTTTTTCTCTCTTTCGATCCTTTACTACAAACGTCATGTGCACGGCCTCCGGGTGTTTGTACATCCTAGTCAGGGGTTAAAGAGTACAGAAAGAAACCCCAAAGTCAGGGAGACGTCCAGCTCCCGTGCTTCTTGCGCATAACTCCATGAAAAGGGGGTATAGTGACGGATGTATTTTAGGATGTTTTGTATGTTTTATTCCCCGGTGCCCCTCTCATTCCTCTTTTGCTCTTTCTTGGGCATATAGAGATATTTATATATTATAAAAATAACGGCTGTTGACATTGCTGGCTACTCTGAAAAAAAGGCACTTCATTGAAATATCTGAGAATGGCCTCGCCTCCAAAGTGATTTTGAGGGGAAACTTTGTTGTAACTGTAATATAATATTTTATTTTATATCATGCTGCTCTCTCAAGTTTGTTTTTTGTTATATTGGTTTGTGGTGATTTTTTGTTTTCAGGGTGGCAAAGTGAATGTGTTGTATTTGTGTTTTTTTTTTTTTTCTCCACAGGTTAGAGATGTTAAAACCGATACGATTTTTCCAAGACTTCGAGGTAATCCGGCTTGGTTTGAAGTTTGGCCCTTAACTCGAGGTAATCGCTTTGGGACGGGTCAGGGTAGCAGCCTTTCCCCGCTGTGAAAAGCAATGTCTCCTTCAGCCGTGCATCCTGCTGCAAATCCGGGTACTGCATGCCGGGTGGGTGCGCATGCGCCACATGCATGTCCTTTAGTTTGGGTACTGTCCCATACAAACAGTCTACAAAGCCCACTGTTGGTGTGGGCCTCTGACTGTCAATAACTGTAGGGCAGAGCCCTCCGTTCTCATGAAATCCTGCCATGTCAGCCGCTGAGTGGTTAACTGTGACGATGGTGTTGAGTTGAGAGTTGGAGACGGCCAGGGTCCACTCTCTCTCTTTCTCTAATAAGGTTCTGTAGTTACTGTTGCTACTGCTGCCATTGTCTTTCTTCTCTGAAAACTGCACTCTGTCTTCTGCTGCTATCTCCCCCTCTCGAGGCTTATAGATGGGGTTGTTACACATCTGCGTCACCGGGTGGGGAATGTAATCATAAACGTGGCCGTGGCCATGTGTGTGACTTGTGTGAGTGTGTGTGTGCATACTAGCTGTCGGTTTCTCTGGTGTGCTAGTGTTACCAGCACTGCTCTGCCTTGGTGGGTCCTCGAAAATCCTGCATTGCATTTGGATCCCGGTCAGATCGACCTCGGAACGTTTCCGGAAAGGAAGGTTCTTCCTGCGCCGAAGAACAAAGGCGAAAAGCCCGGCAGCAACAAACACAGCAGAGATGAAAAGGATGAGTAGGCTGAGAATGAGTACAGACAGTGGGACAGCCCCTCTTCCACCTGCTTCCCCCATGTCAGAGCTCCCTGTGATGAGGTCATCCCCACCAGGCAGGGCCGGGGAGGGGCCTGAAGAATACTTGAGCTCCGGACAGATGACCTCAACCTCCAGGGAGCGCAGGTCTTTCCCAAACGCAAATTCAGGTGTCTTGCAGATGACGTCTCCAACCACAATGACGGAGGAGAGCTTTTCCAGCCACTGCTTGAGGGGGATGATATCACAGGAGCAGTCCCAGGGGTTCTGATGGAAATCAATCTGGACAATGGAGGTCAGATGCTCCAGAACGCCACGGACAGGTATGGAAAGGAAGTAGTTGTTTCGGAGGTTGAGGCGTGCAAGGTTGGTGCCAGCAAAAGCGTCATTGGGAAGGGAGCGTAACAGGTTGTCATTAAGGAAAACCAGCTCGAGGTTTGGCATTAGGGAGAAGGAGTTAGGTTGTATCTCACGTATGACGTTATACTCAAAGTAAAGAAACCTCAACATCTGAAGCCCTCGAAACATCCCAGGGGTGAGTCTCTCAATGTCATTCCCATTCAGATAGAGCCTTTCCAAGTTTGGCAGGTTGATGAAGGCGCCTTCTTGGACGTAGGATATCCGATTATTCCCTAAATGCAGTAAATCCAAACTTGAGAAGTTCCAGAAATCAGATCGATATATTTTCTGTATTAAGTTCCCACTAAGATACAATTTCTTGGCGTTGAGGGGCCGTGGGAGGAGCTCAGAGATGTTGTGAAAGCCTTTTTCTTTGCAGTTCACTGTGAGGCCCAGGTCATTGATGTGAAGGTTGCAAGTACATCCAGCTGGACAAATGATTGGGATGGGAGGCCTTGTTTGGTAGCCAGCAACAGGGGGCTGGTTGATGCCTGGATAGATGCTACGAGGGGTTGGAGGGTTCTTTGTGGGCCGAGGTCGCTTGGTGGGCTTGTCAACTCGTTCCTTGTATTCCACAGAAGAGGCTGTGTTGTGAAAAGACGAGAGCATGGAGGAAGGTTTAGTAGGCCAAGTGTTCTCATTGCTGAAAGGGATCCGGGGAATTCCCAGCTTGGCCTCAATCTCTGCATCTGAGAGCAACGGACAGAGCTCACTGCGCTTGATTTCCCGTAAGTCTTTCCCATGTAAGTGGAATGGGTAGTCACATGTGATCTCACCTACCAAAGCTGTATAAGGAATTCTCTCCAGCCACGTTTTTAACTGGACAATCTCACACACACAGTTCCAGGGGTTCTCCTCCAGCTGGATTTCCATTAAGCTCCTTCCAACGTACTCCAGCATTCCCTTGTACGGCAATGTCTTCAGTCTGTTCCCTCTCAGGTCCAGATGTGTGAGTGACACAGATCGGAAAAGATAATTTGGGAGCACGGGAATCAGATTGTCATTTAGTATGAGCACTCTCAATTTGTGAAGATGCCGGAATGCACCACTTTCAATCCGTTTGATTACATTGTAGTCCGCCTGGAGATACTCTAAACTCTCCAACCCCAGAAAAGTGTCATTCCGGAAAACGTCTAGTTTGTTTTCATGTAGGAACAGCCGTTTGAGTATTCCTAAGCCATTGAACGCTCCTGCGTGGATATCTTGCAAGGCGTTATTACCCAGGTTAATGGATATGGCATTGTTGAGATGGAGGAAGCTGTTAAAGTAAAGCTTCCTCATGGAGTTTCTCTGCAGGTTGAGCTTGAACGGCCTGCTCCATATCTGGGAGATCTGGCTGACATTTGTAAATCCTTTACTGTCACAGTGGACATGGAAGATGCCCTCTTTGACCTCGCAGTAGCAGGGCTCGAAACAGGGCTCGTCGATCTCCTCGGAGTCCTCTAGTAGTGGGATAGGGGTGGTCCATCCTAAGGCTATGGTGCTCAGCAAGGTAACCCACAGCATCCTCGCTGACACCAAAGGGAGGAAGTCTTGGCTCCAGGGACAGAGCCACTTCACAGCACTGCAACAAAGAACAGACGGAGAGAATGGATGTGAGGGAGGGGATGGGGGAATACACACAGAAGTAACAGATGTAGGAGAGACAGAGAGGAAGGGTCCATTAGTTGTAATATAATGGAATACAGCTTTGAAATGAAAACCAGTGGATAATAGAATAACATTGGAGACAATACTTCCGATGTGTCAATAGCTGGGTATTTCAAACATATATAAATCCAGGACTATTGGATGGGTAATATCTCGCAACACAAACACATCTCTGCATCCAGACAGTTAACGACAGTATATTGGGGAAATTGTAATTTATTATACAGCAGACATGCTGGTAAGGTCGCAGTAAATCACCTCAGAGATGCTTATCATCGGGAATAAACGAAGGCAACAGCAGGTGGATAAGGTTAGTGGTGAGGAGACACTGTCCGCCTGCTGTATTTATTACATAACAGGGAACTCAGCCCCTCTTTTGGTAAATGAGAGTATATCGCAGGAAGTGGACAGGAATGGAATAGGTATCAGCTCGGTGTCCATTAGTGGGACGAGGAGAGTACTGTCAAGGGACTCGCTGAACATCAATCTCGTTAAAATAAATCTCAACATATTTATATGTTCCGGTCTACAGCTCATAGAAATCTGATATAAAAAAGTGCCACTGATGCTGTGGTAAATGCAGGGTCTGAACATGATAAGCTCATCGATGTTTAAAAAAAGAAGGGAAAAAAAAGAAAAATGTCCAACGACGTATGCACAGTTGCATAGGAGATGCCAGAGCCAGCACTAATCTGATTTTCCTCCCCGGACGCCAACTCCAAATTTGTGCCACATTGTTGGCTTTTACCTTTCTGTGGGGCGGGTGTTTGGCCAGCACAGTACTTGTTCATGTGTGGTTGATGCCGTGCTGGTTTGCATTTAAGGGAACACAACTCCACTCTCTGCAACAACATAAACACGTGCGAGCACCGGAGCAGGACACAACTTTTCAGTAGAACAAAGCCCGGACTCATTCCCAGCTCTTCAATTACTGCTGTTTTGTCACAGCGCTCGGGATCTGATAATGACGCACAAGGCACCCTTAAGCAGATCTGAGACTCCCCGGGATTTCAATTCAAACTCCAATGTGAATCCTTCCACAGCAATGCAGGTGCTCAGAGCCACTGCTCCAGCCTACATTCACTTTGTCCACTTCTAATGATCAAGCTTTTAGGATTCATCAAATCAGCTCATTATTATTGTTATTAAATTATATTATTGTTATTATTAAGGCCTCGTCATCTCTTTGAATAGGTTCTTATAGATCCATGACAACAACATACTTGTTTGTTTCTCTACAGTTAAGAGTATTTCCTATAATATTATTATAAAATGCAATGTAACAATAGTATAATAAAGCATAGTAACCAGAAGATGGTAATATACATTTTTGCTTTGTTAAAAAATCCCATGCCACATAACTCTATAACAAAGCGTATTACTCATTAGTCACTTCATGCAGTCTCCTGGAAACGGATGTTGGTGTACTGAGGGGTAACCCAACACCTTGCAGTTTGTTCTGCAGAGCTAAGTCCATGACTATAACAGCCTTGAATATGCTCAGAATATTTTTTTATTCGTTATCCAAAAACATACAGGCTAATTGTCTTATTATATCAGCATATTATAGAATATATTCTGTATTATATATCATTTATTTTTATAATTTATAATGTTGTGTTCCCAGGGTTGGCATAGTGCATTTTTGTTTTGTGATGAGCTAAAGGAAAAATATCTTATCTATTTGCTATTGTTTATGTTAGCCTCCTTGGTTATAATAGTTATGCAGAAAAAGAGTGGCCATCAACAAGTTGTGTGTGCATGTAGCATATTATGTTTTAGTCAATTATTATTAGAATATTAACACGTATAAAAAATCTGCTAACTGTGGGCACACATTGACACCTTTGGTGGCCCCCTCTAGACATTCCGTTGCCACCCCTGGGCCACCCCAGTTATGAATGCTTAGAACCGGCACTGACGCCGACATGCTGAAAACGGCACAGCCGAGACTCGTCTCCTTCAGCGTATACGTGGGTTAAATACTCCATGCATACGTCCGAAAGAGTGGCGAAAAATGTCGACTTATCATTAAAACTGATCCTGCCATGATTTTCCAAACATACAACCAAGTCAACTTCTTCTGGATTTCCCAAAATGTTGATGCCATCGGAGGATTAGTGGAGCAACGGTTTAAGTGAAGAGCGCAGTGGGCGAAGCTGCTGTTTCGAAAAGATCACGAGGCTGTGATTTAGTATCCAGCCAGACTAGAAATAGATATTAACATACAGGAAGAGAGGACGAATGGAAATAATAATAATAATTATAATAATAAATATAATAATAATACTTAATGATAATAATAAGATGGACTCAAATAAGAGTCCGTTCAGTATATAGTATATGGTGTTAAGTTGGATAAAGTCACACACGTAAAAAGTGTGTTTTCTGTAGGCTGTGATTTTTTTTGTACGCGCACGCACACGCACAGAGCTGTCCGTTCAAACGAGGGTGCTGGCAATCCAGAGGAGATTCGCTCGATGAGACCGTCTGCCGGAGCAGAGCCTCTGTCCATGGTGCTGAAAGCAAAAAAAGCACAGCGCAGGAAAAAATGGGATAAAAAGGAGGAAGAAAAATATATATTGTAATCCCAAAAAAAGACGTGACGGTAAAATGCGCCAAGGAGCAAAAAAAGAAAGATCCTTGAGCACGATCTCCTCACTGTGAAAATCACTGTTTGCATTGCCCTCTCCGTACGTAATCCTCCAGAATGTATTGATTCCGCTCCCACGACAGAGATCAAAAAGCGCAGATGCAATGTCAAAAAAGTAATAACGGCATTAAAAGCCATTAAAGCACTGTTGCCATATTATATTCCCTTGGGTGTATCAAATCAGGTGCGATACCTACTTAGTTTCGTGGGATTCCAACTTCACATATCCTCCAGCGATGGATTCGGTTATTGCCCGGTGCGTCCCGCTCACCGTCCGATGCCGGGCTGTGAAGAAGAGAACAAGAAACGGGGGGGGGGTGACCGAGCCGTTAGAGGAACAGGAGGAATCAGAGAGGGGAGATGGAAAGAGAGAGTGGGGCATTGAGGAGGGAGAGAGGAAGAGATATGCATGCGAATGAGCCACCGATTCCAAACCAAGCTGTTGGCTATACTTACATAAATTAAAAGTGTCGCTCGCCCGCGAGTGGCAATGTCAATGCGACCTTTTAATCTCAAATTCACATCAAACTAAGTTATCGAGAAACGATGACATCTGACGAGCTCCAGTTTATCCAAACCGGCCAAGGATCTCGCACTCGTCCACCGAAATTCACCCCGAAATAACATTGCCGCCAACACAACGGAGAGTGCAGCGCGCGCGTGGAAATACATGCCAAGCATAATGCAGTTGTGCCTTCCGTCGTGACATTGTCAGGAAAACGGCAAATAAAGAACAAACGGCTATTGATCAGTCAAACGGGTCCCTGCGATCCGTTGTCCCTGACGCACGGAGAGCGCTTGCTGTCGCTTTTTGGAGTCCATGGCAATGCGGAGACACCGAAAGGCACAGGAACACACACACACATTTCTGCATACGATGTCCCCCCTTTGATACACTCATGGACAGGCACACACAGCTTAAGCACTCACCTTAGTTTCGTACTGCAATTGGACAGCATCGGGGAAAAAAAGACCACTAGTGGGAATCTTGTTAGATCTCTCTCTCTTGCTCGTTCTCTTTCTTTCCCTCCCTCCCTCTCTCCCTCTCTCTCTCTCTCTCTCTCTCTCTCTCTCTCTCAGAGGCAAAAGAGAGGATTGAAGACGTGAGAGGAATGCAATCTCTCCCGCTCTCGTTCTCGGGTGACTCTGACTCTCTACCCTTCTTTCTCGTCTTTTTTTTTTTCTAAACAGTTTGCTTAAAATGCAAGCCCTCGACTTGTGCCCGTCCACTTCCTCTTCCTCCCCTCTCCTCCTCCTCCTCCTCCTCCTCCTCCTCCGCCGCCGTCGCCGCTCCCCAGGCGAGCACTCAACAACAGTGTAGTCGGGTGAGAGTGGTCTCCTCTCGGTTTCAGGACCGCGTCTCTGTCCGGTGCAGCAGCAGTCTGTGGATCATATCGACGGCTGGGTCAGCTGCTGCATTTTTATTTTTTTTGGTGTCTTGCTTTCCTCGGGTCCGTTTCCCTGTCGTGCGTCAGAGGAGTGAGAGGGACCGATCTGGGTGGGGGGGAGCAAAGGGGTGAGGAGACGCAGTGGAGAGAGATCTGGTGGTGAGAGAGAAAGGAGGAAGGGAGGAAAAGAGTGATGGGGACGGTTGCGCTATAGTTCTGGATGCTGTCGAGAGGAGGAGAGGAAGCAGAGTGAAGTGAGGAGAGAGTGAGGAGCGCTCCGGCTTTCGCAGCGTGGACGTGCATCAAGGGGAAAAAAGAGATGTGTGTGTGTAGGGGTGCGCGCGGTGGGTGAGACTGCGAGACCTGTGGATGACAGGAAGGGCGCGACGAGACTCCCTCAACATGCTCTTATTTTTATTATTATTGAGATGCACATCATAATGTTCACACTCACACCACATTCTTTAACTGCGGGGTTAATGCAAAGTGTGAAGCTGGCCGCGCGCCGTGCCAGTACTTCTCCTCCCTGCTGTGGGGACGGAGAGGGTGGCCGCGGCTATACAGCAAGCGGGGGAGTGACTGGCAAACACGGAGCGCCTCTGCCTTCCCTTCTGTTTGCGTGCCTTCCCCTGCCTCGCCTCCAGCGGGCAACACAAGCCCGTGTTGTGAGCAGCAAGCCAGCTCACAAGCACGACGGAGACACCGTCACGATTCCCAGTTCTTGCAGCTTCGCAAGGAGGGGGCTGATTGCAGTGGGAAGTTGCAATCTCCCAACCGTGTCTCTGCTTAGAACACAACACCAAGAATATTTCCATAATTATGGCAACTTACAGTAAAGCCGAGATATTTGAGAAAACAATCGGCAGTCTAATAAAGCCTGTTTTTTTTTTTAATCCTTCAACAGTTGCCTGACACTTCAAAAGTTGACACTAAGCCAGACTTTTGTATTATTGTGTTTTTTTTTAATGACAGGTATTTGCAATGGGTTCGCTCTGCAGCCAGATATTTGAAATACATCTACATGGGGGTAACATGCAGCTCAAGGGCCTTGCTGGTCCCCTATAACCCCCCACACATAATTCACTGACCTTTATGATTATTTCTAAAATCATCCTCTTTGGGGATTATATAAGTAAATTTGTATTCCATGTACAACCCCTGTTGAGATTCATTACTTTATTTAAAAAGGTAATTTAGAATCTGTGATGTTGCATGAGAACCAGATCATGTCCTACATTAAAATAACACTAAACATTAAACAGTATTAATTAATCCATTTATAAGCAAATATTGTATCATTACAAGCATGCGTTACAATGCAAATCATTCACTTTATCGGTTTATTTGATGCTGTCCATATGCAAATAAAGCAAATACGCACAACCCATACTCTTACAACAATACACAGAGGCTTATTCCGTACACCCACATACACACGCAGTGGATGAGAGGTTAGGGAATGGGGTGTGGGAGCAGCTGGAAGTCTATAAAACTGCCATTCTTCTTTATGAAAAGCCGTCATTCACTCCTTCAGCTGTCAGATATGTCAGATAAACTGACACATGGCCACTACAACCCCTTCATTCAGCTCACAGGACACGACTTGGCCGGAGTTTGTCACAGTGAAGCAGAAGAAACCTTCCGATTACAGATCAGGGCCAATGTAATAATCCCGTTATAATAATATAATAATTATAATCCAGTTTTAAAATTCCACTTTGAGTGACACGGAAAACAAAAGTCATGCTAAAACAAAAGACCTCTCTTTTTTCAGGCAGCAACAAAAGAAAATGTAATACAATTTATTGAGTCAAGATGTGTTTATTTGCATAATTGATAACGTTTTATAGGGCTTTGCAGCACAAATAATTATTGAAAACCATAAATTTCAATGAAAAAAATGTGCTTAACCAGAAGACCAAGAAGGTGGACATACATTATCCATGTGTTTACCTGACAAAGGGGCCAATGATGACGTAAATCCCCCGAGAGAGGAGTCGGTCAGGCATACATCTCCGACCAACAATAAACAGTTATTTAAATTAATCATTTTTCCATAGTCTTTGCTCGGTAGGTTTGGTTCGTATGTTGCTGGCATTTCAGGGAAAGCTTATACAACTCATTCTTGTAACTCTGCTTCTCTGTCATTGTGGAAGGCATTGACAACAAAAAGGACAGTAAAAGTACAAAGTTGTCAAGTCCAAATGTTTGAGTGATATGTCTGGACATCGTAATGGGCGTTAAAGTCAACTTCGTCATCGCTGACCTTTTTGAGGCCGTCACTGCATGATGAAGGGACATCAGTGACAACTCTGTCATCGAGGACAGGAAGCAGCTCTGCAGCCAACGGGGAAGGAAATGTCTGTCAGCGCTGCTCAGCCACAGCCACACCCTGAGAGTCAGGACATGCACCCATACAGCACATCCAGCAGAGGGATGCTATTCATTCACTCAAGCTTACGGCATGTGGTACGGCTCCCATTGTGTGATCATTCAGAAACTCTATTGAACAGATTGGGACAAACTTCTTTTTTTTTCTTCTTTTTTTTGTTGCATTTTCAACACAACAGAACAACCCTTGGCATTTAAATAAA
Organism: Cottus gobio; assembly: GCA_023566465.1. Taxonomy (NCBI): domain Eukaryota; kingdom Metazoa; phylum Chordata; class Actinopteri; order Perciformes; family Cottidae; genus Cottus; species Cottus gobio. The sequence continues at coordinate 20,982,389 of CM042220.1, read as the reverse complement.
CATACTTAAATAAAATAAATAGTGAATAATCAAAACAGTAATATTAGTATCTATAGTTTAGCTTATAGCGAGTATAAATGCTAACATTTATATACATGCATATCTACACCGACAAAAGCTTATACATGTCCACAACCATCTACATCCACATACTTCCCACAAACGTTTACTCATGCACTCCACAAGGAGGATTGAAGGAGGAGGGAGGGGAGGACTGAATAGCTACATTAAGTACAATAAAAATATCTGCAGTAAATATAAAAGGGACCAACTGTTTTTGATCCATTTTATATTTGTTTGTTTCAAATTTCATTAACATATTAACATACTAGCTGGTTTTGACTCCTGTTCTATTAATACTATTTTTGTGAGGACCCAATGTTCTCATGGAAGCCATGGGAAACAAGGGTTTATTTTAAGATCCATTGCAACGTTACTATTTCCATTCAAGTTACATTTCACCGGATCCACTACCAACTTGATGTCCAAATATACAGTATATATACATTGTTCATTACTCCATGTACTGTATGTTACAACACAGGGAAAAACTGGTTGTGATTCAAACCTATGCATTCAAACCCTTTTTTGCAATGTGCACTTAAAAACTGCATTAAGGCATTATGCCGTAAATTGCCAAATATTAATTCTAGCACTTTGTTGCATGAAAATGGCAAACAACATACATTTGAAAACTGAAATAAAAAACTGAAATAATGTCAGAAGTAACATCTTATGCCATGCCAACATAAACAATTTTAACCAATACAAATGTAACTATTTGGCTCTTTCAAAAATATATTTAAGTTTAATTTGTTGTTGTAAAAAAAATGTAAATAAGCATTTGCTTTCAACTATGACCTTATAGCCCAAGATAAAGTTAAAGAGGGAAAAAGTTTGACGTCCATTAAAAACCTCTTCCTCCTTTTTAGCTGTCACCATTTGAAACTCCATTATCCTTCTCTGCTTGTCATCAGGGGCTTCAGTGACATACCTCATGCCACCTGCCGAAGTCCTTTGTGGACCACAAGGGATGGTGGGAAGCACAGGCAAATAATTCCCTATCTATCAGTCTGTCTGTCTCTCCACCTGACAGCCTGCCTGACTGCTTGGGAGTCAATACGTCTGAACGCTGGCCGGCCTTTCTTGCTGTCCACTTACATCCCCGCCTGGCTGCCTGCCATCCCGACCCCATGCCTGCCAGTCTCTTCACCTGATGCCCTTTTTGGCTGACTGCTCTCATATCAGTCTGTCTCTGCGCTGCCTGTGTGCTTGTCCATGTGACCGCCTGTCTGACAAAGTTCCTTTACGCAGTCATTAGGGTGTGACTTGGTCTTGTCTTTCATTCAACAGGCAACTCAAGATATGTGGAAGAAAACAGTGTAAACATGGCTTGTTTATAGTGTATGCTGCAAAAAAATGGTTTTATGAGTTGAGAATGCCGGGTAGCTTGCTTGGATTTTTTATTCTAATAAGCACGCCACAGGAAAAGCACCAACAGGTAAAGCACCAGCCAGAATTGCTTTTATTAGTTTGACATAGCGATGTATCTCATCTCTTGTAGTTGATCTGTCGACTCAATCCTCATGTTTTTGTTTTTTTCACAACCCGTCTGTACTATATAGATAAAGAGATTTTATGGAAAGCCCAGATACTTTTCTGGAAAAAATAAATGTTGTTTGTCAATGCTTGAGTAGCAAAATAGTTGAAAAAGTAACAATGCATATGGTTTAAATCAAAGCAGCAAAATTGAAAAAAAAAATGACAAACTATATAATGTTGAGGTTTTTTATTATAGATAATGTATTCAATGGGTTGTGCCTTCCAGTTTAATTAAGAGGAATGTGCAAGGGATGCTGACAGGCAGCCACAATACACTAAAGATAAGGCTACAAAAGGCATCATGTGAAAAGGAGAAATCTGCAATTGTGTTCATTTTTAAAGTTTTCTTTGTAGTTCGGGGCCTTGAAATTGTAATGTTTTTCCAGAGTGAAAATGTAGTCTGGACTAGGTTTTAAAAAGCAGCAGCTGGGGGAAAGTTTGACTTAGAAAACACAACTTAAAAGATTCTTTGAAAAGATCAATTAATGTTTGTATTTAATACGAACAATGCTCTCGTTTTTAGCAGCACTAAAGATTAATTCTTTCAGCTATTGAAGCCCGGAATAAATTCTTGGTGGAAATCAAGTTAAACCCCCTTGTGCTCCTTTTAATATCAACCCAAGTATTATACATTTTTAATGTTGAAGCAGATTCTCATAGGATTAGTCACTGGAAATATACTGGGAGACAGAAATAAGTTAAATGTCACACTGTTGGATCTGATGAATTGTGTGTGTGTGTGTGTGTTTAATGTGGGCATGTCTAAGATTGGCCCAATCAATGAATAAATGCAGTTCACCGAGAAGAATGCATCCAAAATATAAAAATGCAAATAACTTTGCTCTCGCTCACACGGAATCTGACCTTGAGACAAAGAAAGTCAGTGTTTTGTATCATGAGAACATTGCCTGGTTAAGAACAGCCTCATAGTGTCTGTCCTGACCACAGATACCATTATAGAGCGTAAAAAAAAGTTAAATAATTGCCCATGTTACTGAATTTTGTGACGCCCTTACCTACCTATGTGTTTTCTTGATAACTGCTTCCATAATTAGAGATGTAAATGAAGTGAAGTGATGTACTACTGTATAGTTAATGAGGCACACTCTGTCATATCTGCCCCTGTCACTGCATTGTATTATGTTGCCTATGCATCTTCTGGGTCCCTAGATACTGTGAATGTACACACACATGCACACATACACATATATACACACACATTCACACACATGCAGCCTATTTATAGTTTGCTCAGATCGCACTAAAAAGTTCCTACGAGGACTAGTTTCATCAGGAAATCCAAAAGCAGATCACCTTGGTTTGTTAGAGTTAACACTTTGTTGTTTCCACTTTGTGTTTGTTGTATCACGACACAAATCTAGAAAACACTTTACCAAGTGTGATTGTGTTAAATAGCACTGCAGACGGGTCAGGGTAATACATCATACAAATAGGCTTATTTAAGTAAACTAGTGCGGGGCCTGTTCAAAACGTGACCGTTCAGAATGGGCTCATACAAACAGCTTCCCACACAACACTGCTCTCCCTCGGGTGCTGAGCAACACACCTGACGTCGTGCCGTAACAGGCGGTTGTTGCGTCACACACTCAGGTTGGAGCTACTCACAGTCAGAAATACCAGTGAAATAGGCCTGCAGTCTGGTTGATGAGGAAAACAACACCAGGGGCAGACTTTACTGCTTGTTTAAGGAGGCATTCAGGGGCCCCAAGCGGGCCCCAAACAGCTATATATTTATGACAAGTGTTGAATTATATTACTATTCTAACTCATTGTACCCCCACCGCAAAATAAACAAATAACAGAAAGCCTGCTTTGAGAGTTCTAGACAAACAGATACTTTCTGAAAAATAAAGGATTCAGCAGTGCACATGTATATTGTGAGGTTTGATTCATTTTAAACCCAAACCAAAGCACCGAGCTTTTTGACTATTGTTAATCCACGAGAACCTGTTTTTTTACGCGCTTATTGGGTCTGTATGATAGACTATTTAGTTAAACAAATATGTTTCACTTTTGCGAATACACGGATGACAAGAAATGGCTCCAGTTCCCCCTACAGAATATCTAAAGTGAACATATTTACATGGTAAATGTAACACTTGGTTAAGGGAATACTGTGTAAAGCAAAGACTGTGTAAATTAAAGTTGGACTCCTTCCATGTCAATTCACTACTTGATCTCCAAAATCAGATTTCCTCCTTGCTACATAAAGAGCACACTATTTACCTGTAACAATGTTACAGGTAAATCCTGGGGCACAGAATACTCTGATAATTCGTAGGGATACTGAGCTGCTCTACGAGAGGCTTAACCATCAAATTCTTCCAATATAACTCAGCTTGTTCCTTTTCACTATGCCTCACAATAAAAAATCAAGGACATTCCACATTCTACCTCAACTTAGTGTGGATTTTCTTTTGCAGACGCTTCCATTCAATATTATTTTTCAGCCTAACAATACTACATACAACAGTTTTGAAAGTTTCAATAGAGTTCACATGCAGGTATTTCACACAAGAACAGTTTCCACAAACCTTTAACAACCCCAATCAGATAATTGACCCCATAAGACCATCACCAGTTTGTTTCCATTTGTGTTTGTGTGTGTGTGTGTGTATGCACCTCTGCTGCATGCATGTTTTGTTGATCTTCTAGCAGTCATGCTTGATGAGTTTTTGAGCCCATGGCCAGATGGTGTCCTCGCCAAAAACCTGTGTGCCTTGGCACGTTCCCTCTCTCTTTCTCACCCTGTCTGTCTCTCTCTGTCTCTCTCTCTGACTGTTACACACAGAAACACAAGTATGGACTCCAAGCCCACCATCGCATCCCCTATCTCTCTCTCTGCTTGCTGTATAGCCCAAAAATATCTGCAAGATGTCTGCTGAGAGACCTAGTTCTCACACAGTGCTATCCCTGGAGAGAGAGAGAGAGAGAGAGAGAGAGAGAGAGAGAGAGAGAGAGAGAGAGAGAGAGAGAGAGAGAGAGAGAGAGAGAGAGAGAGAGAGAGAGAGAGAGAGAGAGAGAGAGAGAGAGAGAGAGAGAGAGAGAGAGAGAGAGAGAGAGAGAGGAGAGAGAGAGAGAGAGAGAGAGAGAGAGAGCATTAGTTGCTGCCTAAACACGTTTTTGGGGTAAATTACATTAGCAAAGGTAGAAAGAGAATGATGGAGGGAGGTCTGGTGAGGATGGTGAGAAATCAGAAAGAAACCCACACACACATGCGCACACACAGCAATGGAGATGAAGACTAATGGTTTCAAATTTAGCCTTGTAAGCGTAAATGTCAACCACCTCATACATGTTGGATTCCAGGCCAGCTTTTGTCTATGAAAAGAAAGCAGACGGAAATAAGACAATCTGGGAAAAACATGTGGGGAGAGGGCGGAAACTTGTTGGAGCCTCATGGGAGCTGGCATTGAAATTCATAAAAGCTACTATTTCGACTTTATCTATCTCGTCTTTCTTCTTTCATTCATTGTCATTAGCCTTGAATGTCTTTCCCTAGAGCTCCGCATCTTAGACAGAAGGCAAGGCAAGACGGAGCTGGAAATACTGATGGGCTGGAGACTCGGAGATTCAAAACATACTTCAAAAAGTCCAGTTCCAGTCATCTGGTTTGAATGGCCAAGCTGCCTGCAGAGTCAGTCCCGTAACCAAAAGGTGAACGTTTTGATAACCCAGCTATGAGTAATTTAACATCAGTGAAAAGACGATGAGTGTCAGTTTAAGGCCTAAAACATAAATGACCATCAAAAGGCAGACGTTTGCCTTATTCCCCTGTGAGTTCTTGAAATTGCATGAATGTGATATCATGTGACGCTCACATAAGAGTGGGATGTCGCAGTCTGGTAGCGAGACAGCCTCTGAGCACTCTGGTGGTCTGGACATATGGAACTGGCCTAAATACAGATGAATCAGAGCTCCGGCAGCCGTTTCAGGGTGCCATGCAATCAGAGGGCGAGCTGGTAACTCTCTTTTGTACTTTTCTATGGTGACACATTTACACACAGTGATCAGATTGTTGTTGGCAGAAGACAATGCAAGGCAGTGACATTGCTCTTTGTTTGTTCCCTCTAAGAGGGCCTCCCTGACAAGTTTTCCCCTGCATCCTAGTTTTTGACTGAAATGAACTCAGGAAAAAAAAAAAGAACTGGGTCATCTCCCTGACATCTCTGTGACAAGATTAGCTCTGGGTTTTGGCCAGTTTTGACCGAGATACAGAGGCTACACTGACAGAGATGTAAGCTTTGACAGATAGTCATGAACCAAATAAATGTCGGAGGTACCATCTGAAATTATGACGGATACATAACAGCTGAAACTCCTTTCAAATGAAACATGCACCCCGATAGCCCCTAAAGCTGCATGACACAAGGGCGTTGTGTCATACTAGTGCAAAAATAACCATAAAATGTATCATAAGAATGTGAGTGTTTGTTGTCCAAAAAGTTGATACGTTTTGTGTGCTGTTAAGAGCATGAGTTGCATTATCCTACATGGGTTCGCCAGAGTACAGAGTACTCTCTGTGCTGCAGGCATAAACCCTAACTGCCATTATTAAAGTCGTCAGGTGATGAAGTGAATCGTACTTTATAGACTAATGTTTTGTGCTCAATGTTTTTTTTTTTTCTGAATATAGTATTTATTTGAGATCATCTTTTTCAGGTTTGAACTACATACAACCATGTGTGTATATAACATGTGGTATACAAAGTAAGTAAGAGACTTATAATAATGTAATATTTTATAATAGATGCCAGTCTCTATGGTGCATGTGCTGACCAACTTGTGAGGCAGCCATTTTGCTCTCCAAGTTCAGGTGTAATGCAATGAATGTAATAATAGGTCACCAGGGAAGGAGTGTTGGATAGAAAGTGTGACACCAAATAAGAGTCTATCTTTCCATAACTTACCCCTGACTGTAGTTTAAATATGTTAGTTAGTTAGCATTATTGCTAGTACATGTATTCTCTTCAGTACTACTCATATTTTTCAAAATGTGCACTGTGACCTTAATTCACTTCATCACTAAAACATAAATAATATATTTGCCACTACTTAATGGAAAATCTATATACATACATTGAAAGAAAAACTTTATATTTTACATAATGAGTTTACACATTATTCATTCTCAGATAAAAGACTATATATATATATATATATATATATAATATGCTTATATTGACCACAGCGCATGTAGCAACACAATCTGTCTTTGTTTCTTTTTTTGGGGACACTTTTGACAATGCCATTGTTTTTCTCTCCTCCAGTTTCTCCCCAACATGTCTGCCCTTTCATTCCAGTTTTTGACAGAAGGAATAAACCCAGAAACAGGAAAAACTGGGTCAGCTCTCTGACCTCTATGTGGCAAGAGTAGCTCTGGGCTTTGGCAACGTTTTGAATGTATGACCGAGATAAAGAGGTTATGCGGTGGGAGCCATAAACACTGGTGTAGTGTCCAGAAGCATCGGCAGCAATTGACAAATATTATTCTGCAGAAAAGTAACGCATAACACCTTTTTAGTTAGATAATTTTATTTTTGCCTAAAGATCTTCAGTGGCCTTGCGATTAAAAATGTCTCCATAATTTGACATGTTCTTGATTGAATGAATAAATTGAGTATTAATGTAAAATATTACAAAATGGGCTCCAACATTGCCTTTAGTATGACCTTTTGTGTCACTGATCTATAACTATCACATTAACAAATAACTTACAGTCAACTGACAACACACACCATGTAATGGAGTTTCCTAATGAACAGAAAATCAAGATGTGAAAACCCTATTCTTCATTTACATGTTCTCTTAAGAAAACTACTTTGAAACTAACTGGAAAACTTGGTAACTTGGTAAAGTAGGTCTTCCATTGGTAGGAGTCACATCCTCTTTTCAGGAACTAGAATGGGACACAGCAAACCAGGACAAACCAGTAAAGTACTCCATCACAACCAGGTGCTTAGCCATCCCACACCATTAGAAATCCACAACTCCACCACCCCTGATCACACACTCACATGGCAGTTATTTTGATACACATAGTTATAACAAACAGAGCCCTGCAATTCTTATTAGCCTCATGACGGTTATGCTATCCAGGTTTTGTTTTAGAGAGGTGTTGATTTAAATCTATGGTTATGTTGAGACCGGCAGCTTGTGATTGTTATTGTGATATATTGAGAAGTCTTTCTATTATTTTATCCACTCCCTTTTTTATCAATGTGCGTAGATTAAATAACAGAAAACACCTCTCACGATCAAATGCAGTTTAACAGCACCACCAACTACATCACAATTGGTGCCACTGAGGAATAGGTGGAATTGCTTCCACTTTGTGGGAACGTCCTTATTTAGACAAAGGAAGCAACAGCAAATCCCTGTGGCTGCTCCCCCATCTCACCATCGATGGGGCTGGTGAGGCTAGCCAAGAGACTAGTCCATTCATCTATGCCAGAATGGTGGGATCCGCTTTCTCCTGACCTGGCAATCCAGGAACGGCATTTGGTCTGGCAGCAGTAATTGAAAAGCTGGTCTGAAAAAGGCATCAGTATGTAGATATGTAGAAATGAGACTATGGTGCTGCACTAAGGAGGGAAATAGACAAAAGTCAAAACTGTTGCCATCTAAAAGGCCAAACAGTATTTTTTTTAACTACATGCATGTACTTTGACAAAGGTACATTGCTTGACTAGTTTGAACTGCAATTCAACTATTGAATTGTTAGTGTGATAGAAGGTTAGAGCTTTTATGTTTGAATCACAGACTTTAAGGTTACAGAAGGACTCAATAACAATAGTATGCCTTTAAAGGAATCACAGAAGGTCAACCGTAAAGATTCAAAGACATCATCTGTTGTTGTGATGCTGGTTGTGACGTCTGCAGTCTGTTGTGGCATATTGAATTGAACAAAGGCTTTCCGCTTAAACGCACTGAACACATTAAATGCTTCAAGTGACATACAAGGGCAGATGTATGTAATGGGATGTGTGTCCGTGTGGAAATGTCTGTTTTGGTGGGTTTCAATTGGATGCTCTGAATTTTTTATTGAGAAGTGTTTGAAGGTGTGTTTGTTTTGTCATGTATGTGCACATTATCTGACAACAGAAGAAAACATTACACTTCAATCACAAAAGGAACTTACCACAATGCATGTTTGTGGAGGCCTTCTACTCTGACAGAATATAAACAGGGTAAGGAAAGGTTGTGTATACCATTTAAGGGTAATTCTTATTCTAACAAAGAAGAAAAAATTATATTTTATTTCTATATCAAACTTGTTTTAGGTCAGACATCAAACCAGTGTTTCAAAAGATTTTTCAATCTATGTTTACAAGCCAGGGCTTCCTCAAGGATATTCATTAATCCATATACCAGTGTGTGTGTCCAACTTTTCTACAGATTACATTGCCTCTATAAAAACCAGGTTTGAAAAATATTAAATATTTTAAATAGATCCCTAGTTTAAGAGTTGGTGATACATTCAATAGTAGTTGGGAAACCATGCATTATGGAAACTATTGACCTGTCTGGAAGGTGTTTTGTATTATATTGCTTGGCTGAAAGACCCAACTGTGTAATAGATGTTTTGCAGCAATTCCAAACATTTTGCAACCAAAGGTCAGCGTGGAATCAATCTACCGGTCTGCATTCAAAGAGAAGAGTAAACAGTTCAAGACCACTTACAAGAATCTAAAAGCAAATATAGAAGAAGTAGATGTACACCTTTAATCAACATAAGATGGGGATGCCCTGACCATCCACTATGTTGTATTAGGCCTGTGTTCTCATAATGTGTCAAAAACCCAAAACACTGTCATGAAATTAGACTCAATAAGAATTAAATTGAACCCAATGTTTTCCCTTTTTTCACCTTTCTACCTTCAACCGACCGCACGCCTCCCTGATACGTCCAAAACAGATGCTCAAGAAGCAGCACAGTTTGAAGCTTTGAGGCATTGACCAAACTTTTACACAAGTCTTACACAATTTATCTCTTTCTCCTGTTCTACAAAATGGCACATTATCAAATTGGATGATATTTGGCTCATTTGTAAACCACCACATTGTTGTAATGCAGTACTATAGTCGTGTTTGCATGCATCCAGATGTCAATTCACACATTATATGGATATTGCAAGGTTTTAATTAGGATATGTATACTACATTATATTTAGAAATATTTATGCTAAACTTTGCTTGATCTTACAAGACTTGACCAGACCACAATCAGTGCAAAATCAATTCCTAAACAACCGCATACTCCTATTAAAAACCATATGCTCTGTTAATGGACGGCATATTGACAATGGCTGCAGTCTGACCGTCACTTCCATCGAACGGAGCCTTCTTTATTGTACTCACATGTCTGCTGTTAAAAAGGTGCATAAATAGCATTTCAAATAATACACGCATTTGAATCCAACACTGCCGACCACACTATGTTTCAAACCTACTATTTGCTACCGCAACTGGATGTTTGCCTGACATTGTCGCGATTAGGAATACGGGATTGAAGTATGAGTCCATGCTGTTGTGTTCACTGAATATCAGAGTTTTTTGGCATACATCCCATAATGTTTCTGACAGTGAATGCTCACCCTAGCATTTGTTGTGCAGAGTTAAATCCCACATCTCTGCATCATGGATGGCGAAGTTGCACCGATCAGTGCTTTAAATCAATATGTGGAGAATCTGAATCTGGCCTGGGGTTTCCATCGAAGCAGCGGGTTCCCTGTCAGCATTATACTTACTGAAGTCATGATAGCCAGTAATTGCTTTTCCATTCCAAGCACTCTTCCAGCTCTTGCACTCTTGAACACGAGGCTAAAAACTCAATCTCCGGGAATACAAAACTAAATGGCAATTTGAGCCCCAGCAATTCACCAGTAGATGGTGTGGATTATAGTGCTCTTTCTGCTTTGTTGCAGTTCTGTATGAGCCAAACAGACAGAACTGGACACACTGACTGACAGACTATGGCAGACTGGTTTACTTGCTGGCAGGCTGGTTATGATGCGGGTGTAACTCTGGCTTGAGGAAATTCGCTGGCTGAGGAAATATTGTTTGCCTGGCTGATTTTTTTTTTGCAGAGAGAGAGAGAGAGAGAGAGAGAGAGATAATACATGTGAATACAAACTCCCAAAGCAGCTTCGGGCTCCTCTCTTTAGGGTGTCACCTATACCTCTCCAACATATGTGCAGTCCTCTCACTGTCTCACACATACGCACACAAAAACACACACATTTTACAACAGATGACAGTGAAAATTAGGGACACATATTTTAGGAAGCGGAGCAGAGAACATCCGCACTTTTGCCTCACTATAATTGCCCCCATTGAGTCAATCTTTTATTTCTTCCCATAAACAACTCCAACTCAACCATCCCTTGTCCTCTTTAACCCCTTACTCCACTTCTTCTCTGCATATACACACACATTTGTGTGCTCAGACTTTCATTTGTTCTACTTGGTCAAGCACATTGAGATAATGCACCATTGATCTCCGATGTCCTTCAGCATTTTCATATCCATAAGTAATGGGACTCCACTTCTCTCTCGTGTTACTCTTTGTTCCAGTGTACCACATCATACTGTCAGAATAATGGGTCCAGTTCTCCGTCTGCCTCGTTCTTTTTACTTTGTTCTTGTCTTGACCACCCTCTTCATTATCAATATCATCTCCTGCACTTTAAGCCCTCTCCATGTTCTGTCTGAGGGTTCATACCTCGGCCTTTTGTGATTATCTCACTTTTTCTCTCACTCTCCCACATTGTCTAGCTAGTATCACTCTTCCTCTTTATTTTACTCTCTACATATGTCTGTCAATCAATGTTTTTCCCTTTTTTTATAGAGACAGTTTGCCCTAAAATGTAAAGATACATATTTGTCCTGTTACCTGTAGTGCTATTTAACGATCTAGAATGTTGTGGTGTAAGTTGTCTAGTTGTATATTATAACGGGACTACATGGTACGCCGAAAAATACATTTGAAAAACTGAAAAAAGTGGTATTTTTCACAGAAATCATAACCTGGTTATTCAAGATAATCAACAGTCCTTGTTGTGAGCAGTTTTATGTAGGAAGTAATATAATTGAAATGCATTTTTGACTGATTGCTGTGCATTCATTCATTCATTCATGTGTTGATCACGTTGATGGAATTCCCCGGCTCTTATATATATATATATATATATATATATATATATATATATATATATATATATATATACATACATATTTTAGAATATGGAGATTTATTAAACGCTTTCGAAGAAGACATAGAAATGGAGCAAAATATTCTAAAGTGGAACCTTCGCCACTCTCGCACACACACACACACACACACACACACACACGCGCACACACACACACGCACACACACACACACACACACACACACACACACACACACACACACACACACACACACACACACACACACACACAGCTGAGACCGAAATAGCAAGGGCAATATGACTCATACAGTAATATGAGCGGCTTGGAGTGTGGGTGTCATTTTATATTAGCAAAAAGAGCTAGCATAATCTCCCTGGACAAAACTGCACAGGAAACGTTAATGAACATAACTATCCCGGTTGAGTGTTGACACCAGAAAACAGAATGTATTGCACAATGATTACATGTATAATATTTTAATAACTCATCGATGCTCTCCGGAGGGCCTCTGTCTTGTTTTCACTGTTGATTTGTATTTAACACTGAATGTCAGAAAACCAAAATCTTCATGAAAATGCCCTCATGAACATCTTTAGTGCAACATGTGTCGCTGGTGGTTAGTGATTTGATTTATGATTGAACCAAGTGGGTAAAGTATTGACATATTTAACTCTTGTATGCTGAATCCAATGCAATGCAATACAAGTCCCTGGGTTGATACATTTGTCAAGTATTTAATCCGGTTTATTGAAACTTTCAACTTTTAATCATCAAGATATCATGGACACAAGGGCACGGAAAGTGTAGGAATTATGCAAGCGCTGGTTCACAAAACATTATCACCTTCAAAAATAAGTGTTGCTGAGATTCATGTTCAGAAACAGTAAAATATGGCACCACTGGCATAGCTTTTGATTTTTACAAGCAACACATCTTTTGAAGACCTACAGTGGTTTCGAAGTGTGCGTGCATTGCTTATTGTTTCTGCAAATTCGTCAGCAAAGCAGAGTTTACCAGGCAGACATAAGGAGCTTAGGCTAATAGTCAGATTTACACGCCCACTCCCGACACTGGGCTGGTCTGAGTGTTCAGTCTTGACAGCCGCCTACACAATGCATGCTGATGCATGCCGACACGTCCCAGTGCAGGTTCTCGGATGAGAACGGCACATTTTCAGTCATTGTGAAAAACAGCAAAGTGATTATAGCTCTGAATAGACCGTTAGCTAGTACCGCTTCATGTAATCGACAGCCTATGTAATTTACTAGATCTTTATATTATTAACACTTTCATAAGGGGGTTGAATTACATTCAATAAAACAGCCTCAAGTTTGAAGGACTGAGCGACTGTTTATAATTTATGTTTTTGTCATGTTTCCAGTTACTTGTTTTGGGCTTCTTTTGAAAGGATGCATTGTTTGTTTCTCTCCCAGATCCAGCCACCCTGTTCCACAGTCAGAAATAAAATTGCAAGAGGAAGCTTTTTTCTTTCTGCCCACCTCTCCTTAGCTTTGATTAGAGAAGCACATTCAACTGTGGTCTCCGAAAGCAGGCTTACGGCTTATTGTTTCACTGTCAGCTCCAAGTTAGCGATGGTTAAGTTCAATGTAAGTATCGTAACCAATATCACTTTTTGCTTAGTTAGCAGTAATTCCGGTTCCTGCAGATGAGAATTATACTTTTGTTCACTGTTGTGTGTATCAGTCTGCTGGAAAAGTGCTGGAGCACATAGAAGATAGGGAGAGAAATGGAGAGTGACAGAGTGAATGAGGAGATGAGGGATGTGTAGTGTTGGGAGATTGGATGAGAATTGGAGGCCAAAGAAGAGTAAATCCACTTTTGCAGGCTGAATATCTATCTATCCAGTTTTCACTACTTTCCACTGCATCCTTCAGTGTGTGCGCATTTACGATTCAATTCAATCTCATTATCTCTGTCAGGACAGACAGTTTGACTGTTAGTGTGTGTGCGTATGTGTGTGTGTGAGTGTGTGCACACGGATAACTATGTGATCACTGATTTTTCACTGGCAAACCTTTTGAAAACAAAGTCTTTACACAGCCAAATGAGCATAAGGACGCACAGCAAGCAGTCCGGGATGGAAAGCACCTTTGAGAAAAGGAGTGAGAGATAAAGAAAGCGATTGTGAGACAGGTCACATCCCATTTAACATCACAATGGTCTGTTGCACCTGCAATCAAATTGCATTCAGTGTAGGTCATGAAACAAGTGACGAAGCAGTTTTTTGCAGAGAAAAAAAGAAAAGTCATATACAAAACGAAGGCAGAAAATTGCTCAAGAAGATGTGAGGCCGCGTATTACACACTTTCTCTGCATGAATGCTCGTAATGTATGTAGCAGCCAAGCACTTGCACTGTGTGCTAGCTGGAGTCATGCATAAATGCAGAAGCCACACACTTACACCAACCTAAAACAACAGAGAGGTAGACCCGCTTGTACCTGAGCTGGCGTGGAGGGTGAGTCATACCATAGAGGTGGTTCCTGTGATTCCCCTCCCAGGAGAAGTGACCCAGAATAAAAGGTAGGAGTCATTTACATGATTAACCTCAGGTGAGCAGTCAAAAAACGAGAGGGGGAGACGAGGAGGGAGGCAGAAGATCAGAGAACAAGTGAGGTCACAGAGAAACGCTGCTATTGTTAGAGGCATGAAAAAAAAAGTGTTTTTTTACAAAATAATCTACAGCCTGTTCGTGGTACTCTGCCTCCTACAGCAGGGGTTTTTAAAAATATGATATTTTAGACTTGCTGAAGAGCCGTTCCTAATCTTTGAATATTTAAAGGAGAAACAACAATACAAATAGCATTATATTGTTATAATAATACATTATTAATACTAATATTATTATTGAGTCAAAATAATAAAATAATGTTTTAAGGATTTGTACAAATTTTAACTTCGCCATATTTAGGAATGGATTTGTATTGCATTTTGTTGGGATCTCTATTGTGTATTATTGTAAAGGAATAGTACAAAGAGATAATAAGGTAATGATTTTATCACTTTTAGTTGAGAACATTCCACTGTGTATGTGTGTGTGTGTGTGTGTGTGTGTGTGTGTGTGTGCGCATACATGCGTGCACACATTTAGCTTTGTTTGCATTACTTTCTGAGTGAGATAGAGAGAGGAAGGAAGTTTTGGCAATGCAATAAATGCATAATCAGCCGCAGGGCTTCACATGAATATGCATGAGCACACAGTGACAACAAGTTGTGTGTGTGTGTGTGTGAGAGTGTGCTTGCACGTGCCCGTGAGTGTGTGTGTGTGTGTGTGTGTGTGTGTGTGTGTCTGTGTGTGTGAAAGAGCGAGATGGAGAAGGTTCTGGTAGAAGAATTAGTTTTTTGTCAGGTTGGAAATTGAAGAACACAGTTGAAGTTTCAGTGAGCGAGTGACAGAGTGATAGAAATTGAGTGAGCAAGTGATGCAAGCAAAAGAAAGAGGGAGTGAAACAAAACAATCAGGGTGTGAAATCATTCTGCAGGAGATTAAACCTGCGAGTGTGGAGTGTGAGTGTGTGTCTTCACAACAAAGGTGTGACCGAATTAATCTGAGTTGCTTGGAGCGAGTGTGTGTGTGTGTGTGTGTGCGTGTGCGTTGGTGAGGGTACTGGAGGAAATTAATTCTGCAACTTACTTGTTCACACTCCGAACCGTTTTCAACCTGATTAATTGTGCTTCTCAAATGCCCCGTGTCATACATTACCCATCTATACGAATTACAATAGCAGTTTAATAACATTGGAAATATCATCAGTTAGATCTGTTTCTCGCAGTTTCTTTCTTTCTTTTGTTTATCAAGTACATCCGATGTTGCATTAACGAAGCTTCACAGCTCCACAGCGACCGATCATAACACAGCCACATGTCCATCCTTTGCAGCACAGACTGGTCTCCCTCCGGCAATCAATGAGGGCATCTTCAGCTTTTAGGCCCATTGATTCTCTGTTTAGGGCTGTGTGAGAAAGCAGATGGCACACACACACTAACGGACACACACATTGGGAGCATCTAGCTAGACCTAATGCAGTCTACATAGTGTGTGACACAATCTCGACTGAGAGGTCCACTTACAAGCCGGGTCTCCCTATCTTCAGTGTCTTCGGGGTTTAATCCTCCTCCGCCTGGTTAATGACTTTTGAGTTTATCTTCAGACCATACGTTTTTAAGTTTCCACTTCATGAAGTGTGACTTCAGTGTTTTTCAACCTGGACCTTATCTTGTGCCAAAGTGAGGAATGGGTACATTCATTATTTTGAAAGTGCTCCAGTATTGAGGGAAACCGCTGCAGATGGCAGCCAACAGGCTTGTATGTAATCACGAGTGGTATCCTCAACATCGATCATGTTTGCCACTGACAGGCTCAGATAAGTGTCAACATCATGGAAACGACCCTACAGAGAAATACAATGTTCTCACCTCCTTCTGTCTTTCCTCCCCTCATTTGATAAGATGTTCTGCTTTGTGTGGGCGGGTCATCACCACATATATTTAATATATGTCCACCCTATTTATATTATATCACTGAGGGTAGATGACATTTCATTTTTTTTATTTTTTTTTATATTAGATGAAATATTAGAAAGACCTCTCGGGACAACATCACCACTTAAATGACCATAAAGTTAAATCATCACATCTCTACAGATCTTTAAAAACTGAGATTTATAACATTATTAAATAAACATTATAACATTCATGCAAGTTGTTGCTGGACTTTAATTATTAAATTGCTTAAAACTACCTAATGTACTGCATGCAAGCATATGCATGTAACAAGCGTCACAAAGCCAGACCTCCTCTTCACAAAGAAATAGCAAACTACGTCACTCTCCATCACCTACACATACAAAAAAAAAACTTTCACAGACCCTATTGGACTTCCATCCCACTAACCCCCTATTTGCCTGCTCTCTGTAACAGTATTAGCACTGGTAGGAGTATAATTGGACACTGGGGGGCCAGAGTAGGAAGTCCATTACAGCTTCAGGCTGGATTTAGACATGAGCAACCAAACAAATCTGATTTTAACACCCAGCGTGACACAGATGTGGATTCCACATCATCAGCTCAACGCGGCAAAACAGCATCAAAATCAAGGTCAAACAGGGTTAAAATCCGATTTTAGGGGTAAATCCAGCTTCAGGAATGTCCGAATTAGTTGTGTGTTTGGAACTGCACATCCTCAACCGCATTCAACTATAATAACACAACCACTCACTATCCATGTGTCGATATCTGGCACAGGATGCGGGGACTGTTGTGTGTGGGGTGGATTGATACGGATCAATTTTACCGGGTGAAGTAAACAAAGATAAGATCATATAGTCACGGTTACACATCGCTGATCTAATGGTCGTTTCATATGGTTACACAAACAGGAGGAAAGAGGATTTATTTTTTTCCAAAGCTTGTTGGTTTTTATATCTGTGAACTATTTATTTACAGGAAAGGAGGCCACAATATACTTTCCTGCAGCATTGTAAAGTATTCTTTTTTTTTCTGGTTCATTCCCAGGACACGTGCATCATTGTGTGGGCAGACACGTATGGATATGCTCTGTCAAACTGTGTTAGCTCAAGGGTTTAATTGTGAATGTGCATTGTACCCAAACAGAGAATGCACAGATTCATCATCACATCAATACGGTTTCCGCTTTGCATGCTTCCTTTGTGCAAATAGACACATTCACAAACAAAAGACAGAAGAGGAGTTTTTGTAAGAGACGTCCGCTACTGTAAATATGTCATCCTTTTCAACACAGTGAATGCAGTACACGTCTTTATTACAACGGTAATGCAAAGCCCAAGATGTGTGCATTTGCTAGTGTGGGATCATGTCAGGTCACGTTCGCAAGATGAAACTGAAAGTGAAGTGGTGAAAAGCAACATTTTACCCGTGTGTTACTCTTCCTTATGTAAGGTACTGTTTTCTTTGTTTGTTTTTATTTTCCGCAAAAATAGTCTAAAAATACATAGATGTTTTTAACACAATCAATGATACATTAAGAATCTGTGGGCCACTCAGACGTAAGACTCGTTGCTGAGGGCACTAAGTTTATGTTGCTGATGGACTGTAATCCCTTTAAGGGCGACTTATCTCCGGCTGCTTTGAAGGACATTTCAGTATTTTATAAGATTCTGTTTACGTGTTTTAGTTGCCAGCTGGATCAACCTTATTTAACAAACAGCTCTGGTAAACGCTACTCCAAAGTGTTTCCATACAGGTGAGTGCGTGCATGTACATCTGAGTGAATAC
Organism: Cottus gobio; assembly: GCA_023566465.1. Classification (NCBI taxonomy): domain Eukaryota; kingdom Metazoa; phylum Chordata; class Actinopteri; order Perciformes; family Cottidae; genus Cottus; species Cottus gobio. The sequence goes on along the minus strand of CM042220.1, from coordinate 20,964,316 downwards.
ATTTATGTGTCTATGTGTAGGAGACATGCAAATAGCACTTGAAAGAGCATCTGCAAGATCTACGTGCATTGTTGGCGACAACAGAGCTATAGCACTGAGATGCATTTACCCTTTTAAATGATTACATAGACAATTGTATATCAATAAGTACATAGCATTACATTGTAACGACATCTGTGCTACATGTATGACAGTATGATATTACCTGTCGTAGTTAAATGGAAGGTATTTATGTCTGTCTGTTGATTTTCTAAATCAAATTCATGAGAAAAAAGCCGGAGTTCTGTCAAGGAGCAGGTGCAGTGCATTGGAGAAACCCCAATATGCACGTTAGGGGAAAATCAAATGCTGCAATTATTATTTATTTGGGGTCTTTAATTATGTACTTAAAAAAAGAAACCTGGCCATTGTGTGTTTTTAGACCTGAAATTAGTTGATAGTTTTCTCTTTCATCAAGTTGGCCTTAATTCTTATTCTGGCATCAAGCTAAAATGTAGTAAAATAAATGCTTTTTGGTCGTATTGTTGTCAGCAAGTTGATACAGTGTCACTAACATGTTGTCGTACTTACATGCAACATGGTAATTTATTAAGGAATTTGATTTTCAAGAATTCAAGATGTGAAAACATATATTTTCACTCAAACAGCTCAAGGGCAAAGGGCACCGCAGTAGTCACACGTGGAAACATAGCTTTGCCGTTGTCTTCAGGATTGATCACCGTGGCGTCAAATGGATGATCTCGGATCAGTCTGTACGAACGGCACGCGGACAAACAAGTCCATCGCAAGTACACCGTGAAGCAAACAAAGCATATGTTGGTTTTCCATGGATAGCTAACGCACCGTGACCCGACATGTCAAGTCCATGAGTGATCAACATGTTGACTGTTCCACCTGCTCAAGCATATAATGCTGCCAAAGATTGCTTCTCTTTGACTGATTCGAGTTTAACTTCTACTCCGAGCTCCGACTTCATGCATTGTTTGTTCGTCATGTTGATGAGTAAACATGGCGTGTGCAGATGTTAATCATGGCTGTAGATTACATATTCGTCATTGTAAGGATTCTGTCTCACAACATACACACTGCTAAAAATAACTTCCATTCGAATAGGATGCTTGAGTGCATCCGCCAGGACAAGACGGACACTTACGGGAAGTAGGGATGAGGAGTGCTGCATCTAAAGGAACGTCTAGCCCAGGTTATGAATGGAAGCTGGCTTCAAGTTCAAATTTAAATATTTTTCAGCGTCAGCTTTCAAATTGCAACTCATTTATTTTTGATATACATTTTTGGGTTTAAATTTAGGATACATTGTCCTGTAGCACGGTAGGTTTTCAGTTGTTAAGATGAATTGGCACAAAGCTATGAAAGTTATGAGATGCTAAAGCAGCTGACGCATTAAATTAACAGTACTCACAATAAAATGGAAATGCACCAGTTCTCAGAGTATTGAAAATGTATCTGCTGTTGGTTTAATAATTATATGTGACAGTTGAAAACGTTTATCTTCAGCCTTTCAATATCTGCATGTTTTCTATCGTTTATTTACTGTACAGTAAATTTTTTAATTGGTCTAAAAGCTGTGTTTTCAGCTGGCATGCCCCTCATCATTTGTGGGTGGATGCAAAGCACAGTGTGTCTTTAAGCAGTATGCATGGAGGCTCATGGGATATGCTTGAGTCAGAGCTTGTCATATGGGTGTCAGTGCTTACTCAGGAATATACGTTTCGGTATACGTGTGTTTCTTTATTTACACAGAGAACTGCTGACAGTATAGGAACTGTGTGGCCCTGAATGAGTCACGCACGGGCATGAGGACATGACGTTCGTCAGAGAAAAAGGAACAAGGAAACAGAACAAAGAGAGTGGGAGAGGCAGATTTGGATTAGGAAAAGGAATATGGAGGAAAAGACAGAGTGAGAGTGGTGAATGGGCGTTAATCCCTTGAATCAAGTGAAAACAGACAAATAAATCACAACGTTTGAAATCCAAAGAGTGTAGAGCGATAACGTTCTTTTTTTCCTTCTCATTTCAGACGGCGATTGCGAGACATTGAATACCTAAGATAACATCCATTATCCACGCTATGATTTGTCCAAAATGTTTGGGGAGAGCTCTGGCACTGATTTAATATAATGACATAGCGTTGCATAATAAATGAATGAATCCAATTGAGACTGGGCCGTGAGCTGCCTGACGGGCAGTCCCCGAGCAGTGGGGAGCGCCATCACATCCGCCAGCCTGACTCATAACACCGGCTCCTGCTCAGCCCCGTCCTGTACTCCCGTGGTTACGCTGGGCGGCGTGGCCACCCACAGCTCCAGCAGTGGGACTTGAGAGGGTCCCGACCGCCTCCGATGGCAGTTGCACACAGTTTCACCACAGGCCATGTGACCTTTGAACTCTTGAGCTCTGAGGTCATCACTAGTGTCACTGTCTGTAATCCTGTCATCCAGTTAATGAATATGCAATCACTGTTTACTGCAAATATGAATGTGTATTATTGTATTTCAAATTGTATATTTGCACTATTTTATGTCTTAATCGTTAATGATTACTTGCGCATTAATTTGCTCCCGCCCTCTTTAGACAATCTCCCACTTTATACTACGTCAGTTGCTCTTCCTGTAATGACGCGAGTGGGTGCAGACGCCCGGGAGCACTGACCCAGCTGCATTATTTGACATGTTGAGAGTGAGAGCTGGCTGTGTAAAGACGCAGGCATCAATTTTGCCGCGCCGATTCATCCTGGTGTGACTGGGCCTTAAATGCAATCTGCAGCCAATTAGAAAAGAGCCGGGGGGATGCTGAATAAGAGTTTGCATTAATGCCGCGGACACCTATATTGCAAAGTAACTCTGTAAATCTCTCTCCCTTCTGTTGAGACAGAAATAGTCAATAGTTGGATCCATTCGTCTTCTCTTTCTCTCTGTCTCTTTCATAAGTTTGTATTAATATAACCATGAATCTACTGTATCGGTCTGCCTGTCCCTCTTTTCCGATACTTACCATCAAAAAGGCTGCTCCATCTGTACTCGGTAACACATTACACCCCCCATCTCCAGCCCTCTTCTTCTAGGAAGAAGCAAAGTGGTGCTCACAACGCATACCATTACTTAACAATTACCCTTTCAGATGGAACTGCATGACTATTTATGGTCTTCCTCATTTATTTCAGCCAGGCAGCAAAATGCTGATCGCTTCTAAAATTTCCATTTGTGCCTTGAAAGTGGATTTATTGGAAATGTTGGACTGGAGTGTGAGTTTGTGCATCTATGGGTGTGGCACACACACACACACTCACACACACACACACACACACACACAAACACATTATTGTTTTAAACAGCTTTGTGTCCTAACTGGTTTGTCAGTGGACATGGAAATAAATTAACATCAATATACAAAACTGGAATTATAACTTGAAATATGTTGCCAGATTGATGTACTCTATATGGGTATAATTAATAATCTCTGTCACTGTATTTCCATATACCAACTCAGATTTTGAATTGGCCCAGAAGTGGAGAGCTGTGCAAACTGATAATGATTCGTTTTTAGTCATTCGGGAGCCCTCTAAACTACCTCTAAGTTCTCGACGATTTGTTTGGTGCTCCAATGCTGCCTGAATCACTGTTTGACTAAGGAGTCTAAAAGTTAGGAGTTTGCATCTAATATGTTAAAGGCTTTCGTCTAACTTGGTCATTTATGAGCAACATTGAGCCGGAAGGCCAGTGGCGTGAACGTATGGTCCTCTTAAAATGGAAATCCAGCCTCACAGACACCAAAACTAATGATGCGTTGGAGCGGTTCGGTCCATTTACCCCATATGTTTACTTTTGAGAAATTGAAAGAAAATGTTTGAGTCATGCAGCAGCGGACAAAATTAGTTTGGATTGATTGGAACTACATTATGTACAATGTAACACATGAATGGTTCTTAGAGAGGCCTACGCTGAACCACAACAGACACGCGTACACACAGAGACACAGGTACAAGGACAAAGTGATCAAAAGAGAGGAGGTTGCTGCGTCACATGATAATCAGCATCTCTCGTGCTCTTCAAAGGAACCATATGTTTCCCTCGGGGCGCTGTGGATCCACGGCAATACTTCAGTGGGTTCAAGTTCATACTGGCTCATTAGGGAAATCTCACTGTTAGATTCCCCGGCATGAGTGACGCTCTCCATCGTATCAGGCGTAATCTCTTGACGTAAGGGAATCATTGTTAGTTACACCATTGCCTGGGTGAATCCTAACTGCGTGGACAGGATCCATTATTTTTCGCTACCTTTGCACCTGCGAGGCGTCTTGATTCTGCCGCAAAACAAAAAGGCACTGCATGTAATCAACATAATACTCAAACAAGTTTTCAAATCTCGATCCGGAGGTAATATTTGTTCACAAAAGTCCCACGAGAAGTCAGTCAAGAAGCTTTTCAATGAAATGGTAATTCCACCCTACATGTCGCCCTCAAGGTCCTCACAAAACAATTATGTGGAAAGAAAAAGAAACATTGTTCCTAGTTCCTTACATACATGTCTCGGCAACGTCATTCAAGGTTTAATTGCAGAGAAGCATCGGACTGGAGAAGAGACGGGGCAAGCTAGGAGCTGATTAAGCCTCACAGTGACAGAAAACTTCATGCATGCGCTGCTCCTCTTGTGGAATAAAGTCACGTTTATCCAAACAATCAACAATTCTTATTTGAAACGTGGGATATTTTGTCTTCTGTGATCCGTTCAGCAGCCGCTGAATCTGTGCTGCGTTCTTTCAGGTCCCGTCAGTTAACCTTTTTATTTGTGTTCGTCGAGTTACCTGAGTAATCACTTTGCCGCGCCAGCAATTATTACTGCTATTGAGCTGAACACCTTAGCTTGTTGGGAGAAGAGCCAACAAGGCGAGGGTGTTTCATTACGCAAAAATAATGTCCTCCCACTTCCCCACTGCTTTTGTTTACGTAGACGTCTCATTTTGTATTAGCCTAAATATCTCATTATCTGACTTAATTAGGCTTTTATACATGAGTTGCACTTCCTCTGTATTTCAATCGGAGTATCTGCCAGGATAACTTTCCATGGCATTTAATTCTGCTCCTTTATCCATCCATCAGTCGGCCTGCTGCTTGTTGAGCAGGATATTGAGAATGACTGCAGATTTTCATTGTGGGTTTAATCCATCTCAGCAGGCCGGTGAGATATGCACCTTGATCAAGCCATTATCAGGAGAGAGGGGGATGCCTTTAATTATACAACAATTGAAGAATTAAAGATAGGCGTCTGAATGTGTGATACGAACGTGCACACAACAGACATACCTGAGCGGGTGGGTGTGCATGTGATTATACTGAACGGTTTGGATTGACAGCGTTTCACTTTGAGTATTTTGTATTTCCTCTCACATGAAGTATTAAGTATACAGAAAAACAAATGCATTTACAGTGAAGGTCCACAGGGGCTTTTTCCCAAAAGAACATTTGAATAATTAATTTAGTAAAACATTTTTTGTTGTTTTGGAATCTTATAGATCTCCACAAATAATAACTTCAAGTACAAAACAGTGATGCAAGATTGCAGCTTCAGAGTGAAATACTACAAAACCATATTATCTGAATTATTTTATAGCACTTTGCATGTTTTACTTTGCTCTTAAAACTAAAGGAAATTCCTTCTGAACAACTCTGGCCAACAATTATGCAATTACATCGCAAGAGTTGAATCCAGTTAAATTTAAACTTACCGGTTCTTTGCAGGTGACGTCACACACCCGTGTGCTTCCCAGGTTCAGTGGATGGGCCACGTTCCAAACTGCTCAGTAAAACTGGGAAGCATTTAAAGTCAGCCATGGTGTAGCAACAGGACCCATTGCATAGCTTTTAGTAAAATAACTTCAAAGCCACATTGAAGCACAACCTGAGAGGCCGTACAGCCGATGTGTTCCAGGAAGAAAAAAGAAAACAGCCATGTCCTCAGGTAAAGTAGCCATGCCAAGGCTCTCCACCACCTCCACTGCTTCTTGATCCCATCTGTTCTTTTATTGTTCTCATTTCTCTCTCTCTCTCTCTCTCTCCATATCTCTGTCTCTCTCTCTCCTTCAGCTTCTCAGAAGTGACGATGTAGCTGAGGGAGCAGTGACCCATATTACCCTGGCAACCACTTGTGATGAATAGTTTCTGTGGATGTGGGTATGCGTCCACGTCTTCATTGAGACAATTGCTTTTGTCTGCAACATGATATGTCTGCAGTCTAACAAAGATGACGGGAATGTTCAAATCCTCATGAAGGGTCCTCTTGTATCACTTGAAAACCTGGCAATTATTGCTTATTGTAACAAGATGATCCTTGTATCTCTGTCTGTGTGGGATTTGTGCAGACTGTAAGATATGTGGCAGGTTTACAGGTTTGACTTGACAACAGAGAGGTCAGTCTAATGCAGGGTTTGAGGAGAGCCATGTTTACATTATGTACCTTTATAAGGATGATAGGGATATGCTATTTCATCTCAATCCAACACATTGTTGTTGTCTGACTGAGGAAAGGGTGTTTCATCTCAAGGACCAGTCTTACAACGACTGAAATGTAGAGGTTGCTTTGCCAAAATATGCTAATAAGAATTATGAAATATCAAAACAAATTTGAATTAGTTGGCATCTTTGATGATAATGGACTTTTTTTTACAATGTGGAGAAAGACACAGTCTCTTTAAAACTGGTTTGGACCTCTCAATGGTCCAGACCACAATATAATTTGTACCAAAGAGGAAATACTAACTGTTACCAGTGCAACAGTTGAACAGACTGGTGTGGTAATCAGATGATAAGCATGGTTGTTTCATGATGTACTGAAGGTTCAGAGTATCCCAATAAGAGAATCACAAATATATCCCCCCATGATTTCAGCCTGCCAATCTCCATCTGGGAAGGGCTAACCTGCCATGTGTGGTTGCTAGTCAGCAGCCCAGCTGTGTGGCAACAGCAACCTGCCAACGTCTTCCCTGGTGGAGACAGAGGAGCAGCAGGCGCTCTTTCTCTTTTCCTCAAACAGAGTAATTCCTCTATTGCAGCCAGACCATGTCTTGTAAGAGTAGCTTTATTTATGATATAGTGCAAATGCATTTATGTATTGCCAGGAAACTAATCTCAGGTGTCATCCTGTTCCTGAGAATGATTTATGACATAAATAATCTCTCAGGTTTGGTGAAGGTGCCATGACAACCCTGAGAGATAATGAGTCCAGCTGTGGAGCCATGAATCCTTTCCTTGGTGTTTTGTAATTGCGTTTTCCAGATCAGCAATACATAAAGTTACAATATAGTAACCCTTGTTCTATGCAATTCTTGCAATTACAAGTACACAGTCGGCCACTGAAAATTAGCATAAGCGTAGCCGTCCGTGACTACCATGTGACTACCCTGTGACTACCATGTGACTACCATGTGACTACCATGTGACTACCCAAATACGTGCCGACCCCACAGTATGTAAGGCCGCCCAGTCTGCTGCCAAACTATCCTACACTGCTTCAGCGAGCAGTGTAGAAGCAGCGGGGTCGCTCTACCAGCCTCTTGATAGATATATTTGCAGCACTTTATAATAAGTACATACTATTTAGCTTTAGTAAAGCATGAATAAACACTGAATTCATCATTTATAAAGCATCATTCGGGCATCGCCACCCAGCACCATCATATTAATGTTCTTTATCACTTTGTGTTGTGTCTATTTCACTTTTCTGTTAAGAAGATAACTGAGATTTCTGCTGGTTTTGAGGCACTGCTTATAAATGCTTTGTAAAGCATAGATAGTCTTCACTTTAGATTAGGTCACAGAACATGCTTAACTAATACTTAACTAATGAGTAGTAACTACCTGAATTAATCATGAATTGCAGCTTTTATATCATTAACTAACACTTAACACATTATTTTATTAATCATCTAGATGTCCTTAATACTTCATATACAAATGGGGAATCCATCATTTATAAAGTATGAAAACCCAAGCTTATTAATCAAGAATTAAACATGTATAACTGTGTTTATGAATTGCATACTAATGAGTTACAAATGGTTCAGGTTGGAATAATGCTTTATAAATGATGAATTCAGTTATTATTCATGTTTTACTAATGCTAAATAGTGTGCACTTATTATAAAGTGCTACCGATATATTTTGTATTCCAACATAAAGATATACAGGTCACTGACTAGAGTGAGATTTTGGCAGGAAGTGCCATAAGCCAACTGTTGGCCCCTTCTGGTGATCAGGTCCTTCTCTGAGCAATTTGAGCCCTTTAAGAAAATTGCCCTCAATCTGGTGTCTGCTAGGACAGCTTTGTTGCTGGCAGTGGCCTTAATGAAACAGGTATATGGGCTTGTCTCAGTCCACACAAGCTGCTTGATCGTCTGTGGGGATCACAGTGGTGCCAGTTCTTTATAGACCCCATCCATTACGTCAAAGATAACCCTCTGTCCACTTTAGAACTTGATTATGTCATCCCAAACAGAGAATGGCATGGACAAGGAATGTTTGAAGTGTAGATTTGATAATGTGGATTGGACAGGGTTTTGGCTGACTTGGGTATTCAGGTGCATTTAGCTGGAGAGAGGACGCTCGAGGCTGCAGCTGCTGTGAGGAGTATATAACCCTCCTGAATCTGAGCTGCTGAAAGCAAACAGACTTGCCCTCCAATTTCAACTGAAACACAATCATTCTGCTGTAATGAATGTCAGCGTAGGCCGTTTGTGTTGGATGCTGTCATAGACGACGCCCCCAAGAAAATGAGCCGTGTGTGCTTTACAAAATACAAAAAAGTTTTCCGCCTCACTGGGACAGAAGTGGGTTGGAGAGCTTCCTCCGAGACAAACTGGAAAAGACAACCAAGACCAGAAGGGCGATTTTGGGGAGAGTTTTGTCAAGTCCTAATCTCACGGTCTGCCTCCAATGAAGTGAGAGCCACAAGCTGCCCACGGGTTGCCGGCACGGCATAGAGATACAGCGTGGGGACAAAAGCGTATTTTATACAGCCAGCATATTTCCACATTTTAGTTGGAATAATTTAATTCTAATCAGAGTTGCCGATTGTTGGAACAGTGGGTAGACTAACCAAGACATGTTGGGTGTGTGCGTTTTAAGTTGTTTTTGTCCAGTTGAATGTAATGTTTTACGATGCGTTAAGAAGGCCATTAGGCCTGTCTTAGGTCAGTAAGAGAGAAACTTTAATTAATAAGTATTTTTATAATTGTACAGCACTTCCCTTGATTGACATTTTGTCTGTTTATTTTGGTTTTTAGGTCAGAGGTTTGCAAAATAGAGGCTTACTTGCAATGCATCCTGGTACATGTAGGCACAGCTGGCACGCCTGTGCAGCATGGGAGCTCAGCTCTCTCAATAGTGTAGGGACTGGGTAATTTATGGCTTCAGTGGGCTACATCGACCATCAGCACCGATTGGACGTTAACATAAAAGGCTGTGAATTGTCCCTGTAATAACAGATTTCAGTGCACTGCTCCACAGAGCGGAGTGTGTGAACATGGACTTATGGTTGCTATACACCTTAATGTTTTCTATCTGGACAGCCCTGGTCAGTCTCTTCTCAGCACCAAAAAACAAGCATATTGCACTACTTGGTATACATGGACCACTCACTTAACTGTGCCCACTATGCTGCAAAAAAATGGCTTTGAGTTCACGCAAACATTCTTGTTTTCTATTTTCCTTGAACTTATCCATCTGCCTCTTTGCCAGCGGTACTGTGTTGCTCTGTCTTTATCCCTTTATTGTCTTTACATCTTCTGTCTTTGTGTTCTCCCTTGTTTCTATCCGTCTGTTACACTCTGTCACCCAGTGTCTCCCACTGATTATTGCAGATGGCCCCAGTTCCACATGGGAATGATCAGTGTTGCAGGTGAAACTACTCGTAAAGTGGAATGCCCAAGGAAACAAGGTAAATAATTTAACTAGACAGCAGTTTATCTGTTGATGTCACTTGCAGATTGAAAATAAATGGGCTGTTTTTCTGTTCTTTTTTTGATAAAACGTATGTGTCCGGCGGAGGACTTAATACTTAATTTGTGCTTCTATTTAACCAAATGTGTCTACGTGTGTGTGCGCAGGTGTATACAGGAAATGTCAGTGTGTCTTGCATATTTTCCTATTGAGGTAGCCCATGGGTAAGTGCCCGTGGCAGTTTGTGATTACTGTTTGCTTCTTTCGATCAATTCCCTCGGTTCCCTCCACTCAATCACCTAATTGACATGTGAGTTCAGACACACACATGCATGCACGTTCTATTATAACAAGGTGTCCAGAGAGCCTTCCTCCACTTTATTTACATCTATCTGCATGCCCATTTCATTCACTGGTGTGTCATCATAAGGTTATGTGTTTGGTGGTGTGTGTGTGTGTGTGTGTGTGTGTGTGTGTCTGTCTGTGTGTGTGTGTGTGTGTGTGTGTGTGTGTGTGTGTGAGAAGGTGTATGTTCGAGCATATGCACGTCCGTGAACCATCGTGCACATATTTATGTCCACATCTAATCTCAAATTCTGTGGCAGCAAGCTGCACAATATTTTGGGTAACCAGTTATGCATGCTCAAGGTCCTCTTGCTGTGGTGGCACATGTTCTCACAACACCTTGTTTACGCTGCTTTGTGCTGCCTCTTCGTCTGCTTACTTCTCAGACCACTTTCAAGGTGACTAAAATGTCTAATGGAGCTTCTACAGAGACGAAAAATGGCGGCAGACGAAAACATCAGATCGCTGAAGAGCAATGATAAGATTTAAATCTTTTTTTTTCAATGTCTTTTTCCCACCAATTGAGCTTTGACTGGTGCTCTTTGTTTAATTAATATAATTTTGCCCTCTTCTTCTGCAGTGATATAATGGTGCCTGGCTAACTTGTGAAGTAGTGGCAACTGCTGCTTATCTTAAATGTCCCAACTACTTGTATTTGCATAACATCTTTTTAAACTAAGATTTAATTTTCCTGAAAAGTTATGTTGAAGCTATGCTACATTTGGATAGAAACATGGCTGTACTTTGTGTTTAAAGCTACCCCCTAAATATGGCAATTCATATTGAACTTACTATATTTTCATGCAAACATTTACATTGTTAATGGAGAAATGGAGTAAACAGTCACATAACTGCTCCATTTCTCCAGATTATATTTTGTATATTAAACTTACTTGTGTTCCCCTTATTAAAAGATGATGACACATTAGTGTTAGCGTAGGTGAATGCACAATATCGTAGGGGTGACTAGTGAAACATTTTCTTAACATTAACCAAGCATTTGTCCAAAGTTTTCAATTGTTAACTTCACATTTCCGTTTCTTTTGCACTGTTGAAAGATGAGACAGTGAGGTACATCTTCAGTGCTTGAAACGTATCTTCTATTTCCTGGAACTCACAAGATGATTATTTATCCAAGGTCAACCACACACCCTGGCTGACTCACTCTTACATGGAAACACATACAACACTTGCCAGGTTGTTTGCTGCATGTTTATCACAGTGATGTTTTTTTTTTTTTATAATACTGTAAAAATATATTTTGATCATAGCTTCCTGCCGGCAGACCCACAGATACATCCACACACGCAGCGGATCACTCATACTCTGTGGATCTCCTTACCTACGTAGCTCGGCCAACTCTCACCCACAGCATTTATTTATGTCCCCCGAACCTCCCTCTCATGTTTTTAAAGAATATGTTTAAGTGTTTTAACAACAAGTAAAGATAATAAGAAAATATTGTTGGAAATTCAATTACATTAAATCACCTGGAGATACCACCCATACAAACAAATGATAGCCAATTAATGTAATCGAATAAGAACAGTCTCATTAAGTATAGTTACGGTTTGAAACTGAATTAATTACTGACCATATCAAAAGCTTATTAAGGTTGAAGGATTGTGTAGTTCTTGACCTCGCCGAGGTTTACCGCACTCACTCTTATGTCACATTTAATGGGCCAGCATATATTCCACAAGCTTTTATTAACAAGAACATGATCAAACATGCAATATCGATCTCAACCCGTGTGTGTGTGTGTGTGTGTGTGTGTGTGTGTGTGTGTGTTGTGTGCGCCTGTTGGATGTGCAGTGTAAACAGTATGTGTGTGTTTATTTGTACCGCCTTGTGTTTTAAGCTGCATGCAGATCAGAAGAGAGCGACAATATATATTTCTGCGTGATCGAGATATGTGTAGAATAATGTGCCAAGTTAATGGGTCTGGTTAGTTTGCATGTCTGTCTGAAACATAACTAATGTGGCTCCCTGGACATTTTAAAGGCTAACATTGTTTTCAGAATTGTTGTATTATTGTATTTGTATTATATTGTGTTAGTACCTTGCCCCCCGACAGTTTTTTTCTGGTTATTATAATAATACAACCATTCTGAAAACAGTGTTAGCCCTTAAAATGTCCAGGGTGCCACACTAACATATACCATGTATTTGATTTGACAGTCAGATGTTGACGACAGACATTGATATAACTAATAGGCTACCTCAATATATATGAGACGCAATCATACCGCAAGTTAGACATTATTTTGATGTTCCAGACGTTTGCATGAGGATATTCTTTCTTGCTGGACCTTGATGAATTTTATTGAATGCTGCTGCCATAAGTGAACTAAAGACGTCAGCAGCTCTGTTTGCAATGGGATTTTATATGAATGGCAGGCTTTGATTAATATCTGTTTGCCCATGATTTAAAAAAAAAAAGAAACCTAGACCTAAGGCTAGCAATGACGCAAAAAAAGACAAACAAATCATTTAAGGACAAAATAAAAAAGAGGAAGAAAAAAAAAGAAGAAGAAAATGATGTCACAGTCAACACAGAGGATGCAGAGCTTCTTCTGGACAGGTAATGTAATGTTCAGCTTGCTGTTCAGGTAACTTAAGTGATTACTGCTCAGTTATACAACTGTACAAGTGTATCAGGAACAGATGATGCATTTTGATTATATTGATTTAAAAAAAATATATATATATATCTGCACTTTTTGCTGGAATGTTCTACAATACATTGTGTAAGCTGCCTTAACATACTTTAAAATAGTCATAATCCTCACTCCATTTCTAAAAGTAACCTTGCATGCAAAGTCCATCTGTCACAGTTTGTGTAGCCCTTATCCAAAGCCCACACAATAAACAGCCTAGAAACAAAAAGCATTCTGTATGACGGACAACATTTTGTATTTAATATTTATTGCATAAATCATACTTTTCTACATTTTGATAATCCTGCTTTGGGCAGAATGTCCTATTTACTTTTCACCCTGATTATTTCCATGATGTGTGTTCTTGAAGAGAATAACAACTCATTAATTTTGGACAATGCAGCATATATGAGCAAACAACATGAAAAGACAGTCTGTGATGTCATGCCAATGTAACGCCTCAAGCTACTAAACCGAATGGGAGGCTGACTTTGACGGCATGCCGACGCGTTTTATAACAACAGCATGGGCGTCATTTTTGTTATTGCCAGGGGTCGTCTCCAGTACCAAGTCAAACTCGGGAAACAAAGCCAATGACATGTCAAAATATCATGCTTGAGGAGGGGTAACAGCTGGGAATAATAAAAAAAAAAAAGTTTGAACCTTAATCTGCATCACACCAATCAGAATGGATGCTGCCTTGTTTCTGGCTGCTTGTGAAATACTCTCTATTGTGTCCTGTGTTTTAATGCTTAGTTTTACTAAAACATTCATGAGGACTAACAACTTAAAGGCACATTTACTTGCCAAAGAATGTTGTTGCATCCACAAAGATCGGCGCTAAAATAGGTCGGATTTTTTCCCAAATAATTTTCCATCAGAGACATCTGTCCTGTGCAGTGTGGAGTGGGCATCAGGGAGCGCACAGCTTCAGAGCAGCGCTTACTGATGCGTACTGTTATAAACCTCTTTAGCCAGAGGGTCAGAGGTGTGTGACAGATTGTGAACAAAGCATGACAGTCTTTTTAAGAAGAGCCACAAAAGAGGGATGTTATGAAACCAGAGAGCGGCAAGTCTATGATCTGCTTGATATTACTGATGTGCCACTGTTGACGCACCGAGAGCCTTAAAGATACAGAGGAACAACAATCATGAACAATGTTAGTCACATCCAGCGTCTCTACATCCCTTAATAAAAGGGCTTCTGTGGCAGATTCCACTCTCAGAAGCCACAGAAACACACTCGCGCAGTCTCTCTTCACCTCTTCCTTCCTGAAGGGTTCGCTTAAAACTACGCACTCCATATCCAGTCACACTCAAAGCGATTCACACCGATACAGAAGAGCATGCTCCCGCAGTCACACACACTTTCAGAAATTAGACGGCGCTTTGACTCCGTGTGTTCCATTATTCCTCACTTCGTTCTCACTTGTTTTCCCCGGCCCTCTTTGGAAACCTTTGCTCAGGGAAACTAAATCTGTAATCAGCTTAGTCGTGTTGATGCATCAGACATTTTTAATCAGCGGTATTGAAAAGAGAGCAGCTCAACGCTAAGGCGCTTGGCAAAAACCAATGCACCGAGAGGAGAGGAGTGCGGGATGAAGAGAGGACAGCACATGTTTTTATTTTGTATCTGTGTATCCTTCCTTTTATTGACAGGATCAAATGAAAAACTTCTTTAAATGGATCGAGCGTTGAATCGCTGCTCTTTGTGAGGATTTAAGTAGACACTTTCTTGGAGAGACTAATAAACCAAAGGACACATATTTGTTTTCAAAGAGGCCGTGAACATAAAATGACATATTCATCCAACTTTCCCCATGAACTGGAGTTGTATCTGCATCAGGTAGTGTACTGCTATGCATGGAGCTGTAGCTTTTCTCTTTAGATGCTTGAACCAGGTAAGATGATTGAAAGCTCGTCTATTTTGAAGATACAAATGAACACATGCTGGGTCCTGAATATGGTGTTGTTGCATTTTCATCTTCTTTGGTTTTATTTTAAGAATCCTCACTAGCAGAGTGAAAAAGAAATATTCATAATCATCCTCTATTCCCCCGCACTGATTTCGAATTTGATCGCATATCCAAAGAATATCCCTTTGAAGCAAGGGGAGTCCATAGCAGTCAAGCAAACGCCTCTTTGCATTGTAAATGCAGAAGGAGGTTACGACCACAAATTTTAAGCAGCTTCTCCCCGGCTTCAAACAGCATCTCTGGGATCCAGTTGTACTGTTGGAGCATGTTAGTGAGCACTGAAACTATATCATAAACTCTTGTGGACATTTCCAACTTTTTCTTCAAGTGCACAGTATCATCACACAGCATCATCTCTTTCTCCCAGAAACAGACAAATGGCCTAAAAGCAAATCCAGCATTACGCACATGCAAAAATAATCAGTTTCCAACAGAATAATACATATTCTACGTATATTATGTTTGTATGACACATTGACTCACTCTCATACTATAGTCCTTGGTTCAACGATGGCCAGCTGGGGTCTATATGCATTGTCACCGGTCCTGAATGTCATTATTCAAGATTCCATTCAAATAAAGTGCACATTTCAGCATAATTTCCAGAAAATAAGAAAGAAAAATGCATATTAATGGTTGTTTCCATTTATTACTGTTATGGGAATAGTAGGTGTCACTTGCTTTTCAACCATTGTAAAAGTAGAGGCCACAACAAGATTGTAAGTAACAAAATATAACAGCGCCAGTCAAGCCTCAAACTGTGGGAACAATGTAGAAGACATGATGAAAATATTGTATTTTTGTTTGTCTCATATATTAATTTGAGGAATGTTACAGTCCCTTTAAAGTGACACAGTTTTATCTGCCACAGTTTTTCGTATTTGGGTGGAAGCTTCAGTGGACATGTAAGTCACTTGTTTCATGTTCCTGAAGGTTAATTCTCAGTCGGTTTCCAATGCAATTTGTCACTTTTTGGATTTGAAAGGCTGCTGTGATCCTATTGCAAGATGCTCTTTAAAACCTGTGTCTTTACTGTTTCCACACACAGAAATGTGCATCAAAACATACTATCATAATATCTTGCCATTCCCTGTTATTCATGTGTTTTATTCTTACTTTGAATTAGTAAAGTCGTTTGAAACGTCTGTGTGATAAAGTGATGAATTAATAAATTAGCTATTGAGAAAACTTAAAGCAATGAGAACTGAGCATGTGATTGCACTTTGACTGAGGTTGCAGTAGATGCTGTAATTTCTCTAAAAGGTCACAGAGCCGGTGTGAATGCTTCATAAATATATAAGAAGAATTGGCAAATTATTAAGTAAACACAATTAATTTAAGTGCAAAACAGGAGAATAATGCATCTTGCATTCAGCATCCTCAAGGCAGATTATCCTGAGATCGCCAAAAAAGCTCTGAAACCTGGTTCCATTTCCAACATCCTGTCTTTAAAAAGCAGGTTTCAAGTTACGGAGTAGACGACATAAAGATCACACGTCGGGTGTCGTTGTCTCCCATCACCCAGAGATGGGACCGGCTCATACCAAAGAAACTATAAAAAACTGGTAAAACAAACTATTTACATATATCACGTTATAATTATTGCCCACACCGTGAAGCTCATCCGTGGCATCCGATCATCCGATCCGTGGCACAACAAAGGTTGGCGGCCGCTGCTTTACACAATCTACAATCATATCAGGCTCCGAACATGTTCAGCATGTTGTGGGATGCAGGGGAGCCACGTTATCCCTGGGGTTTGGGCATTAACGGATTAAATATGAGCACCACAAAGAAACATCTCTGCATGTGCTCATATAACTAGGGTAACAATAACCTTAATTATATTGAGCAGATCATGCATTAGTATGGCTAACAAAAAAAGGCCATTTTTCAGCCACTAGAGGAGGCAGTGCAACTTACATTCACTTCTGAAGTTGTACGTACAACATTGACCGTTGCTCTCTATTGTCTCTATTCGGATGTTCCGAGACCGGGAGCAGATGTCCAACTTGCATAATCCAAAGATTTCACAATAGAGCTTAATGTTTGAAGGTTTTAATTGTGCAGAATTTAGCTCAAGTGCCCACTGTACTGCCACTTGATCATTTAGCTTTTTTCCAACACTTCATTGTGAATATGCCGATTAATTCCTTCCTCACCTTC
This sequence comes from Cottus gobio, assembly GCA_023566465.1. NCBI lineage: Eukaryota > Metazoa > Chordata > Actinopteri > Perciformes > Cottidae > Cottus > Cottus gobio. The sequence continues at coordinate 20,947,219 of CM042220.1, read as the reverse complement.
ACTTGTCATTCAGTCACAATAGACACAATAGACACAATAGACTGTGGGCAGTCCACCTCTAGATGTCTCCTAGTCTTACTCGTTATTATTCTATGAATCTCTCCATATCTCATCATGACACACACATTCATCTGTTCTTATTAGGCCAAGGCCACAAAGAGTAGAAGAGGAGATGGCTTATTTCCACAGATAGAAATTACACCAAGCAAACCAATTGTCAAATCTATAATATAACACATGACTCCTACACCACATCTGAGTCACCTCATTGTGTCATGTTGCAGCCTCTTCCTCCCTTCCTTTGCCGAACAAGGTCAAGCCAGCAGTTTATCTTTTTGGTTTGAAGGCAATGGTCTGCGAGACAAATATTTGTTATTCATTTTATTTATTTAAAACCCTCGAGTGGTTATCAAACAAATCTGTGTCGGTCTCACACATGAGCACAGAGTTCACATGTGATGAACATCCGCAGCAGACTGCTTGGCTCCAACCTCTCATCATGCTAGTTTCACATCATCTTACGTCATCTGGTTTGTCCTGAGACCTCCATGTCCGTCCTGCAGTGCATTGCACCCACAGGGAAACCAGTTGCATCGCTCCTATCTGAGGTTTTCTCATGTGTGCGTCTGTATTGGAATAGGATTTCCCCGAAGGCAGCTTTCATTGGTCCGCAAAACAATCCCTCATGTCTTCTTTCATAATATCTCTGGCATGAACCCAGACTTCACTGACACACTTAAACAGGAAGTGGCACCAAGGCAACATCTGTATACCAATACAGTATTTGCATAAAGTATGCATACATATTTCTTACACTAAGGCAGCTGGCAATTCAGCACAATCCAGTCTGTGCATTGGCATTTTTAAGACCCGCTTAAAGCTTGTTACAACTCTTTGACAGCCTCTTGGAAATACATGAACAAAGAGTAAATTAAATGGAAATGAATTATTAAGAAAAGAATATAGTCAGAGAGGGGAAATAAGTTAAAAAAAAACACTTGCTGGAAGGTGAATTGTGGATGTGAGCTGCAGTGACACATCCATCTGGCCCTCGCTGCTCCATCCTGACTGCAGAAGTATTCTTTACAAAACGAGCTTGATAGCACAGTTATGATCTGTGAGGATGCAACCCCAGCACAGCCTACAATATTATTCAGAGTTTTTACATTATTGATGTCTGTCCTTGAGGGTGAATGAGTGTCAGAAGACATAATTGGTGGAACAGAAGGACGTGAGGTAAGGGAAAAGTTCACATCAGGCAAATGAGAGGCTGGACAATGGCTTCCTGACAAGTTTGAGTTTATATTTGTTTCTCCATTCCTTTAGTCATGCCCATGCCCCGTGAGAAACCACACAGTGTGCATAAAAATGATTAAAAAAGAAAAAAATGTGTCCGAGACCTTTTTCAATTTCCATGGAATGATGCTATTATATTTATTCGCTTCCACTCATCAGTAGCCTGATGAAAGACGGCTGCCTCTCCGTGTATCGTTCAGTGTCACCAAATCCCTTCTCATTCTGAAAGTCCCTCTCTGTGTGTTCTTTTATCATATTTCTTCTCCTTCTCTCTTCCCAGACTTGTGTGTTTATTTATTTTTCCCTCTGCTGCTGTTGCCCCAATATCTCTCCCACCTTCTGCCGTAATGTTTTTACTCTCACAGCCTCTGCCCATCTCTTCCTGTACCTCCCTGTTGCTTTCTCTGTTTCTCTTTAGCTGTCCGGATTTGTCCTTCCCGTAATTGCCTGTCTCATTTGAATGATGGGTGTCTCTGTCTCAACTGACAGCCGAGGTCAGACTCATCTCGCTTTGCCATGGTGTCAAATAGCGTTTTCTGGTTAACTCCGGGGGACGTCTGAAATGCTTCTTTTCTTGTGGGATTAACCAGTTGAGCGCTGCTCTTTCCCGGGCTTCATGTCCTGACAAAACCCTTGAAGGTGTTTCAGGTTGATGCCATAAAATACAGAAGATTGAACTGAATAGCTTGTGAAAAAAGGATTTTCCCATGTATTTTGCGAAAGAGTTCATGTATTTGACAATGTATTTGACAATGTGATCCAAGCTAATATATATATATATATATATATATATATATATATATATATATATATATATATATATATATATATATATATATATATATACAGTACTGTGCAAAAGTTTTAGGCAGGTGTGAAAAAAATGCTGTAAACTAAGAATGCTTTCAAAAATAGAAGTGCTAACAGTTTATTTTCATCAATTAACAAAATGCAAAGTGAGCGAACAAAAGCAAAATCTTGTAAATTGATGAAATTAAACTGTTAGCACTTCTATTTTTACAGCATTTTTTCACACACCTGCCTAAAACCTTTGCACAGTACTGTATATATATATATATATATATATTAGATTGTGCATTTCTATGAGATTATAAACTATAATAAATATATAATACATAATATATATACTGTATAGTAAAGTGTTAAACTGCCATTGTTTCCATTACCACATCACAGTTATGAAGTGATGTATTAAGGTACAAATCCAGCATAGTTCAACATACCGGAAACATAATAAATCATAAAGTAGAATTAAAAAAAGTAGTGATATCGGATGAAATAACCATTAACCTGGTGCTGAAAGAGAAAAAAGAAGGAAACCCTAAGAGGGACCATAATAGCATAGTGAATAGGTCATGAAGTATTCAAGTGTTATTTAAAAAGATGATACAGATTGTACCACTCATTGTCATGATGTGGATGTTTTCTTGTTTCCTGTTTTATTTTGAAGTCCTGTCTTGTGTTTTCTCTGTGTTCCCTGCACTTCCTGCCCCTGTGATTGTGTGTTGATTGTCTGCCCTGTGTGTTGATTGTTCCCTGCTGTGTCCAATCACCTTCCCCTTGTATTTGAGCTGTTTGTCTCCTGTACCCTTGTTGGATTGTTCTCCGTGTTACCGGTGAATGTCTGTGTTGAGCCTTGTCCTGTAATTGCATGTCACTTGGAAACTCTGAGTTGCAGTCTGCATCGAGGTAAAACTTTGAATTGTGTTTTGTGTAAATTTGATAGAGCAGGACCTGTGAAGAAATGTTTCTGTTTTAGTGCGTGTGGGAAAAGTAAAGCAAGATCTTAAGTATCAACAATGACCGACCTGCCTCCGGTGTACACCTGCACCTACACGCCCAGTGTGCATAAATATGTGCATATATATGTGATATTCATTTTTAGGCTCTTTATCAAATGATGACAAAGCTTATTTTTTTGTCCGTAAATAGTGAGTGCTCATTGTGGTATTCAAACAAATGTTAATTGCATGCCAAGCTTAAAATATAAATGGGTACTTTTTTTTAAAGGACTAAAACTCTCCACTTAGTTCAGTCCCGTGAAACAAATGTTGGTCTTTCACACCAAGCATTGTCATTCTTTCGACAATGTCTGCTCAGCCTCAGCTATGCCTGGGGGTTGGTAATGGTAATTTCAAATGACACGCAGTGGGAGGTGTTGCCCTCTTAACTAATGAAGCTGTCACTGTCATGCGCATTAATCACAGCTCGCCCCTAATATCTGTCAGTGTCATGTCTGAGAACTAAACTGCGGCACTGACACGAGTCAAAACAACTAACCTCCTGTGAAGCAGCTGTTCGTCCTTCAAAAAAGGTATTTGTATATCATTTGGCGATGAAACTATAGTTTTCTTAAGGGTATATGCCTCAAACCGTGTTGTCCCGCATCATCATTCTCATCTGAGAAGCAGTGGAAAAAGAAGTTAACAGTTTCCTACTTTTTTGTTAATTTTCAGCTTTTCTGGATCCCTGCGGTCATGACAAGTGAGGAGCATCACCTTGACTTAACACATTGAAGATGCTCAGTGGGGGCTGAAAGAACTGGGACTGTACCTCAAAGAGTCCCTTGTAGTATTTTACTAAGATCCCTTCTGTCTTCCTTGTCTTTGTAGCTCTCTCTATCTCTCTCCCTCCATCCTAATGTCTCTCTCTGGCTCTCTCTCTCTCCCTCCATCCTAATGTCTCTCTCTCTCTCGCTCTCTCTCTACCTCTACCCTAATGTATCTCTCTCTCTCTCTTCCTCCAACCTAATGTCTCTCTCTTTATCCACCCTGTCTCTCTCTTTCTCTCTCTCTCTCTTCATCCACCCTAATGTCTCTCTCTCTTTCTCCACCCTATCTCTCTCTTTGTCTCTCTCTCCCTCCACCCTAATGTCTCATCTTCATCCATTATGGATGAGACACATTGTCAACAATGTGGTTCTCTTTGGAAAATACCAAAATGTTTTTGTAAACAAAGGTTTGCTGATGTCACTGCTAATGCCAGTCATGCCTCAACAGTGTGCGTTTGCCAAATCTCCACCTTCTGCAACTTTCCTGCCCTCAGTGTGAATCTTAGTTCATATCCTTTCCTTTAACAGCGAGATTAACAGAACGGAAACACCCGATCGGAGGTGACATCGACAACCTGATTGTTTCACAGGTGGCCAGTTCACACTCTTAGATGACACAAAACTAAACCGTCATCAGACGATAGCCGAGGGGCTGGAGCTTTGTTGTCCGTGGGCTTTGCTGCTGTTTCTGTATAAGTACATACCAGGTCACTCAATCAAAGGAGTTTATTTCTCTCCAACATCTCATTAGTTTTTTTTCTATCAACACCGCTGCTCGGCGACGCTGTTTATTATCACATTACTGTCTTCCATGACAGGAAGAGGAACAATAACACAGAATGCTAAGCTGAAGCACTTCAGATGACAAGAATAGGTATTGACTAGTGAGTAATAATCACTGCTATGATATTGTTTTGCATTGACACTATAAACAACTTGAGGTTTGCATAATGCTTTCTGTTTAATCTTTATATGAGAAGAACAAACACTTAAATCACTTGAATCACCTCAACTGTGCAATATAAATCAATTGTATTCTGTCTGTATATATAATATTGCTATTGGATTCTTGTTTTGTATTACTATTTATTCATATTGTTTTTATTTTTGCTATGTGTCTCTTGTGTGTCTTCTGCTGAAATCCTGCAATTCACTGTGGGACTAATAAAGGAATATCTTATTTTATCTTATAGTATCTTATTTTTATGAATTAAATGACTGACTAACAATGGTACACATTTGAATCTCAGAAATAAATGCTAGTTGAGACACCCAGATTGTATGCACCATTACATTCAAATACGTTTAGTTCTGATATAAAGTGCTGACCACTGCACATCCCAGAAAACATATCTGATAATAGAAAGTGATGAAAATTGCAGAAAGCTGCTAATTACGCACATTCAGTTTAACTTCAGTGGTTCAGCTGAAATAAAACGTTTTGAATTTAGAATAAAAAATAAAATATCTTATTCATACCTATTTTATAATATACACACCACACAGAGAGATTAGGTAATAGCGGGGGAGTGTTTTGTTTTCGTGTGCTGGAAGAAGCACAGAGAAAATCAAGTCGAGATAAACCTCATGGTTGATCGTCATTACATCCAAATCTTTAATAATCAGTTCATGGATCTTACTGATAAATCCAATCGACAACACATTGATAATAACTAGATCATCCTGATTGTCATTGTGATGAAGTAGTTTAGTATACATGGAAGTGCCAATTGGGACAGATTTTACTTGACAGCAAGCAATTAATAATCAGTGCAAGTGAAGCTTCAGAATTATATTGATTGGAGTCAACTGCATGGTGTTCCAATACAAGTGCACTCTAATATTTCAATCAGCTCCTACTGTAAGCACAATGTATATAAACACTTTTGAAAGTTGTAAAAAAACAGGTAGCTGACTATAATGAGAAATACAATGTGCATGTCATAACTTAAACCACCATTTGGTTGTTAGACATTTTGTAGCACCAATAACTGCAAAATAAATGCTAGTTTGATCCCTCATGAAAATACAATGCCTGCAGAGCTGGGGAGGCATGTTGCTATACCATGATATGTGATTAGCTGCATCTCTTAATAATGGAACTATAACTGTGGATGCTGGTTATTGAAAGAACAGTTGCAAGAAACAGGAGCATTTGTTAGACAGTAAAAATCATACAAAATACAAACATTGAATAATCTTAATTAGTTTTAAATATCAGTAAAGCTTAAAATAAACTGTTTGTAAGCTGCTGGATATGGATGTATAGAACGCAGGTTTCTTCTCTATATCAATACGTTAAAGTTATGACCAATAAAATGAGGAGGAAGGTGTAGTTACAGTGGAGGAGAATCCCGTTTCCTTTACAAGACATCAGATCATCTGTGGAGAAAGAGGCAGAAGGAAGGACTGTTATTCTGTACTCTTTCACAAAATAATTGTTAAATGTGAGATGTGTACATATATGCAGACGTATCTGTTTAGTTACATTTATTTACATGTTATGTTCCTGTCACTTTCAATGAAATGGATCTAAAAAAAACTGCTATTTTGCATGACCAGTCAGTAAGTTATTACAAGACTAAAAGTGAATTCTGGATAGAGACGGCACAGGGTGTACCACAGTAGAGAGGTATATGAATATTATCCACACTGTGTGTGATCAGAGTTCACTGAAGTGATGACTGACCCTACTTTCCTCCCACTGAGACCTCCAGCATTGTGGCGAAGTGAAGTCCGCAGACTGAACAAGGCAAAATGTTTTCCTGGCAGAGTCTGACACAACGACTGTTACTACAGATAACTTCATATTTCTGTGTTCACTGTAGTGTTGAGTGTTTGGGAGGGATTGATGGATACGATGGGGAAGTTAGATAGATGATAGATGGATCTTCTAACCTGAGACTTTTTGTATTTTCAGAATGAATGTGTTCCAGAGGTGACACTCTCTAGCTCTCATCATCCTCTTTCGTTCTGGGTGGTTGTAGTTCAGAGTGACATACTCCTGCCGTTCAGAGGTGAACGTGGGCCAGTTATCTCCATCAATGCCTGGATTCCTGAAAAAAAAAAAAACAGTCAATCAAGACAATTCAACAGTGCCCTGATGGTCCTCCAACAGCTTGAGTTATTGTCTATATGATAATGCATACCCCGTCCGGGCAAAGTTGGCCCAGTGTTTCATAAACTTCTTGGTCATGTTGACTTCGTTCTTCGAGTATCCCAGCGATGCATTCAGGGGCATTCCGAAGACGAACTCTATCTCATAGCCGTGCATAACGCCCATCCACTCCGGCCAAGGATTGACAGACGACCGGTGGTCGAATAAATAAATGAAAGTCTTACCACCATGTTGAGAGTACCTGGAAATAGATGAATGAAGAAACAACATTTCACTATTTTTCTACTGCAAACATGAGCATGTGTCACAACTACAAGAAATGAGGATTGTACAATTATTTTAGGACCCAAACCATCCAGTTGGATAGGGCAGTATTCAGACAAGAGACCTGCATGAATGCAGGCCCCTCATTCATTTGAATAAGAGGACAAACCTCAACTTGTGCTTTTTTCTATCTTGTTGATTTTTGGTATTTATTAAATCTTCAAATCCATGGATTACTCAAACTGGACTTGTCTGTATTGTATTGTACTGTCTAATCTGTACCTAAAACAAGGATTCACGAATTCAAAGATTTAGAAGTGATATGTTTAGTGAAATTAACTCTTGCCTACACTTAAGGTCACATTAAAATAGTCTGTAAAAATATGAAGAAAAAAAAAATATATATATATATGAAAAACAACGTTAAATGAGCAATTGTAAATATGCAGTGTGCTGGGCGGATTCACTGATTATAATGTGCAAGACATGACTGAGTATAGACCGTTGTGTATTGAGTATTTACCTCCGAGCGAACTCTAGCACAGGGCAAACAAACATTTGGTCTCCAACCAGACTTCCTAGCAAGTCACGATTTGTCGTCCTGTTATTCTCATCTGTCCAATCAGTGTACTGAAACACGGCCCCATCCCTAGTGACGTCACTTTCTTGGTGCAATGTCAGTGCCACTCCTCTCAGGAACTCGTCTCTGGTGATGAGACTCTGACCGGTGATGTTAAACCCAGGACTTCCATAAAGTATGATGTAGGTCCCCTCGTCCTTGTTTAAGCCCAACAGCACCTCTTTCTTTGGAAGGTTACCGGTACTAAGCAATACCTGCAGAGAAAAACAAAAAGGCGCTTGATGTTTGTAATACAAGAAGTTTTTTTTTCTTTTCTACTTTGTCAAATAATACTGCAATAATTACCCAGTAAGCTTAATTTTGATGTTTTTCTGATACCAGGATACAGTTGGTTAAGTCCAGGTTTGTTAGATGTGTACTTGTACAGTAATTATGTCAACTGGATTTCAGTGCATTTTCATGTTTTAAAGGTTTGCAACTGTGCCAGCTTGGAAATATAGTTCTTAAAATGCTGAATCTAGAAACAATTGCTTTCAGTGTTGACATTTGTCACATCAGCTAATCGAGGTAAGGTTGTGAAAATATACTGAAACCTATTTATAAAACACACCAACACCTGTTTCTTGTCTAATAGCCACATTGACACGCACACACACACACACACACACACACACATACATACTTCGACTTCATCTTGTAGGAAGTGTCCATCAACATTAGGGACAAAGGGCAAGGCTAAGAGTGTAGGCTGTACGATAACATCATATTGCTTCGACGTGATTGTCGCAGGATCAGCCTTCTGCAGACAAGCTTTCATATCAGACGGAGGAGAATGGGGACAGCCCAGTAGCGTCGCCAGCGACCTGGACCTGGATATCGACGTAGAGAGGGAGCAAGGCAATCGGTGACAGAAGGAATGAGGAGGAATGTGAAGCAGACGGAGACAAATTGTTGACACATTTTGAGAAATAGAACCAATGTTTTGAGATTCTTTGACCAAGCATCATGTGTATATGTCCATGTGTGTGGCGAAATAAAACAGAGAGTGAACACTTCATGGCTGTGAATGTATCCTATTCATTTGATTGTTACTTTAATGTAAAATGTTGCATGTTACTGCTTTAAACAATCAAGGAGACATAACACATCTGAATTGGTACACCCTACCTGTGCCAGGTCTCCTCCTGGCTGATTGTGGCCCAGTGTGCGTTAGGAGAGCCACTCTGCAACACGGCCCTTTGAAAAAGAGCATGGCTCCCTGGAGAGAGCAGGTGGAAGCCCACAGATGCCGACCCAGCGCTTTCCCCAAACAGAGTCACCTGAAAACAAAAGCCAACGGCTGGTATTATTGTTTGGTCAAACAGTATGAACAACTCTTTTTATCTGACTTTAGGATATGAGACCAAACATTTTTTTTTTTTTTACATTTGTAGAATCCCCTCCAAAAGCAGCTATGTTTTCGGCAACCCATTGGAGGGCCAAGCGCTGGTCCAGGAGACCCGCGTTGCCCTGAGCGTTCTTGTCGTCAGGAACAGCCAGGAAACCAAACGCTCCGAGTCTAACAAATGAGCACAAGAATGAGGAAATGTGTTTCCAGCATTTAGCTGCAGATTAATCCACCTGCACTTGTCTTGGTGATTCCACAGCTCATCTAAAGAAGTCAAGAGAAGGACTTTTCATACATCCTTTGCTTTGCTTATTGCACCAACTACCATTTGTGATGACCTCTTGCAACTTCCAATGTAGGCAAGAAATCCAGTGTCCAACTCACAGATATTCACCTTGATTGTCAGGGAGCATCCAGTTACATACAGAAACTATATTCAATCATTCATTATTAATTTGGTAGTTCTCACCTGTAATTCATTGATACTACAACAACACCTTCAGATTTACTCAAGAAGCGGCCATCATAAAGGTCCAGAGAGGATGTTCCTTGAATGAACCCGCCTCCATAGATCCAGACAAGGACAGGAGCCAGTGGTGACGGCTTAGGCTGAGTTTTGTTGAAAGGCGGGGACCAGACGTTTAGGTACAGACAGTCTTCACTCAAAGGAGTGTTCGGGTTCCATATCTCTGCACCTTTGAACCCTTTAAAAAAATGACAATATGCATCAATGTCAATAAACTGATTGGGACTATAGTCTAGCAATTAAACACTTTACATCCACTCCTATCTCTTTTCCTTCAGACATTTTGAGATACAGATACTTTGATCATACAGTCAGATCAATTTCAACTTTATTATGACATGTTATTGCAAGCTGAATTTTTAGATTAAATATTAACTGATGTTTCACATAACTCATATTGCAGTTTACGACAAAATAGCTCTCAAACTGTTAGAGAAGAAGTGAATGAATCCCTTGTTTGTTTTCCTCTTAATGAGCACCACTTTGTCCAAAGAGAGAACAGCGGTCCAACATCAATCTCTATCTCCGTTGTCATATCTATCTTTGGAGTAAATTTGGCCATTATTTCTGTACATATGCCTGGCACTGGTTGAAGCTGGCCACTGAACAACCCCTGACAGGTGGCTGTGTCTACGAATAGATGTGTATTCATGACCCAAACCCTCTCTTGGGTGGGGACTTGGCCCATGTCAAGTTGTGTGTGCTTATGTGCTTGTTTATGCATAATTGTGTTTGCTAAAATGTCACCATTCACATCCAAGATGAATTACAACACAGTAATAAATCATGTATTCACTCACATGCTGTGTGTGTGTGTGTGTGTGTGTCATTGCGTTATATAACTGCCGCTTCCCACTGAAACGTCTCCCTTAAGATGGTGCATTGGTCTTTAAAGGTCATCTCTTAATCAGGCATGTACTTAGATGACCTGCATTGGTGCCTTCTGCCTTCAAATGGAGTTCATGAGCTTGTGGTTACAACGTTGTGAACATTATATTTACTACTTGGGTGTCTACATGTCTAGAGGCCACCGTGGCTAACAATTTAGCAAGCTATAGCGAGCGGGTAACAAAAATGCAGGAAAGACAATACAGAGGTAAACTATTTGGCTGTTGGTGAATAGCAATATTTCCTAAGACATATTATACAATTCCAAAAACTTAACTTACAATCCAACAAAAAATGTATTCCACTCCTGCCATTTCTAAAAACTTTAGCAAACACGTCAGAACGTGAGAACCCTGAGCTTTAAATATAACGTACACTGATGAGGTGGTGAATACCAGAAGAAGGGGCCATTTGTATGGACTCTTCTTGTGAGCACATTAAACACGACCCCATTTGAAGGGAGCAACATTTAACCATCCAAGTATGATTAATCTTTCATCAGCTCAAGCTGAGAATTCAAAATATGAGAAGAAACTAATTAAATCCTCATGCCCTGCTGAAAAGTTGACATCTCAAACTTTGGCATTTTAAAATGTTCTCACCATTTAAAGTATGCAGGTTCATGTACATGCACACTAGACCAGTGGTTCTCAACCTTTTTTCAGTGATGTAGCCCCCTGTGAAATATTGTTTTCAGCCGAGTACAAAGCATGTTTGGTTGAAAGACATATGTAATGCACAGCGCTGTGCCATCAGTGTCTGATTTAAAATAGAATATATATCATTTTGTTTATGAACTTACACTTTTATTTTATTGAATATTTAATAAATAACAATTTTAAAGGATGTTTTAATGGATGCACATTTTAAATATATATATATATATAAATCTCACGTAGCCCCATTTGAGAACCACTGCACTAGACCATTCCCACTGTACGCACACTACGTCACAACCCAATGTACACGCACTCTGCCCCTAGGAGGTGTGATGTGTGTTCAAGAGGGCAAAAGAGAAGTTGGACTGTTGTACTTAAGGTTTCTGTAAATTATTAATAATATTTATTCTGGAATATTAATTATATTTACCATAAAAAAAAAAAAAACATTCTCAGGCAAGCCCCGCTTTGGCAGGCCAAGAGGAGGTGGACTCCGTGTTTGCATCAATGATGCTGGGCGCACAACAGTGCTTTGTTCAGATGGAGGACTTTCCGTTCAGTATTCATATTGAACGCAAAAAAAGAATGCATTTCAAATAGACGTGTAGATGTTTGCTGCAGTGCACCAAATGAAAACATTAGCCAAGTACACTCGCCAAAGTACACGTGTACACACACAAAAGCACAAGCAGGTACGCGGTGAAGGTATAGTCTGTGTTAGTGTGCTGAATTGCATCAAGACGTACTCGCACACTACATATTTTGTTTAGCAAGAAATGCTATCTAGCTAACGGTAAAATGAACAATATTATAACACCCAGAGAAGACTTTGCAAATTATATTTGATATACATCTTGTTTGCACACAGTAATGTATACCGTCACAGCTTCACATTACATTACATTACATTTCATTTAGCTGACACTTTTATCCAATGCGACTTACATGCTATACATTAGACCGTAGACACAGCAACGGTGAGCAATGAGGGTTAAGTGTCTTGCTCAAGGACACAACACAGACTTGTGTGTGTGTACATGTACTTTGGTGAGTGTACTTGGCGAATGTTTTCATTTGTTGCACTTCATTTAAAATGCTTTAAAAATCAAATCTCGTCTTTTGGGGCATCAGGGGCTCTGAATACACCTGGTGAGTCATCAAGTGTTGTTGGTCATTTTTATGAACTAGACCTTTTTGGTTGGGCTTTTAATAACCCACTTGAATAACCTGCAGTGCATGTACAAAACATAATAAACTGCATTTGCATCCTACCTGGAAAGGTTGTGTCTGTTAGCTGGTAGCAAGAATTTGGGAATTGGGTGGCATCCCGAACTCCTTCCCAACTCTCTACTGGCTCTGGATGGCTGAATCGCAGTTTCCCTACAGGTGGTTTCCCGTAAGGAATTCCTAAAAATGCTCTAATGTTACCACCCAGCACAGAAAGTGACTTCCCTTGAACTTTCCCATGATTGGTATCGATTACAAGGTCGTCCGGAGTGGCAAGTGATACAGTCAGGAGATAAGGTAACAGAAGAAGAAGCGTGAAGCGAGTACAGGGAGAGAATTTCGCCATGGGAAATCCTGAGGAGAAAAAAAGACACACACACTTTATTATTCATTTGTATTTATTAAAATGTAGCCTATTAGATTTAATTATTATGCTAAATAATTAATACAATAACTGACATGGCTTTAACTCAACTTTATCACAGATAAGTTATACTTTGATACACTCCAAAGCTATGTCAACACTGTAGTTGTCAACATGTAGCCTATTCAATTGAATTATTACACTCAATTATGAATATAACACTGGTGTTATCAGAACAACAAACATGGCCTTAACTCTGCTTTACCACGGATAAGTTCTGCTTTTATACTTATGGAGCTATGTCAATACAGTACGGTGGGTGTGACATCATCAATTCCTAATTAAAATAACTTGAGTGCTTCCATAACAACTGGCATGAACATATGTATTTTTAACCCGTGTCAGTGGAGAGTGGGATGCAGTCAAAAAGTGCGGATCAAAGGTCCAGTTCCTTAAAGATGACAACAGAACAGCGGCTGCCGGGCTCGATCCCGCAGCATGTGCGATCATCATGCTGAAATATTTGCATATAAATACGGCGCGAGCGATTGGAAACAAGCAACGCGCAGCTGACTCTTTGAGGCGGCTCTACTTTCAAAAGGCAGAGCGCACAGTGACGTTACGGAGGAAAAGCCGCGTTCAGCTGCGTGCACAAGAGAAATGGACGCATTGGGGAGAGACGCTCTCAGACTCAAATATGTCCTGATAGTGAATGTACCCGAACCGATTCATAAAAAGCCTTAGTGACGTCTTACCTTGTCAGACTGCCTGGCTGGAGTGAATGAGGAACCCGTATTGATGGGACGAAGAAGGCGTGGACACAAAGCCTCTGTACAGTATCTGGGCTGGCCATGTGTGCCACCCACAACTACAACTACTGCTACTACCACTACTACTAAAGTGATAATAAAACTAACAACAACAATAATAAAGCAATAGAAACAAAAAATAAATTATTTACTGAAGTCAAATGAAGTTTAGACTTATATCCAAAATAGTAATAGTGCGTATATTATTATAAATAATAATAATAATGTTGTCTTCTGGCCTGCGCTGTATTCATATATTCAACACTCATTGGAAAACACTACACAGGTCAGGTGTCAGATGTCTGTCCAGTACAGTCCTATGAACCAGTGTAACACTGGTAAAAACAGAAAATTCAAAATGTATTCAAAATCCTATTTAAGTAAATGTATTATCACCTAAATTAAAACCTTGAAAAGTAAAAGCATAAAAATAAAGCCCTTGCGACTTAAGTATAATTTCTACATGATTTTATTAGGTAGGAAAAACTGATGCATCTTTCTGCAAGATACATTTTACTGTAATGTATTTTTTGTTGAGGTGGCCTGTTCCCAACTAAAGGGGCCGGTTCGCTCCACAGTGTCGCAAGATAATTCACAATAGATAATTAATGCATATATTATCAAATATTGAACCAGGTAGTTAATCTCCCATGGGAGATCAAATATTGAACCAGGTAGTTAATCTCCCATGGGAGATTAACTACCTGGTTCAATATTTGATAATCCTCTCAATTGTGTAATCTATTTGTGTATCGTATGTGCAATCTTACTTTCCACAGTAGTAACTGAGAGTTGTGAGATTATTGTAGTGGAGTACAAATAACTATATGTCCCTCTTTAAAGTATTTGAAGTGTGAACTAGTGAAGTAATAACAAATACCTCTTAGTACCGTACTTAAGTAAATACTCTGATACTTCCCCAGTGTCAGCAATACATTGTGGAGGATTCACTGCGTCTCCTGGTCACCTCAGCGGGACACAGAGACGACTGGCACTGAGCAAGAGACAGTCATTCTGATTATATTCTTGTCATCGGTTCAACAACAATAAACAATAACATGAGCATTATGCAGCGGTGAAAACAGGGCTTCATTGTACATTATACACAGTGATGGGTTGATTTACCCTGTCTCTTAGAAACTGAAGTTCATACACTGGCAAATATATTTTGTGGAAACTGAATTATTGGTTACACAACATAATGAGAACCCTGTTTATCATATCAGTTACATACAGATTATATATGCAAAATGTTCACTGACTTAATCATTTATAATTGTTTTCTGACAGTATTTAATCTAAGTTCCCCTCTATTATATGTCTTACTTGTATTATGCACTTGATGAAAAACTATTTTTTGCTACTAGGCTGCAAAGATCATTCTGGTTGCTACGGCTCATTCTGGTTTGACTTAATTGAACTTACTTGTAACAATAAAAAAAACGTTTAGTATTATCAAGTTCTATTGCTCGATCACTGTGCATATGTTGTCTATGGAAATATGGTATCAAGCATAACTCATTTGGCATGATGACAGTGTATTTTTCCTTATTATTACAGCACTTCCCGTGTCTGCCCCTTGTTTCCTTCTCACACTCTGCATATTCTGTTTAATAAAGTATTCTCGCTATGACTGAAGTCCTTTCAGCAATTCATGAACATCTGGATTAACTTGCTGTGGGCGGGGGGCGTGGTTAGCGCACCTGCGACGGGAGAGAGGGAAGGGAGAAAGCACTCGAATCAGCTGTGGCTTATTAGCCACAGCTGATTCTGACGAGTGGGCCAGGCTATTTAAGCCCGGCTGGGTAGTCAGTCGGGGGGAAAAGAGACCGGGTGATGTCCGGTGTGTGTGAGACCCTGAATAAAGAGGTGATGAAACCGGTGAAAAACGTCTTGTCCGTGTGTGTGCTTCCCTCCACTGCTACAGTGGAGCCCAACGTGGGGCCCGAGAGGACCCCGGTGGCGGAGGAGGGAAGGCCGTTTTTGCGGTATCACTCGGGGGCTGAGTGGAGTGAGTATCTCGAGCTGAAAGCGGCGGCGCGGGAGAGCCGGGGAGACGGCCAGCTGGTGGGCGCCGTCACGGCGCTCGAGCCCGGGGAGGGCTCGGAGGGTCGGCGGACAAAAGCCCGGAGGAGACGGGGAGCCGGGGCGATGGGGACCCCAGCGGCTGCGACGGGCGCACCCGGGGCCCCGGCGGACGGAGCGGCACCGGCGGAGGACCGGCGTGGGAAGATGACAGAGGACCTCCGCCGGGGGCTACGCGAGATGCGACTGGAGCCCGGAGGCCCGATCAACGCCTTCGCCGAGGGGGTGTGGCACCAGGCGGGGCGGTGGCTCCGGACCGGGGGTCCCGGCCAGCTGGAGGACGCAGTAGAGCGGGTGAGCATGGAACAGTTCCTGCAGGGCCTGCCGGGCCAGATGGCCGACTGGGTCCGCGGACAGCAGCCGAGGACGCTGGGGATCACGGTGATGCTGGCGGAGGAGTACCGAGAACGGAGACTGCCCGAAGGGCCGTCCGGGGAGCCGGCGGCCCCAACCCGGCCGGCCCCGGCCCCGCGGAAGGGGACGGGGGCCCAGACGGACCGCGTGGGCTGGAAGGAGAAGTCCGCCCAGACCGGCCCAGTGGCGCGGCGCGGGGCCGCGACGCAGACTTCGGACGCGGCCGAACGGCCGGCGGCACCAACGAGGACGGACGCGGCGGTGAGCCCCGACACGCCCACCCGGGTCGGGGCGACGACCCAGACCGCCGACACGAAGGAGCGGCCGGCCCCACCGGCGAGGAGGGACGCGGCGGTGGCGACCGACAAGCCCACCCGGGCCGACGCGGCGGCGCAGACGGCGCCGGCAGGACCGACAGCAGCGCGCCGGAAGGCGCCGAACTCGGGGCCTGCCAACCCACCGGCGGCCCGGACGAGGCCGGCTCCGCCTCCAGCAGAGCAGAGCCCGGGGAGAAGAGCGGAGCAGCGGGGAAGGCGGCGGAAGGCGCCACCGGAGCTCACGGAGTGGGGCCCGCCGGCGACGTGGAGAGGGGGCATCGGCGCCCGGGACGAATGGTGGCCGGCCCGAGGACCAGGCCCGCTGGCGGCCAACCCCGACAGCGGCCAGAACGTCGGGCCGGATCCAGGGGGGTCCCCGCGGCTGGCGGGGCCCGTGTGCTGGACGTGCGGGGAGCCGGGGCACCGGCAAGCGGACTGCCCCGTGATGGAGGTGGATCAGGGGGTCCGGGTCTGGGACCCCTCCGCCCCAGGCCGGAGATGGTGGCGGCGGGCCGTCGAGAGGGGCCCCGCCCCCAGCCGGCACACCGGCAAGGGGCAAGGGCGGGAGACTGAGCGGCTCCGGGAGGAGCTGCGATGGGCCGCGCAGGACCGGCGCCGGGATAAGGCGACGATCAGGCGGCTGAGCCGGCAGCTGCGGGCCGAACAGGCGGCTCGGGCCCGGGCCGAGGGGCAGCGGGCCGAGGGGGCATGGGGATGGTACATGCCAAAATGGTGTGCCTAATTTTCTCTCTCTCTCTCTTGTGTTGCAGGCTGCCGCGTCGGACGGAGGGGGAGAGCCGGTTTGGTCCCGGGGGGGGCCGGCGGAGAGAGCGAGGTGCCGGCCCCCGGGACGCTCGATCGCCCTCTGTCCGGGCCATGTCCCGCGCCCGGGCCCCCACGGATGGAGGATGCCAACGCCCGGACCACCCGTTGGCATCTGGCGGAAACGCAAGTTAATTCCATGGTGGTCCATAGGTCGGGGGTGCAGATGGTCGGGGCTGACTCCCGCTCCCGCTCCCAGTGGGAGGGAGGGGGGGGGGAGTTGGTTAGGCCGGTGGCTCCCCGGCCTAAGTCGGGCGGTGGGGGTATGTGGGCGGGGGGCGTGGTTAGCGCACCTGCGACGGGAGAGAGGGAAGGGAGAAAGCACTCGAATCAGCTGTGGCTTATTAGCCACAGCTGATTCTGACGAGTGGGCCAGGCTATTTAAGCCCGGCTGGGTAGTCAGTCGGGGGGAAAAGAGACCGGGTGATGTCCGGTGTGTGTGAGACCCTGAATAAAGAGGTGATGAAACCGGTGAAAAACGTCTTGTCCGTGTGTGTGCTTCCCTCCACTGCTACACTTGCATTTCCAACACTGCCATATTGTGACATAACAACTCTTGGTCAGAGGCCCTAACCTTCAAACTATGCCCTCTATACAGCATCAGCTTTGGACGAGTCTGGAGGCGTGTCAATTCACACTTGTAGTGTCTTTTCAAAATAAAGCTCTGTCTTTAGGCACAAGAAAACAATTAATTAGGTTTTGGAAACAGTGTGGTTGAAATTAACTTGACTGACTAAAGATTCATGTGCAGAGGGAGTGACGGAACGAAGGTTTTACAATAAATGGTATCTCTATGACTATTTGCTTTTTTTCATCTTAGTATTTATAAAAATAAATAGGTTAGTATAATCATATCAGTATTAATGATTAACAAAACAGATGTCTAATGGAATGAAATCCTTCCTTCTGGCGAAAAGATTTAAGCAATAATTTCAAACCACAGGAAAACATTTAACCCTATCACCTGAACAACGATTTGTTTTCTTTTTCGGTCTCTCCTTCTGTCTTTCTCTTTCTCGCTGCCTTTAGACGTACCACTCGGCTGTAACGGTGGACATCAACACCAAAGAATGGGAGCTTTGCGAGGTGTGGCTCCTTGGAGACTTGAACAGCTCAGCTGGAGAGTTGGGTATATGCACAGACAGAAGTGGGAAGAAAGGCAGAAAGAAAGAGCAAGGCAGCAAACAGTCTGTGAGATAAACGAGACAGCACCATAACCACACACCAGCAGGGATTAGGCAGTTAAAGGGAGAAATTAAAGGCATTTGATAGCAGCTTTTGAGACAATGATTTCTCTCATTCCAACATCATCAAAGTAGGCTTGGGACTGGAATGTAACCCCCAAACACAAATAGGCACTCTCTCTCACACACATATATAGAGAAGTTAATTTCACCCATGCCCTTTTAATGTCAATCTGCTGTTATAAAGGCAGGGATAAGCAGTGAAAAATAAAAAAAGGAAGAAAAAAAATACTTAATATGTTTCTTGCCTATAAACATTGAGCAATACGATAGTAAATATCCAATCATGGTGTCACGGAGAGGGATATTGGTTTATGTCATGAATGAGAATGTGTGTGTGTGTGTGTGTGTGTGTGTCTGCAATATTTTGAAGCAGGATGTGTTTGAGGTACTTAAATCTTTACTGAAGCATTAAAGACATATTATATACAATTCTAAAAAAAAAGGTTCTGAAAAAAGGTGGATCACTTTGTAGATGCATAATATTCACATTCTGAGTGAAAGTATTCATGACAAAAATAACTGTTTGAAAAGATATGTTTTATGTGCAAATTAATTGCACAAACAAAAGGCCCGAGAGGAACTGTAAAGGTCAAACCAAACACACCCCCGGTATAGCCGAAGAACCAATTTAATAAATTGAAGAAAACTAGCTCAGATTTTAAAGAATTACTTAATTTCTAAGTTGAACTGCATTTTGTCAAAATAGACATCTTCATCAGAGATACTATAATATACTTGAGCAGCGAGCTATGATAGCATACTTGCAGAAAACAAAGGTTATCATATTGCAAACCTAATGTTATCAGCACAAAGGGATCATTCTCCGGGAATCTAGTTATAGGCCCAATCAGCCCCGATCTTGGAAAATTGGGTTCAGCCTCTGGGATTGAGCATATAAAAAAAATAAGAAAAAATCAAATAAATAAAACAAAAAAAAACAAAAAATGTCAGATCCCTGCACCACAAGTCAATACAAGTTAATTGGGTCATGTTTATAACACTATTACACAATAATTATAAACATAAACCATAAGCATGACTTAAAGTGACTCAAAAACGACTAAGTATGGACCCCGAGTTTTGAATAATGCTGATTAAAAAAGTTAGGCTAAACTCAACGGTTTTAGAATCCTTAGAGCCTACAGAGTCCGCCAATACCATTCCACTCTCACACAAAGCATCGCAAAGATATGCACAGGAATGCCATTTGTGTCCAGCAAAAAATATGAAAATGTACTTACTTATGGCTGAAATATGAATATTCCAGGCCTTCCTGCTCCCTACTGAAAGCTAAGGCCAAGGAGCACCATGCTGCAGCTGCAGTGAAACGAGCCCCATTCAGGGACCACCGAGGACTGTGGGAACTTTAATGCTTGAGCGGAGTTAACATGAGTTCTCGACATTTATTTAACTAAAATATTTATTAAAAATACTTAACTTCAAACTTCGCACAGATACTCCTACAATATTGAGCTATCTTATAGTATTTTAAAAAAGTGTTCATATCGACGTGTAAGGTAAAAAATTTACTTTTAACATCATTTTCCTTCAAAAAATACATCTTTTTACATTTTCTTTTTTTGTATGTGTATTATCATAAACCAATATACCACTAACACATATATGGCCTTATTATCTATCTTCACAAGGGTCTTCTGTATTTTATAGCTTTTTAAATTTTTCAAATAGACCTTGTGAATGAGGAGATAATCAGGATCTAATGTGAGAGAAAAAGCATCCGCAATTTTGGCTAAAAACATTGCTGGTGTGGAATGGGGGGTAAAGTGTTAATACTCTTCTCCGGAATTGGTCATGTATTGTCCAACATAAGCATAGCTGTCAGAAAAAACAATACACACTGCACCTTTTTCACCGGTCCTGTGTTGTTCCAGCGAACACACACCCTGAAAATGAACCAGACATATTAAAGAGATAAAACCATGTTTACGGATAAGGTGTCGACCCAGATCTCACCGTCTCACGACACCGTGCATATGTCCTTGATACTTACCCGACCAAACAAGGTGTGTGACACTGAATGAGGCCACAGCTTTGTTCTTACCAGATTTGAAACCACTTTTGCCTTGTAGAACATATTGCTGAATCCCAGTATTGCTGCCTGGATGGTCTGCACAACCCAGACAGACCAGCCTTCCTCAGCCCATCCCTCTCAGGGGCCAAACCTGAAGGGGCCACACCTGCTTCATCACTCCAGGGCGTTGCCTCCACACCTCTGGTAGGGGTCGGCCTCTTGACATGAGGTTGGCACCACTGTTCTCCAGTCCTAGAATGTGGAGAACAAGTCAGGATTGGTCAGCTATGATTTGTTTAGTGGGCACCTGCATTCTAATGATTGGGAAATTATTACACATAGAGGTCAGTGGCTTTCTCTGATAATTTCGGATCCTTGTCATCTTCTTCGTTGAGATTCGGTTTGGAGCGTTCATCAGGTTTCTTATCATCTTATCACCATTCTTTGCAGTAGCAGGGGTCATGAATGCCTGTTTAAAAGTATTTTATTTGGAGTCTCTTGCTCTAAATAGCTGCTAGAAAAAGTCTTCAGTAGGATAGTGCATCACAAGCCAGGAACCAGGAACAACTTGCGGGATAATTAAAACATACACTTTATGGCTAGAAACTACAAGCAATGTAACAGAGTTGGCTGTCATGAAAACAACTATTTTATAATACAGGTAACCACATCCAGGCATAGAATAAGTTTGTTTATTAAGCATTGAAAGGGTCTCTATGTCCTCTGTGACCTGATCGTAACCCGAGGGGTAGAAAGACATTGAGGGATCAGCGGTAATGGTTTGGGTCTTGAGTCTTATCTGCTCTGAGTATGTCCAGACACTTGGTAAATAGTTGTTTGTGGGTGTGAGACCAGTTAAAGAAATACATTTATTTATTCAGATTGTGTCAGAGACATTTCAGTTTCGTAATCCCTTGGTGGATGTCGGCTACACTGACACATGCTTCCCTAAGTGGTAGAACAGAGATAGAGAGAGAACTGAGGGTGTTACTTAAATGTGGCTGAACTGAGAAACATAAGAGGGAAAGGGGTAACGGATGTTTAGCAGCTGGTGGAGAAGTTTCAGAACATCTAACTAGATAATCAGTAAATCAAAGTCAAAGTCAGCTTTAATGTCAATTTTTACATGTGGTGCAGATGGAGACCTGGCAAGGTCAAGTTTGACAATCAATGTGTTTGGCAGCAAATACTTACATACAGTACAATATTCATATAAATGAGATTTTAGTATTTGACAGTGGCAGAACTAGAAGTAAAGAAATTATTTGATTTTGAAAGCTGACATTACAATTATGCATTAAGAAGACCGATTAGGTGAACATAGAAAGCAGGAAGAAACTGACAAGGCCTGTCACGTAATTGACATTACTCACAGTGAGGGCTGGGTGTCAGTAAGATAACTTTTTTTGTATTAAAAAATGTCAAACCTTGATGTCGCAACTTTGATATTTTTTTCTTCTGCCTTTAGCTTTTATTACTTGTCATTTATAACCCTAATTATACTTATAATACATGTTTTGACACTTTAATACATTTTTAAAACATTAAAAACTACTGATAAAAACCACCAGTAACATTGGGGCTTTTCAATAATACAATATTTAATACTTTACTGCCAGGGCTGGTTAATACCGGGTTTCAGAACGCATCCCTACCTTCAGATAGGGAACTCAAAAGGCAAAAGGCTATTATAAATATTATGTTCAATATTTGAAAATAAACCCCCCTAAATATTACACACTGACCCATTAACTGACTATATGCTTTAAGTTGGCTTATGTTGACTCAAATGTGTTTCCTCATGCATTCAGTTCAAAAGATCAAGCAGTGCTTTCCCCTCCCTGTAACAGGAGGAAGTCGGCACTCAGTGCTGTAGGATGTAGCTGAACCTGATGCATACTTTGGAAAAAAAAGAAAAATCCCCCCCAGCCACATAGAACGGGGTATTTAGGTCAGATGAGTGTCCACTTTACGGATGTCACTGTGTATAATTCTGGGTATTTAAGTCTTTAAGACACGAAAAAAGGGAAACACATGTCATGTCCCACTGCCACTTGAGGCTGCAATGTCCATTTGTCTAACCAAAAGACTAACTTCTTTTCTTGTCTCCATGCAATCATGCATGATATCATAATACTAAATAATAGGTCACATTCTTGGCTAATGCCCACATCCATATTTGGGTCAGGCTTCACTCTTCAGAGTAAATCAACATGGTCCTCATGGATGTCACAGACAGATTACTAGGGATTTAGCCTGTTTATGCTACAGTGTGCTGGTGGCTAAAAGGTTAGAGAAATGTTAGTGCAGCGTGACTGCAGGATAGCAAGTGGACAAGAGTTGTATGTGTGTGCGTGTGTTTGTGTGTGTGTGTGTGTGTGTGTGTGTGTGTGTGTGTGTGTGTGTGTGTGTGTGTGTGTGTGTGTGTGTGTGGGCAAGTGCATGAGTGGGAGAGAAAGAGGAATAAGCAGTATGATAGATTATACAACCATTCCAATGGTGTAAAATGTCATTTGAAATCCTACTTTTGATTCAATCTTAATGAAAACACTCAACTTCCATGCGACACATTTAGTGTGCCATCGATCACATACTGCACCTACTCCTCAACTCACTCTGTCTTTCTCAGTCGCTCATGCTCTCAGAAACAAACACACAGAAACATGCTCACTTATGTGCACACATGCACACACAAAAGGGTCTTATCAGGCTGCTGTGTGTCTGAAATGTGTTGTTGTTATATTGCAACCATATTTCATTTTGGCCTACTTTCTTTAAATTGCCTATGGGGTTTTGTACTGGTAGAGGAACCATCACATTTATATATGAAATTGAAGGAAAAGAAAGAGAGGTGAGGGACTTGTTTATGTTCTTATTCATTTTCCCTGCCTGGTCCTTACTCTCTATATGCTGTCCTTTTTCCTATTGTAATGTATGAGCTCCATTTCCTCTCTTGTCTCTCCACAAGCATGTGTTGTGGTGCAATATGGGTTTAATTACTGTGAGGGCCATACATGTGATGTGTGTGAAATGATACTTGGAAACTGAGAGGCAAAGGGAGAAAAGTAAAGATGGATTTTAGTATATTGTGGAAAGGTATTCTACATACAAATCAAATTTGAAAGAAAAATAAGTCTTCCAGTCGAAATTTGTCTTGATAGAAGACGGGACGGGATGAATGAATAATGAAGTGGTAGACAGTATCCTCTCTATTTCAACATGTATATTTCATAAAATGTCATTTTTTTAAACAACTGTTTTTCAAGTTACTTGTGATGAGTTGGGGAGAGAGTAAAAACTTGCGATACCCTTATTTGCTTTCTTTCTGTTGCATCACAAATTTCAAGATGTTTAATGTGACTTTTGTGCTGTAACGAATGGTAACTCACTGGAAACATAGATCATGTCCACCAGCAGAGAGAGAGAGAGAGAAAAAAACGGGGTATTTTGAAGTTGATACATTCACTTTTGATTGATATTACTGGGTGAAAAACATGTTCACACAAACACTGAGGTGTGCGCACACACACACACGGTACATAAGCACAGTCTGTCCACAACACCCACACATGCTCAAACATTCATGAACATAATGGCTCTTGTTGGTGACTTTCAATTTGTTGCGGAAAAAAAAACTCATTTTAAAATCATTTTGGCCTTTAACACAGTAGATGCTTATTTGCATACAGACTATACGTTTATGAATGGAATTTGAGTGTCCCTGTGTGTGTGTGTGTATTGTAATCTTTTCCATGCATTTCATTTTAGATCATGAAAGCGATTTAAAACAACATACATCACCAGTTCGACCTAGACGTCAGAGAGAACAGTCAGCAGGTGAATGTCAAATATAATTCTGTGGTTGTGAAATTAAAATTAAGCTGTTATTCATTTCCAATCATATCAACTTCTAATGGAAACTGCTGAAGCCACAAATTGTCACATGCTCCTGACATGCCGAGCATAGTTTGTTCTGTGTGTGTGTGTGTGTGTGTGTGTAAGCTAGGCAAATGTGGCTCCTATTAACTGTTAGAATTGTATTAAGAGGATTTGTGCTTAGCTGCTCAGCAAGTCACCAGTGAAAACGTGGGACTAAGCAGCACTAATGACTATGATAAAAAAGACATTATATTACATTATTATTAATGCAGATGCTTTAACAAAGCATGATGCATATTTATAAAATAAATAAGGTATGGGGTGTCCCCAGGGGAGTCCCCAGATCCTCAGCAGCTAAAATATGAATACATAACTGCTTATAAGGACTATTTTGACTTGCTGAAAGTTTTCAGATGTTCGCTCGAAAAGACTAAATTCTACACATAATACACCAAATACAGACTCCCTTCGTCGAGGCGATTACATGTCGTCATTAGTCTCACCGATTGGTTCCCAAATATGAAGAAGGCAGTTCTTATCTGACGTTGGGCCTGTTGAGAGGCAGGCACCATATAAGGAGTAGAAGAGTGGCAGGTTGTTGATGTGTAACTTTTTGAGGGGAACTTGTTGGACGATGATGATGATGACCCAAATCCCTGACGTGTTTTGTTTAATTCCTTTCTGTTTCCTTCTATCTGTTGACCGTGGACTGAGGCCAACTCACAGCTCAGTGCATGGCTGGCAACACAAGAGTGTAGTCAGAAGTTGGACCTGCAATTGCTTATATTTGAATAGTGCAAAGTCTTTGGCGATTGGACTCTATCCTAACTTAGGATAAACACAGGGTAGCGCAGGGTAGCATAAGGTTGCACAGGGTAACACAAGGTAGCACAGGGTAGTGCAGGGTAGCACAAGGTAGCACAGGGTAGCACAGGGTAGCACAGGGTAGCACAGTGTAGCACAGGATAACACAAGGTAGCACAAGGTAGCACAGGGTAGCACAGGGTAACACAATGTAGCACAGGATAGTGCAGGGTAGCATAGGGTTGCACAGGGTAACACAAGGTAGCACAGGGTAGCACAGGGTAGCACAGGGTAACACAAGGTAGCACATGGTAGCACAGGGTAGCACAGTGTAGCACAGGGTAACACAAGGTAACACAAGGTAGCACAAGGCAGCACAGGGTAGCACAGGGTAACACAATGTAGCACAGGATAGTGCAGGGTAGCACAAGGTAGCACAGGGTAGCACAAGGTAGCACAGGGTAGCACAGGGTAGCACAAGGTAGCACAAGGTAGCACAGGGTAGCACAGGGTAGCACAAGGTAGCACAGGGTAACACAATGTAGCACAGGATAGTGCAGGGTAGCACAAGGTAGCACAGGGTAACACAAGGTAGCACAGGGTAGCACAAGGTAGCACAAGGTAGCACAGGGTAACACAATGTAGCACAGGATAGTGCAGGGTAGCACAAGGTAGCACAGGGTAACACAAGGTAGCACAAGGTAGCACAGGGTAGCACAGGGTAGCACAAGGTAGCACAGGGTAGTACAGGGTAACACAAGGTAGCACAGGGTAACACAAGGTAGCACAGGGTAGCATAACGTAGCATAAGGTAGCATAGGGTAACACAAGGTAACACAGGGTAGCACATGGTAACACAAGGTAGCACAGGGTAACACAAGGTAGCACAGGGTAACACAAGGTAGCACAGGGTAGCATAACGTAGGGTAACACATGGTAACACAGGGTAGCACAGGGTAGCACATGGTAACCCGCTGCTATTATTGTAGAGCTACTCTTTTCTTTTGTGTTTTAAAATACATTTCACCTTGTGTTAAAAGTTCTTTGTCTGATGCATTTCAATATATACTTATTGTGGGTAGTTATACTCAACTTTATTATTCTTTATTGGATGTCACAAAGCTGGTCTTAGACACTAGTGTTGGAAGAGCCTCCCAGTTGGGAGAAATTAGGCAAGGCCTTAATGGAAGTACCAAGTTACGGGACTCCTGCGGTTAGCCCCTGTTAGGGAGACAAATCAAAAGCTTATATGATAGGAATTTCTCTTCATTACTTCATATGATGAAGACAGACTTTGATAGATGGAAAACCATCTATGTTTTATTAACAGGCAGTTAGGAGTTAATTCTATTAAGATGAATGTTTCACCATGTTTCTTATATTTGTTTCAATGTCTGCCGGGATTTCTTCCCTAAACTCTTTTTTACTACTACTATTAGATACGGATTAAAGGCTTTATATGGGATTCATAAAAAAACATGGAGAACTAAAGCAATGCTTCAAAGACATCAATCTCAAGGTGGACTCTCTTCCTAATTCCAGATATTACTACTGGGAAGCAAATACAGACAATACTATACTGGATCAAGCTCCCTCAAGTAAGCTGCTGTCTAAATGAAGCCAATAATTCATCTTCCTCTCTTCTAGCATTGGTCACTTCTAGACTACCCTACTCCTTAAGAAAGTATTCATCCAACCCCAATAATTACAACATTAAACGTTCTGGAGCAATTTCGTACCACCTTTGGTTTCACAGCTGTATCTACCTCCTATTCATGATAATCACCTCTTTCCCCAACCCAGACAAGACTATGCATTCTCTCTATTGTTTGAAAATGGCATTTCCAACATTGATCAATTATACATTGGTGGGGTGTTTAGAAGCGCCGGGAATATATTTAATATATATATATATATATATATAATATCCCTCAATCCCATTTATTTCGGTATTTGTAAGTGTGACATTTTACTAGATCCCCAATTTTCATAAATTCACCACCAAACTAACTACCAAAGGAACAATTATTTATATCCCAAATATATTAAATCATCAACTCAATTACTGAGACTAACATTGTCAAAAATCAAAGTGGATTGGGAAAAATAACTTGACATGAGCAAACCACATTTATTTTAGGACCAGGCCCTAATTAGGGTCACTAACAGCTCTTTGTGTGCACGGTTAAATATAATACAACTCAAGGTACTGCATTGTCTGCACTACTCTAACGTCAAACTTTTGAAAATGTACTCAAATGTAGTGGAAAGCTGCAATATATGTCACAACTCACCAGCATATCTTACACATATGGTTTTGTTTTGTCCAAAACAAATGACTGGGATACAATATTCTTATCAGAGTCCCTCAATCTAAATATTATACCCAACGCCTGGCTGTACATCTTTGGTGTTCAGGGGGACACAGATCAAACTGTAATAAATAAACACAAAAACACAACTGCTTTCTCAAACTTTTTGGCATGAAGGAGAATCCTAATGGGTTGGAAGGATCCCCCAAATCATTCAATGTGGTTGATGGATACGGTGTTCTTTTGAAAATTGGATAAAACTAGGTTCGTGCTGCGGACCATCCTGAGAAATTCAAATCCTTGTGGTCCGATAAAACAGTACTTTGATGAACTGAAGACTCTCTCTTTAGATTAAAAACTCTTTTCTGTTACCTTTTTTTTCTTTTTTTTTCCTTAACATTTTTAAAATGTTACATTTTTAAAACTCATTACTTGTTTATACAAGTACAGTGTTCCGATTGTGTTAACTGTGCTTTTGAGAAAAAAACATAATATTCAAAAAATAGCACAAATCCGTTCCATCACTTAGAACACCACACGGCAGTCAAACCAGCATCAAAAGCAATTTTTTTTTGTATATACTTGGCATTATGGTGAGAACATCTATGACCTGACTTCAAAATAAAATCGGCCTAGCTGCAGAAGCAAGTTGCAATAATTGTTTAAATTTGGACACTCGTTGGTATAGATAGAAAGTGACAACACTTTCACCTCCGCACACCTGGCTAATTTAATTTATTTATTCGTTAATTTGAAGTGGGTGTGATTGTCATTCATTCTGCAGTGCAGTTCTTTGCTTCTTTGCTACTACTATTGCAGCATCAACACTAATCTTCTTAGGACATTGTTTGAAATAAAAAAATGTCAACAACTAGCCTAAGCCCCGCCCGTAGCTGCCAGTATCTCGACACAGCATCCTGATTGGTCCTGTCACTGGCTGACAGACGCAATCGATTACTTGAAGCCTGACAAGATGGCTTTTATGTGATATCCTTTTATGTGGGATCCTGCTATTCTCGTGTGATATCGCAAGAATCCAGCTG
Source organism: Cottus gobio (assembly GCA_023566465.1). NCBI lineage: Eukaryota > Metazoa > Chordata > Actinopteri > Perciformes > Cottidae > Cottus > Cottus gobio. The sequence continues at coordinate 20,918,634 of CM042220.1, read as the reverse complement.
CTTTTCAATGTAGTCTTAGGATCCCTCTTAAACTTTTTTTGTGCAATTTTTGTGATATACCTTTGGTCTACATAAATTATCTTCTTAATCTTGTGGTGTCTTTTTCTATTTCTGATAGTATAATACATTACAATGTGATTCCATTGAATGGACAGAAGAGTAAGCAAACATAACACGATACACGTTACACAGAGGAGAATGCATTTGCAAGGGTTTGAGCACTGCAGAATAGGAAATAAATGTTCAACATAATTTAATAAAACAGCAATTTTCTTCCTTATGAATTCATTATTTTTAAGGACTAAATGTCATAATACCTTTTCATCTATTTGCCATTGTCGCATCATTTTCTAGTCATTGACATTCATTTATTCCAGTCGTTTGTTTAAACCATGTTTCGTGTTTCTGTGTGTCTGTGCGCATATGTGTGCATGTTGATGTACTTACACTGAACATGTCATTGTTTATAATTCAGCCTGTGTGTTTGTGTTTAGTGCATTGTACATGTTTTCTTATCGCATCAAAAGGAATTACCCGCTGGCACAGTTTGGGGGGGGCGGGGTCAAAGTCGGTCACTCAACAGGACTCTTTTAATTAGACATCAGAGAGGAACCAGGGCTCACCAGTAGCAGCGAAAGGTTCAGCGATATAAAGGATGACTGGGAAAATCAATTAATTTTAAAAGTTTAGTTTTGCAAGTTTTGATAAGTCACAGGACAAAAGGGATGCAACCAAGAAGATGATTGATTACATACAGACATGGCCGGATAAGGCAGTAAGAGAGGGTGGATAAGAGGGAGTAAAAAGAGAATGGGTGTGGGAAGAAGAAGTGATGACAGAACAAGGGGAGGTAAAAGGTCGTGGGTTAAGGTATTAAAAGTATGAATAGAAAAGACACTACATTATTATATATACACAAATCATATGAAATTAAGTCAACGGCAAAGTTTGTACCCTATGTAAATTGATTTTCAAAAATTAATGTTCAAGACAGGGATTATGCATAAATCTCAGTATATGATACCAGGCTCAGATAGATTTATGATAGATAGAGATTTACTGTACATATTTTTTTACTTTTATTATATTCAGCTCGTTAAACAGTATAATCGTGGAGAAATAAAATTTGGACTGATGAAAGGCTTGTAAAATATCAAGTAGCTACCTGAGTCATTCATTCAAATGTAATTACGGTATATTAAACAGGGTAGACATTCATTATGAAGTTTATATAATCTATAAAAGTCAACCAGTAGAATTACATTTTTTTTTTTCGTCTTTGAAAAGCTTCTCAGTAGCATTGGTCCTCTGATGTTGTCAGAGGGAGGTATTATACACTCCAGCCATGTAAAGAAAAATGACATCAATATCAGACAACATGGTGTGTTCTTGTCTACTAGCTTAAAATCAATTTTAGTGCGGTGATGTAGTATAAAGACCAAAAGAACCACAACACAGGACCGGAGGTAGTGCAGGTGGATGCGTCAAACACACACAGGACTTATGTTGAAGTCACATGTTTACTCTACTTATGCTACGTTTCTTAAACTTAACAAAGTGGTGTTTTGCAAAGCAAGCTGTTTTGCATGAATTCATAACATTACCGACATTTACTGCAATGGCAGAAGAGTTTCAGAGTTTGATGTGCTGGGCAACCTGATGCATTAGAAAGCGACGCCAAAGTTCTTTGCCAGGCATCAGTACGTGACAAGTTGAAGTTTTGAGGATTTGTTGCTACTTAACTGCCAAGCCACGGTCGTGCCGTCAGCATCAGCCGTGCACTTTATGTGAAGTGCAAGCGTTTGAATGCCAACAGACTAAACTAGACAGTAAACATCCCCATAATTAAATGTATCCTTGTGAGCATGCTAGCATGCATTTAGCTGAAATGCATGCTAGCATGCATACTGTAACTAAGCTCAGCCGTACAGAGTCTGCATAACAGTAGACTACAGGAAATTAATGGCTTTTATTAAGCTCATTTAAAAAAGGACTTTATTCACATCCACTCACACTGATGGGGCGACTGTGGTTAGCAAGTCAGTCTTTCAATCAGAGGGTCGGTGGTTCAAACCCCGGCTCAGCCAGTCCATGTCGTTGTGTCCTTGAGCAAGACACTTAACCCTCATTGCTCACCGTTGCTGTGTCTACTGTATATCATGTAAGTCGCTTTGGATAAAAGCGTCAGCTAAATTAAATGTAATGTAATGATGGCAGTGAGGTACTATGCAAGTCACTGGCTTCAAGAGCAATTTGGGGTTCAGTATTTTGAGCAAGATAACGTTCTAGTATGACTCTAATGGTATGATAAGTTCACACTATTCGGATACTTTATCATTATTTTCGTGACCACAAAAGGTTTTCTAGTGAAGACAGTCTGTAAAAATAAGGGCTGGATGGGAAAGGTGAAATAGAGAGATTAACACCAGTATTTTCTTTTTGTGACTACATTTGCCCCAGGTTGAATACACACACACGCACACACACATTCTAAACATTTTCTTCTAGTGTGTATTCATAAAGTCATTTGTAACTCCCCCCGTATTAGTGAGGATATGTGGAGTTAGAATAGCACGAGGAAAGCATGTCTTGCAGTGACAGCACTTTTCAACACAATAAAAGCTCTGTGCAAAATTCCAGAAAGCATGGCTGCATAATGTGTCTTCATTTTAATCTGGGGAGAAATGTATATGAAGAATGGAAATATGGGAGGAGAATGTCTTTCTGCTGCAAATGAGGGTTTAATTTTTTTCTCATTTCGAGGAAAGGACTGCTTCGTGCAAATCTGTCCAAACTGCCGATAATTACATTCACAGGTTGGTTGCACTACACTATTCCATCTCTTATTTTCTAATTTATAAATAATTACTCATAGTACACTGACTTCCTGTGAGACAAATATGAGAAGAAATAGGTACCACACATGAAATAATACAATTATAACTAATTATCAAAGGTTGAACAGTATGACCCAATAACTGAATACTTACTTAACAACACTGACACTGACACACACATATAAGCACACAGTTGGTTCATTTTGAATTCATAATACATTTAATTCTGGCTGAAACATTATTTCTAATTGCCTGTGGAAACTCTGAATGTAATTTAATTTTGAGTCCACTGTGGCGTTGACTTCACTGTCATAATTATGGTGGATTTTTACAAAAGCTTGCTGTGATGCAAATAAAACTGTCACTACAGTAACCTTGCTGCGCTCACTCAAATATGAACTCTGCTGAAATCAATAGAAATATTTGAAAAGAATATACCTTTTGATATATTTGAGAGACTTGCATCGGCACATAATAAGCAGGATTTTGCCGTTCTTTCTCGGAGGCGGCGAATGAGCAGTTTGCGTTTGAATTAATTTACATTTACTTTGCCTGTGAAACATCATGACATTGTGGTGGATGGGTTTGTGTGTCCTTCTGACCCTGAGGTTTGTTGTCAGGGAGAACATTCCTGGAAGAGTCGCCAAAAGGAAAATCGCTGATGAGATTCAGAGATTCTTATGAATAGGCTTCAACAGGAATGAACGGCCTACGCAGGCCTACAAAGACAGGTGTAGAGGTAAAGGTGAAAACAGTGGCCTTAGCAGATAGACCCCTGGGTTAGTCAGCTATATAGGGAGAAGGAATGTCTCATCATTTAGTTGTTTGGTTGTGTTTGGTATGTCCTCCTTTCAGTTTAATTTTCTTCTTTATTTATACACAGGCTTACGAATCCAAGGGCAAGCGTTTGCCGGACTATATTCTATGTTAAAGCTGCATTCAGTGGAGTGTCCAAGGTAAACAATGTGAGGACAGCATTATGCTCATGTTGTGATAAGATAATCTTTCTTTCCAGTTAAGTCAACGTCAAACTCGCAGAGCTTACCTCCTACTTCTCTTACCTATGGCGGTTCCTCTACAGTTGCACATGTTATAATGGAAACAAGTGCTGTACACTGTGTGCTGTGTCATCCACATCTACATACACACACCACGTGTCAAAGTAGCTTTGACAGATGAGTTACGACATGCTAAACATGCAAAGGTTAAACTTGTTATGACACACAAAGGAACTGGGGCAATTGAACACACCCTCTATGTATCAGCAGTAATAAACAATATATGTTCATCTTTTTCTATCATTTAGCTTTGTGTGGCTGCTGCTGTGCATACTGTATGTGTGCACATCTGCATGCGTTTGCGTGACTGTGTGTGTGTGTGTGTGAGTGTGTTAAAGTGTGTTAAAGTGTGTCTCTATAGGTCCCATGTGCCGCATCGGTACACTGACTATGAGCTAATAGACTGATCAAGCAGTCCCCCCAGGTCATACAAGGCTGTGTAATTGAACCATTGAGAGTTTCCCACTAACCTGTAACTACCATTTCTCTCCCACTCCCCCACATACACACACACACACACTCACACGCTTTCAGCCCTGTGGCTCAAACACACAGCCACTCCAGCTGCTTTGTGGGTACAAGCTTTTCTTCAACATCCTATCATCTCAATTGCCAATTCTCTATCCATCCACAAGCCCCTTTACTGTATTCCTTTAAATCCCTTATCATCTCTCCTCCTTTTCCCTGACCTCCAATAAAGCTGACATCACTTTGAGCTATGTTCCTACAATGTCTTAATAGACATCTTCTCTCATTGTTCCACAGCCATCTTTTGTAAGTACAACCATTCCTTGTTACCCAGTTAACAGTTAAACGCTCCCTTAGGAGAGTTTTTTGTTTCTTTTATTGTTTCTTTTTGTACTAAATCTGGTGAGCAAATCACAATCAAAGCATACAATAAAAGTCCAAATGCATTCAATACACTGAATAGTGAAACAGGGAACCTTCTGCAATGTCCAGTTGCAGTGAAGGAAGTATTCGAGCACAGGCTGTGAGGTCATTCTAGCAAACACTCATTGTCATGCAGTGTTTTGGAAGCAGAGTTGGGACTACTGGGGCAGTTGAGACGCCAGAAACAATTGTTAATCAAAAATGATATTCCTGTTATCATCATTTCATTACAAATACGGTGGGACTGTGGATACTAAGCAGACCAGGTAATATATCAGTCCAAACATGCAATTAAAATGGTATCTTGTATTGGCTTTTCTACTTGATATGCTGTCATGATAGATAAGAAGAAAAAAATCAAAAAGAGAGTAATATTCTTTAAAATATTTATCTAAGTGTCAAATTAGGCCCCGGGCAAAGAATTGAGTTGGACCGGTACGTGTTGTCAGGTTGTCCCAACAGAACTCAGCGTCTCAATGAACTATGCTTTGTTCATCGGTGTGTGTGAAGAAGACACATTTTGTGGCCAGACAGCACACACACACACAAATGGACACAGCCACAGGAATATTTAGCATGCCATTCTTATTCCACACAGACAGCTGCATCCATTGCCCACTATAAATACACAAAAAAGCAATTAGAAGATAACAATAACTTCTGGAATATTGACATCGAGCAGGGTATGATCCCCCTGGACTTAAGTCACAGTTGTAAAATTAGAGAGCAAATGTTTAGAATATTCTTTTAAAAATTGTATTAACAATGACTCCATGGTGGTTGTTAACATGAGTTATTATATTATGTTATGATATATATGATATTTGTTTTGTTATATACATACAATGCTGAACCTTTTGAACTATTAGCAATTAGCGGTTAGCAATTGTATTTTTCAGTTCGAGCCAGTTCTCGTAGGAGTAGGGTTAGAGTGCATTTATATATAGAAGTATACTGTATACATAAAAGTAGGGTTAGAGACCATTTATATATAGAAGTATATTGTATACATAGAAGTAGGGTTAGAGTGCATTTATATATAGAAGTATACTGTATACATAGAAGTAGGGTTAGAATGCTTTCAGAATATTGTCAGGAGATCGACATGACTCCATGTTGTTTTGGCATCAACAGTGTGTTTGTCTTCTGTGTGGAAATAATATGTTTTTTCTTTCTGGGTGAAGGGGAATTCCCCCAAAAGTAATGAAGTCCAGAGCAGAGACCACTGGTGTTGAGTTCACAACAACTGGCTCTCACCACCAGAACCTAAAAGCTTCAAAAGATTGTTCTCTTCCCAAAAATATAACAAGCTCTGGGAGTGTGTGGAGGCAGAGTGGCAAGAGCCTCTCTGTGTCACAGCCCATATCTGGGGTTTGCAAACATCGCTACAGTAAAGGGGAAGACATGTTGTCCAGAGACATGGCACCCCTCAACTTAATCACATGCTGACTGCTTGGTTCCTGGCTCTGTTAAGTGGTTTGGGAATATGGGACATATGAAGGTCAGGGAGTTGGTGTAATGTCACATATTATTACATCGTCCACGCTGTGTCAAGGTTTGTCATCCCATGTGGGCGTGGTTTAATGTCTCAGCCCCTTGCTCTCTGTTTTTGCATTTTTGGAGATGAAGTCATACTTTAACTTACAGTGGCAAAAGAAGTACTCAGATACTCTACTTAAGTAAAAAAATAGTAATACTTTAGTGTAATATACTCTGTTACAACTTAGAAGTAAAAGTCCTGCATTGACAATATTACTCACGTAAAAGCACAGAAGTATTAGCATAACCATAAGTAGGCTACTCATTATACGCAATGGCCTATTTCAGAATTATTTATATAGAATCGTATTGGGTCTTTATTATTGATACATTAATGAGTTTGTCTTTTCAATGTTTGATAAGTCATCTAAGTCATCTTCTAGTCATTAAATGTAATAACAGCTGTGAAGTATTTTAGTTTTTACTCAATACTAAATTGTTAACACATGCTAATATGTTTTAACTTCAGCAGAAAACAGTTTTTTGTAGTGCACTTACATTTTTTTCAATGATTAGGACATGTACCTTTAATGTAACTAAGGTGCCAGAGAGCATAAAAATGCATCAAAACTGTTTGTTAATAAAAGAAATGAACATTGGAGGATTCCGAAGCCCTCTTCCATCTTTGGTGGAAAATAGTGTGGATGTTGGGTGAATAGGCATTCAATGATATTTAAATATTAAACCATGCATGATTCTCGTCTAGAAAAGTGATGTGACTCTACCTCTTAGTCGAGACCTCTAACATTAAAAGTGACGTCAGTATCCCTCTCGTGTCTTAACCTTTCTCTGCCCTTTGACATCTGGTGAGGCCTGGCCTCTTCATGACCTCATGACACGACCCAGGCAAAGCCACAAATGTCATACAGCTCACTTTTCTTCTCAAATATGTAACCCAAAATAATAATGATTTAAAAAAAACTCATTTGGAGTTTCTAATTCTTTTCTGAGGGCTCTGTGACACTATTGTTTTATGGGGTCAGCTAATCCGGCACATTTCAGAGATGAGCAATTATCTCAAACTCAGCTTGCGTCTAACTTAGAGAAGAGAGAGAAGAGAGAGGGGGTCAGAAAGGCTAAGTTATTTCCCATTAGGTCACTGGGTCACTTGTTGACATTAAATGTGGATCAGAGAATAGTTGATGTGTTGTTTCCCCATCCCACTTATGAAAATATTGTTTCAACATGGCAGTTTGCCTGTGTTTATCATTCAACAACTTTCTTTTTTCTTTGTTGTTTTAATCTTTCCCTCAGTGTGCAAGACATCAATTCAATCAAACACATATGCACATGTGCCCTCCCTTACTCACAGTGGTCTCCAATGAAGGAGAGACCTACGTGTGTTGTGTCAGGATTGTGTGTGTGTAGCGACCAGGAGACAGACAGGCCAATTACCCTGCAGCGGCCCTTTAAGCCTGAACCCCCAGCAGACGGGTCACAGGGTGCTGGGCTAACCCAGGCTTGGCGCGCACCAAGGGGGACATAGAGGTGCTCTTTGAATGCTTGTTCCGTCAATGAAGCCCATTCTGGAACAACAAAGTCAGACACCCTGTCCTCCTAATCTGCTTTAGAGGCAGCCAAGGACGCGTCAACACACCTCAACACATCACATGCACACACATCCACGGACTTCTATGAGATTCATATACATGAAAAAATATGGGTATAGAGTTACAAACATATACGGAAAGATGTACAACTTGCATGTTAGTATGTGATGAAACACACATAGATGCATGGATGTGAACCAATGCACATGCCAGAGACTTTATACTGTATAAGAAGTCGACATAGTCACTCATCGTGACATCACCCATTGGTTTATGGACAGCCGTTATGAAGCCTTGACTTCGTCGTTTTTGCCATTGAGGCTATATTGCAACCGATGAATGGAAGTTATCATATTTGGATTGTGTAGGACTGACGTATAGTGTCAGCGGATATGGCTGTGGTAGCGGCAACAACCTGTCTCTCACAGTAAGCCCGCCCTAAAGCAATCTCCGCTTTATGGTCCATCTGACACTAAATGGGACCATCATTTGCTAAAGGAACATAATGCTGTATTGAAAAAGACTTGAAACCGGCAATTGAGATCAGAGTCTCAACCACCAGTCGCCCCCTGCTGGTCAGTAGAGAGAATGAAAGTTTGCAATCGGCTTCACTCAGCAGAAACGTGCACATGCGCAATTAGTTTTTTTTAGGAAATAGAAAAAATACACAAAAACCTAGAAATCTTAACCATGGTAGCACCCGTGTACTGTATGCCCTACACACGCTTTAACACACAGCTCTCCGTGAGCAGCATAGTAAATCAGTCTTTTGACTTTACCATTGCCTTTTGTCCTTCAGCAATGTCCTCACCAATGCCCTCTCCTCCATTCTTGACTCCTCCTCATTTTCTCAAACCTGTCTCTCCTCCATCCTACAATTCCTTTGCCACACCCGCCTGTATATTTTTCTCTTCCTCTTTCTTAATTTTTCCTTTTTCACCTTCTCACATCTGTCTTTTCTCTGGAAACACAAGAGAGAGAGAGAGAAAGGGAGAGAGAGAAATAGAGAGATATATAATGGAACGAGGAGAGAGGATGCAGTCTTTGGGATTTGAGCATATGCCAGCCTGCCTATATCTTTGTATTTGCCCTACACTGTGTGAATGTTCCTCCTTCTCATATGGGCTGTGGGTGCCTTTACTGTTGTTTGGTCCCGCCTGCCTTTACTGATCGATGTCACTTTTGGCAAACCAGCAGTCCTAAAGCAGCAGCCTGCTGGTGCCAGAGGCTGTTGGAGCCAAACATAGAAACATGCAGAGCAACAAAGCAATCACATGCTATTTGTCCCTCACAACCCAACAAGGTTAGAGCTAAAAGAAAAGAAAGAAATAAAGAAGGGTTGCTTGCGGCTCTGTGCCCACACAAAAGGGAAGGGTTTTACATTGTATCCTTTTTTGATTGAAAACAAGTGTGTTTCCTTGCCCGGCATTTTCTTCCAGGCAAACCCAGTGTAGCAGATTGTAATTGACTATGTGGCCTTCCACTCTCCATGACATTCAGGGGCAGTAACTAACTCACCCCTTTAAGGCTGAATTACCTTTTTCCCCTTCTCTTTTTGGGTAAAAACTGGATATAGTTTGTGGATGTGGCATACTTGTTGATGCCATGTGTCTGCCCGCTTTTTGCTTCCACTCCTACTATGCCAATTATGCATAGAGTTGTGCTGGAATACATCCCTGTATATATTTTTTACTATGCCTTCTTATTATATGCAGAGCACACACTGGGCCAGAGAATAGGTACAAGCTGGACAGGTAGCCATTCTGTCACATGAATGACACGTATACAGTCTAACCACTGAGCTACCATGCTGACACCTTATTATCCGTATTCTCACATACCATATTTTTCATGAGCAAGGCTCATACGATTATCTCCTATAAACAGATCCTGCATTCAATCTGTAGGCAACAGATCTGGTTTCTGGTTTCCGAGTATCGACCAACCACATTCGAGCAGGCTTTGGCGCAAACAGTTTGTGTGGAGAGCAAAATGGTAGAAAAGCAATGGTTGAAATGCATGTTAAAATTACAAGTTGCACACAAAGGGTATGCACAGAAAAATAAGTATTGGCTATGTTATCTGCTGGTTACACCTGATGCCCAGAATATAACCTTTTTGAAGACTCTGAGATTGCTCTATGCATATGGGTCATGCTGTATGTACATATCACTCCTGTATAAATCAGGCATTTTGTGATGAAAAAGTGTCCAGGAAAAGTCACTCCATCTCTAAATGAGCTCATTCAATCAAATTGCTGTCAAAATGATGGCAGAACACACACACACACACACACACACACACATTGCAATCAGCAAACACACCAAGCATCCCTGCCTGTCATCGAAATAAACAGAGCCTTTTTGGCACATTGAGCTGATACTATAATTAGCTGCCTAATCATAATCATTGTTACATTTCACTCGTTCACTTCCTGTGCAGGGGGAAATCTCTGTCTAATTTACATCATTAAAGTAATTGCCCAACACTTGCTAATGCACCAGTTAATGTCGACTTATGCCAATCTAGCCTCCCTGCTAGCTCTCATTTTCCATGATTAGCCACTGATGCTAACTGAGCAAAACCGTGGGAGACGCATCAAGTGTTGCATGCTGGCTCATACACCAAAAATATCCTGGAACAAACAAGCCTGCATGCAAACCAAGGTTGTGTGTGTGTGTGTGTGTGTGTGTGTATGTGTTTGTGTAAGCTTGTTAAGACAAAAATTAAAAAGTTTTAGATTTGTTGTTTTCTGGAGTGAATCGTATCTCGGTCACTCATGGTATGTACGATTACACACAGCATCTCTTCGACCTAGTTTCTTTTGCGTGATATGGAACTGCACCATTATCATCAATACGGAGGAAGACATTGAATTAATGCATACTATTAAAAAGAAAAAAAGAAGCAATCCACCGATTGAGCAATTTCCTCCTATAACATTGTCCTCGTGAATACAATGCCGTTGGCTATCAGTCTAATGACAATTTAGCCTCTGGGGTCATTTTGGCTAATCTTTATTAACAGCTATCTGCATATTAATGCAGTTAAATAAATAAAAAGCTACTGACTTACGAGATTGTCTTCTGGCCAATGCTTTCCACCCCTTCTGTTTTTGCCATGACCTGCATGCAACCAAATCTCGTTCTAACGTGATTGGTTTGTTCTTTTCATGCTACAAACAAGCAAAACTAAAAACAGCTTCCGATACTGTAAAATTACCCAGTTACCTAAATACTGTATTTTTTAATGTTTATAGAGATTACCGCCTGCCGTGGATGCAGATGTGGGTGTACATGCAAGTAGCAGCTGATAATTGATCAATAAATTGCTTGTGAGAAGTTATACTGTATAATAGGGGTTGCCCAATTAACCTGATTCAACTGCTGTCTTACAGTCTCAGTGGTGGAATGGATTTGTTCACGAAATAAAAAGATATTTTCTGAATATCTGATTTTTATAAATAATTGCTGGGGTTTTCCCAATACATATTGGATGTATAGCCTATTTCAGTACAAATATCCACTCCTTACTATAGTGTTAACAGAAAAAATAATGTATAAGCCCTACCACATCGACTAAGTTGCACAATCCAACTTTTTTGGGCCATCTTAGCACCTCAGTGATATAATATCAACAATACAACAACATAATCACAGAATGCAATTATTAGTCAAAGTATGCAGGCTAAGACATTGTTTCTCTCTGTCTATTGATCTCTGTTCGGTTTCAGTATCATGGACAGCACAGCATCATGCATACACAACATACACACAACAAACAGCACATTATTCTAACAATAGGTCAATGATAATGATCATAGCAGATGATAGGCTGATTTCTTTTTTTAAAAACTTTTTTCTATAGATACAGAAAGCTTAAACAAAGGGGGAACAATGAGCAATCAATTTAATTATGGTGGAAACCTTTACTGTTAAACCATGAATTGCTTCAAGTTAAGTCCGTTCAGACAATTCATGAGGTTTTGAAGGGCGGTAAAGAAGAAAACGACATTGGGTTTTAAAAAATTCATGAAGACAACAACTGCATATTGGTACGATTTCATGTTAAAATCAATTCTGTTAACACACATGTTTCTTTTAGTGTGCTGTTATTGCCACAAATGAATGGGTCATGTACTCTTTATGGTGCTGTAAAGGTGCACAAAGGTATCACTCCTAGTGCACACAACCAAACACACACACACACACGCACACGCACACACACACACACACACACACACACAAACACACTTTCACTGTGGTATACTTTAAGCAATTGCAGAGGTTGTAACTATGCATGTTCTTCTCATTTGAAAATTAGCACAGATTTAAAATGATCATTGGATTTGTTTCTGAGCCTTTTTCTTCTGCAATATTTCCATCATCACAGCTTGAAATTAAACAATTTTCCACTAAACAACTTGGCACATACCGACATAAAAAAAAAATATATTTTGTATCTTTAATAATAGATAAAGCAACTCTCACTGTTCAGCGGTATCTTCGTTGTGTTTGTTCTTTACTCTTCAAACTGCCCCACACCACACAAGCGTAAAACCACTCGTTGCAGCTGTGCCCTTTGAGTCTCTCTTCAGACGGACACGGCTGGAGAGCAGGATCGCTCTCAGATGGGATAGAGATAGAACGACGGAGAGAGCGGGTAATGATATCTTGCGTAGGTCAGGGGAGAGAGTGGGAGGGAGACCCTAACCCTGAATGTCTATTTGGAAGAACAAGTGCACTGCTTACGGTCAATTAACCTTAAGGGCTATTACTGAGTGTGGTCACAGAGAGGACCCCTGGAACTAGGACAGGAGTAATTTACTGAGGACAGGCCTAACCCCTTCGCCATCATGCTGTCGCTCTGTTTAACAGCAGCTGACAGGGTAACACAAATGCACACACACACACACACACACACACACACACAACCATTCTGTCTCTCTTGACCCTTTCCAAGCCTTTCTGTCCTCCAAACCTTGAAATAAAGGCTCAGTATGTAAAATGATTTAAAAGCACTGGATTGTTTCTCTATCATTGACAAGATTTTTTTTTACTATCATGAATTATGTAATTCCCAGTATATCGCAACATCCCTACTGGGAATCATGATCGTCAGTACCACATTTTATGACAACGCAGGCAACCTTTGTTTTTCACAGTGTTCGACAGATCAACGCACTCACTTAGGAGACATCAACTATCATGACTCATGCAAGGCTCGCAGTGGAAATCATAAGGGTTTTCTTTTGAACCATGCAGATAAGTGAAATATACATTTGTTCCTCCTCTCTACGTAACAACAGTTTAGCACTCTTTATTTTGACAACTAAATAAAGTTGAGTTCTCTGACGGCAGAAATGAGGGTGCAGGAGACAGTGGGAGATGCATAAATGGAAAGAGAGCTCTAGAGAGAGTCGTACAGTATTAATTTCCCTGTCATAGCCAGCGTCTCCCCTCGCTAACCTCTGGAACAGTCATTCTCATAAAGGCTGCATATATTTATAGTATGTGAGCAGGGCCTTTTAAATGCCGGCTCTGCAGCCTCCCTGATTTATGAGTTAGGGTTTTAACTCTCACTTGCAAGTGTACGTGTAGGCGTATGTGTGTGTATACGTACGTGTTTGTGCCCATACCTGCAAGTCTATACCTACTGAGAATGCATGTGTGTGTGTGTGTGTGTGTGTGTGTGTGTGTGTGTGTGTGTGTGTGTGTGTGTGTGTGTGTGTGTGTGCGTGCATGCGTGTATTCTTCCGTGTGTCCATGTGTGTGTGTGTGTGTGTGTGTGTGTCAGCTGTGACCTTGAATGGGCAGCATATCATTGCTAAGCACAGGTGGCCTGTGTTCACCAATGCTGTAATCTACAGCTTTACTCTGTGTGTTGCCAGGAACAGACTGGGCTGAAAACTGTGTGTGTGTGTGTGTGTGTGGAGACACTGAGGGAATAAAAAAGTGTATTTGTCAAATTTATTGTGTGGTACTCACTTTGTAGAGGCGAGTACACTCATACCTCCACCACAATAAAATTGTCGACATCATAAACTAGAATTTGCAATGTTCTACAAGATCCATAAATTCAACGTCCAATTCTCGTAGTCAAAATACAAACACCTCCTCAAGCGATGTTACCGCATCTGGTGTCAGCTCTCGTGAGGTATTATGACAAAATGAAGTGCCTGCCATTGATGTGCTCTAGTGTTGTTATAGTTTGTCAATGTGTGTACAGGCAGCAGATGCTGTCCCCATAATGATCCAAGTCTTGCTCTAATGAGCAGCACACCCTAATTGATTACAATCAGCACCAATGGGACAAATCAACCAACCAGACCCTCAACCCCAACCCTCCACCCTCCCTCTGGGTGCGTTGAATTCCCTCCAAGTAAACAAAAGTAGAAAAGAGAGGCATGAGCAGTGAGCAGGTGGAGACAAAGGGGAGAGAAAGGCGCACAGATGGGAAGAGAATGAGCGAGAAAAAAAGCTAAGGAGAATAGGATCCTCACAGGGGGAAACACACAAGGTAGGATAAAGAGCAACATTTCAATCTTGGATTACGTCAGTGGCATTTTGGCAACCACGTCCATAACTTGTACACAAACTTAGGGAAAATGAGACAATGGCGAGGTTCAAAAGTGGGAGGTGAGTCGGATGAAATGATCAACTGGTGGACAAAAGGTGCATTAATATGCGCCCCGAATGCCCCCAGATGGAGGGCTCTGGGTTTGACCTTCTGAGACTGATTATACCAATATACCACTAACACATATATGGCCTTATTATCTATCTCCACAAGGGTTTTCTGTATATTGTAGCTTTTTTTTAAATAGACCTTGTGAATGAGGAGAAAATGAGGATTTACTATGAGAAAAACCATTCGCAATTTTGGCTGAAAAATGGTTGGGGCCCACACAAAAACTGCTTCAGAAACAATATCAGAGATTTGATGTTTGCACTACAGAGATGAGAAGAGAGAGCAGAGTGTATATCACAAGGTTTAGGTGTGTCCCACAACATTAAACTCTGACGTGGCTGCAGTGGAAATGGAGAAACACTCAAGCTGACCTCTTCACCCTCCTCCGCCACTCCCCCTTTCTTTCCTAATAACCGCCTCTTCCCGTTGATTCATTCTGTTCCCGTAACTTCCCCTGTCAACGCACAGCATGTGCTGACACATCTTTATTTGACAGACACTCTTGCCAGTATCCTAGAGTAAATATATGATGCGTGTGTGTGATCATTTTATCCTCCTCACTGTAAAAAGCATGGCTGCAACTGATTTAAGTAAATGAAGACAATGACACCAGGCACACGCTTGTGCCCACGCTGTGCAATGCGCGACATTCTTTGTGGCGTCTAATAAAGAGAGAATCTTTGGCCCAGCGTTTCATAGGATGACTTACTCATCATGTCCGTGTCAATCTCAGTTTTTTTTTCTCCCTTTAAACCCTTTTCTCTGGCATTCCCCGAGAGACGGTAGCTGTGTCGTAAATTCTCGCTTCCCTCGAGGCAAGGAGGTGTTTTAGTTTAATAAATCTAATTAAGGTGATTTCCTCCATGTATTTTAAATTGAACTGATCGTTGAGTTCTTTAAGTTTCAAAAACAGGCTTTTCTTTGCACAGACGTCACCATTTTCTTCATTTTTTGTCTTGCAATGTTAGCAGCAATGTGTGTGTGTGTGTGTGTGTGTGTGTGTGTGTGTGTGTTGTTCTTGGTGTGGCTGCTCCTCCTACCTGGATCACCGGCAGACTCCAGAGAGTTGGACAATTCCGTCATGAGGATGTTTAGATGTCCATCTGATGTGAGATTGCATCATGAAATCATGTTTGTTGATATCATTCAGCTTCTCCACGCCTGTTTGTTAATGGGAAAAATGCTGCCAGCGTTTAAGGTTTATAAAGTTCAAGCCGAGAATGTCGAAATCTCCTGTCGATAGAAATCACTTCATTGGAATTTTAGGGTCCCCGCTCCCATCATCATCTTCTCGCTTCCTTTATGGCATTTCCTTTTCTCCCTCGGTCTTTATCTGCCTGGTTTCTAAAGACCCACACATAACAAATCTGATTCATGACAGCCTTGCACTCTTTGCTCACTCTCTTTCCACTCCAAGGTTTGCGTTGTCATGTTTTCTCTTCCCATCTTTTATTAACAGGGGATGAGTAAATGATGTTACGAGTCTTGATAGCAGCTTAAACAAACCCCGACACACATACGCACAAATCCTGGTTAGGTTAAGGTTTTGACGTTGCCGTGCTTCTCGTGTCAGGCACTGTCTTTAAGTCTCCCTTTTTTTATTTCCCCACATCTCGTCCATCATCGCTACTCCACTCTACCAGCAGAATCCTAATGCACACGGCCAGTAAACAGGTCTGACTACGTGACACGTTTACTGGCAAACACACAAATATACACACTTACCCTAAACTAACACATACTCACACACACACAAATGTATTCTTACAAGGGCACATGTAAAACTTGTAAAACACCGTTACACACATTTCATTCTGTCCTTCCAGTATCAAAATTGTGCCTGTCTGTCAATCATCAGTTTTGGGGATGTGTGAGTCTGGTGTGTATGTGCATGATTTAGAGCTTACTAATTATAGTGCATATGATTCATTTACAGGCTCAAATTTCTCACGACACTAAATTATTCAATAACATTCCCTTTCCTTTTAAAATACACGTCTTTTCTCTCTGAAACACGTCCAGTGAGCAAGGGACATGTGTGGAGGTTAAAATAAGTTGAAATAAAACTTTGTGAGTTATGCTGCAAAGTAACAAAGAAACAAGGAGACGAGGAAAAACAGGGAAACTATAACACAGCCCGTTTACTGTAAATGGAAAGGCAGCTTTCTGGTTTGTTTCCAGTGTTGTCTACTACAGTGTTGCAACTCAGTTTGTGTTGAAGATGTTGAGTCGATGCAGAGCGTCTCAGGACAAAACTATATAACAATACTTAAATCATATGATGTCCCATTCACTCTTGAATGGACTGGATAAGCTCTCTCCCCACCAGTGGATTTGTTTCAGTAATACTGCAAGATTTTGTCTGGCCAACAGCCGACCCGGTATATGTTCAGGAGGAAAACACATGTTGGGACCACGCATGAGAAAATACCTTCTGCATGCTGTGGCATCACAAGGGTTCATGGAGTGGAGGGGAGCTCCAGTCCCATACAGGATCGGCTGTCACCTCACAAACTGGCCATCGTTGAACACACTACATCTCCCAGAATGCATCATCACTCACCCAGTCACTCACCCTCCAGATCCAGGAAACCAGGTACTGGGTGACACATTTTCACAATATTGTGTTACTTTAGTTTTCTACTGCTCAAATGAATAAATCAATATACTGAACTCTGTACTGTTCACAGTGTGTTGCATAAATAGAATAAACAGAGGTACACGACACATTATACATTTCTAAATAAACTATTGCTAAGCATGCCATGGGTGAGGGGTGGAGGAGGGATGACACAGGGGATGACATGGGGGCTTTGGATATATGTTAGTTTGCAAAACATTTCAATTGTTTGTTTTTGTCATCTGCACCATTTGCTATTCAAGATTTGAAAAAAAGAACAGCACAAATAAATGTACACACAAAGCCACATCAGCAGACACTAACACGTTTCACTTGACGAATAACTCTAGACCTTTCTTTCATTTATTTTATAAGAACTGCCAAAAATGCAGTTATTTGCTTTACTCTCAAAAACATAACCTTTGTAGTTTGGGGTCGAGTGACTCAGACTCAATTACAGAACAGTACTTGTGGACGGAGAAAAATCTATTTTCCCTGTGAAATCCATCACCCTGTTCTTCCCAGTTTATCCAGATAAAAAACAATGAGGCCATTCAACATGTTAAATTACGTTTTTTAAACACTCTTCTTTAGTACTTCAGGTCTCCAGGTGAAACGGGAAGCCACTGCAGAAGTGCTGTACGTCCTGAATTGTAAGATATGCGTATGCAAATGTTCTTTTGGCAAACACATGCTCATGATTGGAGGGGAGTCCAGTAGAGGGCTCGGCCTGCGTGAGGTAAAACTACAGCTTCAACTTCAGAGAACATACTGTGTTGTCTTTTATATATGTGTCCAACTTTGTTTTGCTCTCAAGCCTTTTGGAAATGGACAGCCACGGTAATTAAGAACATATGCACACTTGATGCCGATGCAAAATATGTTTTTTTGTGTAAAGAGTCCATTGCAGGAAAGAAGCAGGAGTGCCGGGCGGTTTGATCCCTGACTAACGCTCACATAGATGTAAGTTAAATTGAGCATAGAATAGAGGCAGATCATTATCCTAATCACACAAAGCTATGGGGTTATAGTTGTACAAGAGGAGCATGCTCCACAGCGTCTAATGCAGAGCCAAAGAAAAACGAGTCACACGCTTTCAAGCAACTGTGCAAACACACACACACACACACACACACGCACACACAATATAACACTGAGCAGAAACTGCTCATCATCTTCGAATAACCCAAAGCACAGGGAGAAGAAACATGACTACCAATTAGGTTTTTATCTCTCTTCCCCCTTTTTGTTTTTTGTTTGAATTTTTTTCTCCTCCCCTTTTGCTCATAATATGTTTCATAACACTAGAATAACTCCTTAGCTCTGGCTTTTTTTAGGAGGCGCTTATCTGTGTTCTTAGAAGAAAACAGCATGTCTCTGGCATAAACAGCTAATTGTTGAGACGAACCATCTGCGTTAATCTGCACAGTATGTGAAGTATATCATGCACTGCCTCCAAGACCAGGAAATTGTTGACTCATGTTCAGACATAGTGATATAATTTTAGATTTGTACCAATACAAAAGACATAGGAGATACTACGTGTTCTTTTTAAATTGTATCTGTTGATGTTGGAAACTGTGCAATGAAACTCACGTTTGCATAACACTATTTCTCAACTCCTTGCCGTTGTTTCTTGACCTTTTTGGGTAAGTATTGTGGAATCAATGTGCCTAGAGGCCTTCTCGGTAGAGAGTCTAATTTCATACTCATGAATGTACCACTGTGGTGGGCCAATCTGAGAGACTGTACTCTGGAGGTCTATTATTTTTCACTTACTTGCTTGGGCAGAGAACTGGTGGATTATTGATATTAACCATGTCCCTGTATTGCCCACGCTGCTTTGACCAGTACCAACATGACTTTGCTAAGTGCTGTTGATAGGCCGCCTTGTTAGCAGCTTGTGTCTGACATGCCAACAGCCAAGTTGTATTAGCCATCATACTGCTAACAGCATGGCGTTGCAGGATTTGTGTGGGAGTGTTGCTTCAAGAACTAGCTAAATGATTAAAATAAGATACAGGGAGTCCAGTTTGATTGTAATTGAAAGCTTTTTCTCTGACATGTTCTTTTTTTACGTTTCACTTGTGTCCACATCCGTGATGTGCCAACAAACTGGCCTCAGAATTTTATTCTTTATCACATTTTGCTTATGTCTGTCTGAACATGGCCTTGGGGAGGGGACCAGGGCGGTGCTGAACCACCCACCATGTGATTTATTTACATTGTTAGGGAAATCCTTCCAGACTCTTTGCCAGGTAATTTCAATTGAAGGAAAGCCAACCAGACTTTAGCACTAAAGTTGGCAGATATGGGAAAACAGCTTTGTCAAAATGCTATATATATATATATATATATATATATATATATATATATCCGCATTATAATATATCCATATGTATTATGCATATTTAAAGTGATAAGTGACTAAATGTTTACAAAATGTAGTTTTAATGCTCATCACAGCTTCCACAATTTGTCAATCTACAGCAAATCTACTCAAACTAAAGCAGTGCGAATCAGAATCATTTTATTTAACTTCCCATCGCAGCTATTGAATGAGTCAAGTGACAATGTGTGCATGTTGATAGGGGACAAAATGTGTTTTCCATCCAAAGCTGGGTCAAATGAGAGTGATGATTTGTAAATCTATATTCAGCAGCAGAGGGGATGTTCAGGCTCCATCCCTCATTTTCACCACAACATGCTGTCCAGATTTCACATGGATTTCTTTCCTTTTCAGAGGCGTCAGAGTGAAGTGTGTGCCGAAGTGTGTGTCTCTCTGTCTGTGTGCATGTACACAGGCATGTGTGTTTGTCCATCCACCGGCATCTGGAGAGGCATCAAAGAGCTCTTCGCCGCTCCGAACACTCTCCACGCTTCAAACTCAAGTTGAGTTGTTTCCCCCGATGTCCCTGATGTGTTTGGCTCCGTCGTGAGGCGATCACACTGGAGAGCTCGGAGGAGAGGGGTCATTAGGGCCGGCTGAACATTGGCCTCCTCATATATTCAGTGCCATCGAATTTACATGCCGTAATGAGATTCCTCATAACATGATGTATGAGAGAGCATGGCTTTTAATTTCAAGGACTTTGTTTTCATTGCTTTTTTTTATTTTTTGTTAAGGGTCATCTCAGCTACTTTAATGGAGATATTGTATTGCTGCGGTCTAGGGAAATGAATTATGAATTGTGTGCTAAAGTGGACATCCTGTTAAGTAGTTTGAAAACAGAAACTTCAAGATATGAACCAAATTAAGCTTACTTATTTATACGTTTTTCCTACGTCAAATCCAGTCTTGATTTGCACACTTTGCTCTCAGCAATCCACATATATTTTTACACCATTTTTTTCTAACATCAATATATTTCTCACATTGTACTGAATTTTGAATGAATGCCTCTCCTTTTAGTGTTCACAAATGTATGAGTGCTGAAATGTTTTCAAGTAGAAACACTGGTGGGAATGAAATAAGTTGGGGTACAATAAATAAAAGATGGTCAGAAAGCCTGGTCGATCTCATAGAATATTCCAACTTTCAACTTTTCCAAATCAAACTATTCTGTATTTACCCAGATTTATGCATATACAAAAATCCAGTTAATCAGTCTCAGGCAACAGAAACCTTCTCTGAAGAGTGTAATTCCTTTTGTACATGGATCAAAGGGATTTGAACCGGGGATGCTGCAAAATCAGATGGGAGCTGGCAGGTGAAAAGTCAATACAATTAAAGAAAGGAAAAAGGAGAAGAAAATCTCAATTGAAATGTAAAAATCGCAGCTTGACTTTGAAAATGTGCATCTCACTTTTCCAGTCTCTCTCATTGCTGCTGACATCATACTATGTACCACGCATGCACATAAACACACTAATCCCCATTCACCAGCACCCATCGCCACAGCTGAGCAACAGCAAAAGGCAATTACCGCCAGGTGAGAATGTGACACTTTTCACAATTCACTTAGATTGGCTTTTTAGATCCAGCCCGAGATTGTGTCCGGAGAAAAAAACACCACTGCACGAGCACATAAAACAAAAGCTCAGACTTCACTTTTGAAAGTATGTGTGTAGAGAGCTTCCTGGTCCTTCTGGGAAAGTTGGGCAAAGCCCCACCTGCTGGCAGCAGGACATATACATGTGGTTTTGATGGTGCAGAGTAACATAGAAATACATATAATTCTGGAAAAATGCATTACACCCAACATCCTGCTGTTATTTAGCATGTGCGACGCCCCCAGGGCCTCTGCCTTGACATGTGGGTGTGCTGTGTTGCTGTGCTGTGTCCTTCAGTGTTCCTGGTTGGTTGGAGCGTGAGGCCATCAAGCAAACAGGAAGCAGCTGGCCACCGCCATCAGCCTATAAGGCCCGCCCCTTCCTGGGAGACTGACGGCTTCTCCTCCCCTGGCACAACTTGTGCTGCATGCTGCATTATCTGCATTGGACTGGGAGTATGTTTGCCTACCAGCATTCTTTATTACAATGCTAATGTTTGTTACGCTTGGTGAATTATCCTAACCGTTGTCAAATAAAAGTATTTGTTTAGTTAATCCCTTGTGTGATCTTCCATCTTTTGCTATGGTTTTAGAGCCAGACCACAACACATGTTTTTACAAATGGTGGTTCAATTTGCACTTGGCTCGTAACACTGCTATTTGGGGATATTCCAACACTCTCAATGTCAAAAACCCCCAAATGGTGATAATAGTGCAACAACAATAGTGTCAAAGCCTTTGGCAATGCAAGTGGGATGGCACACATTTGATGCCAATTGACTGTTGTCCTCCTGCAATTTGATTTTTTTTTTCATTTTTGACTGTTGTCGTCCTTTGCTTGTAGTTGGCAGAAGTTAGTATGTATTTTCAATACTATTTGTAGTATTAAGAAAGCAGCTGTGGTCACCATGACAGTTGCTTATCCTCGACTGCACAGCACAACTTTAAAAGTCTGACTTTTGAAGAAAAGTCAAAATGATCAAACACCTCGGTGCCCACAAGCTGCACGATATTGTTAATCCAAACTGCTGGTAAACAAATAATCGCATATTTAAGGTCGAGTGGATCTCAAGGGAAAAAAAATTTCTGTTGAATGGACAGTTTTAGTCAGAGTAACGGCCGGAGCAAATTACATGGGAAACATTTTCTTTAAGTGAGTGATTGACAGCTTGGATAGGAGCTCATTTGCTTGCTAACTTTTACTCAATGCTGTGTCATTTGTTTATTTTTTTAAAGGAAAATCTGTGGCTGAAGGTTGAAGGTTGAAGCTTCATTCAGAACACAGCCGATGCCTCAGGGCATCCTTTTGATCTTTTCAGAAAAACTTTGCTTTAAAATGGTAGGATCCTCTCTTATTAATCTGCCCTAGATGCCCAATGAAGGATTCAGACTGTTTTGGGATGATTCAGCAATCCACAAGTCAAAACCTATTTAAGTTTTGTTTGTGTATTTATTTGCCAAGTGATAAAACAGATAATTAAAGACAAAGATGTAAGATACAACTGAAATAAATGCTCTGAATGTGTGCAGACAACAAAACAACAACAATGAAGAAAAAAAAATCTGTTTTCATTTTCCTCATTTTCCAGCCCAACAAATGGTACCTGGTTCATTGTCTAAATCTTACCGCTGACTCAAACAATTAAATAATTTGCCTCGGGTACCATCTTTTAAACATATTGCTAATTGGCCTCATTCACCTTCTCTTACCACTATTTATCTATTTCGTATTTCAATTTTATTTAATTAAAATCACACCCTGAAACAGCAGGCACAACCAGTCGTGAACAATTAGAAAATGTCTCTCTTTGTTTATTTTCCTTCTTCTGATTCATGTTCGTTTGTGTGTTTTATTTCCAGTACCGTTACACCTTCTTCAGCCCAACGCTCTCACCCACTCGCTGCCCTCTGCTTGTCTCTCAACTCATGTGTCTCATCTCAGGGTTGTTTTCATCCCCACTCCTCTACGTCCAGCCCAACATCCCCTGAGGCCCGCTCGCTGAATTGGGGTGGAGATGGGAGCTATGGGGAACTGACATTCCTTTTCAATATTTTATATTTTAACATTTAATCCAAAGCACCGCTATGTGCTCCCTTTTTCAATGTTTATTTTCCTGTCTGTTTAAGCTCAGTTAGAATGTTACAATGCATGCTAGCATAATTTAGCTTACTCTATTTTGCTAAATGGCTGTACTTTCTTTTTTCATGCAGCATTTGTTTCCTATTGAAACTATGGACTCTGTATCTTTACCAAACGCTTTAAAAAAAAAGTGAATCTAATTGACTTGAATCGCAGCATTTTGATGTGAAAAAGATAATTGTAAATGTTAAGAACTTAAACTCCATTTTGACAACCAATGTTACAGATATCTGCATAGCATCAACACTAATTAATGAATAAAGCTCACATTTAGTTGACTTACCTGCAATTAAGCACAGAAGGAATTAAATAGACAAAAGAAAGATCACTATCATCAGATATCCTGTATGTGTAAAATATTTGGGTATATTAAAATGTACGGTTTCAAGTTATCTGCTCGCTTGCTAACTACTTATCACACACTATAAATTGTGTGACAAGTTATTGTGCATAACTGACTCAATATGTTCATACGTGTATTTTTAAATCGGATATAATGTATTTGTCTCAAATTGATTGAGCTACTTCAACAGTAAAAGTACCATTCAGTACAAGTATCTATGGTTGTTAATTACTGTTGTAATATTGTGTTGTATTTCTGTATAAACATTTGGTTTATTGGGTTCAGCATAGTGGTCTAGGCAAGTGAAACCAGATGTGACTCCATACTTACTCCTCCATCTTTCCATAATGGACTGTAAATACATCCGCAACAACTTTTTGAAAGACTAAACACAGTTCTAACTACGTTCTTGATGGGTTATTATTTATATTTTAATCCCAAGTTCTCCATGTTGTATTACTAAAGTGCAGTGTTACTGCAGTGTAATTATTATTGAAGTAAAAAAAGGCGATGCAATGATACATGATGAAAGCATAAAAGCATTAATAAATGCAACCTATACAAGTGATATATTTTCTTTGAGAAGCATGGTGGGTTGTGTGGACGGTTAGAAGAGAGGGATTACAGTTCATTACCAATACCACCCACGCCTATCACGCTTGCTGGCATTTAATAAAAGAAGAGACAGAAGAGAATTCATAAGTGGTGAGAAGAATTATGTGAATGCGGTAAATAGGAAAAGGTTGAAAAGAGAGGGCCAGAGGACACTTTTAACTTTACGTTTAGGGCAGAGCGCCACCCTGAGATTTCCTTGCACTGATCATTTTGTATTCCAGGACTTCATTAAATTCAGTTGATGCAAAAAAGAAAAAAGAAAAAAAGTAAATCACAAAGTGAAAGAAACAAATTTGCATGGTTTCTTCCTCAGGGCCAAACAGTTCTAGTTAAGGTTCTCTCATTATTCACGGCATTCAGTTCACATCCCCGGAAAAAGTGATTCTTGTCATGAGTCTTGTTTGAATCATTACAGTCTTAGAAGTGAGAGGAGTGCAAGGTCTATTTAGTCAGAATTATAATGTTCAACTCCTTCGTATTCCCGTCCATGTACAATGCACAATTAGGAAGGCTAGCAAGAAGGAGTGATGCTTCTTTTCTATTCTGTTTTGAAATGTATCCTGTTGGTTGGCAGTGTCTTAAACAATAGGTATATTTTAGATGACAGCAATTATACATTTAGTCTTGATTTTCTTAACCAGTGATGGGATTTTTATAGATGATTGGAGCCTATGCAAATAAAGATTTGGACAAAATTGGGCCATGTGGATCTTATCTTATGGACAACTCAGTGTAAAACATGCATATGACGACAGGGACAACATGCAAGCTCAACACAGAAAGAGCTGTGCAAACCACCACCAGCAAGAATACTACTGTGAATATTAATAAAATGCATAATTTAAATGACTTATTGCAATTATGAGGTGAGATAGTATACACTGTATATATATATATATATATATATATATATATATATATACTGTAGGTTTAGCCAGTTGGACACGCTCAAATGAACGAACATGCATTACAAGTATGCATGGCCAGCCTGGCTATGTCAACAATGCAAATGAGAAGCTTGGATTTCAACACACACACACACACACACACACACGCACACAGAGAGAGAGCAACTTCATTCTCTACTCGGGTCGACTTTACCCATCTTTATTGTTACATAGCAAATCATTGTTTGAAACATGACTTAAGTCAGTGACACCTGGTCCCCTGGTTGAATGTCCTATATTTGTTTGACCCAACCCATTGAGCCATCGACTCTGAGGGCCAAGCACAAGGATTTGACACACTGGAAGTGAGACCAGGCTGAAATGTAATATCCAGCACAGTAATAGGTGATGGAAACTGTTTTTAAGTCTGATTGAACACCCTGATATCACATGTACTTCCTGTTAAACTATTATACTTAAACACTTGAACAGGTAGACTGCCTCTAAAACACATGGATTCTTTTTTTCCCCATGACGTTTCAAGTAAAATCTTTTTTCAAGGTCACTCCCGTCTGGTGTCCTCTACATATCTATCCCCTAGCACCTTACCCAGGCGGACCCCTGCTGTGACTGTGTGTTTGTCCATTAATCTCCCAGTGTGCTGACGGCTAACTGTCTGCCTGATTTCCTAATGCATCATCTCTGTGTGGGCACGGGGACTGGCTCAGCCCGTTAGGATGCCTTTAATTGCTGCATTAAGTTACTGCTGGAGCCACATGAAAAAGAAACAAAGGCATTTCTGAAACCTCCGGCGTCAACGCCTGATGTGTCCATTGTATTTCTGTTGTTTTCTGCATTAATCTCATGCAGTATCTCCTCTGTGATGGTTTATGTGGTGAGATTTCAGGGCTTATTTGACAGTG
Source organism: Cottus gobio (assembly GCA_023566465.1). NCBI lineage: Eukaryota > Metazoa > Chordata > Actinopteri > Perciformes > Cottidae > Cottus > Cottus gobio. The sequence continues at coordinate 20,892,549 of CM042220.1, read as the reverse complement.
TAGTTAGGCTAATGAAAAATTAAAAAAATAAAAACATCACCACCAAAAGGGGCCGTGTTTGCGAGTTCATTGTGTGAATTGCAGAGTGCATGTCTAGCACCTCTCTACTATAATGCTTTAAATGTTATTTACTTCTGACGTATCTGATGATTACCTCAATGAGCCTCTTGTGGTGGCACTAATGCCAACACAAGCTGATAAATTTAGCCTTGCTCGTGTGGGCAGCTTTGTGTGTGTGTGTGTGTGTGTGTGTGTGTGTGAGAGAGAGAGTGTGTGCGTGTGCATGCGTGCATCTGTGACTCAGCGATTAGTGGAGGTTATTTCGATGGAGCGGTGTTCATTTTTTCCCACAACACCCTTCAGCAGCTCCAGCCCATATTGACTTCCCAGACTCATCTATTCTCGTTTATGAAATGATGTCAAAACTCCATGGAAACCACTCTACCAGTAGCCCCGGGCATGCTAACCAGAAAGAGGCAGAAAACAGGAGCACACACACACTGATGGTGTGTTACCAGTGTAAGTCAGTTTTCTTTACATGATGGATTTAGTATTGGAACATTAAGGAAGATAAATACAGAATAAATGCATATGTGATGCCACAAAGCCCCTTGCCTTGGAGAGAAGTGATTTATACTGAAAATAATTTCAGCTTCAATTTGCTGAAAGAAAATTGGTATTCTTGAAGACATTATTTGACTATATTCAATTAAGATAAAGCGAGTTTTCGAAGAAATCTTGGCACATGAATTTCACCTGTGTAACATTGAGTTTTCCAGTATCATCAACATTTAATCTCAATTAAGATATTTGTATTAACGTAACAAAGTATTAACTCTCACATGTATTTCCAACCCTTTCTTCATATATGTCACAGAAGTCAACAGATAGCACTATTAAAAAGTTAAAAACATCTGAGCACATTCTCACGGATAGCACTATTTATTTTTCACTCCATATCTTACAGTCTTTGAAGGCTTGTAAATATTCCCCATTAAATTCCTGTTGTAATTAATGAAACATCATAATTAAGGGCTGTAAACACCAAGACACGGTTTGATATGGAAACTCGAAAATCACATTTGCATTTATGTGCAATTATTTTCCACTTTCACAATGATTTCTTCTCCATATCACAGCCCAGTGTTTTTTTTTTTTTTTTTTTTTGTGTGTTTGTTTTTCCATCTCTGAGAAAATATGAAAAATATGATGTGGAGGAAAAAAATATATTAATATGTTAAAAACCTTATTACAGTAATCAGCAAGGCGGAGTTGGGGACAATTTCCCCCACGAATGATTTGCATAATTCAATTTCTAGTACACTATCAAAACCCAGAATGCGTTTAATGCCTGAGCAAAAATAGTGATATTTCTAAGTTACTGAAATAAAATTATATTTTACCCGCCTTTGCCCTTTCTGCTGTTGCCACAGTGTTTCTCTGGAAGCATTTCGTACTGTGCTGCTACTGATAATTGCCATTTACAATGGACTCATTTCAGCTAAGCTAATTAATGAATTCATTATTTTGTTTCACTCCTCCAAAAGTTATTAATTGTTCCTCTTGAAAAATTGCTTTTGTCAATTGAGCCTATTGTCTAAACAAGAAATTAAAACTTCTTTCCACAGCTTGGTCAAGACTATCATCTATCAACTATCATCTGGTACAGTTATTCCCACAGGATTTTGGCCTGTGGGAATAACTGTAACTGTAGAGTACAAGGTGTTTATATATATATATATATATAGATAGATATATATATATATATAGAGAGAGAGAGAGAGAGAGAGAGAGAGAGAGACCTTGTACTCTCTAGACCTCAGAAATGTAACATCCCCAATCATTTTTAATTTTTACTTTACTTTTCTCTATTCTTTCATCTCTGTTGCTCAGCCAGTCCATCTACATTTACTTTAATGTTTTCAAATTTCCAAAGCCTATAACCCGGTGGCAGTTCTGAGGATTAAACTCCGACGGGTGAGTTGTGTGTACAGTATCTGTCTGTGTATGTACGGCATCTATAAACGTTTGTGTGTGTCTGTCTGTGTGCATGTAGGCCTGCATGAGTCCTGAAAGCCATCTGGGGATTAGGGTGTTATTGATCCAAGACGGACACAGTATTTACAGGGATAATTCACAAAGTCCCGTCATCATAACTGTCTGAGACAGCCGTCTAACTTAATGAAAGCACTACCCAAATGTCAAGTGGTTAACACCAAGCTGTGAGGTAGCATATCAACACACACACACACACACACACACAAACACACACACACACACACACACACACACACACACAGACAGAGCTATTAGAGTAATTGTCAGCAACATTCAGCACATCCAACTCACTGACATGTAGTTGTTTTATCTTCAACCAATGGAATTGTGCGCACACGCATGCATGCACGGACACACGCACACAAACACACACACACTTGAAATACACTGTTTGGCCCTCAAGGTTCATTCAGATGTGAGCAAAATCTAACATCTGTAATGTCTTATGCATTTCCTTGAGTAAATATCTGTAAAAATGGCCTTAATGAAATTTGAATTAACACTTGAACATGCATACTGAAGAAAATGTGACATTTACAGTAATTTACTTTTATTCAGTGTATGATACTGTTTCATTTTAAATTGCATAAGGCCATCCACATGAACATTGCCATCTTGAGTGGTCTATTAGTGTGAAGGATTGTAAGTCATGTATCCCTATTTCAATCTTAATGTACTGCTGAGGATAACTATACTTAATTATTAGTTTTAAATGTGTGTAACTGATGGTAAAAAAAAGCAAAGAAATCCCCAAGTACTCACATGTCATCGTTATCAATACTTCGACCAAATTTCTAGACTATTGTTGTGGAGGTGTTTGACTTTGGACTGACCGGACCAATTAACTGACATTGGCATAAAAAGAGTTATATTGCTAACTTGCCAAAATAAAGTGAATGAATGCTAAATACAAATGTCAAATGTTACATAACGGTTGGTCCAAATGGAATAATCTGTGAGAAATAAAAGTCAAAATCATGAGAAAGATTGTTCATATTCTGGAGAAATTGTTCCTTTTCCTCGACAACCAAACCATTTGCAATTTCTCTCTAATCAGCCATTACCACACAGATGATCTTTGGGGTCATGTCCCATTACCAAGTAGGGAGACTATTGGACAGACTGACCTGTGAAACAAGCAGTTGTGGCAGAAGCGATAGTCTGTTCTCTGGAATAAATTAGATATATTGTATGAGTGGATATTTCCCATAGATAGTTCTGGTTTACCTTCATTTCTATTCACTGTTTTTGGGAGAATGGTTCTTTTTATGACTGACGCTTTATATTTGCAAAAAGGCGAAGAGTTCACAGGAAAAAAAAAAGGTTAAAAGGAGCACCCCTTTTTCTTTAATGGTCCACGTACTTTATTCCATGCCACACTTTGACCCCGGCCCTCTCACCCATCTCAAATGTTTCCATGCCTCCGTTGTTCTCACAACTCATTATTTTTTTTCAAAGAGAATTAAAAATGTACTTCAGAGCTCAATTCAAAGAACGTCAAACACTTACTATGCAATGTGATTACCAATTATCTTCCTTCAATTCGCCGCCTTGCACCAGCAAATGTATTTGTTTAATGTATTACATGCTGCACACTCTAAACCTTAGCCTCTGAACTCAGGTGTCATTTGGGATTCGGGGACTATATTTGGAGAATCAAAGAGGCCCAATCATTTCCTGAAAAACTAATTTGCTGTGATCAGTCTTCCATTGCTGCCTCCTCTTTGCTCCCACATGTGTTTACACAATTTGGTGGAGCACTCTCCATGGCCCATCACAATTAGACAAGGAAAGGGAAACCCTGCGCTGACCCCCAGAGACGGTGTGTACATAAAAAGGGAATCGAAGACAAATTGAAATGATTTCAATGCTTATTATTATTGTTCTGATTGTAGTGTTTGCCATACTATAATGCCAATGTCGCTGTTTTCCTCTCTTTTTGCTTTGAAAGCGCCCATTCTTTTGTTAATTGCCTTGGCATCGCTCAGGCACAGCCTTGCCAATAAAGCACCTTGAAATTGAAAAGTGAATTGGAACTGAATGGAGGGAGGAGATTCTCTCTCTGTCTCTCTCTTTTTTTCTGCAGCTGGTAAAGCAGGATTAGGCTTGGCACAGAAAGAGACAAAAGGGAGTATGTGTGTGTGTGTGTGTGTGTGTGTGTGTGTGTCCACATCCGTGCTTGTGTCTAGGTATGTGTCTGTGTGCCATCACTGTCCTGGAGTCAGGGCAGCAAGGCTTTTAGGGGACTCAATTAGTTCAGCCCAAACACAAATCCGGAATCTTTCGCATTCCAGGTCTATCCGGGATGTGGCAGGGAAAACGCTAAAGCTCTGCCCACAACTCAGGAGACCTCAAAGTCCCTCCCCTGCCCCGCTTATCCCCGAGAATCCGGCACAGAGGGGGACTAGAGGGGAGCAGATCACAGCTGGAATCCCACGATCAGCCGATGCTCTGGGTTTTCTGATGTCGCTCCGGTTTGTTCCGGGTGAAAGGCAATTTGGCCCCGAGTCTGCTGGAGCCAGGCTGTTTGAATTGTGTTTGCAGAAATACAAGAGCCATCATTTCAGTGTCTGTATTATACACAGGGCGAGTGGATGGTTAGCAGAGAAGTCAAAACTTTTGTTGAATAATTAGGAATGGGTTGTAGGTCATTAAGCTTGCAGTTTTAGACAGGTATTTACTGACTGATGATTTAACTTTTGATAATGGTATCTGCCGAGGGCAGTTTTGAGTATCTCTATAGCTACAGCTGGGATGCGGACAATGATGAGGAGACAAGGCGGTGGGGATGAAAGCAATGACTAACCGAGGGAGGACTGGAAGATCCAGATCCACACTAACTAACCAGCCGATGAAATCAAACAGTGTCTGAAAGACAACGTCAGCTTCTGTGTAAAACCGTGTCCAAACAATCTGAAGTCCTGGCAGCTTCGGTTAACAAATGTACGAATATGACTTCATGGGTTCATTTATTGGTTTGCTGCAGTGTTGCCTTCCTTCCAGCTTGTTTACTCTCTCAACAAATCAGAAAATAATGACATTGCAGAGCCCTGCCTCATCCATACACATTGTATGTTCTCATTAAAAGCAAAACATGCACTCACACAAACTGTGCTACTGATGGATGGCAGCTGCTTGACATGAAACACACACACACACACACAATGTTTTTGGCAAATGTGTTTAGCGAACTGTAAAAATAGGGGAAATAACTGCAGGGTTTTAAACCAGGTCTAATCAATATCTGTATAGTGCCATAGCAGTATGTATTTTCTTAATATAAAGCCGAGAGCAGCACATTTAGCATCTCAATGTTACTTAACTATCTTTAGATATTTACATCATTTATATGTGATGAATACATTCATTATGATATCCGGCCTGGTAAACACTGTTCGCTCTAAATTAACTTTCTCTGTAGATTGCACTGTTAGCTCTGTTATCTCAGCAATAGCTTATTGCACCTTTAACATTGATCAGTGTTAACACAGTTAAATGTGGGGCTGGTAATAATAGCAACAGAACAGATAATTTACAAAGGTAAGAATTGCTCTGTAAGTAGCATTTAATAAAGTAAGCTTGGAACACTTACATATTCATGAAGTAGTTGTTTATCCATAACATTGGGTACCCAGTGTGTTGTCAACATGGGTTTGTTCAGTGTAGTTTAAGAAGATGTTGTATGAAATAATGGAATTTGAATTATATGAATCTGTGGATCTTACATCTGTTGGTGCTTTAATTTAAGAACGGAGTGAAAACAAACATTTTGTTCTCATCAAAATGGATTCAAACGAAGATAATGTCGTATCATTGATAGATAATGGAGATAAAGTTAAATCTATTTTGCAATGATTGTTTTTTGCAAAGCCATTTTTGATCTCGTTCCTTTTCATATATAAAAATGTAACATGATAGACCTTCCAGAAACACGAGGGTGGTTGCAGTCCATAGAACTTTGGTGGTGTGACTCTTATAGTTTCACTGAGTGAGCTTTGTTAAGTAGAATACAGAGAAAGGGAGGGCAGGTCTATGTGCATCAGTTTGTCTGTGTTTGGGGGCTCAAGAGTCGAGATGGAAAGAACCAGTCCTAGCTCCGGGTCTTACCTTAATCCTTTCCACACATTTTTCAAAGCGCTTCTTCAAGAGACCCAAAGAAGCAGAGGGGCATCCTTTTGTCAACGGCAGATTAACCTTATATAAACAGGTTGAAAGGGCTGAACTAGAGGGAGGAAAAGTAATGTTTTCATATAACTTTGGAACGGAGTGAAATGAAAGGAGAGCGAAATGAAAGAGAAAAAAAAATGTAATGATAAATAGAGTTACAAAGTTGGATGGAGAGGAAAGATTGAAAGATGGGACGGTTATGATTGGGGGTTAGAGAAGGAGAGGGACAGAGAGAGAAAGAGAGCTTTGGCTTGGATGGGATTGCAGCCAGCAGCAGCAGCAGCAGCTCAGAGGAGTAAGCTTCTTCCAGATGAGTGAAAGGAGTCACACGAATGCTCGCGCCTAAACACACACACACACACACACAGGCAAAGAAAAGGAGTGTGTGAGAGGACACCATAGCATCCATGTTTTAGTTTTACGGCAAATGCACCACAGGCATTGAACTCTGGGGAAGAGTCCCGGACAAAAATAAACAAACTTTGATGCTCGTCTGGAGGCGTGCCCGCTACGATGAATAACTGCTCCTTTAATGAGTGTTCCAGATTCAATGAGTATAAGCAGTGCAATCTAAGAGGGTTCATCCCATGCCGGTCAAGAAGATTTTTTTCACGCCCCTGTGTTCTTGGCCCCCCTTTGGTCCACACTTGTATTATATAACAGCCGTGCCACTATAGTTAGATCTGGCGTAGGTGCAGCCTGAGGGGCCCACAGATTAGAGGGCTACGCCTTACTTATAGAATATAGCGTTATAATACGTAATTAACGTATCAGCCTCTGAGAGCTGTTGCTATTGGGTTAATGGGATAATGAGGGAATTACATTTTTAGATGTTCTTCTTGAATGCACGCTAAAAGGCAGGAATCAGAGGAACTGTGGACAGACCAATAAGGGAGAGCTCTAGGGTGATCACCGTGGGTTCAGGGAGAACCACAGTTCACATCCTACCTTCTTTCGAGAGGCGAGGAGAGCCGCCTTTGCAACCCCATACCGGTCTGACAACATCTGAATGAGTGTGGGACTTGTGAGTTGGACCTCTGCGGGACATTAAGGCTGCAGCGGGGTATTGTACCCCGTGAGCGTCTGTGTAATCATAGCAGTGAGCTCCTGGGTATTTCCAGCGATCGGGCTGAGCACCCTGGAGGGTGATATACGGTGCCGCTGTCATGTTGCATGACCTCACAATAACATGTCTGTCCGTAGGAAGGTGCTTCAGTACTTCAGTATGTGGACAGCTCAAAACAGTTTATGTGGAGGGACAGAGGATTACCCATTTTACCACCAATTTGAGATTGGCATATCCAATCTCATCCAGAGAGGGACGCTTCTTGTACAATATATGTGTTACATCACTCCCCCGAGGGGGACCCCCAACAACTGAACATGGGGGAGGGTTTCCAGTATGACAGGTCCGACCTCCACCTCTCAACCATGAGGCAAGCTATCCTTTTATCTTATCAAACTCCCACTAAGACAGCTATTCAGTAATATATTCACACTGAATTTCATATTGTAATCCTTAAGAATGCCTGTAACTCACCAAAGTAACCATAACACTGTGCCATGTTAATAAGTAATGAGTTACTGCTCAGACTTATTGTCAACTGTAGCTCATACTTCTTTCTACTTTACTTTCTTACTTTTCTGGAAGTCACTGTAATGTTTTCTTCATGAAGTATGCAGCTTACCCTCGTGTGGCAATATTGCTATTGGCCATGATGACGGGCAAGCAGTGCTCACCTACAATGACTTGGGACTCAGGACTTAGGCTTTATTTCCAACCTAAAGTTATCTCTGTCCAAAGAGGTTTAAATGACTGTCGGCTAAGGTCCTGCCCTCAGGACACAATAACTCAAAATATGAAATTCACTGAACTGGATGAATGTAGTGGAAGCCAGTCCCTAAGGTCTGCAGATATACACAATATACAGTATGGCAGGCATTGGCATACATTCACACACAAACATACTGGGCATATTAATGTCTCCATGTGAATACTTGGTAAAGTATATTAATGGAGCTCATTCCACAGGCAGCCATGAAGTGAAATGAATGGGAAAGATAATTCCCAGGGAAAGGTCATTGGCTCTTGGATTTCAAGAAGATCAGAGAATTTGAGATTAGAGTATATACACACATGGACACACACACACACACACACACATAGGGAGAGGAACGAGTGTTATGAAGACCCTTCTTGCAATTCGTTCTATAATTGATTTAAACACACAGTAGCAATTACTTTAATTCCATCCATCATGTGTGATGGGAGCTCCAATAGCCCATTAAGGTTGTCATATATTTACTCTTTAATGGCGTGTTCATAAAAACACAGACATAAAATTAATTTTGCGGAGCACAACCCTTCTCTCATTCTCACTCATCGTCGGACCATGTTTGATGTTTGCTTTTGTTACATTCATCCACGTGCCAATTTGTTTTCTTTTTTTATTGAATATCTATCAGAACTGAAGTACAATTATACTTATTTTTCTTTTTCTCTATCTCTAATGCATTGTCGGTCTGTATCTTTTTCACTCTCTCTTTATTCATCTCAGTCCATCTGATTAGAAACTAACGAGCATGGATAAGTTCATACATATTAGATTGCACTCTTGCCCCCAAGTGTCTTCCTCAAAGCAACCCTCTTCTGCACTGTTGACTTAAACTAAAGTAACAAAGACATTTTGTATTGTTATCGCCAAAGTTAAGAATGTGAAAATATACAAGTTTGTTTTTCTCTCAGCATTCTTATGCATTAATTACTGTATATTACAACTCACGGTAGAGCTTCGCTAATTAAGAAACATTAGCACTGCTTTCTTTCTTCATCTTTTATTTTTGTCTGTGTGCAACAGAGAGCAGAGAAAGGTGAGAACCCTGTAGGATCTTCAGCCAGCATGAAAAGAGGCATACCGATAGGCACACAGGATAGATGCAGGGTGATGATAAAAGCAGACAAAAGTCATGAATGTGAATTCAAACGATCAGAAATAGAAAATGTGACTGCATGCCTTATTCCTTGTAGTAAAGATGGATGGAACAAGGAAAGGAGAAACAGAAGAGGTAGAATGATGTGAGCGGTATGTGGCTTGTTGAAGTATTCATGAGAGGTGCATGGAGCAGAAAGTGGATGGGATTACAGACAGGTATTATTTTTCCTTTTCAGGAGTATAAAGAATCATTTTCACTCACATTTTTTGAGCAAATGGGCACCAGTAAAGTCTGTCTGGGTAAAGAAAAGATATGTATATTTTGGGAATATGCGGGATTGTGTTAAAATACAATGTGAACGAGGGGGTTGCCACATTTCTCTTACACATTTTCCACTTTCAATTACAGAATAAGAGTAAACACAAAAGAATAAGTGAACACAGGCAGGTAACCAAACCAAAATGGACACTTTTCATCCTGTCATCTCACCGTCTTGAAGAGTAGCAGCACAGGCTTTTAAAGAGACTTACCAACTGTAAAAACAATGCATTCTCAGCATCAACTAAAGTAGAGTTGCACAGTGGATGTATTTTGCGCATAAAGGGTCTCAGTAAAAGTCCATTAATCTTCTGCTAAGACAATATTAGGTGAATGAGAGTTGGAGCACTTTCAGGGCTGGAATGTCCTCCCATTGATTCATCAGTACAAAATGATGCACACATTGTTTAACCACAAGCAACTGCACAGGAATCGCATTGTAAAAAGGTCATCAGTGAGAGCCTGTGTACTTAAAATCACCCTCAACTAAATTTCTTCTTCAAGCATCACTCTTCCGAATAGGGATGCACCCACAGCAATACCACTGTTTTGGTCCGATAGCTTGATGTACCCGTAAAACTACTGTGATACAACAGCACATGACTCATCGGTGTACGGCGAGCTCGGCGTGAGAGAGAGAGCACGTGTGTGATGATGATGTATGACGTATCTGTAGCTGTGAACATAAATCTGTGTTTAAGATGGGTGCAGTATTTTGTGAATGTGGAAGCTTTCCTAGTGATTTTCTATTTCCGGTTAATGATGTAATTGTACTGTTTTGAGTATTTATGTTCTGCCTTAAGTCAGGAAATCTACACCCCACCCTCATCTCATCAGCATGGCAATAAAGTGATGCATGCCATCAGTTTATTCATATCAGGGGACTCTGACAGTCACCAAGGTTTTCTAACAAGTCATTGAGTCTGCCTTTATTATAACACAATTGATCTGTAGTATCTGTAGCTGTGAATAAAGCGGTGCAGCTTTTCACCACACTTGGTGACCTTAAATTTGAGTTTAAGATGGGTACATACAGTATTGTGTGAGTGGAAGCCGATCACGGGAAGGAATATCCAAGTAATGAAATGTAGTCATGTAATGTATTTGCTAACCTGTGCTGTATCTTCTCTTCTTCACACCTGTAGCCAAGACTGTTATATGTGACCCACAATCTCTCTCAGCCTCCCTCATGAATTGCTCTTACCATGTTCTTCTCATATCGGCCTTTATCTCTCCCTCTAAGCGCAGGCACTTCTGACAGTTTGCTTCTCAAACATTGAGAGCTGTTTGTAAAGGCTGACTGATAAAGCAAAAGTAGCACACCGCAGTGCATATGTGTGTATCGGTATTGGCTGTCTATTTCAGTGTTCACCTCTTCTTCTTATCCTCTCATTCTCTTGGCCTTGTTTTATATATTCAGCCTCCGGGCGATGATAACGGTTGAAACAAGAGCAACACACACACACACACATAGAAAGAGTGATAAACGGGCTCATACCTATACATAATACACAGATAACACAAATGTACACACAAGTACACACTAACAGCTACAAACACTTAAATCAATAAAGGGGATGTGAGAGAGCACGAGCAGGGATGTAAGTTAATACTATACGGCCATGATTGAACTGAAAGAATGGAAATTTGTTGCACAAGTGCAAAATGAGAAGCCTGCTCCCGCATAATTAAACCGTAGCCAAGCATGCAGCAAGTTCAGAAACTTGCACAACATGTACACAAAACGTGCACCAGCGTTATAAGCATGAAGGACTGACACACATTTGTATATTTCACTGGTAATAGGGGAACAAGGAAGGGGATTGAAAGATTAATTTCCTGCCATTACATTTGTTAGATAAAAGAAGATGTGTTAGACATTGGCAAACAGACAGAGTGCTCGTGTTCACAGAGTCATTATGATTTCACTTTAAGTGGCTCGGTGTTTGTATTTGTTTTGGGGGGTGTGCAAGTTCTGTGTATGAAGACAGGGAGGAAATGCGTCGGCCCCCCATTTTAGCTCATCTGATGAAAAATTGTCTTGATATTAGAGGACGTAATGAAAAAACAATAATAACATACACCCGTTAATTTGTATGTAAAATTACTATTTTGTGTGCAAATGTGTATGCACATGTTTTAAAAAACCCAGCTCGCTTACACTATCAGCACCATGGACAGTGCCACCGGGATCAACATTGTAGTACTGCCTCTACTTTTCATAAGAATATTAGAACAAGGTAATAACCTGTTCTCCAGTCAGAGGACAAATAGGGATTGCCACAGGTTTACTGAATAGATTAGGCTCTTTGATTTCCAATTAAAAGACCATTTGGGCCATCCTCTGTGTGGCCCAAAGTTTCAAATAAAGTAATAATACTTTCAGTTTGGGATTCAAAGGAAAAGGGAGTTGGCCACGGCTGAGATAAGCTCCATGAAGCTACTGGCAAGAGCTGATGCTGATAAGAAAGAGTAATATGAGACATGGCCAGTGGAATTTTTACCCATTCCTATTGCTTTTAAAGCAATTCCATGCCAACTGCAGTACTACAACTGATAGAGAAAAAGAGTTTGGCAAATGCCACTGCTTCTCTTTTTCTCTGTCACTTCACAGTCAGCTTAGGGCTACACTGAAAAATCAACTGAAGAAATATAAAGGTGGGGAGTTTTTTTTTTAGAAGCATTCCTTTGCACTTCTTTTGAATAGTAAAGAAAGTTTCCTCTTGTGTTTGTTCTCAATGCACTTCTTTACCCCGGCTAATCAAATTACATATAATACCATATGAAGAACCACCCTCCCTAATGCTAATAAAACTGAGGAGCACATCTTACACACCTATCATTATTCAATACTGTATCCTCACTCCTCCTTTTGCTCGTAACACTTGTGCCTGTATAGGGTTGCAATCATTGTAATGTGTTGTAATCACATTTTCATAATTGGGAATTCAAGGGGGTGGTTATGGAACAATATGAGGTAGCGGGGGCTGTTTGAGGTTGTCGATGACACATTCAAGTCTCTTCTCCTTCGCGCATTCTCTTTTCTTCTTCCTCACTCCCTGCATCCCTCCCTCTCTCCGTTGCCTATTCCCCTGACTCTATCACAGCCTGGTCTCCATTGTGCTGATAGATTATAATGATCTTTAATTAGATCTAAATATAACGATAGGCACTCGGTGCCATCAGTGCCTCTCTCTCTCTCTCTGAAGACTGGCTATCATTAGGATGGGTAATATGAGAAAAGAAAAGAGTCGAAGAAGGACTGAGGGTGGATAGGAGACGGAGGAGAAAAGGAGAGAAAGAAAGTAGTTTTTGAAAAAAGGACAGAAGGAAATGAAAATTGGAGTTGGAAAAGGTGATTGGAGAGATTTGAACAACTTCCAGAAACTTGGAGCAATTTACAGCAAAGAGGTTTTACGGGCATACAACAGATCCGTCATTCATCACATCAGCAGTCTATTAAGCAGGTTTCAGGCCTTTTTATCTCACCCAAACAACCTATTCCCTCAATGGGCCAAAATAAAGCCTTACTCTTTTTTTCAAATGTTCTCTTCACTTGTTTATAATGCAATTGTACTGTTTCGAGTATTTATGTTCAGAAACTCTCAGGAAATCAACACCCCACCCTCACCCTCACTTCTTCAGCCAGGTCACCAGCATTGTGGCTCACAAGACATCTTGACCTTTCTATGAAAGTATGCATGCTGTTTGAGCATAAATAAATAACTAACTTGTGGGGTTCATTTGGATGTAAAGGGAATTTGGGAAGTTCAGTGGTGCGATTTCCATTGAATCAGGGTGCTATCTGCAGGGTAATATCATGAGCTGAACACTCAAATAAGAAATACTTCATTATCATCTTTAATAATTCTGTATGAAGTAATATAAATAACTGTATTGAATGCATTTGTTTGATTGATCTTCTTACGAACATTTGGCCTTTTTCTTTGATTTCTCAAAGTATGTATTTTACCATGGACTCAATAACCAAAAAAAAGGAGGAATGGAAGATTGTTGCAACAGATAAAAAGGCACTGTTCCTCTATGCTTTGCATTTTGTGAGGGTGCTTAAATATCATACAAGCATTCATAACTGATTAAAAGATGTGTGTGTGTGTGCGTGTGCGTGTGTGTGTGTGTGTGTGTCAACAGGTGTTACTGCACCCGCTTAATGTAAGTGTTCCACTGGACTGAGGTGAGCTCGAAGGTGAAGCTCTTGATTTACCAGTGGATTTACTCAAAGCTCAATACCATTTGATCTTTGAGTACTGACCAAAATACTGAGCTTGTGGATACAAATGGCTCAAAATGAGGCTTCTTTGCTGGATGTTGTCTGAGCTCAGGTAGCCAGAATGAGATTTGATTAGAACTGCTGCTCCTTTGAGTTAAAAAAGCTAGAAGAATTTAATAAGCATCGGATCAGATACAACCAGAATGTTTCTGAGAGACATCTGGAGTGAGAAAATGTGGTTGACAGTTATAGCTCCATGTATAAGTTGTTAATAAATGTAATAGTTGGTTGTTTACATGCAAATGCATTATCTAATCACAAGTGTATCACAAGTGCGACTGTGGGTCACTGGTTAGCAGGTCTGTCTTTCAACCGGAGGATCGGTGGTTCGATCCCCAGCTCCGCTAGTCCATGTCGATGTGTCCTTGTGCAAGACACTTAACCCTAATTGCTCGCTGTGGCTACTGTATAGCATGCAAGTCGCTTTGGATAAAAATAAATAAAATGTAATGTAATAAAAGTGTGACATCAGTTTGACTGAAGGTAAAATCGGACTAATTGTGTCTTTTAGTTTAGCCTCTGAGAACAAGAACAGTGATGGAGGAAAATGAAGAGGGAAGACACTGGTGAGTGCAGGTATAATGTTGCTGTGACAACACCAACGTTGCATAAACCACTATGGTTTTACCATCTTGGACAATGACCATGTCCTGTCACCACATATGTTTCCAATCACAACGGCACTGTATGCATATTAACATAATTCTCTTTCAGTACAAAAAAGAGAGACAGACAGAAGGAGGTAGGATGGACATTTACACAGACTAGACATCTTGCATTATGACTAATTGGTAAGCTTTTCATCTTGTGAGTTTGGCGTCAGTGCCAGCATGTGTGCATGTGCCCACATGCTCATTTCATTATCATTGCAGATGGTCTGAGTGAACATTTGTGTCTGGGTATCATCAAATACACAAATACAAACCAAGATGGTTCATCCTTTCTACTCTCCTCTTATTGCCTCAACTTGTCTTCTCCTCCTCATTGCAAAATCAATATTTATTTGCCCAGTCTATTTGATTTACTTTTTCTAGTTCCTGTCAATTCTTCATGGCTTTTACTGTCGGACACATTTCTTCTTTTTTTGGTTGTAGTCAGGGTTAGTGGAATTCACATTGTCTCCCCAATTAATTGGGAAAGTAGCCTGTTGAGACCCAGGAGTTGGATCTGGTCCCTTTAACACAAAGTCACATGTCAAAATGCACATATTCTGTGTATTAGCAGATGTCATAGAGGAACAAAACAACAAACGGCCAAAAACTATTTAATTTGCTCTGTTTAGGGTTGCCAGATTAACAGAATGTGTTGGTCCTCATAAACCCTTCATTCTGTCAACATCCCTGCTATTTAATGTGTTTCTCTGTTTTGCTATCGTACACTCTGTTCTCTATAATGGTCCTTTGACTATAAATGCAGTTTTTTTTCAAGATGTTGAACCATAGACAGCACCACAAAACAGAGAGACACAAAACACAAGAGACTCCGGAAGCTATAAAAATGTTAAAATGACAGAATAGCTTTGATACTTTGAAACTTTGAATCACCCCCAGAGAGAGCGAGTTTGTTTTGTCCAGAATAACTTATCATATAGTTGTCTTGCTTATATCTCAAACCTTTCAGCCCCATTAAGGTGTACATGTTAGAACATTTTGTTAGCAAATGTTATAGAAGTAGTTTATGTTTTATCCCTTATTAAGTGTAACTGCATTTACAGTATACAATCGTTTCTGTACACCAAATGTTCATTGTCAAACACACAATAGTGTGTATGGTGCTGTATGCTAATGTACTAATGTACACAACAACACTCACACACTTTGTGACGCACACACACACACACACACACACAAACACACTCCAGAGCTTGATTATTTGTAACATCGTAGAGTATCAACACACAAGGGCGCAATAGAAGTGATGTGAGAAGCTATAATGCATTCTGGGAAAGTCCCATGTTGCTTCCTTGTTGGATTGATAGCAGCCCTTTCCCCACCTTTGTGTATCACTATCTATATGGGGTGAGTGTGTGTGTGTGTGTGTGTGTGTGTGTGTGTGTGTGTGTGTGTGTGTGTGTGTGTGTGTGTGTGTGTGTAGGTATTTGTGTACCGTATTTGTGTTTGTGGTACGTGAGCTAGCTTGTATCTGTTGAAATAGCAACATTGTATATGTAATGTAATGTAATCTCATATTTACAGTGAAATGAAGATTGTTAAGGTATAAACGTGTGATAACAGTAAACTGCTCCGACTGATTTCATATGCTCGACATACCTGTGTTTGTTTTTATTTTGCTTACCGAAGCTGATAAATTATATATTCCCATGTTCCTATTTCTCCTAATGTGTTTTTGTCAGTGTGTTTGTGTTGCCGGTGCCTGTATGCAAGTCTGCCTCAGAGGGAGAAAAAAAAAGTACGATTGTAAATGAGAGGCAGTAGGGTGCACTAACAATGTTTGATAAGACCTGGGGTTGCAAATGATCACTCCTCTGTCTTTCCCTCTCTCTCCCCTCTCGATCTCCCACTTCACCTCTCCTCCAATCCCTCCCACTGCTTCCTCCCCACGCCACGTTGCTTTGGGTAATTTACCAGCAGCAGGATAAGCCCTCAAGCTCTCAGCCACAAACAGATAAAGACATGAATGCACACATACATACACACATACACGTTTTCTTCAAATTAGACACACTGTTCCCAGCGCAACTTTCCTAAACACTTAAGAAAGTTTTCTGCATAAACCTTTCTCTTTTCAGAGAGTCAAAGTGCAGGAGGAGGTTACTGCTAGGTTTCCAACGCACGTGGAGAAGGTCATTTATAAAAGCTAAAGTTTCTGCAAACAGACAATTGGCTTACTCTACGATTAGTGGAAATGCTTACGGTGCCGAGAGGCATAACAAAATTAAAACAACATATCCTCACAAACGTACACACAGACGTACCCACACAAATACACATACAAACAGATGTGGGTGCATGCATTGACACGCTTACACATCTGATGCATTAATCTTCTCCTGTGTCTAGATATATATAAGTATAAAGAGGAAAAACATGAGCAGTGGTAAAAAGAGCCTATGTTTGCTTATTTCCTTTTTATTTTCCTTTGTGTCAGGCTGTCGCTGATGAGGTTGTGAGTTTATGAAAATAGAACTAAGATCATAAGCTAGACTCACAATTAGTATGTTCCAATGCATTAATGTAAAAGTGTAAAAGAAAGTGTAAAAGTGTAAAAGAAAGTGTAAAAGAAAGTGTAAAAAAATTATTATAATATAGGTATAAGCGTATTTGGTAATGCCATTTACATTTTCAATTACATCTTTTGGGGTTTGCATCTTGGTATAGACATGCGTTACTGTGTGGGTGGGGTTGGGTGTTTTTGAGTGTGTATTCCAACGTCTGCTTGTGTTTGTATGTTGGAGGTGAATGTATCAGCAAGGATAATTACACATCAAAAACATCCTGACAGACTCACTTTCATGTTTATGAGTCAGCTCTCTTTTGATGACTGCTCGCCTTCTGTAAAGACCCGCCCCTTCTCTGCCTCTGATTGGTGCTGCCCTGGATGTTTATAACCCAATCATCCTACTCCCCATAAACATAACCAATTGGCCCCTCATCATCAAGTGAAAGGTTTGTAAAAGTCATTGCTAAGGAGGTGCCGGATGAGTTGGCTGGAGAAGTTAAAGTGTGTGTGGCGGCCGCCGCTGTGTCTCTAGTGCTCTGTTCGGCTGACATGCAAAGCAGGTCGCCACTGTTCGATGCTAAAGGCCAGGGGCACGCTGATGTGAAAGGGGCCACGACCACTGAATGGGAACGGAACAGAGTTCTCTACCCAACGGGGTGCTCTGTGCATCACGATGCAGCAGGAGCTTGAGAGCCAAGGGTGCATACGTTTAGTGCATGTGAGCGTACCCCACTGGTTAGCTCCAAACCGCTGCTCTGCACTTACAGTGTACACAGTGGTTACTGCTGACGATTCTTTCCGAACCAAGAGCATCATCACAGCACTTTGCCCTAGTTTGCAATGTTGGCGCTGTTAGCATCGTTAGCAATGAGCCGCTGGCTCACCCTGGACATGTTGAGAATCGTTCAGAGGCAGTCTTGATGCTCCCAATCTTGGATTTTGCACCGTTAATAGATTACTGTATGCAAGTGGCTGATGTTTGTGCAAGATGAATGAGACAATGGCTGAATCATGATGCTCCTTGGAGGAGACAGGGTTGGAACATGGTAGCTCTTGGGAACTTTAATGGGGGCTTGGCATTTACTGCAGTTATTTTACAGACAAACTAAATGCAATTATTTTATGTTGTTTGATTTTTTTCTTAGATTTCATGTAGCTTGTGATGTATTATTATTATTATTTTTTGGACTTATGAGGAAATTGAAATGGTATATTACTGTAATTTATAAAGATCTCTAAATAAAGTGGCACTGCTAAATACAAATAAAACAAATCACAAGCAATAAGACAAGCCGACACTATTGCCAAATTAGCCATTCCAAATGCCATTTGGAGGTAAAACATAAATTAATTGCACCTGTCATGTTGCCAGTAATCCCTCATTGCAGAGTGTGTTTTCAACCTATAAGATACTTATGAGATTAGACTAATTGGCTTTTGTCAACAGAAATATTGAGAAAGATACTCTCTTTTAAATGTGGTCTTCGGGTCTGTCCTTCGTTCTGCTACAGTTGCGTACTTACTGTCCTTACTCCTTCCTACCCTAAAACAAGAAACAATTACTGCCCGGCTGATTTCTCATGCTCAAATATCTTGTTTTGAGCCAGTTGAAGAATCTCTGGAGGCGCTGCTGTTCACCTAAGTAACCCACTTTCGAGCTCCCCTCTGGCAACAAAGTCCACTCAATCACAAAGGCTTTGTCGAGGAAATACTGTGATTGTGTTCCCACCGTGCATCCTCCATTGCCACTGCTGTTGGCGCGATGTGATTTCGAGCCCACAGTTCATTATAAACCGTGTTACTCATTAAAATGTTCCCTTTAAAACTAGGTAACTAGTGTTTTTCTGCACACTACATCCCCAGCACTGTCTGCTCATTAGACCTGTATCTTTTACATGAAGTGACATCTTGAATCCTCTGAGAATGTTGAAAGATCAAGTTCCCGTGGCTCCACTTAACATTAAACTAAGTATTCAAATTAAACCGTTTTGCTCTCATCTTGTCGCAATTAGGTGGCAATTTATTTTTTTCTTGTGTTTTAATGTGTCTGTTTGCTCTGTACAATGGAATAGTGTGGGGCGTGGGCGTGGCTAGCGCGCCTGCAGCACGGAGAGAGAGAGGGGCGATCATGGGGATCAGCTGTGTCTCGTTACGGGGCACAGCTGATCCACATGATCGTGGGATTGCGTGGGCAGGAGGGGAGCTATAAGAGCTCCCAGAGCCACGCAGACGGGGGTTAGACCGGGCATTTCAGTATGAGAAGGGAATACTGTGTGTGAAAATGCCGAATAAACGCAGAGATCGGAAAGCTATTGTGTCTGTCCTCTGTGCCGAGCTTCTGGAGACCCACGGTATAAGAGAACCTTGTCACAAATAGTAATACTGCTTGTTGTCTCAGGTTGACGGTTTTGTGTTTTTAGTTCATGAAAAAAGTACACTTTGTGCATAACCGTGTTAATCCTGCAGTAAGTAGCTCACCTAAAATGGCTCACCTAAAATGAACAAGTCAGCAACTGGACTGAAAACCACTACGTGTTGCAGGACTTCTTAAATGCACATAAAGAAAGGGCAGATTAATATATTTTATTGCCTCAAGGATATATATATATATATATATATATATATATATACTTTTGATTTGCAGTCTTAGTTTTGATGGTTGTTTTGGGGTCTCCTACACTCTTCAATCCTGTTAAATTCAGAGCAACACTCCTTTTAACTACACACAAATAATTTGACAGTGGCCTTAAATGCAGAGCTTTTCATATGTTGTATTAGACACGTTTGTATAAAATAAGATGTTAATATATCCATTTAATTTGAACACATTATATGCCATGTGATGCTTAAAACGTAAGTAAACTTAAGTTAAGGCAACATAACCATGTCAGTTAAGTTTAGGGAAACAAACCCAGTAAGTCAACAACACTTTGGCCACTGGTTTTGAACACCGGTGGTGGATAGCCCTGTGCTATATCTGTGTTGTTTGAGCCTCACTTCGGGTTACTTATCTCACTTCTACACCAAACCAGTTTGGGCCACCCGGGTCTTCTCTTCCGTAGAGGAGTCTCATCACAACCTCACAGGTGTGCCCGTCTTATTTCATTGAGGATGTTCTTGCTGACCTCTGAGTCTTGCCCAAGGACATTAAGCCCCGTTGAAGCTATGGGATCAAAACGCCAGCCCTCTGATACTGTAAGTGTACGACCAGCTTAGCTACAGCCGCCCACCCAATTACACGTGACAGTACCTCAAATGTTACCCATCTAACATTGTCAATTATAAATGAGAGGCATGTTGAAATAATGGTTAACTCGTCTCCCAATGCAGATGGCCGTTAAAATGCTGTTCCTCTAATGGCCCATGAGCCTGGATCTGAAAATGTTCTTGTTTGTGTGACGTGAAGAGGACACCCCTTAAATTCAATAGGTACGAAGTGCATTGCTAATTCCTCTAGATGGTGTCTCAGTAGCTAATTCACTGTGTAAAGTATGCCATGGTGGTAATTTTGTAAAGGGTTGGATTAAGAAGACGTTAAGCCTTAAAGTAAATGTGTGTTTACCTTGATTTACTCAAGCTATCACACTCTGCAACAGTAGATGCTGCTCACTCAACCCACCCCGGCTCCCCTCAGGCTCCACCACACTGGCCAAATTTGGATATTCTGGCTCTTAACAACTGCCAAGAGGGCAGTGAGCATTAAACACAACTGCAGGCTTCAAAGCATCTCTTCACACTTCGCATGTCACATGAGTGACATCACAGATATTATCTCCATGTCATTATGAGAATGGGTTCCACTATTCGTGCTTATTCGGAAGTAATGAACAGAGGCCCTGTGGTTTTGGCCGTAGAAGCATGTGTGTGTTTTGCCTCTCGCTCATAATCATCGCCTACTCGGTCTCATTGACCCATCACCGTGCAGAAAGAGCCCAGAGCACAATATGAGTCATACCAGGTGATCCGGGGTCTGCATTTAATCCCAAGCTCCATTGCACTGAAAAAGCAGCGGTACCTTGCTGATCTGAGATCTGCAGTCACAACACTGTCTTTACAGTCAGTGGACCCACATAACACATATGCACTTACACAATACAGTAATTATAAGTGATTATATTACAATCCTTATCAGGACTTTCAATCATTATTTAGTAAAAGCTTCGTCTGGGGGATTTTATGCCAGTGCTTTGTCTGAGAAGCGATTGGAAGGTGGCGTTGGAATCCGTGGATTGTGAGGGTCACATCGCCGGTCTCCGTTAGCCTGCAGCTAACTGCTAGCGGGAGTGGGAGCTGAAAACGTCTCGTATAGTCGGTCATTTCTCGACTCATTTGGACGTTTAAATCTATATAGTTGTTTTGTTTGGCTTTGTTTGTTTAGCTTTGTGTTTGGAGCATGTATACATGGATGCTTAGTCGTATAGCTCAGACTTGGCTGTTTAATCTGGTATGTTTAAATACTATATTGGCATCACCAATTGTTCAATATATAATTTTCCAGACCTGGACATGGACCTGGACCTGCCCCCCTCCCCCACCTAGGAAGTGAACCTTTTAGAATAGTACACTATAATAACACACTAGATCTGAGAAAAAATGACTTTTAATAGAAAATGGGCTTAAGTGACATTCAGAACTCAGAAAATAAAGTTCCAATCCAAAACCAGATCGCACTATGTGTTTCTTTGAGTGTAGACCCGAACAGAGGCAACTGTATAGAAGCACAGACTACACTATTATTCTCCAATAAAAGGAGAAGAGAAGTTTCTCTGCTCTATGATCTAGTTTTCTGTTGTTTTTTTCTTCTTCACAATCCTTTTCCTTCTCTCTTTTCACTTCATCATGCTGACAGTTACTTGCAACATTTCCATTTAAGGAGTAAACTTGTCATCCATTAGTTGTATGTGTAGATGTTTGTGTTTGCGTGTATGGCCGATGTGTGTTAGTGTAGCTGCCTGTGCAGTAACAAGTGAGCATGAGGTAGCTGTGCCTATATGCTCTGACACAGGGTAATGACACAAAAGCCATCTTTTCTTAAAAACATCTCTACTGTACCCCTGTTACCATGGAAACTATTTCCAGATCGAGGATAGTCCCATCTCCTTCTTTGTCACTATTACCCCCCTCACACTTCATAATCTCATCCCCCTGCTTCTTCAACTGTTACTCAGCAGTAATAACTGTGACTGGTTGAGTGTGTGCGTGTGCGCGTGTGTGTGCGTGTGTGTGTGTGTGTTAACCAGTTTTAGGAAGGGGGGGGGAATCCTCGTTTTGACATGAGATGCACCCACACACACACACAGACACACACACACACACATAACTAAAGTTGCACGCAGACACTCGCAGACAAGCTCTCTGAGAAACTTCTACTTGAGGTGATGTAGTGTCTTGTAGTTTCCATGGTAACATCTAGGGAGCGAATCAAGGAGGAGGGCCAACATAACAAAAGGGAACACTGCCCCCCCACGACTAGTGAGAGGAGGAACAGAGGGAGGGAGAGAGAGAGAGAGAGAGAAGAAGGAGAGAGAGATGGAGAGAGGAGGGAGAGAGAGAGAGAGAGCATGGCTAGGGGACGGAGAAGGAGAGCGATGCTTTGTCAGAAAAATCCTGACAGCTGCTCCAAGTCTGTGAAAGAAAAAATGACAATCCAGCATATCCGCATATCTCTCTCTGTCCTAAACCATGACTCCAGATATACAACAGAATATAACCTTGAGCTCTGAGCCAGCATTGTGTGCGCTCGCTTTCTCAGCATCGATCTCTACGACTCGGAGCCTGCAGGAACACCGGTGAACTCCTGTTGCTGAGTGGAAAATCCCTGGCATCGGTTCCCGAAGGTCTGTCTCCCCTTATCCCGCTTTGATCTTTGTCTTTCCAGGAAAGGAACCAGTCAAAGTCTCTACGCCTGTATTTCAAGCCGTATAGAAAAAATCAAAATGTGTAAATCATAACTATTACAATGTACATAACAAACCAGGTCGCAGACACAAGACATTCGCTCTGTGCTACAGGTGTTTACCATCATGTATTTTTTTGTTTTTAAAGCGAACACATGGTTGTCTGTTATCGTAGCTCAATCATTTGGTATATCATTACATTACATTTAGCTGACGCTTTTATCCAAAGTAACTTACATACTATACAGTAGACACAGCAATGGTGAGCAATGAGGGTGAAGTGTGTTGCTCAAGAACACATCGACATGGACTAGCGGAGCCGGGGATCGAACCACCGATCATCTGATTGAAAGACAGACCTGCTAACCACTGAGCCACAGTCGCCACGACCCATATTATCTGATCCAAACCCGATCCAAGCAAATAGTTATTGCATCAAGCAAAATGGACATGTTTCGAGGACATCTAATGCAACTTTTTTTAAATCACACACTTATGACACTGTTGGGCTAGTAATATCAACAGCAGCTTCCTTCTCTTTCACATGTACTTCATAAAGTGTGAAACAAGAACGAGACAAGTAAAAATGTGTATGGCCGTGTTTACAAGCAAAGAAAAAGTCACGCTTTATTAACACCTTTCTAAAAGCGTCCTCGTCATCTCGGTAAGGAAAGCCCATTGGTGAAAACCCAACGATGTTGTTGGTGAGAGCATATGTTGTGTTTACTGCTGTGTTCACACCGAACGCGACGCAAATTTTTCGCGCGACCAGATTACATGTAAAGTCAATGCACAGACGCGTTTGGTTGCGACAGACGCGAAATTTCGGCGGGCGGCGCGTTAGACGCGTTTGACGCGAAATTCGCGTGAGTTGAAATTTTCCAACTCGGGCGAAAATTCGCGTCGCGAAAGCCAATCAGCATTGAGAAGCTCTGCGCGTCATCACCGCCGTCCTGCCGGTTTGAATCAAACGGCTGCTGATCCACCAGAAGTAGCGCTGGCAGCGGCCGTCATTCAGACGCTGTTGTGCGGCTACGGATAATATTATGAACCCGGACACGGGGGCGTTTGATGGTCCGACATTAGAGGGACTTCCACAAGAAGGTTAAAGCAGAACTAGTGGTTAGTTTAATGGTGGATGGCGGAAACGGTACTGTTTTTACGGAGATAAGCCACGGAGATAAGCCCCGCCCGCGTTAAAGCGAATTTGCGTTGACGGAAATTAACCACATAAAGTCGAGCGAGTAAACTCACGCGACGCGAAATTTCGCGTCGCGTTCGGTGTGAACGCACCATAAGTTAGACTCAACCTGTTACTGACATGCAAGAAGCTGTGAAGCATCTTTTTCTCTCTTTTTTCCGCATTCTCTCTACTGACGATCCACTAACGCTTCCAGACAGCAACAGACACACGTTGTGGGAAGAAAGTTACAAATTCAGGTGGACTTTTCTCACATTTGACTTTTGGTACCAGCGGTTAACCTGTTGACTCATGAGACAACTCTCCTTTACTTGTCTTCTGCTTGTTTTTCTGTGTGTGTGTGTATTTGTGTGTCAAGGGGCGTTAACAGAAAGTACATCCTCTAGGATGTTAAAAAGCGCTCTCTTTCCCTTCCCTTCCCTGTTTCCCTTCCCATGCTAACATACACACGTTGTCTTT
Source organism: Cottus gobio (assembly GCA_023566465.1). Taxonomy (NCBI): domain Eukaryota; kingdom Metazoa; phylum Chordata; class Actinopteri; order Perciformes; family Cottidae; genus Cottus; species Cottus gobio. The sequence goes on along the minus strand of CM042220.1, from coordinate 20,868,044 downwards.
GACACAGACGCACGAGCAACGTTACGAAAGCGGCTAATTGAAGTGGACATGAGAAAAGCAAAAGCTGTCGGAGCTAATTGAGACAAATGAAGCTGGCGGTGATCAAGGGATAAGCAGCCTGTTTCAATGTCACTCCAACAAAGAGAGAGAGAGGAGCCAGAGCACGGACACACACCGAATTACACATGACCCAAACAATGTGTGTCAATGTCACGGAGCCAGAATTACAGCCATACCATCACTTTAGTTTCAGACAGATAATGCATACAGTTGATTCCTTCTGTTTTGTCATTTTAGCATCATCTAAGTCTGCCTAATATACTTGTGAGTGGCTTTACCTGTGAAATGCTGTGTTGCTTTGGGACTACAGTGCACCAAAATCAATAACTATTATATTATATTAATAACTACGTATATATCGTAGTAGTGTACAAAAGCAGAAATGGGGAGTATTCAGTATTTCAGAAGTGTGACAATAAGCTTCACATGTAAAATTGTAAAGATTTTAGTTTTGCAAGTGGTAGATAAGTGATTTTTAATGTTAGGGTTGGTAAAAGTATCTTTTGTTATATGTGTTTGCTTTACTTCCCAAAAGCAATCAAGAAATCAAATGCTTTGACAAAGAAAACCTGGTGTCTGGCTTCGGCATGGCTGTAATAAGCCCCCTGCCTACCTGCACACTCTGGCTATGCTCATTGTGCGTCAGTAGAGTCTTTCTAAATTCCTGATTACTATCCAGTGTGCGTAACTTTTACGTCATAATCCCCATAGTCACCTTAACAAATATTTTATTTTACATAAATCAATTGCAAACTCTTTGCTCAAAAAAACATCCCTTCATTGTGCAAAATGACGTAGTCATTGGCTTTAGTGAACACTCTGCGGCCTTAATCTGCCTAATTGCTTTGCATTAAGAGGTGGGACATAAATAAGGCTTTCAACAGCACAATAAATAATGTATTTGACCCTACTGGTCAATGGCCATTAGTTAGACTACTGTCAGTGGGAGACTCTAATTAGGCTACAATACAATCCCAAAAGGCAATCTATAGCTAGTATCCATCACAGTGTAGAGATGGACAGCACGAGGAGAATGGCATTAGTTGGACGAAACATAAAGAAAGAAATCCAAGTTAATGCTGAAAGTTGACACAGGACAGGGATTTGTGTCATTGCACAGGCCACTTTTCCCAAGCTAGAAACAGTCATAACAAATACGGTGGCTATGGAGAACATATAAAAGACAGACGGGGAGGGCTACGGTGAATAAACACAGAGATAAAAACAGGGAGTGAGAGGAGGGGAGAATAGACACATATGAGTTGTGGACTATTAAATAAAGACATGAAAGAGAAGAGATGTTTGAGTTACACTTTAAACTGCAGTCTCTCACTCCTTCCCTTCCTCTTTTGTCTTTCTGTCCGCCTCTCCGTCCCTTAATTTGCAAGAACAGATGTGGTAACATCTTCCGCTACATTAGATCAGGAATGATTTCTAGCTGTACGCTGGTGTCAGATGGTAACACTATTCATAGACAGCTTTAAATAAAATGAGAGCAGTTATTCAATCCAAGAAATGAGCTCAATACAGAGAATGGGAATCAGGTTCCCATAGCTGCGAGAGAGAGTGTGTGTGCCTGTGTGTGCGTATGTGTGTGTGTGTGTGTGCCTGTGCAGAGATGTGGGCAGCTCTTTGTATTATAAAGATGTGTGAGCACACAAATGTCAAAGGTGCTTCTGTGAACGTACCTATTGTGGCAAGGCTGACTTTAGGTGAACGTATGTGTCTGTTTTTATGCAAATTAAGTTTGCTTGCCTGTGAATGTGTGTGCGTGTGCTCGTTTATTAGCTCGCGCAGTCACCCACTCCTTTTTTTAAAAATAGCAGCCGCTCGGCTGAGGCTGTCAGCAGCAATGAGAAAATAAGGAGTTCCATTCTGGAGGTAGCAGCCTTCATGATACAATAAGAATAGGGTGACTGCGGAAACACACACACACACACACACTATTAGGTAAAATGGAGCTATTGACACTGTAAACATCCACGTTTGTTGACAACCTTAAACAAAACGAATTACTAATTCCATAACTTGGGCAGCAGTCTCGAATAATTTTTTAGTCATCTTGAGTCCTTCACATGGTTATGTTAATTTTTAATGGTTGAATAGTGTTTGAAGCATGTCAAATTGGCTGCTCTTGTAAGCCCAGGCCCTGCTGTTTAATCTTCCATGTGACATCAATATTTCCATTATTGATTAATGAACCCATGAACTCATGAACACATGAACGTGACCACATGAAGGAGACTTCTGCCCCCTAAAAAGGGGGCGGTGGGGCCCAGAAGACCCTATCACTCCCTTCGGTGGATTGTATGAGAAAGTTGAGTTGAGATGCATATCCACACCCACATATAGCACATATACATATACAACTTAAGAGATCTCTTCCGAGATATGAGATGAGAGTGGAGACTCCGTTTCATCGTAGTTCATTACTCCAGCTCGGTATTTCATGTCTTCATAGAGGATTTCCTCTCCCAGCCCTCCCTGGGTGACGTGCTTCAAAGCCTATGGGCCTTCCTCTCACGATCCTTATTCCAAATGTTCTCATCACATTCCCTGTTCATTTTTCACAAAGACACACAAATACACACACTGAACTTCCACTTGAAACACTACGCCTGTATCCCATGCACAACGTTGTACTACTCACCCCGAGATCACACACTACTGGCAACCAAGACTAAGATTATACCAGAGCAGCACCCATCCCAGGCCCGAAGAAGCGTTTCTTTCAGTTTTGCAGTCCACCGACAGTGTAAAAAGTCCCATAGAGAACAATGCTATTCAAGCAAAGCCAAAACCACGAGTAGAACATGGATGGATGCCAGTCACGCTGGTACCTGTGGATTTCAAAATGAGGGCCATCATTGTCCCACACTCTGCAATTAGCTAATAAGCTATGCAGCTAATTATCTCAGATCCTGTGTTGAGGACAACAGGGTACAGAGTACAATGGTGATCAGCTGTACTGTTTCCTCATCCTCAGAAAAGCCGATGAGTTCGTTTGAGATACAAACTTTATCGCACAATGATATGTCGTATATGGCATTTAAATTATACTTTCATCCGCAGACAGATTGTACATTTACAGCACTCAGCAGCAAAAATGTACAAGTAACATTTTCCATTTAGTTTTAGACTGAACAGGATAATATATTGAGTGGTTTGGAGCTCAGAATTGCCTTTCATAGGATTAAAGAAACACAGACCCATTTATTGCTTTGCATTTATGGACTGAACTACATAGTATGTGTAGTAACTCATCCCAGTTTGATAGTCAATGTAGCTTTCACTTTAAATCAACGTTAATGCTTATTATTATGACCCTCCTATGATTTGTGAGGACCAAACTGCGGTATGTAGGGCACCTTTTCCTCTTTCCCTTTAGTTGTATTGACTGTATCTCAAAGTCGCCCTCTTTTCCATTTCCACAAGTAAACATCAGGTGGCTGCATGTGTTACGTCCTGGGGACCCACATCTCGGAAGACCTGTCTTGGACCACCAACACCTCCAGCCTTGTCAAGAAAGCTCACCAGCGCCTCTTCTTCTTGAGGACACTGAAGAAAAACCATCTGTCTTCAGCCATCCTGGTGAACTTTTACCGCTGTGTGATCGAGAGCATCCTAACCAACTGTGTCACAGTCTGGTATGGGAGCTGCTCTGTTGCGGAGCGCAAGGGACTGCAGCGGGTGGTGAAAACTGCCCAACGCATCACAGGAACTCCACTTCCGGCCATTGAGGAAATCCAGAGGAAACGCTGTCTGCGTCGAGCTCGCAGCATTCTCAAGGACGCCTCCCACCCTGCACACAGACTGTTTTCCCTCCTGCCCTCAGGCAGACGGTTCAGATGCTTCCGGACAAGGACCAGCAGACTGAGGAACAGTTTCTTCCCCAGAGCTGTTTCCTTATTGAACTCTGCCCCATGCTGACACCCCCCCTACTCCCCAACCACCTCCACCCACAAACCCATCTCCTCGTCATCTCCCCCCACTGACCAAAGACTTTACACCTGCACTCAAACACTTTTGAACTGTCTGCACTAAAAACTGAGCATTGCACTAGTCTAGTAACGTTAGGCAGCTACTGTTTATTATTATTATGCACTATTTAACGTTCACTCAATCTGTATTACTTAACTTATCATATGCCCATTTGCCTTTTGTAAATTATGTTTATAGTTCCTGCTTATAGTCTACCTACATTTAATGCACAAATCAACCTGTATAAAATGTACATATTACCGCAATCAATCTGTATATCCCGTACCTATATCACTAACTTATTATCTGTAAAATACTTATTATTATCTGTATATTGGTATTTACTGCTATTGCACTTATGGTTGGATGCTAAACTGCATTTCGTTGCTCTGTACTTGTACATGTGTAATGACAATAAAGTTGAATCTAATCTAATCTAATCTTATGTCGCCTGTCCGTTGACTCCACATTCTTTCTGGCTGCTGTCCCCAACCTGACCTCTTCCTCCTTATTCCCTCCATCCATTTTCTCTTTTTACTGCCTCACACTTATTGACTCCACTGCTCCATCCTTGTCCAGCCACCCTGCTCTTCATCTCCTCTCCCTTCTTCCCTCTCCCGCTCCATCATCCTTGCCTCTCATTCAGAGCAGAAGCAGCACCAGTCAAATTGATTTTGCCGCTGCGCTGAGGAGCCCCATCAACTCACAGATTGGGTTTCCCGCTTACCCTCTCCCTCTGGCCCTCCTTATTTCCTTCTTTCTCTCTCACTGTTGCTTCCACTTTTCTCCTCACCTTCTCTCTCTCTCATCTGTCTTTCCCTCAACCCATTCTCCCTGTTCCTAGTTCTGTCCGCCACAGCAGAGGTAAGGCCGTACTGAGAAGCCCGGTACAGCTTGTTGATCTTGATAATACAGTCCGATATACAAATCTGTGTGAAACCGAGAGGGATTGAGAAAATGTGTTTACCAAGCCACAAATATCATTCGGTTCATGGGGACTGTGTGTCCTTTAATTTGTGTGTATAGTGCTTTTGGGAGAAAACACATTAAGTGAGTCCCTGACCTGTAGTGGTACACTAAGTACTGTGCAGTCATGTGTTAGTCTATTATGTGCATTCTTGAGCTATAGAAACACCATATTGTGGTTAACTTTAAGAAAACATCATGAGTTAGGTGGCGGTTAGGGTTAGGCCCAGTGTTGTTTGATTTAATTGAAAAGTTTAAGCAATCACTCATTATTACACATTGAAGTAGGATTCATTATTTAGATTATCTATTATATTTTACGTTGAAGGAGTCACATGCTCACACGTGTTGAAAAGAAAAAGAGATATTGTGTTTGACAAATAAAACAAACATTCTGTGAAACAGTCAAGACTTGATGACATCATAAGTGAACGACTTGGTTTCCCCGGATTCTGGCTTTGAGAGAGAGTAGCTCATGTTCACAAATATATAAACAAATATAGAGTTTTATATATATATATATATATATATATATATATATATATATATATATATATATATATATAATATGAGAGCATGTAGGTTGTGTTGCCCTTTAAGGTTAGGAAAACATTGCGATTACAGTTAATATGTGAACAGTAGTTGGAGGTCTGCCACAGGAAGTAAACACCAGTCCCCTCCGTTCCACACTCTCACTTTACGCACATATAGGCTGCTGGATGGTGGCTTGGGATGTAATTTATATAATTGTCCAATGTAAATATCATTCCTAGTGATACTCGGCGGTGTGCCGGGTCTCTGTGTAAATAATAGGTTCATGGCTGGAGCTGAATAATGAATCACGAGTGGCCTCATCACCTAGCTGCCAGGAAGGCAGGACATCATTCATGAGACAAAACAATTTGCTTGGGTAAATGTTTGGCAATGATCTAACACAGGCTAAAAATCCTAAACTTTGAGTACGGTCCTTCAAAAGTTGTTTTTATATAACCATGAATGATAATAATGACCGAGGTAATGTCGCCCTGTCACACCATTAGCGATAAGAACTGACCATCATTCTGTAACCACATTTCCAAAATGATGCAGGCGGTATACACTGGAAGTAAACCAATTTAGTGGAGGCTTGGCTGGCCTCTATGTCTGTCTATTTGTTTGTGTGTGTGTGTGTGTGTGTGTGTGTGTGTGTGTGTGTGTGCGCCTAGCTCCCTTTATATAGTCAGCTGAGCAGATGTGCTTCGTAAACAGATCATAGCAGATGATCTGGAGTGATGGATGACTCTCCAAGAAAGTAATCCTACAGTGTAAGCGAACAGCTTGCTCTGATCTCATCTCATGGCTGCTCAGTTGTCCTCCATATGACTCGTTTCTGTGCGGTTCACGCCATAATTGGAGAGAGTTTTAACCCTGATATGTGGATTCAACAGGAGGTCTTTCAGAGTCATGAGATGTACAAACCATGCTGCTACCACATCCAGTTTACCAGTTTGTGTTCTACTCACTCAACATTGTTGAGTTTTGCTCCATGTGTCACACGTCATGTGATACAGCAGTGTAGGGAAATAGTATAATGTATGTATTTTGTATTTAAATAGTTTGAATAACCGAGGAAATCCATACTCATATTCAGTAAAATGTGTTGTGGATGAATGACTGGAATGTATGACTGGACGATGGTGGCTTTAAGGTGTTCTTCAATCCAATTTACTCCATGAAGTCGAACAGTTACTTAGCAGAGGTAATCGAATGCACGAATGGAGGAAAAGGTGTTTGGGTGCAAATATAATACAACTTGACTGCCTCTGGGACCAAACTATACCAGATGCGGTGTGTCCTCCAAAATACAAGTAAAGTGTAAAGTCAAAGTGTTTTGTGTATTAGTGTGTGCTTCTGTGTGTGTGTGTGTGAGGGAGAGAGTGAACCTCAAAGAGTCTGAGGCATATGTGGGTGTTTTCCTGTTATTGGATTACATCCAGCCTCATGCCACTAACCAAATTTCTGCTTCACTTATTATTGACTGAAGAAAGAACAGGAAAGGAGTGCAGGAAATAACCGGGCCAAGATAGATAGGAGGGTGTGAGTCGCGAGGTGAATAGAGGAAAGTCGGAAAATAGACAATTTGACATGAACCAGACTAGCTGCCAAAACCCAAATGTAGATTGGGAGATTGATTTTTTTTCCCCCCAAAGTAATGACAACGTGTACGGCGCATTCATCCATGTTCCTGATCAAGTGTTTCATTATCTGAGGCCCACAAACTGTTGCTTGATAGGTGAACAGCTTTCCCACAGCAATGCTTTAACCTTGACCGAACCAAAGCAGCCTTAAAAAATATGGTCGATACTCACCAATCTAGCTTATTATTAAATTGATATAAAATAAAATATATTATTGGCTTGTGCGTAGCATGAACATTAGATAATGTATTCAAAATTCATACATTATTATTCACAACACTGTTTAAAGAGTACACACAATGCACAATTCTTGGAGCAGAGAGCGAGCATCTTTTTTGTTTGTCCTTTTGTGAGGGGGGAATAGTGCTTCCTCTATGAATTTTTGTATTATAATTGCTAACGTTGATGCTCGTGGAAATGCATATCACGGAAGATCGGGAGCCATGTGATTATTTTAGTTTTTTATCAAGAGGCTCCTTATATGCAGGTCCCTGTCGCTCCAGGCTTGGATGGCACATACAAATGATATCATGCTGTCGATGGGGGCTTCAGATCAGCAGAATATTTGGCGTGACTGACATGTGCGTAAATAATTACCAATATTTCAGCGTTTCCAACTTGTTCTTTTTAGGTTCTTTTCCTCATCTTCCCTGCCACGATCCAAACTGAGATCAACTCGTTCACAGTGAGTCACTTCCTCCCTGTGCTGCTACTTCAGAATTACATGATCAAGATACAGTAGAGGCCCTATTCATGGCCCAAAGCTGTGAGAACAGATACATGTAGTATTAGGTCCTGTTGAGGCTGGACAGGATATAATGTTTGATCAGGTTACTCATGTACTGTTGTTGTAAGTTTTGGTTTCCATGTAAGGCAAGTTGTGTGTTGTATTTTTAGTGATGAACTTACAAAAATCTGAATCCCTTTGCCAAGTGTAATAAATAAATAAATTAATAACTGAACATGAGGGAATGGGTAGAGAGGTGGCTGAAAGGACATGCACTAGGCTAAGCTCTCTCTCTCTCTTACTCTGTTAATCACGTTTATCATAGCAATTATCTTCCACTCTGTTATCCCTTCCACCTGTGCCAAAGCCAGTGTTTTTTATTAGCCATATGCTTATATCTTTCACACCACAGTTGCAGAATTGAACAGCATGACTAATAAACACCTGGGTGACAGAGCTCAGCTTTCAGACTTTGAAACTACTCTTTAACAAACACACGCCCAAATGAGGGTGAGAAATGGATTGCCAATAAAGTAAAGTATTACCTATCCTATATCAACCCTTTTGTGGGGGCTAACTGACGATCAATGAACTAGTTTATGTCATTCCTGTTTGACGGCATCACAGACTCTTTTTGTCCCTTTTCCTTTTTACAAATCTTTCATTCTTTCTTTTCTTGTTTGCTTACTTGTCTCATCTTCTCAATCCATTCCACCTGCTGTCCTCTACTCAATAATCTCTTCTGAGTGCCAGTGACATTTTACCAGCTCATTCCCCATACATGAAAGAACAGACACCAAACAGAAAAAAGGAGACACTGGGATGAAAAAACAACTATTGTGTAGCTTTAAAACACAGCAAGTGACCTTTTATAGCGACATCTGACTCTGCTTAGATCTGTGCCCTGAGAGAGGATTGAGACAGTGTTTGATCTTTTAAACACTCAGACGTCGCAGACAGTGGTGTAATTACAAGACAGCTAGAGCACAGGCAGGGGCCATTGATCCAGAACAAGGAACACAAAAACCCACAACCACACTTAATACACACACTACGGAAGTTCAATGATTGATGCACTTTTGAAAAAAGCGAAGAAAAAAAAACAATAGTTCAACAAACTCCTGCTTTCTACATCAGTCCATGAGCATACTCTGTAACTGAACCTGGATACTTCAAGATACAAGGTATACATATGTCACACAGGTATACATATGTAGATTTTTAAGACTGTTATCTTGAACTCTCTGGTGACTTTAACCATCCTCTGCCCACACTCACACAATACATCACATGCCACACCAGAGGGAATAAAATACTGCACCTCTTCTATGCCAACGTCAATGAGGCCTACACATCAACACCTCTCCCTCCCCTGGGAAGATCTGACCACAACCTGGTGCACCAGCTGCCTGTGGATAAACCCCTTGAACAGAGGCAGCCAGCTGAGACATGCACAGTGAAGAGATGGTGCGATGAAGCCGAGGAGGATCTGATGGACTCTACTGTGTGGGATGTATTCAGTGATGCCCATGGGGAGGACATTGACAGTCTCACTCACTGCATAACTTATAAACGTCTGTGTGGAGAACACCATACCCACCAGGACTGTACGTGTTTTTTAATTTGCAAACCCTGGATCACTAAAATAAAGAGAAGAAGAGGGTCTTTAGATCAGGAAACAAAGAGGAACTGAGGACTGTGCAGAGGGAACTGAGGAGGAAGTGAAAAAAGTCTACAGGACGAAGATGGAAAATCAGCTGGAGCAGAATAACATCAGCGGGGTCTGGACGGGCCTGAAGGGGCCCAACCAACAGCCTACGGGGGACCAACAGTGGGTGAATGATCTGAACTGATTCGATCAGTCATCCACCTGTCCCCCCATCCAGTCCTCCCTGCTGCTGCAACCCACATAATCTGCACCCCTGTAGATTGCACTTCTTCCTCTACCCCCTTCCCCTCAACACTTGGCTCCTCTCCACACTCCTCATACACTACACTCCATGGCCAGCGCCACACAGAGCAGACTCTATCTGCTCTGTGTGGCGCATGTTTCTGGTGGGCGCTGGTCACGGAGCTGAGACTGAGGTATTCTGGAGTGCACAGAGCACTCCCGAGGACCTTCTTTGTCTCTGTGGAGTTTTCTGCTGGAGCAGCAGCATCTCGACAGCCGACCGGAAGAGACTAAACAAACGTTTCAGGAAGGCCAGCAGTGTGCTGGGGTGTCCACTGGATACGGTGGAAGTGGTGGGAGACAAAAGGATGATGACTAAGCTATCATCCCTGTTGGACAACAGGGATGAGACCTGATCATACCCCATGCAAGACACTGTGCCAGCTCTTTCAGTGTGAAAGAGAGGTACCACAGGTCCTTCCTTCCTGCTGCTGTCAGGCTGCACGACCAGCTGTGTTCCCAGTAGACCACCCAACAAGACACCAAACAAAAATCTGGGCAATATAAATAAACAATACGGCGTGCAATACAAAAATATTCTGTCTGTACATGATATTTAGTGTTTTTTTAACCTTTTTTCTTAGTTAATATACTTTACTCTTTATTACTTATTTAAAATACTTTCTGATTATTTTACTATGTCTTTTGTTTGCACTTGCTGTATGCTGCTGTGATCCTGTAAATTTCCCCACTGCAGGACTAAAAAAGGATTGTATTATCTTATCTTAAGCTTCTGTTTAGTTAATATGGGTTGTATCAGTCATATTAGTTATACATCCCAATATCTGCATTGAATGACAATTAGTTAATTTTTTGTGGTACAGGTCCTACATTGTCAGTAATTACATTGTTTTAAGTAACACACACACACACACACACACACACAGGGTGTGTTTCCGAGTCCTGCCCCTATAACCATATAGTAATGACCCAGAACGGACCAGAGAGACACATTATAAAGTGCTGGTTTCCAGCCCAAATTTCCCAACACATCTCTGCAACAGCAGTTTAACTGGAGGAAATTCAGCACTGGGAACAGCATCAACAGCTTTTAATTCTCTGTCAAGTGGACTGGGAAAGATTCTGAGAGCAATTTAATTCTTACATTTCTATTCATGCATTCCCCTTATCTGCTCCTGCTTTGAAGCAATTTTATACAACATGCATTTGGCAAAAGGCAGGGAAACACCTCCTACATGTTGCCACTCCATTACAGGCTAAGACAAAGACACTTACAACTCACTCAGTCTTTGTTCAAATGAATGCTAATCAAACAGAGTGTGCCACATGACATTGGCAATGCAACATCACATTTATTCCACACATTAAGCATCGACTGCAATATAATTGTGCGTATACTATCAGTAAACTGAGGACATGTGTGTTTATTTGTATATTCTCAGAGCTAATACAAGTGATAAAATACTTGTCCCATTCATCACTATGGTGGCTGAAAAAAAAACACAAGCATATACATAAATGAAAGTGCTCTGCCATAGTGTATCAGACAGCAGGTCAATGAGTCAAGGTGAACATCGCTGGGTGTATTATCCACACTGCAGGTAAAGGGAGAAAAGATCATGTGCAGACTAAGACTTGATGAGCTAGATGTTTAGCTTATGTCACAGAGAGGCACACACACACAGGGGGCGAGGTGAGTAAGTGACTGAGGTGATTTATTTTAGTGTGACAAAGAAACATTTACATCGCAGCACCCGTCCATACGTGAATCGCCTTCAATGTAAAAGCAGTGCCGTTGTATTGCATTTATGGCGTGTCATTATTTATTTATTTAAAACTTTTGATTGACCTCACACAGGCGAGACACCGTAAAATGGCTAGGTCTGCATTAGAGTGACCGGAGCCATCCTTCAGTTACATGCTGACATACGCTGAGAAATATTCAATATTTTTAGTAATTAATTTAGTGCACATTTCGTGAACCGTAGTTTGAGAGACAAAATGCCCTAGCTTTCTTCCTGGACCTTGGACGCCTATCGTTCCACAACAGAGGGACTCTGCTCAAGCAGATGCACCAATTATGTATTTAAGATGTGTATGCAACACCATTCAGAATTTTTTGGAGGTCCTGCGAGTGCGCCTCAGACTGGTCTGAGCTGCCAAGAGAGGAGACGCTTTCCAGAGGTTCAGTGGTAAGATGTCCAGCTTTACCCCTACTCTTCAGTAACTTACCCATTGGGAACTTTTTCATTGAAACAAAGCTCCTCCTCCTCACTGTCTTTTTACTATGTCTGTATATTCTAGGTACTTAATACCCCCCCAGAGTGGATCAATTCCCGGGAGTACAAAGCTGGCCCCACAACGGTGTTCCAGATGGGAGTGGTGCTGTACAACATGGTCCACAGGTTGTCCTTCCTGGAATATAATTATTACAGCAAGACGCGGATAATTAACAAAAAGCTCTCCGAAAGTAATAAAAACAAACAAACATGTCGGCAGACAACAAATCTGTTCATTTGAGTTACATTACGAGTTCACGTTCTGATGGATCACCGGAGACGGAGCCCTCACACCTTTCTCCTCATACTTTCTCTCCAGATGGCAAAGATTTCCTAACGGGATGTTTGACCAGGACCTGGATCAGCGCCTCACACTGGAGCGGCTCAGGGATCACCCATGGCTGGGAAAATAATAACCCACCTCAAACACACACCCAGGTAAACACACCTACACACAGATGAACACAACTACACACATATACATTTAACATCTTTACATAACACATTTAAATACATTAATCCCAAATTTGACCTCCAAATACTTTTGCTGTTCTGTTTGACAGGAAGGAGAACGTGACGAACTCCTGCTGGACCAAACCAAGGGCCATCTCCAATCTAGGAGAGACTAGTAGGAAAGTAAGAAAGGGGTGTGGCTGTGGTCATGGAAGATCGGCAGATTGATCCCCGACTCCTATTGTCCCTGCCATAGTGTCCTTGACCTAAACCTAAAGGGCTGAGCTGTCTGTGTTTGTATTACATATGTTACATATGTAATATATGTGATCTGATGGCAGGTGGTCACCCCAAAGACCAAAATTACTTTTGTTTTTGCTCTCTCTTTAACAGGAAGGAGAACGTGAGGAACTCCTGCTGGGCAGATTCAAGAACTCAAGGATTAATGGACCCATGGAACATGAAATAAAACACACACACAGGTAAACACAACTACACATACACACATCTAAACAAAACTATACACGTTTAAAATATTTAAATAATAAAACATTTCAACACATTAATCCTAAACTTGACCTTCTCTTTGACTGGAAGGAGGACGTGAGGAATTTCAAGGACTCAAGGATTATTTAGTATCGACAACACAGGTATTACAAATAGATAGATAGATACATGTTTTAATTGAAATCCTTATATTATGATTTTATAATGGTCTACTTTCCAGATCATGTAAGACGCCCAACCGTCCGAGGAGAGGGGATCTCTCTTTGAATTGCCTCTCCCGAGATTTATTCCCATTTATTAAGAGCTTGGGATGGGTCAGGAGCTGCTGCTGATTTGGGCCAATAAAACCAAATTAGCAAACATATGTGATATTTGTTTGTGAACTTTGAAAATAAATTGTGATCAAATTTAAAAACCAATGAATTCATCTTTTTCCATAATGAGCCCTCGTGTGAGGGAGACCCCGTAACTCATATGTTTCATTAGGACTGTTTAGTATTAAACATGATGTCATGCTGAGTAACATTTACAATACTGTTATCGCTGAATAAGCAAGATCATAATATTCTGTGTGTGCAAGATGGAAGTAGATCATTTAACAATTGTATACATAATCATATTTTTGTGTTGTGGAGATCAAAGACAGAACAAAGGACTAAATAACAAACAAAAATAATACACATTGAGGATTAATCTTAGCACTGCTCTTACCGACTTTAACGGTACAATTTCACCATAAAATAACGGTACATTACTGGCAGCAGGGACGCCAGTATCTTATTTTTACTGTATTTTACTGTATCTTGGATTAAAGTATGCGATAGTAGGTTAACAATGTTTTCATGGTAAATTCACGGTATATTCATGAATGTTTCCGTTTATTTACAAAGATTTAAACATCCCGGTACTCTTGCATTTAATTCCCCATAAATAAAAGAAAGGAAAGAATACACATTCTATATATAATAATTGTTACAGTTTAATACATGTCCTCAAGACAAATAAAGGGACATTTGTATTACATTACAACAACTCACATTGTACTGCATGTTGAGAAGATTAAAAATAAAACAAATACTAAAATAGTATCAAGAACAGTGTTAAATATCAGATACGTCTCATAGACATTTACTATGGTTGAAGAACTGCATGAATCACACATTTTTTAAAACAATAAAGACAACACTTTGCTACAGCGACTGGCTGGTATCCTCCATATCTGATGATGAGTGACTGTAAGACAAACAACATAACGAAAAAGTGAAACACAATGTCAGTAATAAAATATTTAACAGACTTATTCAATTCAATTTATTTTGTATAGCCCAGAATCATAAATTTGCCTCAGAGGGCTTTACAATCTGTACACATAGTCGTATGTCCCGGGACCTCACACTGGATCAGGAAAAACTCCCCCCAAAAAACTTCAACAGTTAGAAAATGGAAAGAAGAGGTTGTAGATGTGTATGGGGCTGTTTTCCATCTGGTCAATGGACATAATCTAATGTTTCCCAATCATTTTGTATGGCGGTGACCAGGAACACCATCGGTGTTACAAAGTTGACTAAACCACAATTGACTCAACCAAAATTCAATGAAAGTGGTGATCAGACATTGTATATAATGAAATGCCTAATGTGGAGGATATCAAAAGGTTTTTGAGGCATTTAGATGTAAAACACAATATCTGACATAAAAATGGTTAGGAGGTTAAGGAAATATACATTTTCATATCCCTAGCTTTATGCCACACATGATTAGAGCACCTTTTTCTGGAAAGCTTACGACCTACAGAATCTGCCAATACCACCAAATCCAGCAAACAAAAACTAAAATATGACTGACTTATGAATTAAACAATATTCCACACGGCCTTGCATGGTATGTATTGATGCCTCTGCTTGGGCAGAGCCCCTCTGTTAAGGAACCAGAGGCGTCCAAGGTCCAGGAAGAAAGTGAAGGCATTTTGGCTCTCAGTGGACCTAAACTTACGGTTCACGAAATGTGCACTAAATCAGTTACTAAAAATATTTAACTTCACTTAATCAAAGTCAAACTTTGCAGAGATACTGTTAACACATAGTGCTATTTTATAGTTGGGAAAAATGATGATATGCATAATTAAAAAGAGGAAATAAACAAGTAACACATAATGGTACATGAACCTCTTAAGTAGTCTCGCAAGTGTTTTTTGTATATTATACCTTTTGAAATGATTCAAATAGCCTTCCGGTCAATTACATCCATCCGATCACTTCTCACGTGTTTTGGCACAGAGCTGCTACACAACTTTAAGAAGAAGAGAAACGAGAGTCCTGCACTTTTCCATGTGGGGTAAAAAGCATTAATAGCTTTCTCTGGATTGCTGAAAACAAAAAAAAATGAAATAAACAAAACTAATCGGATGAGACTCAAGTCACTATTAGTCATCCACTACTCACACATTTTACATTTTAAGTATATTATGAAATTTCTCAATTTTAATAAAAAACAAAGACATGTTAATCATTTCCCTCTCCTTAAATAAACAGATTTAATCAGTCAGCTAATTATTTACTTCCTAAAATATTTTCAGGCCTCCAATTTTAACAGACCAATAATCATAGTTAATCAGAGAGCTGTGTGTGTTTTTTTTTTTTTTTAAGAACACACAGCAGCTTAATACTCCACGGGAAAACAAGTAGCAAATAAATCTTCAATGAAAGGATATTTATTTCATAATTTAACTATACCCATTGGGGAAAATGAAGAACACTCACGCGCAATATCAAGCACATTTTTTTAAAACAATATACAATGTTATTCATTGGGTGGCTCTTGTTGCCTAAAAGTGAACAGACTGTAGGACACTGATATCGGCAGTAAAAACATGTCAGCAGGCATTAGACTGCCCTCGTTAAGCACAAAACTCATTACGGCATGCCTCGCTCCCCTGCTGAAAGAAAGAGTGAGCATTTCCTTCCATTTGGAGGGAAAAAAATAAAACAGTAGTTAGCCTTTTCTATCTGTTTCTGCCAGAAAGGTTTGCTTGTCTGGGACCCATGTGCGGAGGGAGATAAAGCCGAGAAGTGTTAGTAATACAGCACAGCTATTTAAGAAGCTGTAATGATATTCATTAATTTAGATTCATTTCAAGTTCCTTTCGGAGGGAGAGAAAGAGAGAGAAAGAAAGAAAGAGAAAAGTGAGAGAATTTGTTGGATATAAGATTCAGAAAACCGGGATATGGAGGTTTTAGTTGGGGGTCAGAAGTTAAGCTGGAGTCACACAACTCAGACAAGAAGAGTAAATACTGAAAGGGGAGTCAATCAACTGCAGTATTTTCTCTGCAATAGAGTTTTTGGAAGTTGGACTGCTTTCCATTGGGGAAGCATGATTTATATGCTGTGCAACTTCAGGACTACGGCTGAGGCATTGGCAATGTACAAGAATAGCATGGAAAAAGAATATACGGTAAGTTTGAAAGTCAAAGATAAAAGTTAAATCCATACATGTTGTTAACATGTAGAGAGAAGCTAATTGTTATGTGTCCAGTCTTCAGGTCTATCCAACTCAAACAGCCAGACAAATTATTCCTAGTATGTGTGTGTGTGTTTTTGTATGTTACATTGTGCTGATATCTGATGTCCTTGAAAAGGTGTGTTGGATCAATCCTGCATTAGCATTTGTTTTGGCCACACAGCAGAAATAAAGCCGTGAAGCCAAACACACACATATTATCATTTCATTTAGAGTTGTGTTTCTGGCCCCCTGAAAAGTGTAAGGTGAATATATATATTTGGATTTCAACTAGCTCCAGACAGCTGAGGGGAACAGCTAAGTTAGTTATTTGACCGATTAATATTATAAATATGATTATACCTGCTTTAAACTTACGTGTGTCCTGATTATGAGAGTGCTTGTTTGCATTTTTCATAGTGACTGCAGCTGCCTAATCTCCATCAGAAATTGCATTGTCAGACTGGTATCAATATGCACTCGTTGTTTCAGACAGCATATGGTCCTCGTCACCCTGCAGAACAGTTGGCAGGTCCTCTTTCTAGGCTGGACAAATTAAGTATCGCCCAGGAAAAGTTTTAGCAAGGTAGTCCGTGCCGAAGCCACTTAATAACACAACCTGAAGCTGGTTTCTTCTTCTTCCTTTCTTTTTAGTCTTGGCCAGCAAGGTTGGGCCGAGTTTTATTTATGTGGTACAACGTGACTCATAATGATGGCAGAATGTTCTCGAGGTTGTGGCTGGATGGGGCCTCCTCCGTTTGACAGTTTCTAGCTTACCTTTTTGTTCACGGTGGGCTTGTTGCCAAAACTTTATGTTTATTAGCTCATCTGTAGTTCGACACTGTTATCCAAATCAGTTTCTTTCTCCAACCCATTTCATCCCATGCCAGTCACTGGTGATCCCAGCCGTGCACTGCTTGATGAAAAAGTCTGACAGTCTCAAAGTAGAGGGTGAAAGAAAGAAGTCCATGTGAAGCTGAGGGGGCTCTCAAAGAAAAACAGGCCTGCCACAGATTCTTGTGAACCAAGCTGACTTAGGTTAGTGGCCTTATCAAAAGAGCAAACTACAAAGCATTCAGCATCTGCTGCTTTATGACTAAGAGCTCTGCAATGTGAGGCATCCCTGTGATATTAGACTTGATACAGCTTTATATCTCAATTAGGTCATACACTCTGACCAGGGCTTGTTATTTGAATCTCATTTCAGACTTCACTACCATCTCTATAAAGGAGTTTTATTTAATAATCTCTTCAAAGGTGTTGTAGAGATACATCTTGTGTACTTGCTTTATTTCATTTGAGCTTTCCTTTTTGATTTGCAAAATCAGTGTGTCCTCATAATTAGTAACTATTTAATTAGAAATTAATACTCTAAACAGCATAACAGGAGGGTGTTACAATGCATTTAATCTGAAGTGAAAGGTCTGGAAGGCAGCTGTTTTGGATCCAGCACCCAGCATCCCTCTAAATCTTTCTCCATCATAACGTTAAAAAGATTCATGTTCGACATTTATACTGCCCAACAAGTTTGCCCTTGATGCATGATGTATTTATAGTAAAGCAAAAGGTTGCATTTATCTGGGTCCAGCATGGCCATCTTGGGAAAAAAGTTATAAAATATTTTTTATATTTTTGGCAATCATAACACATTGGATTAATGTTGTACGTATAGGTTTCATTTTTAGGGATTATACAGACAGTCCTCTATTGTTGCCACTATGCAGGTACATTTAACCCAAATGCACAAATCACAGTTTGGAAAGTGAACTTGAAGTTCTGTCTCACATAGACTCCTCTACTGGGCTCTAGAGGTATACCCTCTGCCAATCACAAGCATTTGCCGCTTAAAAATGTGCTGCCTAGTCTTGGCTGTCTTTCCAGGCCTGGTTTCTGAGAGGAACCGTCTGCGCACCATGGGTGGTGCAGACCATTCATGCCACTAGAGCAGGATCCACCATTGCCCTTTTCAAAGCAAAGTCGGTTCCAGTGCTGATGTTAGGAAAGAAGGCTAAGGCCCATGTCCGGTGCAGCAGGTTTGCCTGAGTGAATAAAGTAACTGCCCTGTTGTTGCACCTCAGTTGCTCGATCGTAGTGGCACTACCTTCAGACCAAATCCCACCTTTCTTCTCAAAAACATCAGGAGTTCATCAACATTAGGCCATAGCTCTACCAAGTTTAGTTCTTCTCTGTTGTAGCGGTTATACAGACGTAGGTGTATTGAGGCAAATAACGTTCAACAGGACATGCATTGGATTCTACTCACTGTACATATAGAGTCCAGTAGAGGGCGGATCTTGTGTTCATAGGATCAAAGATAGTGGTTTTGTTACCCTACTTCTATAGCCCAGGCAAAGCCCTCAACAAAGCGGTGTGTGCTGCCTTTTTTTTTTTTTTTTACTCCTGATTGGCCAGCTATGCTTATACAAATTCCCAATGGCCGAATGTGTGCTCCTGATTGTAGAAGAGTGTTACCCATAGAGTCCCGCAGACATAGGTACCTGTACGTGAACCTTAAATAACTAGGGTTACAATATCGTAACCTTTTTTTATAACCAGAAATGTATATTATATCCATTTCATTTCAATGTACTCTGCATTCACTCTTAGAAGTCAAATGTTTTAAGTCTCCAGTTAAAGAGCATAAAATAGTGAGTTTCCTTAATAGCAGCTGAGTGTAATTCCATGACACAGTAGAATTAGGCTCTATTTCCATTGGATTTTATCTTCGTTCTTTGGATAAGGAGTAGCCTTGCCTGGTTAGTCTCAAAGCACATGGATGAATGTAGGGGGTCACGAGGATCATTAACTTTTGTGGAGCAAAACCGTGTCATATTTTATACAAAAGGTCCTCATCTTTCTCTAAATCAGTGCGAGCATTAATGGTAAACCAGTGCAGAGAGGCCCAGGCTGGCATAATGTGGTAAAATCCCCAAGTCGTCTTTAGAATCCCCCCTGCAGTGTTTTGAACATGAAGAACCTCATTCAACAGGGTCGCATTTAAGCCGGGTAAAAGGACATTACAGGAATCAGTGGGAGATGAGGAAAAGTGAATAGAAATTGAGATTGCTGGACTAACCCAGGGAGTTAGATAATGTGGCCCACTTTCAGGTGACATTCACAGTCATTATTATTGTGCAATACAACAATCGAAAGGTGCAAAATAATATGATCGAAATAATACAACTTTGTCTTAATATACTCCCAAAAAAGTGCTTACTTTGAAAAGGCGTGCTTTAATTAAAGCTTTTCTTTTGCACTTATTTAAAAGATGAAATACACGTTTGTTTTTTTTGGATTTGAAGACATTCTCAGGATTATGTTTGTATGAAGTAATGAGCCCATCCAGGATTATTATGTCAATAAAACAAAACGTTCAAAGCTTTCTTTTTAAGAAAACAATCTATGTAAAAAAAAAAAAAAAGAGACCTGTTTTATGAGCAGATTGTTAACATAAGGGAGCAAACACTGAATGCTGCAGGGGGCAGGGCATGTTTACGCTTTGCTTGGATCCCAATCAGGACTTAATAGCTAGCATTTTTGATTTTTTTATATTGTTGCATTTTTCACGTAGTGTTTATATTATTGTGCTCTTTGTTTACAATAAACAGGCACACATCTATGTAAGTATCTCATTTTCCTCTCTGGGCATTCATTCAAGTTTATTTTTGTTTAAGAGAATAATTAGAGGATATGAGCATGAGAAGTTGAAAGGAGCTTGGAACCACTTCAGATTCTTGATATGTTAAGAAAATAGAAATTATGAGAAAAATGATATATTTGCTTTTAACAGCAGAAAAGGGAAATATAAATGTGTGATACACTGAAGATGAATAAATGTGACTTTGGTGATCCACTGAACTTCCCCCATATCACCAACATGAGATTGACATATTTTGTTTGGTGTCAGATCTTTTGAAAAACTTTGGATGGATCACCATGAAATTACTACAGAGGCCCTCAAGGAGAATATCAAGCTCCCAGGCAGATGACACCTTTGCTAATCCCCTGGATTGTTTCATGTCACCAGTAAATTGACAGACGTAAATTTGTCAACAACTGTTGGATAGATTAGTTACATTTGGTAAATAAATTATTGTTCCCCCTCAGGATGAATCCAAATTGGGACCGTAATAACCATTTTATCTTCAAAAAATATGCATGTTTACACATGATAGCATTTAGCTCAAAGCACATCCATGTAAATGCTCTGTATATGATATGTGTGTGTGTGTGTTTGCCTGTTAGTGTGCGTTTGTGTGGGAGGACAGCATCATTATTTTCTCATGATCCGTGAATTGATTCAGCTCAGTTCACAAAGTTTTCACCAAAATCCGTTTTCTTTCTTTGTTTTGTTTTGCACTTTTACTTATTTAGCTGCTAGTTTAAAAATATAAGAATGCATGTTAAATTGGGGAGGATTGATTTAAGAGAATAAGCCCTCTGTTTTCTACACCACAGCTTTGTTTCTAAATACACATTAACTATCCCATACAGGTCACAGTGAGTCTTTAGTCAAAAATGTGTTTATCCAAACAGTGTCTATTGTTATATACACACACACACACACAACACTCTTGGAAAACAGTTTCTCAGTTTATATACACAGTATTTCCAGAAGAAAACCAGTTTCAGCTGTGAGGCAGAAGACAGGAATAGAGAGATGCTATTCAAAGAGTCCACAGTAGGGTGCTGCTTCATCCAACCTTTACAGGGGAAAGACATTTCTGGCATGCAGGGGATTTAGTAATGGGGGTGGTGGGGTAGTGAAATGAAAGGCAAAACTAATGGGAGAGAGAGAACATGACAGAAACAGAGAGATGCAATGAAGAAAAGAGGGAGTCTGAGTGCTTAAAGCAACACATTAAAAATAAAAATAAAAGACACAGATGTAAGACTCAAAATTCTACAGCATAAGGATCACTGATACAGACGCTGATTCACAGAGGGTCCCGGGGAGAGCGGGGAAGGCCGGGCAGAGAGAAAAAAAAGTGAGAGGTTGGAGGACATACATGAGATGTGAAGGTTATAATGAAAGCAGGCAATGTGGAACGAGAGTAAAACAGAGTAGAGAGCAGCCAGATAGCCGGGAAGTGATAAGGAGGCAGTAAGCAGTGCAGCCATGCGTGGCTCAGAGGCCACGCATTGGTGGTAAACATTTAGTGAGGCAGAGATGGGAGGCCGAGGGACTTTTGAACAGTATATTGTCTCCTCTCTCTCCTTTCCAGCCACGCACTGAGCTGCCCTCCGCATTTTTAGGAAGTCATCTGCCAAATTGGATCGATAAGTAATTAACACTTTGGCTCTTTTGCTGGCGAGTTCTCTTCCCTTCCTTCCTCTGTTGCTTGATCTCTCTCTGCAGCCAAACAGCCAAACACATTTGCTTACACACTCTCAAATGCACATTAAAAACACAGACTGAAAAGGGGAGTTCGCCCATGCACAACTTCACACACACTTTACTCCGGCCCTCTACTGAGCTCATGGGGGTTGTGAGCGCAGGCAGACGGGTATCGATCAGCGCTGTTCTGGAAAAGGCTCTCCGTTCCATCCGAGTACCCACTGACTAAGTCTCTCTCAATGTCCCCGTCCTTTAGTCTCCCCTGACTCTACAAGCACATACAGTTCAGCCCGCCCCCTGAATAGTCGCACCTCCATCCCCTTTCTGTTGCGCATCGTCAAGCCAGAATGACATTTGCCACATGTTGATATTATTGGGGCTCTCTCAGGACAAAGTGGCAGCCAGTTACACGTGTAAAGACAATAAAGTGAGGCGGTTATCTGTAATGTAGATTGAGAGAGTGAGAGAGAGAGAGAAAAAAAAAATCAGGGAAAAACAAAAGCAAGCTGAGAGAGAAAGAGGAGAGCAACAGACAGAATGACAAAGGCAGAAAGACATGGGAGAGAGATAACAGCCGAGAGCCAAGTAGAGGATTGATGTGTGAAGATGCAGTGCAGAGGCCCACCATCAATCCCATTGGCTAATCAGATGTATGGCTGAATTATTGATAAGTGAACCTCATCAATAATTGCAGTGTTGCTGCTTTTGGGCCACAGACCATAGAGAGGGAGGGAATGAGAGCTAGTGGTTTAGCAACAGAAAGCACACAGTAATCACACTTACTTGCTAATGCTCATGAAATATACAGAAAATAAAGAACGGTTGAAATAAAAACACCCCGAAGCCATATTCATTCATGAATGAACTTGCACATCCTGAAACGGAGAGACGCAGACGGACACATTCAGAATGCACATTGGCGATCAATGTTGAATTCATATTGAACCCAGTTGCTCCTTTCACCTCATCATCAGGTCAGAAAGCCTTTGACGCAGCGATGACATCACTGTTCTGTGATTCTCTTGACATATGGGGCCAGTTGTACAATCTCAATTTTCCATATGTATGTCTCTGTAAAAGGTTCTTGGAAATCCACAGCTATTCAAAACATGTTTGCGTCTTTGAAAGAATAAATCATTGTTGAAGGAAGTACAATAGGGTGGCTCCGTGTGTCAAGACTCCTTCATGCAGGAGTAGAGAAAAGAGAGTGTCGGAAAGCTGAGCGCAGGTGGCGAAAGACTAATCTCCAGCTTCATTGTGGTATCTATAAAGAGAGACTTCGCAATTACAATTTGGAACTTAGAAATGCAAGGCAGGCCTTCTTCTCTGACATAATCAAAAACAATAACAATGCACGCGCCTTATTTGCTACCGTGGACAGCCTAACAAACCCTCCGGTGTCAGTAACTGCTACGCTCCAATCCACCTGGGCATGCAATCAGTTTGCCTCCTTTTTTGCTGACAAAATTCAGAAAATTAGACAAGCAGTTGGTGGCTCCACACCAACCACAGGATGTGTGTTGTCCCCATCTTTAAATAACATCCATCCAAATATCATGACACAATTTCATTCAATTAACCAAAGAAGCTTAGAAGATATTATACAACATCTGAAAACATCCTCGTGCTGCTTAGATATTCTACCAACACACTTTTAAAAAAATATTTCACACTGCATGATCACTGACCTTTTACAAATTGTAAACACATCCCTTCTCTCAGGTGTCTTCCCACAAGCCCTAAAAACTGCAGTTATTAAACCACTCCTAAAGAAGGCTAGTTTAGACCCCGAAATAATGAAAAATTATAGGCCAATATCAAACCTCCCTTTTTTAAGTAAAATAATGGAAAAAGTGGTTTTTCAACAGCTAAATAGCTTCTTGGCCGAAAATAACTGTTTTGATGTCTTCCAGTCTGGCTTTCGTCAGCATCACAGTACTGAAACTGCTCTTGTTAAGGTTTTCAACGACATCCACTTAAACACAGACAGAGGCAGAACTTCAGTCTTAGTATTACTGGATCTCAGTGCTGCATTCGACACAGTCGATCACAACATACTACTAGACAGACTGAAAGTCTGGGTAGGACTCTCTGGCGCAGCACTTAACTGGTTTGACTCTTACTTGAAGGACCGACAATACTTTGTGTCGGTAGCTAATTACACATCAGAGCTGACTGGTATGACATGTGGTGTTCCCCAAGGTTCAATACTGGGGCCTCTTTTGTTCAATATCTACATGCTTTCACTGGCTCAGATTATGAAAAACAACAAAGTGTGTTATCATAACTATGCAGACGACACACAAATCTACATAACTATATCACCAGGGGACTATAATCCCATACCAGTGCTGGCTAAATGTATTGAAGAAATCAACAACTGGATGTGCCAGAATTTTCTTCAATTAAATAAAGATAAAACAGAAGTACTTGTTTTTGGTTCCAAGGACGAACGATTGAAAGTGAGCGCTGAGCTACAATCACTGACGTTAAAAACCTCAAACCAAGCCAGAAATCTAGGTGTAGTTATGGATTCAGACCTCAACCTGAACAGCCATATCAAGACAGTTACAAAATCAGCCTACTATCACCTGAAGAATATATCAAGGGTTAGAGGACTTATGTCTCAACAGGATTTGGAGAAACTTGTCCATGCATTTATCTTCAGTAGACTTGACTACTGTAACGGTGTGTTCACAGGTCTCAGTAAAAAGTCAATCAGAAAGCTGCAGCTGATTCAGAACGCTGCAGCTCGAGTACTCACTAAGACCAGGAGAGTGGATCACATCACTCCGGTTCTGAGGTCTTTGCACTGGCTTCCTGTCCAACAAAGAATTGACTTTAAAATTCTGCTGCTGGTTGATAAAGCACTGAATGGTTTAGGGCCTAAATACATTAGTGATCTGCTGCTGCCTTACGAACCATCCCAACCCCTCAGGTCGTCTGGGACGGGTCTACTTCCTGTTCCAAGAGTCAGAACTAAACACGGAGAGGCAGCGTTCAGCTTTTCTGCTCCACACATCTGGAACAAGGTCCCTGAGAGCTGCAGGTCTGCTGAGACCCTCAGCTCCTTTAAAACCAGACTGAAGACATTTCTGTTTGCTGTTGCCTTTAATTAAACCACATTCTGCATCTTACTACTGCATTTTATATCTTAAACTGCACTGCAACTTTTATTCAATTCTGTATCTATTTATTTTTTGCTTTTTAACTGTTTTTTTAATGTTTTAATGAATGTTCTTAATTGTTTTTAAATCTTCTTTTATTTTGCATTGTGTTTTTATGCTTTTAATGGTTGTATGTGAAGCACATTGAATCGCCTTGTGTTGAAATGTGCTATACAAATAAACTTGCCTTGCCTTGCCTATATCTAAAACATTTAAAAGTTGTATCGTCTATATGAGTATTACCAATTTGTGTGTTTGTGTTGCCTTTAAGCTGTTGCAAACATGTTTAGTCATGAGGTTACACTGAGGGTTTGTGGTGTAATACAACAGGAGGAGAGGGAAATGAGAAAGGGAGAATATATATGCCCCAAATCTAAAAGATCTGGGGTAGCCATGATGTTAGAGACGGATGACATGACCATACCTCTTCCACCTTTTTTTTCCATCTCTCCTCTCATCTTTTTTTCATACTCAGCAGTTTCCTGTCTTTTTCAACTCCAGGGAAATAAATCAAAACTCACCCGAGCTACTTTAACTGCTATATGAACAAGTACTTCTGGGCATTAGCCCTTATGCCTGGGTCATACACACACACACACAAACACACACATATCCATGAACCCAAAGAGATTACACATACAAGCACACC
Source organism: Cottus gobio (assembly GCA_023566465.1). Classification (NCBI taxonomy): domain Eukaryota; kingdom Metazoa; phylum Chordata; class Actinopteri; order Perciformes; family Cottidae; genus Cottus; species Cottus gobio. The sequence continues at coordinate 20,842,332 of CM042220.1, read as the reverse complement.
TGCACATTCAGTGTGTTCATACACACACACGCACGTGTGAGTGGGAAAATGGTTATGAACACTATTTATCATGACTATGAGTTTCCTATTTTATTATCCTACCATTACTTGAAACTGCCAATTATAGTTGTGTTGTGTGTGTTTGCATCTGTGTGTGTTTTTGTTCCTGTGGCCCTACATTCATGGTGCTGTAGTTGTATGTATGTGTGTATTTGTTTGCTCGTGTCTCTAAATGCAGACTTGTGTGCTTGTGTACCTCTGTGCGTGTGCGTGTGTGTGTGTGTGTGTGTGTGTGTGTTGGCTGCCAGGTGCATTACCCTGTCAGAGTACGGAGCCTGCCTCATATCTTACCTCTAACAGCCAGATAGGAAAACCACTCCGCTTTTGATTTGAGGCGAGAAAAGTAGTTTAGCACACCTCTCTTCATATATCTCACCTCTTCCCCACAATCCTCCGTTTTTACTTTTATTTGTCAATTCCCTCTCATCCTGGCTGGGCTGTGAGCAGGGGTGAAGGACGGCACCTGTGGCTCAGCCGTCATCCGTCTCACCACAAGAGCTAGAACTGAGAAGAAAGCAGATTATTTATCTCTTTTTTTCTGCACCTTTTAAAGCTCAGATTGTGTGTTACAATGTAACCATTTCTTTGGAAAACTTTATATTATGTTTATAATAATTCACAGCCTCAAATTAAATATGAAAGTCAGCATTTCAAACCCATTGTCATTGTTCAACCTTGTCTCTTTGAATACGAGGAAATGTCGCAAAAGGTTGATAATACGTGAGAATCACTGACAACACATTGACATTAATATGCTTTACAATATAGCACAATATGTTTTTATAATACAATATATGTTTTACATGCAATGGGAAAATGCAAATAACTTCCGTTATATTTTAAAAATCATGTTACCTTTCACACACCAACAAAAAATGCTTCCTCTTTTTCATTGGCACTTCAACTGACACCAGCTTCCAGTTTTTCAGGACGAATAACTGAATAATTGTGCATACGTTCAGTGCTTAGCCTTGAACTTGTCAGGGTTCGGTGTGGCTCGGGACCCAAAAGCAGACGCGGGCGAAACAGGAGTTGGTGAGAAACAACAAAAAGGTTTATTAACTGTCACAGCCAGGCAAAAAGGGAAAAAACAAAGAATGTACTCAGCCGCTCCTCCTGGCGGCTCTCGTGGCTGGCTCGTGACGGGTTGCTTCGCTGAAGCTCTCGTAGCTCGGCACGCTGAAGCTCTCGTAGCTCGGCTCGCTGAAGCTCTCGTAGCTCGGCTCGCTGATGACCTCGTAGCTCGGCTCGCTGACGCTCTCGTAGCTCGGCTCGCTGAAGCTCTCGTAGCTCGGCTCGCTGATGACCTCGTAGCTCGGCTCGCTGATGACCTCGTAGCTCGGCTCGCTGATGACCTCGTAGCTCGGCTCGCTGACGCTCTCGTAGCTCGGCTCGCTGACGCTCTCGTAGCTCGGCTCGCTGAAGACCTCGTAGCTCGGCTCGCTGATGACCTCGTAGCTCGGCTCGCTGACGCTCTCGTAGCTCGGCTCGCTGAAGACCTCGTAGCTCGGCTCGCTGATGACCTCGTAGCTCGGCTCGCTGATGACCTCGTAGCTCGGCTCGCTGATGACCTCGTAGCTCGGCTCGCTGATGACCTCGTAGCTCGGCTCGCTGATGACCTCGTAGCTCGGCTCGCTGACGCTCTCGTAGCTCGGCTCGCTGACGCTCTCGTAGCTCGGCTCGCTGAAGCTCTCGTAGCTCGGCTCGCTGAAGCTCTCGTAACTTGGCTCGCTGACGCTCCGGACAGGGGCAGTTGCCGTAATCACCCGACACCTGAGTTCCGGGAGGAAGCTGGCTTTAACCGCCATTAACGAGCCGGGATGAGTTGCAGCTGTGGGCGGTGGAAGCACTCCTCCCGCCTGTACCGCATCCGCCTGATTACCACACAGACACACAACTTGGCCGTAGCCAGAGTTACCTTGGCCCCACCTGGCGGAGGAGCCCTCCGGGTCCTCACAGAACTCCTTTGATGACTTTGGATTCAACTTCTTTCAGAATTTAAAAGGATCTTAAAACTCTTCCATTTTACTGCTTTTCAGCCTTTTCCATTGCTCCACTTCTTTTTATTTCATATTTTAAACGGTGTGTATTATTGCAACACAAATACTTTATCAAATGTAAAAAGAGTATCACCACATTTTATTTGTACACTTAATTACTTGATTCATGTTTCCGTATGATGTTAATACAAGTTATTTTTCCCAACAAAAAATATACTCATACTCCCTGACCTCCACATTACAGACCATAACCACAAGGCCCTGACTCCTGTTGCATTTTTTTTAATTCACTTCGGGGTGGGGTTCAGAGAGATACAACATTATTTGACCTTGAGTGGCTGATGACACTTTCACTTTTCAATGATTTATTATCCTCACACACTACAAAGTTTGTTCAGGATCTTTGCATATTAGGCTATGAATTCAGGGACCACCGAGGACTGTGGGAACTTTCATGCTTGAGCGGAGTTAACATGAGTTCTCGAGATTTATTTAACTAAAATAATTATTAAAAATACTTCACCCAATCAAAAGCCAAACTTCGCACAGATACCCCTACAACATTGAGCTATTTTATAGTAATTTAAAAAGTGTTCACATCGATGTGTAAGGTAATAAAAATTAACTTTTAACATAATATTTCTATATTAGGATAGCCTATATAGAGGATAGCCTCTCTGCTGTTTGCAGATGATGTGGTCCTGTTTGCCTCCTCGGACCATGACCTCCAGCATTCACTGGGGCGTTTTGCAGCCGAGTGTGAAGCGGCGGGGATGAGAGTCAGCACCACAAAATCTGAGGCCATGGTGCTCTGCCGGAAACCGGTGGATTGCTCCCTCCGGGTGGGGACAGAGTGCCTACCACAAGCGAAGGAGTTCAAGTATCTCGGGGTCTTGTTCACGAGTGAGGGTAAAATGGAGCGGGAGATCGACAGGCGTATCGGTGCGGCTGCAGCAGTAAAACAGGCGTAGTAACCGGGCCGTCTTGGTGAAGAAGGAGCTGAGCCGGAAGGCGAAGCTCTCAATTTACTGGTCGGTCTACGTCCCAACCCTCACCTATGGTCACGAGCTTTGGATCGTGTCCGAAAGAACGAGGTCGCGGATACAAGCGGCCGAAATGAGTTTCCTCCGTAGAGTGGCCGGGCTCAGCCTTAGAGATAGGGTAAGGAGCTCGGACATCAGGAGGGAGCTTGAAGTCGAGCCGCTACTCCTTCGTGTCGAAAGGAGTCAGCTGAGGTGGTTCGGGCATCTAATTAGGATGCCTCCAGGACGCCTCCCTTTAGAGGTTTTCCAGGCACGTCCATCTGGTAGGAGGCCCCGGGGAAGACCCAGGACACGCTGGAGGGATTATATCTCCCAGCTGGCCTGGGAACGCCTCGGGATCCCCCAGAATGAGCTGGTAGATGTTGCGGGTGAGAGAGAAGTCTGGGTCAGCCTGCTTGACCTGCTGCCTCCGCGACCCGACCCCGGATAAGCGGTGGAAAATGGATGGATGGATAATATTTCTTTAAAACAATACATCTTTTTACTTTTTTTTTCTTTTGTATGTGTATTATCATAAACCAATATACCACTAACCCATATATGGCCTTATTATCTATCCTCGCAAGGGTCTTCTGTATTTTATAGCTTTTTAAATTTTTCAAATAGACCTTGTGAATGAGGAGATAATCAGGATTTAATGTGAGAGAAAAAGCATTCGTAATTTTGGCTAAAAACATTTATGGGGCCTAAAAGGTTAATATTATCAAGGAATCTCAGACAAGTTTTTTTTTTTAAATACACACACACACACAGATCTGTAAACTATGAGACCTCCTGACTGCCTTCAACCTGGATTGTGTGCCTGTCAAGTGGGGTAAAAGTGGTTTAAACCTGCCTTATTTTCCTTTGTTGTGTTGCCAGCTTTTCTTCGTCAGTGCTCATCTATGCTGCCTTTGAGTTGCGCATCCTGTCAGCTTGATTGACAATAACCTCTAGTTCACCTGGTAGAGTGTGTGCACCATGTATCAAGACAAGTGCAGCTATCACGATGAAATAAAGCAGAAAACCCAACAAATATATATTTAATCAACAGGATGTTCCTGTGAAACAGTCCGTGTTGCATTGTTGTTGTAAAAACTTCAAAATAGTTCACTTGTCTGGACCCAAGCCTGAGCAGGCATGCAATCACAGAGATATTATTAGGACATATGACTATTATACATACGTAGTTCTTAATAATCAAGGTGTAAACTTTATATCGTCTTTGCCTGTGGCACATCTGACTTTTCTGTGCTCCGCCCTATCCTCAGTACATATTCATCTAGCAGTCTACCCATTAGATGTATGAGATGTGTTGGCTGCAGCCAGCCATCTTCATTAGTGTTATCGCGCCTGGCTTTCACAAGTCAACTCTCCTTTGCCTTTTTTCCCTATCCAGTGTCCCTTTTACTTCCACCACCCCGATGCACACAAAGGGGCAAGGTAACACATTGTGGTAATAAAAGAGGATTATTAAAAGAGAGCTTCATGTTTTAGAATATAGCAGTAGGCTATTTTGCGAGGACATTATATGTTATTCTCCTCTCTCTTTTGGCTTACATGTCCTCTTTCTTTGTCCGTGACTGGCCAGCCTCTCACTATTCTTCACTGCCATTGTAGGTTTTATTGGTCTGCATGGTGATGACAGTCGAGAATGCCGCGGAGGTCCAAGAGCAGGGAGGATGCAGAAATGGATGAGGGTAGAAAGCGATCGAGGGAGCGGCGGTGGGTGGCGAGAGAGAGAGGGGGGCAGACATTTGCAAACAAATTTGATAACTAGCCTGCAGAATGGAATCACTTTGCTCACCTCCCTGAAAGAGAGTGATACAGAATGAGAGACAGTGGGATATTGAAAAAGAGAGGGGGGTTGAGATGCTGTCTTCAAGGACTGAAGAACATTTGAAAAGTGTCACATCAATTTCAGCCACTGGTTTATGCCTAAATACTTTTGTGAAACAGATAATAAGGTGTGGAGAGGAGAGACAAAGAGAGAGACAGGAAAAGGGAGTGTTGGAGAAAGGGAGGATGTGGCATGGAGGACAGGAAGCAAGGAGGTTGAGATGGAGATAGATGGACAGGAAGAAAAAGATGAAAGCATATTCAAATGTTCTTTTCATGAGAGCAAAAAGGCTAATCAAAACATGCTGAGGTTATATCATATTTTTTACATTCTGCTAATTTGGCGAGAACACAAGTTTTGAAGAAAATAAAAAAAACATAATAAGCTAACAAAGTGGTCCTAAATAACCCTAATTTTCAGTGATTAGTGAGTTCATGATGGTAATTGTTGTAGTCGTGGTATCAAGGAATACAAATACAGCAGCACGCAGGCCCCGTTTAGTGTCTGTGCAGCATTATTGCTTGTAGCAGTTTTAATAAATATATTTAATATATATCAAAACATGTTGACAATTATTAATAAATGCATTATTAATAATTGTTCATTAATTGTTAATAATAATAATAAAATTAATAAATAATATGATGAAGAGTACAATGAATAACAATGTCAATTAATGAAAAGGATCAATTAATTATCTAAATGTACATTTTTAAATTAAATTTAATTCAAAAAATGTATACAAAATATCCAACGTTACTTCTTAATGTTTTGAATACATTTACCTCTTTTTTCAAAATGAAACCTTTAGTTTATATGGTTCGCCCTAATTACCCAGAATCCTTTATACTTATTTAACAACCTGCATAACTCCTTATATAATCTTGAATAAAGATTGTATTTATTGACCTGGAATTGTGGTTATTCGATTCGTCGGGTGTGGTGATAGTCTTGTTAATTGCTGCTCCAAAATCATTTAAATAAATTCTCCCTCTCTCCCTCATTAATGAGATATTAAAGTGTCCCTGCTTTCTCATTATTCGTATCGATTACATGAAACAGTCATGCGTCTATTTACATGTCAACATATTGGGAGGGAATGGCAGCAGAAAGTGGTGGAGCTGTTCCTCTGGGGTTCCTGCCAGACCTTCTGTCACTTTAATGAACTGTAACGTGCGGGTGGTGGACCCAGGTGCAGGACGGAGGACTCGGGAGACATAGAGCTGCGGTTCAATACTTTAATTAAGCTCAGACAGACAGGTGGACAGCTCAGGAGCCGGCAAGCAGGAATCAAGGGGCAGGCAAGCAGGGAGTCAGGAACAAGCGAGGTCGGGTCCGGGAAGACAGGCAGACGGGTCGGAGACTCGGGGGGCAGGCGAGACGAAGAATCGGGAACAGGCGCGGTCGGGTCCGGGAAGGCAGGCAGGTCTGTACTGGAGAGGTGAGCATAGCAGCGAACGATCTGGCCAGGAGTGAGTGTGAGGCTGGTGCTTAAATACTGGCCTGATTGCGGGTGATGCGAGACAGCTGTGTGCGCAGGTGAATGGAGTGAGCGGACGAGCTGGGTGTGACTGACAGGTTGAGTGGAGCGGGGCTGAAGAGAGTCTGCAGGTAACGGGCTGATGAAACTGTGACAGAACCCCCCCCACAAGGGACGGCCCCTGACGTCCCCAATCCAAAGATAACCCAAAAACAAAAGCACCCCAGGGTGGGTGGAGGGGAGCCGGCGGAGGGCTCCGGCCCCCGGCAGGAACAGTCAGAGGGCGGCCCGGAGGACGGCCACCAGGCGGACCGGCGCGCCCTGGGGAACGGGCCGGAGGACGCCATCATGCGGGGACTCGGGAGGACGGCCCGGAGGACGGCCATCATGCGGGGACTCGGGAGGACGGCCCGGGGAACGGCCATCATGCGGGGACTCGGGAGGGCTGGGCTCGGGACAGGACCTGACTGGGCTGGGCTAGGGACGGGACCTGGCTGGGCTGGGCTCGGGACGGGACCTGGACGGGGCTCTGGGGCCTGGTGTCGGCCGGACCGCCGACGGGACTCGAGGGACAGGTGTCGGCCGGACCGCCGACGGGACTCGAGGGACAGGGGTCGGCCGGACCGCCGACGGGACTCGAGGGACAGGGGTCGGCCGGACCGCCGACGGGACTCGAGGGACAGGGGTCGGCCGGACCGCCGACGGGACTCGAGGGACAGGGGTCGGCCGGACCGCCGACGGGACTCGAGGGACAGGGGTCGGCCGGACCGCCGACGGGACTCGAGGGACAGGGGTCGGCCGGACCGCCGACGGGACTCGGGGAACAGGTGTCTGCCGGAACGCCGACGGGACTTGTAGGGTAGGAGCCGGGCCGGACTGCCGGCGGGACTCGGGGAGCTAGGATCGGCTGAGCCACCGACCGGGCCGGGACTATCAACGGAGCGGTCGGGGAAACGGGACCCGAGACTAACAGCAGCACGGGTGAGGGGGCTCGGGCCGGGACTGACAGCGGCGCAGTCCAGGGAATGTGGACCGGGGCTGACAGCGGCGCAGTCCGGGGAGTTGGGACCGGGGAGCTGGAGTCGGCCGGGACGCTGACCGGACTCGGGGACCGTACCCCCCCCTCCACGGACGCCTCCGGGCGTCCACGGAACTGCCAGGCGAGGGTGGGTGGGGGGGGAACGGCCGGAGGGCTAAGCTCGCTCTCGACGGTCGGCTCCAGGAGGGAGACGTGGGATGTGGGAAAGCCTTCCAACGCCGACAGGACACGGGGCGCTGGAGTCGACCGGACCGCCGACGGGATCCCCGGAGCAGGAGTCGGCCGGACCGCCGACGGAACCGGGGCTGGCAGCGGCGCAGTCGGAGAAGCTGGGACCGGGGCTGGCAGCCTGAGGCGGGCTATCGCGACCGCAATAGTGTCCAACACCTGCTGAATCAGTTAGTCCCGACTCGGGACAGGCGGCGACGCCGGTGCGGGATCCGCCAAGTTCCGCCCGGTAAGCTGTCGACCTCCCCTGAGTGGGTGAAAAGGCTCCCCTCCGGGGGAACACCTATCGGGTTGCTGGCTCCGGTCACGGTACGGGAACGGGCCGGCAGTGGTCCTGCTGGGTCCATTTCTTGGCCAGATCGTTCTGTAACGTGCGGGTGGTGGACCCAGGTGCAGGACGGAGGACTCGGGAGACAGAGAGCTGCGGTTCAATACTTTAATTAAGCTCAGACAGACAGGTGGACAGCTCAGGAGCCGGCAAGCAGGAATCAAGGGGCAGGCAAGCAGGGAGTCAGGAACAAGCGAGGTCGGGTCCGGGAAGACAGGCAGACGGGTCGGAGACTCGGGGGGCAGGCGAGACGAAGAATCAGGAACAGGCGCGGTCGGGTCCGGGAAGGCAGGCAGGTCTGTACTGGAGAGGTGAGCATAGCAGCGAACGATCTGGCCAGGAGTGAGTGTGAGGCTGGTGCTTAAATACTGGCCTGATTGCGGGTGATGCGAGACAGCTGTGTGCGCAGGTGAATGGAGTGAGCGGACGAGCTGGGTGTGACTGACAGGTTGAGTGGAGCGGGGCTGAAGAGAGTCTGCAGGTAACGGGCTGATGAAACTGTGACATGAACAGATAATCTATGCATGATGTATACGTAGAAGATAAACCTGGCACCTTCAGATACACCTTAGTTTCTGTAAGTAATGGGCAATCAATAGCTGGTTTGCAAGAGTGACTTTTCATAGTGCCATTAGGGCGGATACACATTTGTACCGTGCATGTTCCTCTTTAACATCTCATATTATATTATCTTTGCAGTTGTGCTTAATATTCTGCACCCTATTTAATTCATATTTATATGAGGAACGTTTTGTGAGAAATACATGTTCAAATGATAACAAGCACAATTTACATCATAAATGTTTTAAGTGTGGGTCTTATTTTGTTGAATTTTCCAGTCCCATACAGGTTTTAATAATAGAGTATTTGTGTTTCTTTGCTAAAACAGAATTAATTTCACAGTGTTGTGGCTGGTTAAACTAATAACCAGTGCACAATGACAAATATGTGAAAACATCAAGGCTTGGGAATTGGAAAGTGGTGTTGAGCAGCAATAGCCATGATGTCTGAACAAAGTTAAATGCAGGGCTTAAAAAAAGAACGTATGCTGTACAAACATAATATTAAATGACAAATGAGGAGATTAATCATTTCAAGGGAAGCAAGCATGCTGAAAAACATGAATTAAGCCGACATCCACACTACTTTGTTTTACTTTGTTTAGCTTCCTTTCAGAAATAATCCCATCCATACTAGAACACCTGAAAACACATTACCATTTATGAACCATTGGCATGCATGCCAGTGTAAACAGGAAGCAGATTGTTCTATTCTGTGGTTAGTTGCTTTGTAAAATATTATTTTTATTATTATTAGATAGGGATGCACCGATACCGATACCGGTATCGGGTATCGGGCCGATACTGCGTTAAAATACTCGTACTCGTATTCGTTTTCAATTGCCGATACCAAGAACCGATACCACTCAACAGTATTTCACTACAACAAACTGGTCGCGCTTTGTGGAGAAGCAACCCGTGGCTCCAGAGCCGCATGCGGCTTTTTCGTCGCTCTCTTGCGGCTCTTGCGGCAAGGTGTGTAGAGTAATGGTGCGTTCACACCGAACGCGACGCAAATTTTTCGCGCGACCAGATTACATGTAAAGTCTATGCACAAATGCGTATGGTTGCGACAGACGCAAATTTACGCCGGGCGGCACGTTAGACGAGAGTAACGCGGCGCGTTTGACGCGAGAGTTTAAATTTTCCATATTTAATATATCTATAATTGAGAAGCTCTGCCGGTCATCACTGCCGTCCTGTCGGTTTGAATCAAACTGTTGGCAGCGGCCTCATTCAGACGCTGTTGTGCGGCTACGGATGATATTATGAACCCGGACACGGGGGCGTTTTATGGTCCGACATTAGAGGGACTTCCACAAGAAGTTTAAAGCTTGGGATAGCCTTCTGTTAATTTTGTACTATAGGCTTGACATAATCTGCAGAGGATAAAACAGAATCTGCCTCCAAATTAATTGCACTTTCATGGAGACCAAATCTAAGAAGTATCGGTACTCGGTATCGGCAAGTACACAAATAAAAATACTCGTACTCGTATCGGTTTGTAAAAAAGTGGTATCGCTGCATCCCTATTATTAGACATAATTGTTATGATAAAAGGTCCCGTTGGATACTTGTGATCTTCATCGATTTTTCCCACACACACACACTTAAACAGAGATGCTTTTAGTGAAAACATACATTTTATTTTTGAAAGCTACAGTAGCCTTTTCTCCATCGCTCTCTCAAACACATCACAATTGGTTTTACACCTTCAAACGGCCGCTCCGCAGGGTTTATGACACAGCTGGACACGCCACTCACAAATCACCCGTAGAGGCGTGACAAATCAGGGAATGTTGCATTAAAAGTCCTCAACTTGTCCGTCCAGACCAAAACACAACCCTCGAGATTTATTTAGCTCAGCAGCGGCTAGTGTGAGCTTTGTTTAAAAAATGTTGAGTTATATACATTCATTTCACAGTTGTGTAGCTGGTTAAACTAATAACCAGTGCACAATGACAAATATGTGAAAAGATTTACAGTAAACATCCTGTTTTAAACGTCAAGGCTAGTGTGAGCTTTGCAGAAGCTTAAAAAATGTAGAGTTATATACATATAGAACAAAGTTTGTTGGTGTCAAACAGACAAAGAGGGCCCGATATTTTATGAGAAGTTGATGAGCCAATGATACGTATAGGGTGATGGATAATTAAGAAGAGAAACGCGAGTTCTGCCCATGTTGTTCTGTGTCTGGATGTGTTAACGAGGAAGTGTCTGCTGTATTAGCCATATCTATTAGGCTCTGTTGCCACAGTAAAAATGGTGGATTTTTCTGTCCCCAGCTTTAAGCACCTTCATTATTTTGTTGGGCAGGCACGTACTTTATTTCTCACTTTAACTTCTTGTCTTGCTGTTTACTTTTTATGTGGCCCTTAATTTAAAACACCTGTGACTGTGCTTTAATTCATAGTAAGCTTCTTTCTTTTTTTTTTTTAAATCAATAGAGAAGCAGTTGAGATTTGTTCAGCCTCATCTCTTCCTCACTTTTCTTTTATTACAGTTCCCCTCGGCGTACAGATCCATAGTACATGGAACTTGCACGAAACTACTGCAAAAATTGACCTGCATTCAATAGACAGATGTGAATGTCTATGGAGGAACTCTCTGCTGCTGCTGAGTTTATTGATGGTGTCTGATAGCGCTGCTGCTTCTCCTTTGTCCATAGATGAGCAAAGACAAAGTGCGGAATGAGAGAAGCCAAAGCAAGTCATTGATGGATTGAGAGTGTGAGGGAAATAAAGAATGAGGGGAAGAAAGAAGCGTTGTATATGCTGTGCAACTCTAAATTGCTTGTACACAATAATGTTAAGAGCCATACAGCACACTCACCACATGTGAAACACGTTTTTTTTTATGATCCGTCGTTATTTTTTAATTCATTTTTTTGTGGTAAAAGGCATTTACCTTCAACTCAACTCCCGTTATGTTCCAATGTATGCTGCGGCCACTTTACTGAATTACTTCTCTGCAGCAGGACTCTGACCTATTGGCTGTACATACTATGAGCTACACTGCTGTCAAGACCTGAGTATTCACTGGATTACTGCCTGGATCCCTTTTCTGCTGGCTTCCCCATAGCCGTTAAGATGCTTTCCGCATCCTTGAAAATGTATATAACATTGTCACCCGTGTTTGTGTGCGTGTGTGTGTGTATGTACGCTTTTATTTTGGTCTGCTTATGAAAATAAACTGAACTGACTGACTGAACAAAGCCTTGTTGAGACCAGGGCAACATGACTAATCAGTCCTCCTGAGTGTAATCTCACTGAGAGCTCAAGACGGCAAGTTATGAAGTGAATCTGCATGGTGGATTGGCCATGGACTGGTATTAGCATTCCACCATGAACCCCACACACACACACATGCATACAACACTAAATTACTTTTTTTTTTTTAAACGTTCTTGCTTATTTTTCCGATCATATTATACACCTGTGTAACAAGCACATGCCTCCAGAATGTACTATATTGGTATATCCCATTATTATTTTCTTCCAGAAAACAGCTTGTTTGTGTGTTATCATCAACACCAGTGAGCATAGAAAAAAAAAAAAACTCTTTTCCACCATGGTTAATCTTAATCATCTCTATGAAAGGCTTAAGTCATGAGGTGAATCTGCCTCCACAGTAAGTAATGACATTAATCACATTACTGAGCAGTGCGATGACACACTAGATACACATAATAAGTCAAGCGATGTATGCCTGGTGATCTCATTCAGTTACGAGGCCCTTGTTTATTCATCACTACTAGATAATAAGCCCTATATGGAAATTCTACCATTCATCAGTGTGACGTTGAAATTGATATTGTGCGTCGTTATGCATTCCTGGTCTATTTATCGAGCAGGAATTGTCAAAGTAAAACTTTAAAATCCCATGATAACAAATCCTTCTGGTGTTAAGGGTCTGCCACATGGCTATTACATTATCAAAATGATAAAATCGGATTTTTCATGAACCATTGCATCCTTGACATGCCTGTAGTGTATCATGTGGCCTGTGATTTTAGCATCCATTTGATGAGATTGTATAGATAAGCCTTTGTTGATTTTCCTTTGAAACCAGCCTCTGTCTTTTCACCTTCCCCAGCTTTCTGGAGATTGATTGGTATCAGTCGTAAATCTCATTTAGAAAACCTGACAATTTAAGTCTGAATGTAGCCAAACCTTTTTGATGACTTAAGGGGTCACTTAGTTGGATTTGCACAACATGTCAACAATAGCGTCAACAATGAATATCATATTACCTGGTAACAATTTAGGAAATCAAACTTGCAGCCCATCTTGTTTATTGACAAACATGTTGCCCATTCCAAGCATCATTGCTTAGCGCACTGAATACTATGAGGCCAGTTATTCCACTGGTTTGGCAGCTAATTATTGTTTGTTTAGACTTTACGTAAGCAGTCAAAGACCTCTTATCCATAGAAGAATGGACAATACAGCGGTGTACACAATTTGTACACAAAGATAAAGCAAACAGCCAAAATAATACTAAAAACAAACAATAGACAAAAGACTATAACCAATGGAGTCATTTGCCACATCATTTACAATAGTCTTAAATTTGGCCAGAATTAACATCTACCTCAATTTATCTCTGTCTGCAGACTTTTCCAAGTGTTCTCTCCCATCTGTGGACTATTGCATTACCATTGCACAATTGCACATTGACCTCTGTGAGACACACACACACACACGAGATGGGCAGATCTTTCTGGTCACAGAATTTGGTCTAAAAATCAAAGTGATTAATTGACTAATTCTGATTATTTTGGTCTGCCCTGGGTTTTTTATTGCTTGTTTGATACTAATTTTCACATTTGGCCTATAGTCAAAGTTAGATCAGAGCAAAGACCTTGCCTAAATTCACTGGAACAACTGATTAACATTAATATGATGGTAGCTTCGGGCAATCTTTGAGAGTCGAGTGTAAACGGCTGACTAAAAGGTGTTATTTGGGCCAGTTTGACCTGGAGCACAAAACAACCAGATACATCAGTCTGCTGCTTTTCTTGCCAAGATGTTTTTATTTATATTAGCACAACTCTTAGTAGATACCCTAGATTATCGCCTACATGATGCTCCTCTGTCTCAT